>JAHRHZ010000289.1:25353174-25450259 GCA_024137785.1 Ginglymostoma cirratum | reverse complement strand
ATTTCTTCACAGATGCTGCCAGACCTGCTGAGCTTTTCCAGCAATTTCTATGTTTTTCTCATTATTACTTCATGTCAGCCAGATTTATCCGTTAGTTGCTCTCATGTTGTAGTGTTTAGTATTAATAGAATGATCGCTATTTTAATTTCTTACTCTCCCTGGTAGTTGAGTTTGGTTATGTTTTTAAGTTAATGTTTCATTGACAGGCACTTTCCCAATACATTCAAATGTGTTGACTAATTGGAAAGACCTGAAGGGTACATTTTAAGAGAATTCTAGATGCTCAGAAATGCATTGTCTACATTCAGGAGACATTGGATTGCTATGTTATTCACGTGACCACTATTGTTCTGTTGTACTCTAGCCGAAGGCATAAATTGAGATTAACTCAATATCTCAGCCTTTGGTTACTGAATATCCTTTCTACACATCAGCTGACAGGTTTTTGTTAATTACAATGCCTATTAAAATTGTTTTATAGATTTGAAAAATGAATATTACATAATGATATGAAAGGAATGTATAAACCTGAATGTGCTGCTTAATACTCCTTCCTGAATCTGATATCTTAAAACAGAAGAGAAATATCCATACTATATAATAATCACCTGCTGAGGTCTCTAAGTTACTATCACTTTTCAGTTTAGAAAATTAGACTTGGTGATGTGACGAATCAGTGCACCATTTCTTCATCTTTAACTTGAACGTAAGCAAAACAGGACAAATGGAATGAACATTGTCTTTGCTGGTTGAAAGGCCACCCCCAGCTACCACCCCATTGTCTACTGAATGATTTTTAGAAGAATCTTGTGCAAGTTCTTGTGGTGTGTAGGTTCACAGAAAATATCAGTTGATGGATGTGTGAAGAACAGAAATACCATTGATACTGAATTGAAGGAGATGGATAGGTCCAACTTTATAATGTTTTTAAGTGGGTTATCTTTCTGACCTAGACATGCTTAATTTCAAGATTTCTCTCCTTGACAAGAAAGGACAGAAACTAGAACAGTCCATCAGCTGTGATCCATGTTGCCCTGTCTTATAGCTTGTCTTATCCATAAACAAGAATGCAAATAGTGAGAGGTTGCAAAGCATAGTCATAACCAAATGGTTAAAGTAATGGATTTGAAATGTTTTGGGGTTTCCCAAGCAGGTGCAAATCCTGTCAACTACATTTCTCAATAAGTCTGAGCGTACAAATGCCTGTAGCGATAATTGTGGCACAGCAGGAACATTCCTATCTCTGGACCAGAGGACCCCGGTTCAAGTCCTACCTGCCGCACAGTGGGGCACAACACTCTGAAAAGATTGTCCAGAAATAATTATAAGTGAGCAGCTTATGAGGAGTTGTGGTGCCTAGTGCTTGTACCAAATAATTAGAATGGATAATAGGCTTTTAGAAGGTTAATACTATTCCAGATGGAAATGCAAAGGCGTTGTAGTGGCTATTGACATTTTCCACTGTTCCTGTCAAGATACTGTTCACAATTAAAAACATTTGTGTCGTCAATTATCATTGCGCTAAGCTGATGATATGGACCTAGCGTTTAGAATTGCTGTAGACCTTGTACTGAGAACTTGCCATTGCAAGTATCAAAGATGCATAAAACACAATGATTCATAAGAAATTGTTGTTCCACACAGTTGGGATAGTACAATTGCTGATGCAGGTTTTTTTCTCGATAATTTCCCAGCAAATTCTAATGAGAAACAAGTTAAACTAGAGAGACATTTTCCAACTGACAGACTTTCTGTAAAGATTTATTTTGTGACTGATTTTTGGTGCAATGTTTAATTTAGAAAAGCATTTTTCTCTTGCACGCATTTTAAATACAAATTAAAGTCTACATTTCTAGTTCAGAGTGTATACTACGTAGACCCATGTTAGTTTGCAGTACATATGTGATAATATTCACACTTCTAAAACATATATATATTTGCTGGGAACAAGTGACTAAATGCCTATTATCCTTGTTGAAGAAATATCAGAAGTGCTATATTTTGTATTTAAACCTGTCCAGATCTCCAGTTAGTTTTGTGTATTAGCTTCAGCGCGTTTAAGAGTGGATTTTAAATGTTTTCCCAGTGTAAGTTATGCAAAATAAGATGCTACATTTTTCTGTTTGGTGACGTTGGTTTTATTTTTGCTACTTCTTGCTCATCTGTAATTCACATGTTAATGTTCTGAATTGGCATGAAACGCACATCTGTTTGTACTTGAGTGGAAGAAACGCTGACTAAAATTTAGTCCAGCTTCTGTATATTCAAGAACACTAAACTACGGAGGCTGGATATCTGAAATAAAAATGGAAAATGCTGGAAACGCTCAGCAAATCAGTCCACACCTGTGGAGAGTGAATGGAGTCAATGTTTCATGTCAATAATCTTTCTTCAAAACAAAATATGAAAATGAGGAAACCTCATTGATCTGTAATATTTACTCCATTTCTGTTCCTACAGATGCTGTCTGACCTGAATATTTCCAGCATTTTCTGTTTTTTTTTTTCAGATTTGCAGCATCCACAATATTTTATTTTGTAAGAAGCTCACTTTGCCCCACCCCCAACACGATGAACCTTGATGGGTAAAGCTCCCTAGTCCTCTCAATATCCTGCATTTCAAGGGAGATGAGGATAGCTTTGGGGAAATGGTAAGTGGCATTGCCTCCAGGGCAGGAGGAGTAGAAATGTTTCCCATGCCCCACAGAGTTTGCTGTCTTGCCTCATTGGCCAAACATCCTTGCACCCTGGCCACCCCTTCTCCCAACCCAGTCAAGGATCAGACCAACCACTTCCACCCATCCACCTATATTCACTCACTGGCAACAATGCTACCAGTTCCCAAAGCCTCTTTCCAACATTCCCACCTGACTGGGAGCCAGGCATGTCAAAATAGCCAATTTTTAGGCATTGATCCTGTCATAAAGGTACGCTATTTGGAGTCAAAATTCTATAGCATGCAGGGAATGCTGGACTTCCAGGTTTCCTGCCTAAAACTCCAACAATCTACCCAATACCATGGAAAACCTGCCCCATCAATATGAAAATTTGTCTGAATTCCACCCGTTATTGTAGGCAGGGGACGAGAACTCTGCAAATAATATTATATATATGTACAATAGCCTTGTCTTGCCTGAAAGTATAAATACTGTGTTATCCACTTGCACTCTTAAAAATAGCAGTAATTTCAAACTAGCATCTGCAGTGCAACTGCATCGGACTAAACTTGTATTTTATGTTCAGCTTTGACTCTGGCTCCTATTACAAGAGTCGACAATTTCTCGGACTCAAGTCACAGTGAAATTTCATCGAGATCCAGCATTGTCAGCAACTGCTCGGGTGACTCCATGTGTGCTGCTCTACAGGACGAAAGATGTTTACCACAATCTCACAGTGTCCCAGATACTGTGGAAGCAACTGGAGGGAGAAATGGGCATCCAGCAACCAGATCTGTACAACCTTATACAAGGTAAGATGGTGCTTATTGGACAGAAAGAGACATTTTACTGTATGCTTTGTGAAGTGAGAGAGTTACTTTGTGTTCTGCACACTGCTTATTCAATTTTAATAGAAATAGCACTAAATAGTAAATCAAAGCTTTCAGTGGACCAGCTCTAAGCAGATATGGACAGAAAACAAGTTTTCATTATGTAGGATTGCACTATTTGTTCAAATGTTCAAGGAGAAAGTTGCCTGAGTAAATTTTGTTACTTGAGAAAGTAGTTACTACTACTTGTGTAAACCAAAATCAATAACACTTCCAGCTTGCAACAATAATAGTAAATTAGATACTTAAATCTTAATCTTGGTTTACTGGTGCTGTGTTTCCACTTTTTCCATTTTTTGCTACCATTTAAAAAAAATTATATTTTAACTAGCTTATTTGTAATAATGTACAGCCTTCCAAAAACTTTAAGATGGGTATTAGCCTGGTTTGCTTTATAATTTCTACCTCCTCCTGTTCTCCTACTTGTATTTTATGACATTTTATATTTATATTTTATATTCTTAACATCGTCTACTTGAAATAACCAGGTAGGATAACCAGATATTCCTCAAGGCTCCCTATTATTGTGTGCCATTACACAATGCACTGCAACAATAAGTGCTTTAAGTTGAGATTTATTACTATGTAGGAAATTCAGGCAGAGTTCAATCCTACTGTAATGAACTGTCTACTGTCTAGAAAAGAAACTACATTGGAAGCAATTTGGGGAGGTTCACGCTATTGATTCCTGGGATGGAGGAGTTGTTTTAGGAGGAAAGGTTGGATGGGTTGGGCCTGTATTCATTGACTTCTAGAATGATAAGATGTATTGAAGGACATAAGATTCTGAGGGGATTTAACTGGGCTGGATGGCAAGAGGATGTTTCCTCGTGAGGGAGAAACTAGATCTGGATGGTACAGTTTAAAGGAAGAGATTAGAAGTATCATTTTTGTGTAAATGGGAATTCTCTTCCCCAGAATGTGGTAGAGACGAGGTCATTTTTTTTTTAAAAGGCCAGGTTGGATAGATTCTTGCTTGTCGTTTAAGAAAAGTGATAAGGGAAATCCAGGGAACAATAGCTCGGTGAGCTTGATGTCAGTGTTGGTTGTTATTGGAGGGGATTCTGTGAGACAAGATTTACATGCATTTGGAAAAGCAAGGATTGATTGGGGATAATCACCATGGCTTTGTGCTCGGGAAATTGTGTCCCACTAACTTGATTGAGTTTTTTTGAAGAAGTGACAAAGAAGCTTGATGAAGGCAGAGCTGTAGACGTTGTATGTATGGACTTCAGTAAGGTGTTTGACAAGGTTTTGCATGGTAGACTGGTTAGCAAGGTTAGATCATGTGGAATCCAAAGGGAGCTAGCCAGTTGGATACAAATTTAGCCTTAGGGTAGGAGACAGAACTTGGTGGTGGAGGGCTGTTTTTCAGACTGGAGGCCTGTAACCAATAATATGCCACAAGGATCGGTGCTGGGTCCACTGCTTTTTGTCGTTTATACCAATGATTTAGATGTGAGTATAGGAGGCATAGTTAGTACCGTTGCAGATGACACCAAAATTGGTGGTGTAGTGGACAGCAGGAAAGGTTATCTTGGAACACAATGGGACCATGGATCAGGAGGGCCAATAGGCTGAGGAGTGGCAGATGGAGTTTAATTTAGATAAATGTGAGGAGTTGTATTTTGATAAGGCACATCAGTGCAGGACCTATACAGTTAATGGCAGGGCCCTGGGGAGTGTTGCCAAACAAAGAGACCCTAGGGGTGCAGGTGCATAGTTCCTTGAAAGTGGAGTCACAAGTAAACAGGTTCATGAGGAAGGCATCTGGCAAGCTTGGCTCCACTGGTCAATGCATTGAGTATAGGAGTTGGGATATCATGTTGCAGCTGTGCAGAACATTAGTGAGGCCACTTTTAGATTATTGTGTTCATTTCTGGTGTCCCTATTATAGGAAAGATGTTGTTAAACTTGAAATGGTTCAGAAAAAGATTTACAGTGATGTTGCCAGGATTGGAATGTTTGACCTATAGGGAGAGGCTGAATAGACTGGGGCTTTTATCCTGGGAGCATAGGAGGCTGAGGGGTGACCTTCTGGAGGTCTATAAAATCATGAGGCCCATGGATAGGGTGAATATCCAAGGTCTTTTTTCCAGGGTAGAGGCATCCAAAACTGGAGGGCATAGGTTTAAGGTGAGAGGGGAAAGATTTAAAAGGGACTTGAGAGGCAACTTTTTCACACAGAGGGTGATATGCGTATGGAACGAGTTGCATGAGGAGTGGTGGTGGTGAGTACAATCACATCATCTGGATGGATACATGAATAGGAATGGTTTAGAAGGATATGGACCAAATGCCGGCAAATGGGTCTAGATCAGTTTAGGATATCTGGTCAGCATGGATGATTTGGACCAAAGAATTTGTTTCCATGCTGTACCACTCTATGACTCCACAAATGTGACCAGGGAATCAAAGGGTTTAGAAAGTTAACCATGATCTTATCTAATGGCAGAGCAGGCTTGAAGATCCAAACACAGAAAATGCTGGAGACAAAATGCAGGTGTGGCAACATCTATGGAGACAAATGTTAACATTTTTGAGTCTGGAAAAATGCTTCAGAGGAGCCAAATGGCTTACTCCTGTTCCTAATTCATGTGCAGTGAGTGATCATAGGATAAAAAAAACCACAAAATTCTGAGTGCGTATCTGAGACTTGCTGTCCATAATCCTCTCTTTGAACCTGGAGAAAATGATCACATTCGTATTTTACTACATAATCAGATTCCTCAGTTTTCTATTTGTGTAAAGAATTCCCTTTGTCTTGTCAACATTTTTTATACAACATCCTTTAATTGTGGTGTTGGTGTCTCCATTGAGCTGTATTTAAAGAGTTGGTACAAGTATCCTTTTTAAATTCATTGATTCCCAGTCTGAATCTTAGGTTCAGAGTAAAACCTTTGTAAAATGTTTTTTAGTTTTCATAATTGCTTATTTTGAAACACGTGAAATTACCATTCTATCACTCCACAGCTTTTCATATAAAAAAGAACTTTAAGAAAAAGCCAGATTCTTCATAAATATAAAACCATATGGAATTACACTTCATACAATATAAATCATTCTACCTATGCACATTGTAAACAATATATATTTTGGGTTGTTATCGTGGTTTATTTTGCTTATCATTTGCATTGTCTACATTACTGTTAATAAGTTTGTTAGTGTTAAAAATGGTCTGATATCTAGTCATTAGTCTCATTCACCCTTATTTGAATGCACTTCTGGAAAAGGTCTTGTGCAATGAACTTATGTCATGGACATTCAATGTCATATTTATAAAGTTGTTCATGTTCAGGATATCTATTTCAGTAGATCTAACATGACCACCTTCACATTTGACATCTATGTGGGTTTACTGGAAGACAGAATTGTGATCATTTCATCCTTATTCTTTAACACATATATATAAATCACACTGATTTCAGAGTGCACCTCTTGGAACTCGCTCTTCGGTACTTATTAGAGTTCAAAACAGATTTAAAATACAACAGATTTCCAAGTAACAAAATGTTACAAAGCTGTAGAAGTGGCGTTGAGGCTGGGCTCAGAATGAGTATTTTAGATAGTGGAAGGAAGGAGACCAAATAATGGATTTGGCACAGGCCCTTCTGAATGAAGTCAACTAAAAGATTAATTTACTTGATACTTGTATCATTATCATTCATTTATACATGTAAATAAATTTGCACGTCCACCATTGACTGTAGTATCTCGCAAGCATTTGATCAATCAAGCACAATAAAATAATCTTGATCAACCCATCAGAGTGTAATTTTACACTGATGCATTCATCAATGATCACTTGCAAAATATTTATTGTAAACCATTTCACTGACATCAAAGCTGTATTTGTGTCTTTTCTCCCCCTTTCCCTTAAAACATTGCTTGAACGAGAAAAAAGCGATTTATTCTGCAGGGTTTCAGAGAACACTTGGGAAATTTGGGTTTTAACTGTAGGAAGTTAATCACCAACACAGCTAAAAGTTGGTCAACCATAGGCTAAATAATAGTGACACATTTGTTTTCCCCTTCAGTTCTTCTGTAATTTTAAGTACTGAAAAGCGAGGGTGCCTGGTTATGGATTCAGCAGTCACATCTTCAAGTAATGAAGAGTTGGCCCGCGAACACAATGATCACATCTCAATTGATGCAGCGGACAGTGGCCGTGGAAGCTGGACTTCCTGCTCCAGCATCTCCCATGACAGCTTCCAGACAATCCAAAATCAGAAAAGTTGGGACCTACTAAATGCATCTAAATATACTCATACTTTAGATGGACCAATTGCAGAAACTGAACTGACACAATCTTGGACCACAGGCTGTCACTTAAACTCTGGAGACCTGACTAAAAGTACTTGTCCGATTCAGTCTAAAGACACCATTGAATATGTTCATTCCAGGGAAAGCTGGACACCTTCAACAAATTCTCATTTGGACAAGTTTGAAATGGATTGTGGGACTGCAAAACGAATAGACTTGCACGAGACTACAGTTGAAGCATCTGGGCGCAACACAAGTGTTTCAAACTCTAAGTCAAACAGTGATCCCTCTTACAAAGCTGTTACTTCAAGCACAGAAAAGGGTCTTATTGGTAAGAGAAACTGCATGTAATTATCTCATGTTTATAGTGTGTTTTAACACAAATCAGTTAAATAACTCTAACAAGTACAGAATTTACTGTTGACCTAGTGCACTTGATAGTCAGATGTTTTGTAGTCTATTCCTAGTTATTAACAGATTACTATGCTAAAGATTTCGTTCGACTTGAAATTATTAAATTTTACTGAAAAGATGATGTAATAAAATATTGAGGTTTTTGGGGCGCAAGGAATAAATGATATGTAGCATTAGATTTCTGAGCTAAAATGCATTCAAGATAGTCTATAAAGACTGTTTTTGTCATCCCAATCTTTGAAGCGCTGTATAAAGTCCATTGAGCAAAGGAACATAAAGGATGCCTGGAATACAGTAGAGGTTTAATATTAGAGGTGAACATTGAAGATGTTTACAAGATTGAATACACAATGCCATCAATGTCCAATGTAGCAACAGTCTTGGATTTAATTTGATCTAATTTATAACTGATGAGCTATTACTGTTTACATTATCATCTTGGAGAGGCATAACAAGGTTAAAGCATGTTTCTCTGGGGCTTCATGAATATCTGTTGAAGATGGAGGACTACTTAATGGTTGAATAATTGTAAGGGATCTTGGTTTTATAAGCAAAGACGTAGAATGTGAAAAGGAAATTATGCTAACTTGATGCAAGTCACTGGTTAGGCCTCAACTGGTGTAATGTATCTGATGCGAAGCAACACACCTTTTCAAAGGTCATCAAGGTCAAGGCAATGGTGCAAAGGAGACATGCCAGAATTATGTCAGGGATGAAGTTCCTCAATTACGTAGAGAGGTTAGTGAAATAGGGTTGCTGTACTCGGAGCAGGGTACATAAAGGGGAAAATGAATACAGATACTAAAAATTAATGACAGGCTTTGGTTGAGTAAATGATGATAAATTGTGTTCACTGGATGTGGATCAATAACCCCAAAATATAGATTAAATTGGCTAAATCGAAAGAAGGTAAATGAGATCAAAAGTTTTCACACCAAGTTGTGACATATTGTGCACCACTTGAATGGTTACAAGATCAGATTCAATAGCAACTTTGAAAATAAATTGGATCTTTGGAAAGTAAAATTTTGGAGAAATTTAGATTGTAAAGCTTATTCAAAAAGTTGATACAGGTGTAGTGAACCAGATGGCCTTCTCCTTAGCTGTAAGATTTTAGGTTACCATTTTTTTTTTTACTTTAATCAGAAGTGTTGTAAATAGAATATAGAGATACGCTATATTAAAGCAGAGTAAGCTGGAAACAGTTAGCAAGTCTGGCAGCATCTTAGGGAGTGTCACATTTCATCAGAAAGATTGTCAACCTGAAATATTAACTGTGTTTCTCTCTCCATGGATGGTGTCACACCTGCTTAGTGTTTTCAATTTTACTGATTTTAATTCAGATGCCCAGTACCTGTAGTATTTCACTTTTGCATAAGGATACGATAGTTCTGTTACATGTTGTCACTCTAATAATGCCAGTACTTTAGAATAGATGTCACCTGCTGCTGCTGTTACTTTGATTCAGTTTAGAAATTCTTTTATATATTTTAACCTGTTGACATTTCATATCTTTAAATTTTTTTGATCTCATTGACTTTTTTCTTTCATGAATCTCATTGTTACATTAATGATTATCTCTTATGCTAGTGTATTGTGTTACTGCAGCACAAAGGGATGGTAGGTATAGAGATCCACCACCCACTCCTCCGGGATACGTGGGAATTCCGATAGCGGACATTAAGGAAGGAGGACATCACCATCCACGCTTAAAACCTCCGGACTATAATGTGGCATTGCAGAGGTCACGGATGATAACACAGACATGTGACCCAACTAGACTACTGTCGGTTCCCATTGCTAACCAACCAACATCAAGCAACCAGCCCAAAGCTCTGGGCCTACCTCACTGGCACACGATCTCTGAATCCGACCCCAGATTAGTACAGCTTAACCATCAGGATCTTCAAGATAACGAAGATGATGGTAGGTTGCCCATCTGCAAGAATCCTTAGGAGCAAAATAAGTAACCTCTAGCAATTAGTTAAATTAGCAAATGGTATTCATTAGTCATTGTGTATAGTGTCTGGAATCACTTTAGTAGAACACCATGTGTTGCAATGTAGAAAAAGCATATGAAATTTAGCTGGTCTGAGCAAAATCCTTTTAAACCAGCTTTGCAATAGACGTTTTTGTCTGTACTTTTGGGATAAATGCCAACATTTTCTCTTTTGTCTATTCAATATCACAACAAGAAGTATAAATGTATTGATTGTTCTTTGACTGGTTTACTCAAAATATTCCATCAAAACCAATGTAATCAGACTGCCTGAAGGATCTCAGCAAGATCCCAGAGACAGAGCTCCTTTGGACTTTCTTTCTTTCTTTTCTACTTTATGTAGAAATGTCTACCTAGGCTCGACTTCTTCCTGTGACAAAGCAACTAAGATTAAGGAATTAGTGCACTGTCAGATCACGCATGTGCCTTGTCATTGAGGTGTTGATCCACAATATATTGCGCAATGTAGTATTTATTTCTATAGATTTGTCACAAAAACACAAACATAATTAATTACTCTTTTAAAATTGTGAATATGTAGAGTATACATCAGTTATATTGCTGAAGCTTCTACTAATCCTGCCACCAGCACAATTTTAACCTTACTATGCATCCACCCTATGCGTTTTAACCTTACTTTTTAAACATTTCTTTCACATTTGAAACTTAATTACTCTTCCATTGTTACACTGTTCATGCTCTGTGGTGATTTCCTTTTTCGTAACATGTTCTGTACCCTCAGTTTACAATCCAAGGAATAATATGGCTGGTTAAATATGTCTAACTTTTGAGCAGTTTTTTTTCAACGCTATTCTCTTTAGCAGTAGTTTGGGTCTTTCATGAGCTGCATGTCTGGTTACAGGTAAGTTTTGTCTATGTTCATCTATTCCACAAAGCAGGATTTTGTTATTCATTTTTATAATCTGGATCAACGGTTTTCTGCAAATCAACTGCAAATTATTTAGTTATTCTACAAGAATTATATCACAATTACCATTCAGTTTTTTTAAACCCTTTCGTCCCTTTATATGGGGAGGCAGTGGTGGAGTGTCAATGTCACTGGCCGAGTATTCCAAAAGCGCAGGTTAATGCTGTGTGAATGTGGCTCCAAATTCCACCATCGCAGATTGGTGATATTTCAATTCAGTACAAACTTGTAACAAATATCTAATGACCTAAAACCTATCTGGTTCATTAATGTTGTTTTGAGAAGGAAATCTGTCCTTATCTAGTCTGATTTACGTGTGACTCCAGACCCATAGTAATGTGTTTGACTCCTGACTGCCCTCTGAACAATTGGGAATGGACTATTCAGCTGAATGAATGTTTTAAAAAAATGTGAAGAATATTGTACATTATTGACAGTTAATACCTTCTTTAATACTAAAAAGATGCAACATTTTTCAGATTTTATGTGTATTAGGAAGAGCACCGTTAAGGAGGTAGCAAACTAGCAGGAATAGACTGGCTTGCTATTTGATAGAGTATGCATAAATGGGAGGATGTAACAAGTTTAGCTAGACTAGTATTATAACTATTAGAAATGTGATCTTGCTAATACCCTGTACAACTGAAGCATAATTTATGCTGAAGCAATTTTATGTTCAATGCCACTTATAGTAAAGGAAAATAAAATAAAAGCTAAAATTTCATTGGCCTTCTTAATTACTTGCTATGCCTACACTTTAACCTTCTGTGATTCCTGCATTAGAGCACTTAGATCCCTCTAAATCTTGGAATTCTGAAGTTCTCTGTTTAGGTAGTATTCTGTTATTCTCCCGAGCAAAATAAACAATTTCACATTTTTCCATATTGCATTCCATCTGTCTGTCTATTTCCTGCAACATCCTTCTGTCATCATCAGAACATACTTTGCAAGCTATCTTTGTGACATCTGCAGATTTAGTCACCATGCCTTTGTTCCCTTCATCAAAGACTGAAAGAAATTGTAAAATGCTGAAGTCCTAGCATAGACCCTTGTGGGACTCTACTTGTCACATCCTGCTACTTAACAAAGATCCCCGGATGCATGATGTCTGTTTCTTGCCAGCAAGCCAATCTGTTCATCCTCGTATGCTACCTCCTACACCAGATTCTTCCAAGTTGCACAATTACCATAAATTGGTTAAACATGATTTCCCTTTCCAAAAATTGACTCTTCTGATTACCTTGAGTTCTTCTAACTGACCAGCTGTAACCTCCTTATTGACTGATTATTAGACCTTCTCCAAAATAGACATCAAGCTAAATAGCCTGTAGGTTCTCGTTTTCTGCCTTCAGCTCTTCTTAAGTAGAGGGGTTATAGTTGCAATTTTTCAGTTTGATAAAACTTTTTCAGAATCCAGAGAATTTTGGAAAATTAACATCAACACATCTACACTTCATTCTAGCATCTTAAATGAGGTAGCTAAGGAAGTCCATAAGGATCTTTCTTCCCCCACCTCCATCATTTTGTTCAGTACCCTTCCCAGGTAATTACAATTTTACCAAGTTCCTCTTATCTTTCAACTTTTGATTTGCAGTTATTGTTGAGTTTTATTTTGTATCCCCTACAGTCAATGTAGAAGTAAAATGTTTGTTCGTTTCACTTGCCATTTCCTTACTGTCTAGTATTAAGGCTGTATCCTCACACTGTAGAGGACCAGTGTTCACTTTACATACTCTTTTCCTTTTAAGATACATGTGGGAACACTATTTTACCTTTCCTTTCATAATCAGAATTTTTTTTCAATTAACCTTTGTCATTCTGTGCAGTACCTGCTATTCAGAAAAATCATCTGACCTGCCACTCAACTTTGTGCAATGATATGTTTTTTTCCTTAAGTTTAATTGTTTTCCTTCATTACTTTAGATAACTTTAGAAAACTTTAGAAACTTGGGTGTTCTCTGGAAAGGTCATTAACTAATCCTACCGTATTACACTATAGCAAGTCTGATATAACCTGCTGACTGGTTGGTTTCATAACATGCTGCTTATCTAGCTTTGTTTTGTCAGTCTGATTTTTTTCAAGTTTATATGCAGATTAAGATCACCTATGATTATTGCTGTCCTTTTACCACAAGTTCCCAATTTTTTTTTCTTGTTTACTTTGTGCTATATTGGAGTTACTGTTAGAGAGCTCCCAGTATTGACTATTCTTTTCCTGCTATTCCTGCTCTGCCGTCTTTATTATTAATTATAATATTAATTAATGAAACTGCATTTGGTTTAGTACTTCCAGCAAACTTTACCAATACTAATTAAGAGATTAGAATTAATAATAATTTTTGGTAGTTAAGGTCTTAAACAAATATTTTGTAACCAGTCTGTTCAGAGATACAATGACACAGTTCTGGAGCAGATAGAACTTGAGCTTGGATCTTCCAGCTCAGAGGTAAGGACACTACCACTGCACACAAGAGCCAATGATGACCTTTTTATCAAAATATCCTTAATGTCTCTCAGTTCATAACAGCAGTTATTCACGAACCAATGAACGTGTGACTTTGCTGTGATGTCACTGTTTGCCTCTGTTTATCCTCAGTCTGCTCTCTTGCTGCTGTTCCAAAGCTAAAGTGCTGAAACAAATTTAATCTTTGAGCCTTTACTGACTTGGATTTCAACATTAAAAGCATTTCGAATGGCTGTTTTATTTCTGAATGTGGTAATGTTTACCTGTATGTATAAAATAGCCTCTTAAAAATTGCTTTAGGTTCGTTATCATGACTGCTTCTTTAACTAGAAATCTTTCACATTTTTGATTTATCCTTGATAGAAGAGCTTTAAATTGGTATTGCAATTTTATGAATGTGAACTGATAACATTTCTTTCAATTTATAGAAGATGAGCAAGTTTCTGCAGTTTGACCCTTGGACCATTTCAGGTTACCACAGTGACATGGAACACAGGACTCCTAAAGACTACGTACTTTCTTTTCCAGAATGACGGCAGCTGTTTTTTTTTTTCCCCCATTCTTTCTGCCTTAAAGTGCATCTTCAATGTGTGATGTGCTGCATGTGGCAAGACCAGGAGGATCTGACCATTTTGTCTTTGATTGAGTAGTTTTTAAATCAAATATTCTTCAGTTTTCCAGGCTTGTAAAGCAGCACTCTATCTGAAGTATAGTACTTGGTAAAATTATTCTTGCCAAATTGTTTTTAATCTTGGAAGTATTAGATGTTAGACTGCAAGATTGTCTTAATTAATGAATTGAATTGTATTGTACTTTTATCGCTAATGCATAATTGGAATGTAAAACACAGTATACAAATAACTAGACTGCTTTGGGTTGACAGCTGCAAATCATATATTGTTTTAAATTATGAATTGCACCAAAAATGGTATGTAACACTTCTCTTGAATGTGTTTATACCATTTAGTGATTCAGATTAGGTCAGTTCCTATTCAATTTTAATGGAAGCTTCGTTGACATATATTTTAATACTGTATTGGTATGGATTTTAAGGGGCACATGCAAGTGTGTGATGAAGGCCAATCATTTCACCTCTTAATGATTTTATGAACTATTCTTCTCCGATTTGATGGCTGGCAGGAGAGACCTGCACAAATGTTTGGTTTTGTCCTTTGAGTCGCTGGCCAGTGAAAGGAGGCTGTGCATCTTTTCCAGGTCATCAATGGGAAGTGGAGGCCCCCTCAAGTTTTCCGTCATCACATCCACCATTCCCGCTCCCTATCCTGTCCAACATGCTCCCAGTATTTTCTGCTCTGCCACCCCAAGGCCAGCCAACATGAAGTTTCAGGCTTATCTGAAGGCCTAAATCCATCAATGAACAATGAACACCTTTTCCTGAGCTGTGATGTTGTACTGGCAGTGGCCACAGCACCTGGCAGAAACTTTAAAGTGAGATGACTTGGCCAGCTAGAGGTTGATGCACATGCAACATTTATGCCAAGATGCAAGGAGTCCACCCTTAATAGCACATTATTTTTTTTTTTAAATGAAGCCCTATTTGGTAAATATTCTTGTTGCTTGAAGTGCCTGAGCAGTAGAAGAGCAGAATATGACATTTGGTGGCATAAATTCATGCATGTACTTCTCAGATGCTGTGCGCATACATGACAGGAGTCTGTCTGGATTAAGCACCTGTTTTGCATTAAACCAAAGACAGATGAAGGTAGCCCACTTAGAGCTGCAGAAGTGGCTTGTGTGGCAATGCATCAAATCAGTGGCACATCAGTTCACTGTCCAAGCTATGCTTCAGATTTGCTGATTGTTGAAAATGTTGTGTTGTGCAACTGCTTAACAAGTTATTTAAAATATATCAGTATTTGCTTGGGCTTTTGTACTACACAGGAAATCTTTTCAATTGCTGAGTGTACAGTTTAACTTGTAGTTTATTTTTAACCATACAAATTTGTTTTTTGCACTAAGTGATCAATCCCAGTTTCTCTATTTGACAATGGATACAGAAAAAAAATTGCCCCCAGAATTACCACTTTCAGGCATTCAGAAACTAGCTTTTAATTACTTATTGGATGGTCTAGTTATTTGTATATGATCATATATGTAACTGGAAAAACTTTATTTTCATCACAAGAAACCTCTTACATTGCCTAATGACTAGTAGTATAATAAGATTACTTGATATTTCTAAACAAAATCATTTCACTGTGGCATTGACTTCACACCTTATTTGGTGAGAAAAGTTTACAAGGCGAGCAAGTTCAATTTATTATACTTAATTATTTTTGCCAGAATTAATTTGTCTCCCAGATTGTGATTGGCCATCAGTTATGGTCAGGATATTTTGGGAACAGTACCTTGTGCCTTTATTTAATAGTAGGGGCAGCAAGGTTTTTGAAACCAAGTAGTCAATTAAAACAAGTACAGTATTATGATTGCCAGAAGTTTCCTGCTTAAAAGACTAATACGATTCCTGCCTCTGAATTGTAAATAAATGGAGATATAAAAAGATAAAACTATATCCTGATTTGTTTTCTTTATATTCAGATTACAGTGTGGCTAGCATCTGCTTGTCCTAATCTGTGACTGTTTGGAAATTTAGCTGATCATATTGATCAGTTTGTTCAACAAGATTGTGTAGTATTCATAGTAGCAGATCTTTGCTGTACTTTATTTAAGTCTAATTTAAAACTCTTCAAGCTTAGGTGATTGTTTGCTTTTTGTTTCAAAAAGTCATTTGTTGATGGTATTTTGGGCTTTATTTTTGATATACATATATATATTATATATATAAATAGATACAAAAAACTGGAGTGCACTTCATGGACTATGTATTATCCAATCAGGCGTTAGGCGTATTGAATAAGCTGCACAATCATTATAAGCATACAGGTATTAGAAAAATATTCTGCACATGCCCATTCACAAAAGGAGTCATTGTAAAGTATAATGTAATCAACTAATGTTTTTTCTCATACTTTTGATACTACTTGTAACTTATGTCTTTTAGAAAGACAGTTGGTTGTCTGTATGCTTTTTTCGTACTTTTATCAGTGATTGTACATATTTGTTATATTTTTGTTGGACAAATGTTATAAAATGTAATGCTTATTTCTTCAGATTCCATTGAAATGAAGTTGTAAACCAATAAATAAGTGATGTATGATCATTGTCTTTTTTATTAGCCCTTTTTTTTAAATGAGTGTATGTTGGAACCCCACTTCATGATTTCCCCATGTTCCACGCCATTAGCAATACTGTGAAATAGGTTAATAATGAGCTTCACTTAATGCATACGTGAAAGTCAGGTTACTGCTAAAAGCAAGTGGATTTCCTATTTCAAGTGTTGATCATAACCATCAAGTACTCCCAAGTCACAGCTAACAGGAAGACCTTTTCTACATTATCACATCAATTTGCCTTCACTCCATTTTTAGAACCAACCTTGCTTTTGAAAGGCTGTAATGCAAGATATTTGACTGTGAAACACTATGGGACATCCTTAGGTTATGAAAGGCTCAGTAAATGCAACTTTGTCTAGAAATGAGATTGCGAAGTTAGGGCAGTCTTGAGTTATGGCCTTATTCTCAGTTGGGATTAGGTTAAAATGATCCAAATCCATATTGGACTCCTGCTGAAAGATCTGTATTTTTGTCACTATTTATCCTTGTTTTTAAAGTCTAATGGCATAACCCACAATTCATTTTAAGACAATTGGAGAAATAATGAAATCCAGCTGTAATGCTACTCAAAAGACCAAGGCAAAGAAGGAACCAAAAATTTGTAAAGTAGCAATCAACTATTTTAATCAACAACAAATAAAAGTTATATAAAATATTTATTGTTACTATTTGAAACACAAAGTTTACAGTATGGGAGGCCATCACATCTTATTGTCTGTGTCAGTTGGAAAGAGCTGTCCCAACTAATTGCACTTCACAGCATTTGATTTGTAGGTGTGGTACCTTAAATGCATTAAGTATTTTTGTTAAATGTTCTGAGGGGTTCTATCTGTACTACCCTTTCAGGCAGAGGGCTCCAGATCCGTGTCATCCTCCGTTAAGCATTCTGTTCAATTTCTGATTATTGAGAAGTGTCAGCACAAGAAAATTTGACTCTCAGTATGAATTTTAAAAATTGATATATTACTCTCCCTGTAGTTTGTAAGAGTCAGCATCACACCTGAGCAATTTTAGGGAATAATTTGAGAAATGAGATCTCTGATATGTATCCTTGTTACATCAAGTCCCCATATCATCAACTTTGCATTCTGAAAGAAAATAAACATCCTGGGAACAGCTAACCACCTGTACAAGTCAGTATGGCTAGACATTTAACTCTTTGTTATTGGCTGTGAAGTTTCTGGTATGGTTACTCATTTACTCTTTTCTTCAAAGCCACTTTTTTTTTTTTAAATCATCCTATTCAACAAATTGTCTTCTGAAGTTGAGATGCTATTGACAGTTCTTTTTCACAAATGTTTGGGATGGGACAATAGAATTATTCTCTTGAATTACTGCTTTTGAGAGCAGGATTAAACAACTCAGTGTGCAAAGATTATTTAACATGTTCATGTTTAAAGTATAATTCTGATACATTTTCTACAACAATCAGTACAGTCTTTCACACACCTTCATAAAGATCATGTGCTAACATGAGTCATAGCTTGAGTCAAAAGGTTTTGTTGAGTCATTTGCTTCCAGACTTCTGCTAATGCCTTGACAAAAATAGTGGATGCATTTGTTTTCATCTTTTTAAATTCTCTACATTCCGGAAAGATCTCAACAGATTGGAAAATCTCAAATAAAAGGTCCTTACTCAAGCATGGAAGGAAACAAAGCAATCTCCAAATAACTCACCTAGCCTGCACATTATAGGGCTAGTTAGCTGACGTGTCATTCGGAAATGACGGGATCTATTTTAAGTAGGTGGTATTCAGGAAATTTCAAAAGACGTAATTCAATTAGGCAAAGTAAAAGTGGTTTGACAAATGTGTTATCGTCTTTGATGATGTTTAAAAGCCCAGATAAAAGATAAACACTTTCAGCCAAGAATACATAATGATGCAGGGCTGAGAGTTTAGATAACCATGAGACAGTCAAAACAGCTGTGCCCCAAGGAGCACATGGATTGACAGCTCTGGTTCTGACTCATCTGAAAACTGCACAGTTTATTTATACACTATAGAGGTTTTGAGTACTTATAATTTCTGCTATGGAAACCTTAAGAGTTTAAATGACTGTTACTTCTATGGGCCTTGATAAAAAGATTTCTTTTAAAGAAAGTAGAAAGTTATTAGTTATTAAAGTTAGCTTATTGTCACCATAGGCCTCATTTGTCACCGTGTAGTGGGTCTGGAATTGCCATTGCTTGGCATGGGATGGGTGGGGTCATAGGTTAGCATAATGAGTATGAGAAGTTTCTTTTTCAACTTGACGATCAAGAAGTACCTTACCAGACTACTCTGACAAACAGGCCCACCTCCAGGAGAATTAGAGAATGAGGATGTGGCTATCCTTGCAATGGTTGAGAATGCGGGCTCTGGGTTAATGATCCAACCAGCCTCCACCATTAAAAGGCCTTGGTAGAAATAGCAAACCCAGGAGTGGTGTCAGGAATTCTGGAATTAGGACCTTGGCCCAATTTTCAACCTTGCAAGGATTCTCCTGACTCCATTGACTTGGGCCTAGAGGCTGAAAGCACTTTGTAACTAGTAGCGTTCTTATGAAATGGCCTGGGCTAATAAAATATGCAATTGATCATACCAATGTGTTGCAAAATGCATCATAGAATCCCTACAGTATGGAAATGAACCATTCGAACTATCAAGTTTAACCTTCACTTTGAAGGGCATTCTACTCTGACCCAGTCCCCCACCCTATGCCCACATAACCCACCTTGGCTGTGCACCCCTGGACATTGGACAATCCACCTAACCTCCCCATCTTGGGACCATGGGAGGAAACCGGAGCACCCAGCATAAACCCACGCAGATGCCGGGAGGATGTGCAAACTTCCCTCAAACAGTCACCCAAGGTTGGGATCAAACCTAGATCCTTGGTACTGAGAGGTGGCAGGGCTAACCACTGAGCCACCATGCCTGCCATTAAATGGCATTGCAAATATTAAATAGTTTTGGTGAGATATTTAATGCAAACAGTGTTTCACAAGTAATGGACATTCTGTTGATGTCATCTGTTCACGTTTTCACTGATTTATTCTCCTTGTCTTCTGCAGTGTTTGTAATTGAATAGACCAGTTGTTTACTCAAGGTTATTCCAATTGGCCACTCTTTGCTAGCCATACGGAAGAAAATTTGCAAATGTGCATTTTCTGCTGGTCAGCATATATGTATGTTAAGTTGCCTATTTCCCCACAAGCTTGACTGCATGGAATTGACTGTTTTGGTGGAAACAACACAAGTTTACTTGAAGCTGATTTTACTTTTCATAACAAATGTGATGCCTTTTCATTCATTCATGGGCATTGCTGGCTGAGCCAGCGTTTACTGCCCATCCCTAGTTACCCTTGAGAAGATAGTGGTCAGCTGCTTTCTTGAACTGCTGCAGTCCATGTGTCTTGGTAACCCATAATGCTGTTAGGGAGGAGTTCCAGAATTTTGATCCATTGACACTGAAGGAACAGTGATTTATTTCCAAGTCAGGATGTTGAGTGGCTTGGAGGGGGTCTTGGTGATAGTTGCAGTGTTGAGGTTGGTTGGCTCGCCGAGCTGGTTTGTTGTTCTGCAGACGTTTTGTTACCATGCTTGGTAACATCCTCAGTGCAGCCTCTGATGAAGCGTCAGTGTGTTTTCCCGCCTGGCTTTTAAACTCTGGGGTCCGTTGCGATGGATTGCCTCACTTCAGGGTTTCTTCCGTAGTGGAATGTATATGGGGTCGAGTTCAATGTGTTTATTAATAGCCTGCTTCGTGGAGTGCCGTGCTTCCAGGAATTCTCGTGCTTGTCTCTGCCTAGCCTGTCCCCAGGATCTTGGTGTTGTCCCAGTTGAAGTCATGGTTCTCCTTGTCCATGTGGATTGAAATGAGTGAGTATTGGTCGTGTCTTTTTGTAGCCAGTTGGTGTTTATGTACTCTTGCTGTTAGTTCCCTTCCTGTTTGTCCGATGTAGTGTTTCTCGCAGTCTCTGCAGGGGATCTTGTAGATGACATTGGTCCTGTCCATGGCGGGGAGTGAGTCTTTAGTTCAGGTGAGCACTTGTCGTAGGGTTGATGTGGGTTTGTGCGCCACTCTGATGCCCAGCGGTCATAGAAGTCTTGTGGTGAGTTCTGACGTGTTCCTGATGTAGGGTAGTGTGATGTGTGTGTCGGGGCATGTAGAATCTTTCTGATGCTGTTCCTGTAGGCATCTCCTGACCTAGTTCTTTGGATATCCATTACCCTTAAACACTTGGAAGAGGTATTCCTCCTCCTCTTGGTGTAGTTCCATGTTGCTGCAGTGTGTTGTTGCCCCCTTTTTTTTTTTTTTGCAGTGTTCTTGGGTATCAGCTGTCTTTCTAGATGGAAGTGGTCATGGGTTTAGAAGGTGCTGTCTAAGGAGCCTTGGTGAATTTCTGCAGAGCATCCTGTAGATAGTACGTACTGTATTTATGTATCTAGTCTAGTTCAATTTCTGGTCAGTGGTGACCTCCAGGGTGTTGATAGTGGAGGAATTAATGATCGTAACGCCATTGAATGTTAATGGATAGTGGTTAAGTTCTCTTTAGTTGCCTGGAACTTGTGTAGTAGGAATGTAACTTGCCACTTGTCAACCTTGCAAATGGACGCGCTTTCTTCAATTTTTGGAGGAGTTGTGAATGGTGCTGAACATTGTACCTTCATCAGCGAACATCCCCACTTCTGACTTTATGATCGAGGCAAGGTCATTTAATGAAGCAGCTGGAACTGGTCAAGCCAAGGATACTATCCTGAGGAACTGAAGTGCTTTTGTGGCACAGAGTCAGTGCCCCTTCTTCTGTGCCAGAAGGGCCAGGTACAAGTTCCACATTGCTCCAGAGATGTATAGTAACATCCCTGAACAGTTTAATTAGAAAATATCTGTCATCAGGAATTCCTACAGACGATGTCCTAGAACTGAGATGGCTGACCTCTGGCAACCACAGCTACGGCCAAGAGTATTTTGTGCAGTTCAGTTGGTATGAATGTTTTCCACCTACTTCAGCTGAACTGGAAACTGGTGTTTATTAAGGTACTGAAGGTTGTTACTAAAGTGGCAATCACACTCATAGGCCAAAAGTCAGTTGATGTGAAAATTGGGAGAAAAATGATTGTACTGGTGTGCTAGAGTGTGTCCTGAAATTTGTGCTGAGTTATCATGTGACAGCATCATTCTTTGCCTAAATACCTTTTACATAACTGTGAATATTTGTTCTTCCTAAATTGATGATGCTTCAGGGAAGGAACCTACATTTCCATCACTTATTTCAATGAATATAAAAGTTCTCTCTTGGAAGAAATGTTTTCTTTCAAATACTCTGCAGTTGAAGCTCCAAGATGTGGTTCAACTGGAATAAATGTTTTTTTAAAAAGGAATCTAAAGAATCGGCCCGTAAAAAAACTTCGCTGTGTTAATGGTTGGAGGGAAACTTTTCCATGACATTGAGAAACTCAATTCCATCTTGTGATTTAAATGATGAGGGACTTGGGTTTTCATATATTCCAGTAAAGAATATTCCATTTATTCTCGTAAAGAAGATTCTTTTGTGTATTCACTCTGATTCCTTTGCTGTGTAAAGAAAATTGAGGGCGGTTGGAACTAGGAACTTCCTAATTATTCCATTTTGGCAATAGTTTGATGCCTGCTTTTCCTACAGTTACTATGTTTCATGCTACTGCAAGGAGAAAAGCACACTCCATAAAGTGAATTTGAACAAGCATTCTGCTTTGACGGACAATTTATTGATTTAAGATGAATGCATCAAGAGCCCAAGACTGTTACTAAAGATGAGATTGATTTATGACTTTCAGTCTCTGAGCCCTTGGAAGGATTTTATATGGTCGTGCCAATTAACACTACAGCAGAACAATGCTTTTTTTAAGTCCAAATGAAGTTGCTAACTTTTCCCCTTTTTAAATATGTTGATGATTATGTTAGTGCCGCTTCCTGCACTCACCCTGAACTGGATAATTTCATTGACATTGTTTTCACTTTCTACCCATCTCTCATCTTTATGTTGTTCATCTGTAGCTCTTCCCTTTCCTACCTTGATTACTTTCTGACAGTTTTACTGTGCAGGCAGCAAACAATTATGCAGTATATACCCACTTACTCACTCGGCTACATTTCCTTACATCCAACTTTCTGTGAGAACTTGATTTCAGTTTCTCCAGCTCCCCACATCTTTGTTGGTGATGTAATCTTCCATGTCAGTGCTTTCGATATGTCTTCTAAAGTCACATCCCAGTTCAGTTCCCACAAAAGCCTTTGACAGGGCCCTGACAACATCTATCCCACTTCTTGCACTTTTGCTTTCAACCTTTTCCTGTCCCTTCCACGACCGTAATGGAGATCCCCTTTCCTTGCCTTCCTACCTGCCACCTTTTAGATTCAAGGCATCACGCTGCACCATCTTCAAGAGAGCTCCACTACCCACTTTCAGCCCACAAAGTCTGCCAGATTTTCCTGGCCAATGGCCTCAAGTGGCAGGGGACCCATTAACTACCATAAAATGCCAGCAGATAAGAGGCCTTTAAGTTTCCTTTAATTGGGTACGTGAGAGTCTCAACTAACTACTGGGTGGGAAGGCTGTCTTTCCCTTCCTTTCTGCTGATAAAATTCCATGGCATTGGGATTACAATGAATCTGCTGCTGCTCTACCTTTGTCACTAGTTTAGAGGCTCCATTGTTTCTCAGTCCATTCTTTGAAGCCTGATAAATTCAGCCCTTAGTGTCTACATATATATTTATAGTTCTGATCATGGGTCTGATCTCTTTTTCTATTCATTCAGAGGATGAGGGCATCGATGACTAGGCCAGCATTTACTGCCCATCCTTAATTGCCCAGAGAGCAATGGTTAAAAGGCATTTAGCACAGTTGCCTTCATTGCTCAGACCTTTGAGTAAAAGAGTTGGGACATTGTGTTGAGGTTGTACAGGATGTTGGTGAGGCCTGTGCTGGAGTACTGTGTCCAGTTTTGGTTGCCTGTCATTTAGGAAGAATATTATTAAGCTGGAGAAGATTCAGAAAAGATTTGCCAGGATATGTCGCCTGGAATGGAGGGTTTGAGTTATAAGGAGAGGTTGTATAGGATGGAACTTTTTTCACTGGAGCATAAGAGGTGGAGGAGTGACCTGATTGAGGTTTAAAAAATCATGAGAGGTAAAGATAAGGTGAGTGGTAAGTGTCCTTTCCCTAGGGTGGGGGATTTCAAGACAAGGAGGCATACGTTTAAGGTGTGAGGTGAAAGATTTTAAAAAGATATGGGAGCAACCATTTTATACAGGGTGGTTTGTGAAAAGAAGTGGTGGATGTGGGTGTAGTTACAATGTTTAAAAGACATTTGAATAAGTACATGAATAAGAAAAGTTTAGAGGGGTATAGGCCAAGTGCAGGCAGCGGGGACAAGTTTAGTTTGGGATTCTGGTTGGACCAAAGGGTATGTTTCCATGCTGTCGGTCTCTGTGACACGTTGCTGTGGGTCTGGAGTCACAAGTAAGGTGACCAGGTAAGGATGGCAGTCTTCTTTCTGAGAAAGGACATTAGTGAACCAGATGGGTTTTTTTGCCGATAATCAACAATGGATTTGTGGTCATCATTAGACTCCTGATACCGGAGTTTTATTCCTTCCACCATCTGCCTTGGCAGAATTTGAACCCAAGTCCCCAGGACATTATCTGAGTCTCTGGATTAGCAGTCCAGTGATGATAATACATACATAATTACAATAATGGGTATGAACCTTGAATTTCTATGGGTGCTTTTAGTCCTCAATTCCAAAAACTTTTTTTTCCATTTTTTAAGAGAATGCTACAGAGACAAAATGACTGCAGGTGTAAATTCAGAGGCTTGCTGGCAAAAACTCTCTATCTGACTAATGGGATATAATATCTAAAAGTGTGAAAGAAACTTCAAACAGATTGGACAGTGATCTCTTGTGACTAAAAAGATAACAAGGGACTGATGACTCGTACTCAACAGCATCTCAAGCCGTCCAGATTATATTCCAAGCCTGTGAGTGAATTTAAAAGAAAACTTCAGGGACAATTTGTGTTTTCCCCTTTGAGGAATAGATGAAGACAAATGTTAAAAAGCCAGTTTGAGCTTTGGCTAATGGGCCTGAATGTTCTCATATGCACCAACGTAGATCCAAGTGTTAGATATTGTGTAGATCACAGTCAAAGAACTATCCCTTAGTCACTACTGTGTTGCAGTTAACAACTTGTCTCTCTCTGAGTGATAGCAGTCAGCTAAACTAGCAAAATAAATACCAAAAGAACTGCGGATGCTGTAAATCGGGAACAAAAACAAAGTTGACGGAAAAGCTCAGCAGGTTCGTTCTGAGGAAGGGTCACTGGACCCGAAACGTTAACTCTGTTTTTTCCTTCACAGGTGCTGCCAGACCTGCTGAACTTTTCCAGCTAAACGAGCAGCCAGACAAAAGGAAACGGGCCAATGAAAGGAATGTCTCATCCTGAAAGCTGGAATTCAAGCATAGTCTAAAGGAACCAGACCTACAGAATCTCAACTAATTGCAAAACTAAGGATTGTAAAATGGGCTGTTTACCTACCAACAGCAACACCAGCGATAGCCTCCACTACAACAGTTGCAATGTTCAACTTTTGTTTCCTCATGAATAATTCAGGAAATGATCAACATATCTTTATATTTTACTTTTATCTTTTAGGCCTTGCCTTTTATTTCATGTGTACATGCTTCTTCTCGCTTTTAATAATTAATAAACTCTCCCTCTTTGTTCATCAAGAAAACCTGATTAAATTAATGAGATAACAAGGTGTAGAGCTGGATGAACACAGCAGGCCAAGCAGCATCAGAGGAGCAGGAAAGCTGATGTTTCGGGTCTGGACCCTTCAGAAGAAGAAGGGTCTAGGCCTGAAACATTAGCTTTCTTGCTCCACTGATGCTGCTTGGCCTGCTGTGTTCATCCAACTCTACACCTTGTTATCTCAGAATCCAGCATCGGCAGTTCCTACAATCTCTGGTTAAATTAATTCCTTTTAAAACACAACTTCATTTAGGTCTGGGAGAAAAGTATCCACAAGGGAAAGGATCATTTTCAAATTAACCTTGCTGTGACCAATCTTGAATAAAGAAGGGGAGCCAGTTCACTGCTCTTCACCCTGGAGCTCAACAGTTTGGGGTATCCCAACAGGAAATGAAACAAATGGGAGACCATGGCTGGGATCTGGTTGTAACAGTATGGGTGGATATATACTTGAAATTTACTCTTACTGTTTCTAAAATAGTGGTCCAAAGAATTTAAGTTAATATCGGTTGCTTGCAGTCCTATAAATGCGTACAATGTAGCAATAACGCTCCCATTCCTGATAATTTCTTCCTTTGCTAATTGTTGACGTGCTTGCTTCTGGCACCCACATGTGGCAAGGAAAGGAACTACAGAGCTTCCTAATAAAATGAGAGATTTGCAATTTGTAACTTTTTCAAACAAGGCCTGACTTGAACGTAGTCAATAAGGACATTAGTGCTAGGGTCACGGATAAAATGTGAGGAACTTTAAAACAGAGGTAGGTAGATTTTTTGACTGCTAAGAAGATGAAAGATTGTGCGGGGCGTATGCAGTGATGTAGAGTCAGGTTTAAATTAGATACAGCTGTGTTTTTATTGAATGGTGAAGCAGCTTTCAAGGGCTGGGATGCTGACTCCTGTTCCTTGTTTGTAGGAAATAATCTATGTGATCTTATTCTCACCATCCAAGCTGCATGGAAATGTTTGGCCATGACACAATTTCTTGCCCATTTTCAATATTAGGATCTCTTTCTATTTTTGCATTGTTTGATGTTCTCTGAGTTCCCTTGATTTTTTTCCAAGTTCCATTATTTACCCTAGCCCTAAGCCAGAATACTTGCAGCTTGTCTTAAACTGAATGATGGCAATTACACAAAAGGGGTGAAAAATCACTTGGCGTTCAAAAGATGGGGGCTGAGACTGAGCCGGAACTAATTGGAATGAGCAGATAGAAAATTGTGATATTATATGTAAAATACCAAAATGGAAATGCCATGCAAATGAAACCATTTGTCAGTAACCTATATTATGTAGAGGTCAGAAGAAATTAATTTTTTGCCAAATTGAAGACATTCCTTTCATTACACGATTCACTCATCTTTCTACATTTTAAAGGTTTGGAATTTTCTTTTTCTGAATTCTTTGGTTGTGGTATACAACACTTTTGGTTGTATCCAAAATACACATATTTGGGGTAAAAGCATAAAAAAAGTCAAGAACAAGAAAAAGTCGTTTGGCACATCAAAATTTATCTTTCTAGTGTCTGATTTTTATTTTAGTTCTCAAACCTGAGCAGTTCCCCGGCAGCAAATTCAGTTTATCTATTCTTCCTTCACCTTTCTTGGTACAGAGTTCTTTCTATTTTGCTGGAATTCAGAAGTGGACACTGGGGAAGAAAACAGCTCCCAGAACAGGCCGGGAAAAGTCTCACAACCTGTGAGGGAGTGGGTTGCATGATGCACCAATGCGACAGCTTTTAAAGAGGAAAACATTGTACAGTGCATAGGTCTGTGTGCAAGACAGTGACCTGTAGGGTCCCTAAATGCCTAGCCATCCAGATGAATCACACCTGCCTGCTTGCGGTGCTCCTGTCTGCCTCTGACATCACTGACCAACTCATTCACACCAACACTTGTGGACACGGAGGATGCAAAAGATCAGGCATGTTGTATGATGAGGGACCAAGGCATCAGCATCACCCATTGCTGTCTCTAGCCCTTGTTCTCCCTACTTCCAGGTAGTGCAGCAGGCTGTCAGCACAGCCCTTCATCTATGGAACGTTGTGTGCAGCCATGAAGTTATACCTCTTGCTATAACAATGACATTCAGGGCTACAGAGACAGTCAAGCAATGCAATTTAAGGTGAATGCGGTGACATTGCTAAAAGTAAGTGCAAAATCATGTGCATGCATCACTATCCATGCAACCAATGGGCCCTTTAGTAAGTTTTCTTTTCCCTCCCTCATTCAGCTTCTCAATGGATTATTGTCTGTTCCTCCAGACTGTGGAGATGGTCCTGAGTTGGACTGAAACCTTGGACCAGAGCCTGGTGCTATGGCCTCCCCATGCTAGTCCTCGGAGAAGAGGATCCTGGTCCTTTACAACACCCCCTCAACCAGGAGCACCCCCCCCCAAGTCCTGGTTAATGATTCGGGGCGCCATTTTCCCCTTTTCCAACATCTTCAGATTCTGCTCATCAATGAGCAGAACCCCAGGTCTTACTCACGTTCACCACAGCCTTTTAAAGATGGAGTGGCATGAGGGATTCCAATCTCTCAGTGGAAATCTACTGAATGGTGAGTTGTTCTAGGAACAGCGTGTGGTAAGATGTGGCAAGATTCAAATGTCATGGATGGCTATGGAACAGGGTAGGTAGTTAATGAGGGGTTGCTTGGTAAGATACAGTGAAAGAAATTACTTGATCCTGCCGTGAATCCCTCCAGAAATTTTACATGACTTAGATTTAGCCAATAGCATTTAATAGCCAAGATAACACGAGCAAACATTCATCATTTACAGAGCTCCCTGGATAACAAAGACTGTACAAAGTCAACAGCAACTGTCAAATTGATAATACACCGCTAAGAATAGCTGATATAGAAAGGTCAGAAGGCAGTAAGAGAGGCACTGGGAGATGAGAAGACACTGGAAGCAAACATAAAAGGGGATCCAAACATCTTCCAGAGCCTTGTATACAGTATAAAGATAGTAAGACGAAGAGTATAGCTGATTAGGAATGAAACAAAGGAATCTATGCTTAGAGGCAGAGCAAAAATAAAGTTGCTGGAAATGCCCAGCAGGTCTGGCAGCATCTGTGGAGGAGAAAACAGAGTTAATGTTTCAGGTCCAGTGACCCTTCCTCAGAACTGATGGTGGCTGAGAAAACATCAATTTATATGTAGAAAATAGGGAGGTGGGTGGGGTAGGGAGTAAATGATTGATAGAGCCCAAAGAAAGAGCAAGACAGTTGGATAGACAAAGGAGTTGCTAACGATCACGCTGGGACGGTGAATAGTTGTTAATGGGGACTGTTAGTGACTAACAACAGGGGGTGTGTAGTGGCAGGCTATGTGGTAACAAGGCCTGGTGTGTGGGATCGGGGGCTGGGACATGGGAGAGTTTAGGCCCTAAAATTATTGAACTCAATATTGAGTCCGGAGGGCTGTAGGGTCCCCAAGTGGAAAATGAGGTGTTGTTCCTCCAGCTTGTGTTGGGCTGCGCTGGAACACCGCAGCAAGCCAGAGACCGAGATGTTGGCTAGGGAGCAGGGTGGTGCATTGAAGTGGTAGTTCAGGGTCTTTTTTGCGAGCAGAACGTAGATGTTCTGTGAAGCGGTCGCCAAGTCTACGCTTTGTTTCCAGAGGAGTGTAGAGGAGACCACATTGTGAGCAGCGAATGCAGTAGACTAGATTCTGGGAAGTGCAGGTGAAGTATTGCTTCACCTGGAAGGTATATTTGGGCCCTTGTATACTGGGGAGGGAGGAGATAAATGGGCAGGTGTTGCACTTTCGCCAGTTACAGGGGAAGGTGCCGTAGGGCTGTGGGGGGATTGTTGGGGGTGAAGGAAGTGTGGACCAGGGTGTCCCGGAGGGAACAGACCCTGTGGAAAGTGGACAAGAGAGGGGAGGGGAATATGTGTCTGGTAGTGGCATCTCATTGGAGGTGACAGAAATGGCGTCTGATGATCTTCAGGATGTGGATGCTTGTGGGATGGTAGATAAGGACAAGGGGAACCCTATCGTTGTAGCGGGAGGGAAGAGAAGGGGTGAGGGTGGAAGTGCGGGAGATGGGTCAGACCCAGTTGAGGGCCCCGTCGACAACGGAGCTGGGGAATCTTGGCTGAGGAAGAAGGTGGACAGTTTGGAGGCTCCCTTCTCGAAGTTGGCCTCATCTGAACATATACGACGGAGGAACTGAGAGAATGGTATGGAGTCTTTACGGTAAGTGGGGTG
The DNA here is from genome assembly GCA_024137785.1 of Ginglymostoma cirratum. Classification (NCBI taxonomy): domain Eukaryota; kingdom Metazoa; phylum Chordata; class Chondrichthyes; order Orectolobiformes; family Ginglymostomatidae; genus Ginglymostoma; species Ginglymostoma cirratum. Next base: position 25,420,460 of record JAHRHZ010000289.1, on the reverse strand, counting down.
TGAAGATGTATAGTCCAGGTAGCTGCGGGAGTCAGTGGGTTTGTAATGGATATTAATGGCCAGTCTATCCCTAGAAATAGAAACAGAAATGTTGAGGAAGGGAAGGGAGGAGTCAGAGATAGACCAGGTGAAAGTTAGGGCAGGATGGAAATTGGAGGCGAAATTGATGAAGTTTTCCGAGGACCACTGAGCTGACTGGGAGAGATTGAAACTTCCAATTACTGAGGTAATTAATGTAGAAACCGGAGTTAAAGCTTCACCAGTTCAGTAACTATTATGTGGTGAAGAATGTAGTGAATACTATTATGATAGCCACTTTGTCAACTATTACATTTAAATTACATCGAGATCTGAAATTCCATGAAAAGTCTCATATCGGCCTGGTTAAACTTTTCAAGCTTGCTGCATGTGAGATGGAAACCAGTTTGTGGAAGCAGTGTTCAGTACAATGGCTTTTTGTGTTTAGAAGTGTGTTTCAGATATTTTGACAAAAATACTTTTGTTGTTAACTTCTTGGCTTGTTCCAATTTAGATATGTTAGTATCTAGGAAATTAATGCTTTTATTGTGTGTTGTGACTTGAATGTATTGTAACTAATGTACGAAAACCAGAACTTTTGATTTTTCTATAATTTTGATTGTGGACAAAAATAGGGAGAAGAAAATTCAAGGATATTTGAAAGATTATTGCATTTTTAAAAAACGATTAACTGGCCTCTGATTGTAAATGTTGTTTACAAAGCTACTTATTGGAGCAATAGTGGAAATCTGGTTACAGACAAGCTGCAGCCAGTGGGCTGTGTAGGAATGGAGATTTAGTCAGCAGTAGGTAGCTGATTGTCCTGTGAACTAGTGACCAGTTATTTATAACAAATCCCTTCTACGTGAGAACTTATTTCTATGTGATTGGACACCAGGTAGCTGAACATCGCGATGGTGTGAATGTTTGAGAGAATCACTGAAAGAGCAGGAGCTGTCTCTTTTTTCTCTGCCAGTGACAACAGCCTTATGTCTGAAGAAAACAGGTTTGTTTTTCCCTCAGCAGTTGTGGTAACGTATGGTTCTTCGCCAGTAAAGCCTCAGACTGTTTACAAACCAGTCACCTGCAAGCCATTGAAAGCACCTAGAGAAGGAGAATCAAGGAGCAGTGCATCCTAACAAGCCAAAAGGACCATCTTGATGAGCCCTGTGAACAGCAACCATTGACTGTCTTCCTAGTCTTTATCTCCACCGATCACATCAATGTTTGTTTCTTCTGTGTCTGTTGGGAGAAGTTTATTGCGGCCAGAATTTTAACTAGTGGAGTTCCATGTTGATTGTTCATAATTGTCTATGTGTTGCTAGAGTCTATTTATTTGTAATAAATAGTCATTCTTACTAAATACAGAAAGTTGGCCCGTGCTTTCTCTCAACCTGGAGCTAAAAGAGAAGTAATCTGGGGATTTCTACATATTAAAGTCTTTAATTTGTGTGACAATTGCAGGAATAGTAGGGCACGATTTCTAGTGCACTACCGTACGAGTCAACCATAATTGATAATGAAAAGCAGCCCCAAGAAAATCTCAAGGACACCCCTCAAAAATATTTTGGTTCCTGGAGACATTAAAATGACAACTCAAGTGCTGGATGTTGTTAATAAAGTACAAGAATAAAGAATTAAATTATGCATTTAAGCAAAGTTTTTGTTAGATCAGAGTTGGAGCGTGGTGCTGGACATCACAATATAGGTAGAACGATAAATTTCATAACAATAATAAAAATGGAGGCACAGCAACAATGATAGGCAACATAATAACAAAGAAAGACTTGAACTACTGGGACTATTTACAGGAAAGGATAATAGGGCAATTAAGAGATTTTGAAACGTATGAAGTTTTTTTTGAGTGGAGAAAATCTATTTGAAGATTTTATTTGACATTTGGCATTCATGGTGTTTTACTCCAGCAATGAATGCTATTGATTTTCATGAAAGATTATTCCACAGCAACAACAAGCTGTTAAAAATTCCCCGAGGCTGATGTAGAGCACATTGGAGAAGGTGAGTAGAAATCAGCTTGAGGCATCTCAGCATTCAGAAGGCTGGAAATTTCTTGGATTAGTACAACAGGAATAAACTGATGCTATTGATCAAGTTGTTTATGTTTTTTTCAGCCTTTTGTCCAAGAACTTGGTCTTCTAAATAGAGGCATTCAATATAGTTGTAGTTTGAAGTGTTTATTTAAAAGAAAACTGGTTCATCGTCAGCTGGAGAATAGTGACCCATCCACACTTTAGGAAGGATGTCAAGACCTTTGAGGGGGTACAGAGGGAATAGATTGAAATGGTTCTGAGGATGAATTAGTGCTCGTAAGGGCATTGACAAAGAAAGATGGATCCACATCCAGGATATCTAAGGGTAAAGATAAAGTTATCATAGTCCTAGTGGAACATGGGGCTGTGCTTTCATAAGGGATAGACAACTAACGGTGGTTTAATGTGAGAGTCACCATACCTCGGGTGAGGGCTAAGGTTGAGAAGGACAAGCATTCGCGGTAACTTCAGCCAGTGCAGGAATTGAACCCATGCAGTTGACATTACACTGCAAACTAGCCATCCAATGAACTAAGTGTGAGGAAATACGAAATAGACTTTGTAGAGAAGATTATCTTCCTCATTGACTCTAGTGACAAATCCAAGGAGATGTCAGTGAAATAGGACACACTATTGGCCAATCTGGACTCCAGTCTGACACTTGACTCCGTTTTCTTACCAAAACACTTCAAAATGTGCCTTAAGCACAGGAGTTGAGATAAAATTCTCAGAGGCGGAGAGATTGTTCCCCTTTGTGGGAGAGTCTAGGACCAGAGGACACAATCTTAGAGTCGGGCGAATGCATTTGAGACTTTATTTCTCTCCTCATTTTATTTCTCCTGAAAGAGAGGTGAATTTATTGACGTCTTTACTGCAGACTATTGTCAGTTCTGGGACACTAGCATGTTCAACACTGAGGTGGACAGATTTCTAACCTAATAAAGGAGTCACAAGTTATGGGATAAAACAAGAAAGTGAAATTGAGGATTGTCAAATCAGCCATGATCTCATTAAATGGTGGAACAGACTCGATGGGCTGAGTGGTGTAATTATGCTCCTAAATCGTTTGATCTTATATGATTCCACATCATATCTATTGCCATTGATTAGACACATAACCAGAAGGTGACAGTTAAAGAGTTACTGACAGGCACATTGCATGTTCTTCTGCATTTCCTGCATTCTATATCAAGTCCAGTCCCCATTATTTCCAACTGTTGGAGCAATGGAAGCATTCTTTAAATTAGTTGATAAAAGTCAGCCCCAGTTGTCTGTTGGAATTTGGGTGGTAGTACTTCTTTTGTCAGTCTCTTTCTGCCCGGATTAACCCACTGAGGCAAATCTTCAAATGCGCGTTAATAAATAAATCCTAGTTTGGTGACCATAGGATCTGTTTCTCCACTGTCCATGTAAATGGTCCCTGACAATTTGAACATAGACACATAATGAGATTAATCCATCCGTATCTCGTTGTGATAGAAGGAATTTTTCCTCACGCTAATTCTGTGGAATTTTATCCTGAAGCTGAGAAATCTGCCATTGTGAGCCAGGCTTCAGCATTACTTTAGACAATGACAGGTATTAAATCGACAGGAAAGAGGTTATGCCTCTCAATACAATCTTCTAAAAGGTTATTTACATTCTAAAGTCCCGACCAGACAAACAGGCTTACATCCAGCCTAGGGTATCTCCAGGTATTTTGGCAGAAAATTGGTCACCTGAGCTCTATAATACAATTGTTTCAAAGCAGATTGTCCATGCTTCATTCTTTCATTATTAAAGTTTGTTCCCATTGAGGCATTAATTGATGGCATGCCTTTCCTCAGCAAATTGAGCCAATGCATTTGAGTGAATTCTAGTTATGCATTGGCAGTAGTTTACCAATGTGCTGTCAGTCTTAATCACCCAGCCACCCACTCCCAAGCCCTTACCTTCATTGAGATTGAAATTCAGTTCGCGGTCCCCCCGTACTTTGGCTTTTAGTACGTGATTGTATTCGCTATAACAAGGATTGTTTCAACAATTCTTAATAGAAGGTGGATTTGAATTTATCTATGAAACCATTAAGAAATAGGAACGGGAGTAGGCCATTAGGCCCATCAAACCTACTCCACAATTCAATAGGATCATGGCTCATCCAAAAATTCATCATGTCCACTTTCCTGCCCTTTCCCTGTAACTGTACTGATCAGCAACCTATCCATCTCAGCCTTAAATATGCATGAAGATTCTGCCTCCACGGCGCTCTGTAGCAAGGAGAAAAGAAATTCCTCTGCATCACAGTCTTCAATTGATGTTCCTTTATTCTGAGACTATGCCCTAGACCCTTCCAAAAGGGGAAACATCTCAGTTTTGACCCTGTCATTCTGTCTTCTGATGAAGAGTCACCTGACTCAAACTGTTATCTCTGTGTTCTTCATACAGATTCTACCGGACCTGCTAAGTTTCTCCAGTAATTTCCGTTTTTCTGTGTGAGAAAATCAGCAGGTTGGCACCACATATGGAGAGAGAAACAGAGTTAACGCTTCAAATTCAATATGAGTGTTCTTCGGAACTGAAAATGAAAAGGAGTTGGTTTGTTTTATACTAGACTTTATTTTTGTGTTAACAACATTTTCCAGAATTTACTATTGTTATTTGATGGAGCTTTTTTTCTCGATAACTGTGTGTGAGTAGCTGAGTTCATGCTTGTCAGAGTTGCAGTGTGACTGACTGAGTTTGGAAACTCAGGGACAGATGAGCACAGACAGGCATTCAGCATCCTATCATGCTCTGGTCTATGTGTTGGTTTTAGGCTAGTAGGAGAAGAGATATTTAAAGTTTCTGATATTTCTGTAAAGTAGTTGTTGGGCTGTAGCTCAATGCAAATACAATGATAAACAAATTATTTTTCTTACATTTCTTTTACTAATTAATTCATCTTTTGCTGTAAAACATCAGTATGCCAAGTAAATGCAGACTCCTTCATATTCTCTGTCTCCATATATCATAGAATTTGACTGTATCCGGACCCATCAGCTTATAATGTGGTACCAATCAACTGTCTCAATTTAAATACCTATGTACAATCTGCATTATCCATCTTTCATTAAAGTCAGCAGCACAATTTTAACTCTACATGCCGTTAACCTTTCCAACAGTTAATCAGCCAAGCAATCACTATCTATCTATCTAGTGGTGAATATCAAAGATTAATAAGTCGTAAATTTTCTATTACTGAAAGTAGATTTTTTATGACAAAGAGCATATTAATCTTCATGGCCATTACTTGCATGAAGTCATGTAAACCATTCACAAATCCTATGAAGCCTGATGCTTATTTGCTATAAATTGTATGTAAGCTTGATAAATATACAGTAGTTTACATGCTTGTTGTTCTTCTTATGTAAGCATATAAATGTACTTATGGACAAAGAAAACTCTGCTTTAATCAGGAGATATTTTATATTATTTAATAGGTTATTCTAAGATAATGTTATTTAAAAATTGGTGTAGGCTGTGCATAATACTTGAATTTATTTTTCAATAATGAAATCAATCTTGGAAGTAATTGTTCATATTAATCATAAACTTTGTGAGATGTGGTCTGATACTGCCACATAATATCTAGCTTGAATGCTGTTTGCCTCATAACACAAGTACATATTGCATTAATTACATTCCCATTGTTTTTGATATTTTCATGCTCAGTCCTTGAGTCCTTAATGATGAACATTAGTTATGTGGCAATGTGTTAGAAGGTAGGTCTCTTATAAATTTGCACTTTATTCTCCTAATTTGCATTTATTCTTTTAAACTACAGCAGGTATAAGCCCAGCCTTTCCAAACTTTTCCCGTTAAACAACCTCCCTCATTCTAAGTATTAGTCTAGTAAACCTTCTTTAAATACCCCCCTTAGTTGACCAATACAGCACACAGTACTCCAGATGCAGTCTCACCAGTGGCCTGTATAATTGAAGTAAAATCTCCTTATTTTGGTATTCAGTTGCCTTTGTGATAAAGCACATTTTATTAACTTTCCTAATTATTTGCACTGCCTGCGTGTTAACCTCTTGTGATGCAACAATGACACCCTGATCCCTCTGCATCTCATAGCTCTGCAATCTCTCACCATTTAAACAATACGCTTTTTGTCATTCTTCCTGGGAAAAAAAAGTGATCCTTCTGTAACAGATAAGGTCCAGAGGGAACTTGATAGGATAGCTAACCAGGAGATGCAAAATGTACTTGGGGGGGAGGGGGGTGGGCAGGAATTTCAATGTCCATCACCAAGAGTAGCTCGGCATCATTACCGAGCTGAACATGATCAAGCTGAATATAGCTGCTAGACTGAGTCTGCAGCAGGTAATAAGGGCACAAACAAGAGGGAAAAACAAACTTGATCTCATCCTTACCAATCTGCCAGCTGCAGATGCAACTGTCAATGTCAATATCAGTAAGAGTGACTGCCGTAAGTCCTTGTGGAGATGAAGTCCTTCTTTCGCATCGAGAAGACCCTCCGTCATGTTGTGTGGCACTATCACTGTGCTAAATGGTGCTAATGACAACAAACAGATCTAGCAAATCAAGACTGGGCATCCATGAGGCACTGTGGGTCATCAACAGCAGCAGAACTGTACTCCAACACAATTTGTAACCTCATGGCCCAGCATATCCGCTACTCATGCATTACCACCAAGCCAGGCGATCAACCCTGGTTCAATGGAGAGTGCAGGAGAGCTTGCCAGGAGCAGCACCAGCATACCTAAAAATGAGGAGTCAAATTGGTGCAGTTACCGAGCAGGACTATGTGCTTGCCAAACAGGATATGCAGCAAGTGATAGAACTAAATGATCCCACAGCCAATGGACCAGATCTAAGTTCTGCAGTTCTGTTACACCCAGTTGTGAATGGTGGTCAACAGTAAACAACTCACTGGAGGAGGAGGCTCCACAACTATGTCCATTCTCAATGATGAAAGACCCCAGCTCACCAATGCAGAAGCTAAAGCTGAAGCATTCGCAGCAATCTTCAGCCAGAAGTGCCGAGTGGATGATCCATCTCGGCCTCCTCCAGTGGTCCCCAGCATCACAGCTGCTAATCTTCAACCAGTTTGATTCACCACATGTGTCATCAAGATACGGTTGGAGACTTTGGATATTACAAAGTCTATGGGCCCTGACAACATTCCAGCAATAGTACTGTAGACTTGTGCTTCCCTGGTCAAGTTCTTCCGGAACAGTTACAACAAGGTGGTAAGATGGCAGCAGGTTAAGCTGCCCCATTTGGAGCTTCACTCTGCTCGTCAGTTCCCTTTCATTTTCCTTTCTTTTTCTCTTCTTTTTCTCTCTCCTCTCTGCAGTAATTCTATCCCTCCCGCCCTCACGCCCTTTTATTTATCTACCTAAGGAGTTGGGTTGTCACCGGGAAATGCATGGCGGGAGCTGAATGTGCGGGCCGTGTCCTGCAGCGATGGCGGATCGAGCATGGGCCGGAGCAATGGCAAGAGCGGGCCGGTGAGGCAGCGGCAGCGAGGACGTGCCAGTGAGACGGTAGCAGTCAGTGGTGAGAATGGGTGGGTAAATTGTTGATGGTGGTGAGAATGGGCCTTTCGCATTGCAGCAACGACGGCAGCCTCCTGGGTGTCCTACTGATTGGAGCGGCACCTGCACCATTGTGGAGATGGGACTTGGGAGTCTGAGATCTGAGGTTTTCTCTATCTCTTGCTTACCTTTTGGCTCTGTTAAAATCTTTTAATTCTGGTTTCTGTAACCAAGTGGGCGCCAGTGAATGGCGACTTTGTGCACTTTTTGCTGCACTATGTATTGCTATACTTAGTATATGTGACAAATAAACGAATAAATCCAAATCTACCCAGCAGTGTGCAAAATTGCCCAGGTATGCCCTGTGAATAAAAAGCAAGACAAATCCATCCCAACCAATTATCGCCCATTTGTCTACTCTCGATCATCAGTAAAGTGATGGAAGATCTCATCAACCGTGTTATTAAGCAGCACCTATTCAGCAAGTATTTGGTCACTGATGCCCAATTTGGGTTCTGCCAGGGCCCCTCACCTCCAGACCTCATTACAGCTTTGGTTCAAACATGGACACTGAGCTGAATTCCAGAGGTGAGGTGAGGGTAACGTCCCTTGATATCAAGGCTGCATTTGACTGAGTGTGGTATCAAAGATCCCTAGCAATACTGGAATCGATGGGCCTCAGGGGCGAACTATGTTTTGGTTGGAGTCTTACCTGGCACATGAGAAGATGGTTGTGTTTGTTGGAGGTCAATCATTTCAGCTCCAGGACATCTCTGCAGGAGGTCCTCAGGGTAGTGTCCTTGCCCCCAACTATCTTCAGCTGCTTCATCAATTACCCCCATCCATCATAAGGTCAGAAGTGGGGATATTTGCTGATGATTTCACAATGTTTAGCACCATTTGTAATTCCTCAGATACTGATGCAGTCTGTGTTCAAATGCAACAAGGTCTGGACAATATCCAGGCTTCAGCTGGCAAGTGGTAATTCACATTTTGTATCATAGAGGAGGAGACATTTTTCTCTCAGTGGATTGTTAAAATATGAAATTCTATTCCCCAGAAAGCTGTGGAGGTCGATTCATTGAGTTTATTCAAAGCTCAGACAGGAAACAGGGGTTGAGCCCACATCCAGATCAGCCATGATCTGACTGAACATCTTTGAAGATCTGATCCGGATACTTGGCTCCTAAGTCCAAAATTTCCATATCCGTCACTTTGGTCTCGATTATATCAGGCACAATGACAATGTTACAATTTATATTAATGAAAGAAATAGTTTTTTTTATTGGTTTTCCCTCTGGGCTGCTGTGAGTCTTCTCGAAATCTCTCTGTCTGACTGATTTTGAGAGTCTGTGACTCTGCGTGTAGGAAAGCTGGCCAGCTGCATCTTCCTGTGCATCGAGGTCTTAAAAACTTACGTCTCATTTCCAATAAGATTCGATTTGAATTTCAGCCTGAATTTTGTGTTGTCAAGATCAACAATCGACTTTCCCACTCAGGGCTTAATTGCTGAGGGGTCTTGAAGGTGGTAAGTATCTTCCTGGTAACAATGTGCCTGGCTATTTGGCCTTGCCACTACCATCCTTATCATTTCCAGGGAGAAGAAAATCCCATTCTCAAGTATGAAAAATTGTTATCATCATTGTCATAAAGATGTATTGGCTTCACTAGTGATCTTTAGTAAAAAGTAATCTGCCATCTTCGTTGAGTTTGGCCAATGTTTGATTCTTAACCACCCGCTAAAATGGTCTAGTGAGCCACTTGGTGTATTAAACTGCTGCAAAAAAGTAACAAAGCCAGATCGATCACCCTGCATTGAGCTGAGCACTGGATAATACAAAAGCAGACCCAGCCCATCGAACCTGTCAGTCCTCAGTCACCATTGCCAAAAAACTGCATTAGACCAGTTATACAAACACTGTGGATACATCAACAGGTCAAACGTTGGAATTTCTATTGAGAAAAATTCAATTACTTTTTGAAACAACACAGAACTGAATAAGAGACAGTGGGAACTTCTGATGCTGGAGAATCCGAGATAACAAGGTGTAGAGCTGGATGAACACAACAGGCCAAGCAGCATCAGAGGAGCAGGAAGGCTGATGTTTCAGGTCTAGACCCTTCTTCAGAAATGGGGAGGGGAAGGGGTTTCTGAAATAAATAGGGAGAGAGGGGGACGTGGATAGAAGAAGGATAGAGGAGAAGATAGGTGGAGAGGAGACAGACAGGTCAAAGAGGCGGGAATGGAGCCAGTAAAGGTGAGTGTAGGTGGGGAGGTAGGGAGGGGATAGGTCAGTCCAAGGAGGATGGACAGGTCAAGGAGGTGGGATGAGGCTAGTAGGTAGGAGGTGGGGTGGGGCTTGAGGTGGGAGGAGTGGATAGGTGGGAGGAAGGACAGGTTAGGGAGGCGGGGTCAAGCTGGGCTTGTTTTGGGATGTGGTCAGGGGAGGGGAGATTTTGAAGCTTGTGAAGTCCACATTGACACGATTGGGCTGCAGGATTCCCAAGCGAAATATGAGGTGCTGTTCCTGCAACCTCTGTGTGGCATCGTTGTGGCACTGGAGGAGGCCCAAGATGGACATGTTGTCAAAGGAGTGGGAGGGGGAGTTGAAGTGGTTCGCGACTAGGAGATGCAGTCGTTTGTCGCGAACCAAGCGTAGGTGTTCCACAAAGTGGTCCCCAAGCCTCTGCTTGGTTTCCCCGATGTAGAGGAGGCCACGTCAGGAACAGCGGATACAGTATACCATATTAGCAGATGTGCTAACTTGCCTCACCAGTGCACTATGGCAGCAGCACGTACTATATGCAAGATACACTGACCAATGTTTTTGCAACACTGCAGCGTCAAATATAGGTGGGCTAGATTCTCTAACCAGTGACAAGAATATGCCATTTTTCCTTATTCGACTCAATCTATTATCTGCCCAATTAACAACCTCTGATAACTGATGAGTTTCTGCAGCACCCAGTGACTGCTGGTCACCAATAGACCAACAGCTTCAAGTAGGATAGGCTTTTTCACGGCAGCAGTCAATAGGGTGAAGGACTCACCAGGTCAGCACTTTGTATTTAATCTGCTTGGCTTTCCTACTGGTGTGATGGTGTCTGGTGGGGTTTGCCAAACACCTGAAGAAAAATGGGAAATCTCAGCCTAGGTTTCTTTTGTGTGGCAAGTCTTGACTCACAATGCAATACCCACATGTTGCATGGTATCTGCTTATGCTGCAATGGAAGAAAAAAAATATTGTCATAGTTCTACCAGACCATAGCGCTGATAGCTTATGAGAGAGAGACAACTGATGGTAGTTTAGCCTGACGGTCACCATACTTCAGGTGAGGAGAAGAGATGGAGAAAGAGAGGCTTTTATGGTGATCTCAGTGGGTGTGGGAATTGGAAGACAAAACATAGACGTTGCTTCCTGACCAGATCTGCAAACGTGCCAATGGAGTTGGCCACCAGTTACATTCTGTAAAGGATTATCTTCAGGCTGGTGCAAAGTTGATGCCAGACTCTCATATGCTACTTGACAGTAATCTTGTATAAGAATTTCTAGCATTCGGAATGTGTTAATGCAGAGGAATGGCTTAAACATCACCTACTATGATGATGCCACATAGAGTTGAGGAGGCAAGATCTTGCAATCTCAAAACAGCATGATCTACCATTTTCTTTATAGTCTTTGTAACAATATCATGTAACTTCTATATAGTTGCTATTATACACAAAGTACATTTTGCTTGAGACAAGTGCTTCTTCTCATTAGACTGCCTAATAGTTTTCACCTACCACAGTTGATTAAATCCTTACCCTGAAAGCTGATATTGGTAGTAAACCTACTTTATAGTAAGCAATATTACAAAAAGCTCATCTAACATGATGAGCAGGAGTTGAGATTGTCACTTATTTTTTGAGCAATGAGATTCCTAGCAGGTATTCTGATACATCAAGTAAATACCTTCTTTTGTAACCTATTCCAGGTCACTCATGCTGTTGTCTTCACACATTTTTCACACACACTACCCTTACCCTGGCTGCTTTCTCTCAATTTGAGAATTATTTGCTTTGAGTGGAAAGTTGTACAAGTCACTTTGCAATTAAAGTGAAAGAGGGAAGCCAGTGAAGTATAAGTAATTAACCTAACATCAGTTAGAGCCTATAACTGATAGGGTGACTGAACACTTAAAAGGTTTTCATGTGGTGAGTGAGAACCAGCATGTATTGCAAAAGACGGGTCATGTCTGAATAATCTGTTTGAATATCTTAAAGAGAGAACTCAGGTAGTGGAAAGGAAATAATGGCAATATCGTTATGGACTTTCAGAAAGTGTTTGATTAAGATCCTCACAGGAGACTGTTTGCCAGCTTGATTAGGAAATTGCCTAAGCAGATCAAGTCAGAGAGTAGGATAATTTGTAGGTATTTGCATTGGCAAATTCTGATTAGTGGCGTCTCGCAGAAATATGCATTGGGACCTCAACTATTCACTGTATTTGTAAGTGACTTAGAAGATGCGATAGAAAACCACATATCCAGATTTGCTGATAACACAAATATATACAGCATTGTAAGCCATTTAGTTGGAGGCATAAAATTACAAAGAGCTTTTGGCAGATTGAGCAAATAGGCAATTCTGTGGCAAATTGATTTTGATGTGCGCAGTGATGAAATTATTCACATTGGAGCTAAAAGGTATATAATACTTAATTATTTTTGAAAAGCAAGAAAAAAACGGAGATCTAAAGAGACTTTTGGGTCTAGATATTCAGAACATTGACATATTTTGAATGGCTACAGAAAATAATCAGACAAGGTAGTGGGATGCTAGCCTTTACATCTCCATGAGTACATGTCAAATGAGTAGAAATCATGGTTTAGCCATATAAAGGACTGATTAAACCTTAAACCTTGATTAAAATTGGATTATGTGTCCATTTCTGAGCACCATGCCTTGGGAAGCATATATATAGTTTTATATATACACTTTAGAGGGAGGGCGGTTTAGGATTACTGGAATGACATTGGAGCTAAGCAGGTTAAACAATGAAGAGAATTATACAAACCAGTGCTGTATTTCCTGCAATTTACCAGCTCAGGAAATGATTGTATCCTTCATGATATTAAGTAGAACCGATAAAATAGATTGGGATAAAATATCTCCGCTAGTTGGAGATTCTAGGACTAAGGAACATAGTTTTAAAAATTAGAGCTAGACATTTCAGAGTGAAATTAGGTAACACTTCTTCATGCAAAGGGTGGTAAAAGGTTAGAACTCTTTTCTGCAAATTGCAATTGAAGTTCATCAATTGTTAATTTTAAAACAGATATTGATAGATTTTTGTTAGCCAGTGATATTAAAGGATGTGTGGTAAAGATGGGTACATGGAGTCATGTCACAGATTGACTGTGATCTCACTGATTAGGAGAATAGGCTCAAGGGATCAATTCTTTCCTCCTGTTCCTATATTCCTATGTCCCTAATTTCTGCAGCCCTAACTGAAATCATATTCCAGTTATAAGCTATTCTGTAAGTGCATGTCAATATCTGATATGGTGGCTACTGACGTGTAATGATGCCTTTTTAATTTTCCACTTGTGTTACTGTTTCGTCATTGCCTGATCAAGTTGCAGCTCTGGGGTATCTGAAAGGAGCAAGATGCTATAATTGTGTTGCCTAGGATGTGCAGGGTAGGCAAGAAAGTAAGATTTTCCTGTTTTCACCAAGTGTGTGTGCAGCCCTATTGGCACCAGCTTCATGCTACAATCAGAGTTATTTACAAGCAGCATAAGGTTAGTGGGCTGCCAGCAACCAAAGCAATGTGTGTATGTTAATCCCACATTATGATTCTGGTGTCCGTTTGCAGATGCTAGCAGATTTAGCATCTGTGGTGTCAAATTATAGAAAATAAAATATAAATTAGGAAGACAGATTGTCCACAATCAGCTAACAGTGGTTTTACTTGATGCTGCAATATGCTCTGACTCCTACCTTCCTTTATAGCACGCTGCTTAGATCAGTTGCGGCTATCAGCATTCATTTGAGGTAGGAGAGACAGAGAGGCATTTACAGCACAGTCTTGGACACATTTTACAATGCGTATAACTATGATTCATAAAATCATGCAATTATTCTTTAAATTTTACTGTGTGTTGTGCTGTACCACGTCCTCTTTTCTCTATATGTAGTATGCTCCTTGCATTGTGCATTCAATCATCCATATATGCTGTATGGGCCATGATCATTATATAATATCTACTGCATGCGCTAAGCTTTCTGCATTTCCACAGCTTTAAATGGAAACTGTTGTTATGATGCGCTCTTACTTGTGTTCAAATGGAGGGCTTCATTAAATGGTAAAATTCTGGTGAATTGAAAGCAAACAACCGGAGAATCTGATGGAAACATATTAGGTAGATGTTTTTAACAGATCAATAGACAAGACATGCTGGTGCCAGACAGCAGGACCACTCAGAGGCCTCCTTTTTAAAATTTGTTCACAGAGATATTTACAAGAGTAGCCAGAGGCAGCTGAAGCAAGTAGGGAAGACTCACATATTTGACCTGGTGGTTGCTAGGAGTGTAGAATGACTGTAGATACCAAAAAGCAGAAGATTTTCAACAGTCTATTGCATATTGATATGGTTGTGCTTCAGCTATTATTGCTAGCACCTAAAACTTCAAATGCAGGGCAAAGGATAGAATTAAAGGAAAAGGCTTTGTTTAAAAGTGTTCTAGGACAAAAGAAATGTCCCGTGAAACACCACCAATGATAGAATGTGCAGATATCTTGGATATATATGAAGGGTCAGCTGCTGTAGCTCTTATAGTTTTGCAATAAACATCAAAGTCAGGATTATGAATGAATCTGTCTACTGACAATACTTTCTGTCTAATCATGCAAAAGCTGAATGTGCACAGCAGAGCATCTGGGCTCCCTTGATTTACAGATATCTACTCTTTCAGTTAATCACTTTTGTCAAAAGTCTTACTATTTTCAGAACAGCCTAGATTTTGCATCAGTAATATAGATGCGCTATCAGAGCAGAATCAATCAAATGAAAATTCTTGTCACTGCACAAGAACTCCCAGAAATTCTGAAGTTGCTGTCAAGTATTCCCATTTCCCACGAAGGCTGCAGTGTAACAATCTTCACTAATAGATTCAATACTAAGTGCTATATAATGGTGTAATACTGGGGCTGGCACACACTAGGTGTCTATACAAGTCACGTTAAATTTTAAGGTGCTGTCTTCAGGAGTAATTTTTTACAAATAAGCTTTTTATAGCAATTGATAAGTATTAATAAAAAAAACCTCTGTCCTTGAAAAATAACCATTTCAATTACAGATTCTCCATTCTTCAGGAAGTATTTGATTTAAAAGTCCCTTAGCATGTCTGGCCTATCCCGTCAATACGCAAATGCCCCAGTGGTCACCTGTCCAAACTTTCAAACTCAAGAGACTCCATTGCCGAGCAGAATCCCTGCACCCAACTACAGAACCAGGAGCTACTTGTAGGTGTTATAGGAAAGAGAAAAAGGAAAACTTACTGGGGACACTTTGGTCACACATGTGACAATCACTATACTGTATTTTGTATGTTTCTATAAATTGCATTATTTTGACCCTACATCGTGTAATCTGAAAGTAAGCATGCTGGTGCAGCAGGTGATGAAGAAGGAAGCTAGTATATTGACCTTTATAGTGAAGGTATTTAAGTACAGGAACAGGGCTGTCTTACTGCAATTGTACAGGACATCGGTCGGACTACACTTGGAGTAGATATGTGCAGTTTTCATGCCCTTATCTGGCTATGGAGGTCACTAGACTGATACCTGGAATGGCAGGATTAACGTATGAAGGGAGATTGGCTGGTTAGGACTATATTCAGTGGAGTTTAGATGAATGGGGTAGTATCTCATAGAAACCTATAAAGTTGAAAAAGGACAAGACAGGGTAAATGCAGGAAAGATGTTCTCAAAGGCCATGGCTTCCAGAATCAGAAATCACAGTCTAAGGATATGGGGAATCTATTTAGGACTGCCTTTACCTAGGGAGTGGTAAGCCTGTGGAAATCTTAGCCACAGAAAGTGGGTAAGGCCTAAACATTGAACGTTTTCAAGAAGGAGTTAGATACTAATAAACAGAACCCCAGGTTAGTGTTCTGGGGGCAAAGGTTCAAATCCTACCACGGCAGATGGTGAAATTTAAATTTGTTAATAAGCTAGTTCAATAGTAACAATGTAACAGCTGTTGATTATAGAATCATAGAGTCATACAGCATGGAAACAGACCCTTTGGTCCAACTCGTCTGTGCTGATCAAGCATCTCAATCTGACCTAGTCCAATCTGCCAGCATTTGGACCATATCCCTCTAAACCTTTCTTATTCTTATACCCATCTGGATTTTTCTTTATTCATTCACGGGATGAGGTTATCACTGGCCAGGCAGCATTTATTGCCCATCCCTAATTGCCCAGAGGGCAGTTAAGAGTCAACCACATTGCTTTGGTTCTGGAGTTACATGTAGGCCAGACCAGGTAAGGGTGGCA
The DNA here is from genome assembly GCA_024137785.1 of Ginglymostoma cirratum. Classification (NCBI taxonomy): domain Eukaryota; kingdom Metazoa; phylum Chordata; class Chondrichthyes; order Orectolobiformes; family Ginglymostomatidae; genus Ginglymostoma; species Ginglymostoma cirratum. The sequence continues at coordinate 25,404,320 of JAHRHZ010000289.1, read as the reverse complement.
GTTTTCTTCCCTAAAGGACATTAGTGAACCAGATGGGTTTTTCCAACAATTGACAATGGATTCACGGTCATCTCTAGACTCTTGATTCCAGACATTTATTGAATTCAAATTCCACCATCTGTCATGGCAGGATTCAAACCCAAGTCCCCAGAACATTAGAGATAAAAGGTACTGCAGATGCTGGAGAACCCGAGATAACAAGCATGGGGCTGGATGAACACAGCAGGTCAAGCAGCATCACAGGAGCAGGAAAACTTGACGTTTCGGGCCTAAACCATTTCTGATGAAGGGTTTAGGCCCGAAACATCAAGTTTTCCTGCTCCTGTGATGCTGCTTGACCTGCTGTGTTCATCCAGCCCCATGCTTGTTTCCCCAGAACATTATCTGGGTCTCTGGATTAATATTCCAGCGATAATACCACTAGGCCATCACCTCCCCATCATCCCCAGATGCCTATTAAATGTTGTGATTGTACCCGCTCCCACCACTTCCTCTGGCAGCTCATTCCATACATGTACCACCCTCTGTGTGAAAAAGTTACCCCTCAGGTCTTTTTCAATTCTTTCCCCTCTCACCTTAAACTTGTGCTCTCTAGTTTTTGACTCCTCTACCTTGGGAAAAAAACACCTTGACTACTCAACCTATCATGTCCCTCATGATTTTATATATCTCAATAAGGTCACCCCTCAGCCTCCAATGCTCCAGGGAAGAAAACCCCAACTTATTCACCCTCAAACTATAGCTCAAACCCTCCAGTCCCAAAAACATCTTTGTAAATCTTTTCTGCAGTCTCTTAAATTTAACAAAATCCCTCCTATAGAAGGGCAAACAGAACAAAAACAGGATGTTCTAAAAATGGCCTAAAAATCCATTTGCTTCACCAATATCCTTCAGGGAAGGAAGTCTGCCATCCTTACCTGGTCTGGGTCTACATATAACTCCAAACCCACAGCAATATGGTTGACTCTCAACTGCCTTTTGGGCAATTAGGGCCGGGCGATAAATGCTAATCTAGTTACCCTAACAATCAACTCTTAATCATCAGTAAAGGGATGGAAGGTGTCATCAACAGTGCTGTCAAGCAGCATCTGATCAGCAATAACCTGTGCACTAATATGCAGTTTGGGTGTTACCAGGGCACCACAGCTCCTGACCTCATTACAGCCTTGTTCAAGATTGGACAAAAAATGCTGAATTCCAGAAGTGAGGTGAGACTGACAGCCCTCGGCATCAAGGAGCTCCAGCTAAACTGAAATCAATGGGAATTGTATGGGGTGTGGGGTGCGGCAGGGTGCTATCTCTCCACTGGTTGGAGTAATCTATGGCACATAGGAAGTTGGTTGTAATTGGTGGATGTCAGTCACCTCAGTAGGACTTCCTCAGCTCAACCATCCTCAGCTGCTTCATTGATGATGCTCCTTCCACCATCAGGTCAGAAGTGCAGCTATTCATGGATGATCACACAATGTTTACTGCCAGTCACAACTCCTCAGAACTGAAACAGTTTATGTCCAAATGTAACAATTTCTTGGCGTCATTCAGGTTTGAGCTAAAAATTGGCATATAACACTCTGGCTACACAAGTTCCAGTCTATGACCATCTCCAACAAGAGGGAAGCTATCCACTGCCTCTTGATATTCGATGGTATTCCCATCACTGAATACCCCACCATCAACACTCTGCAGGTTACCATTGACCAGAAACTGAACTGGAGTAGCCATTTAAAGACAAAGGCTACAAAAGCAGGTCAGAGGTTAAGAATCCTGCAGTAAGTAACTCACCGTTTGACTTCCCAAAGTCTATCCACCATCTACAAGTCGCAAGTCAGGAGTCCGATAGAATACTTTCCACTTGCCTGGATGGCTGCAACTCCAACAACATTCAAGAAGCTTGACACCATCCATCATGCAATAAATCTTCTTTTTACCTAGGAACAGTATCACGTGTATGTACTTCAAAGTAGTGTATCCTCTATTGATAAATGCTGGACAGACCAAAGATAAAAATAATGGTGGATCGGGCAGTGAACTACCTCAAATAACCCTTACTAGTATCACATATTGGTAGAGGTAGCCAATACCACAAGGTACCAACTGGGGACATCTCGGAAAATACCACTGAAATGTAGTGGAAAGAAGCATTACACGACAACCCACCTTCCTGAAACTGCCTGCTTGAAATTGGACACTGTCTTTAACGCCATTGAATATCAAGAGGCAGTGGATAGTTTCCGTCTTGTTAGAGACGGTCATAGCCTGGCAACTTCGTCTTCGACTCCATTCCTGTAAATAGGATGTAATCGAGGGAGGTTTGAATTATTCTGACTGTAACCATCCTTTTATCTTTAGTATGCCAACTTTCATCAGCCTGTTTCCTGATTAACCCTATTTCTTAGTTTTTGCAAGAAGTGTCATGGTATTGTGTAATTGATATTTTAGCTTTGCAACATAAGGCTACCATAGCACATGATGACAATCACGCAAACACAAATTATATTGACATAAAATGTGTTGAGGTCCTACAACAATGAGTTTTTTTTTAAAACTGTCCTGTTATTTTGTCACTGACTCATGTTGACCCTGCACATAATTATTTGCAATATTACCAAACCAATCCATGGTGTGATCACTTGACAGTCTACTCTCGTCCAGACTCTAGTCTAATCTATTTTAAACACTTCAGTTAACATAAATTAAAACAATATCATATTTATGTAGTGTAGTTCAGGGAATAACTATCCCACGGCACCTCAAAGGAGCATTATAAATCAACATGTGGCATTAAACCTGAGGAATAACCTTCTAATATCAGAAATCATAATTAATGTTCGACATAGTCACTTTGGAAGAAATGAGAATCAAGGAAGAGCTACATTTTACTTTGTTAATCCATGCAACATTTTTGGTCCAGAATGTAAAACATCTATTCCAAATATTGAAAAAGTCCTGTTTATCATTTAAACTGCTTCTCAGTGGTTGGTCATGATTTCTTAGTTGAGTAGAGCCGAATTTTCGAAAGGACTCCTCATTAAGCATTAGATTGACAAGTTACATATTCAAGGGCCTGAATTCTGTTGCAAGCATCTGTATGGGTGCTGTAAAAAATGTTCTTCATGAATCTGGAAGCTGAGGCTTACCAAATTGGTAATCTTCACGACATTTGACACTGAAAATGAGACCAATGCGTACAGATTTCTAATCATCTTGCAATAAACCTGTTTTTAAAATCGCCAATATACCAATTATCACGAGATGCCTATCCAGTCCATTGTGAATTACTGACTATGCTGCCAACAGGGGGCGCCATTACACAAGATATTTACAATTCGGTCGCTGGCTTGCATCTAGTAAAGTGCATTAATCCAGTCAATTCAGACCCTGCAGTACAGGAGTAAATCCATAACAAATAGCTTCTTCAATCTCTGTTTTCTTATTTTGCTGACAAAGAGCATAAAAAAAATTGCTGGATTGGTCCTCAGCTGTCTGAAGATGGTTTAACTTGATTAGATTTTTGTGACAAATATCTGAATGTTAATGCAAAGGAGTGTTTAATGATAAAAAGACAGAGACAGATAGAGGAATTGAAGAGGGGGTGACAGGAAGAAGAGTAGAATCAATGTGAGTAATGATGATTACTTTTAGAAGAAGCATTTTTGAATGTGATTAAGTCCCCAATTATTTCCAACAAGAATGACATGTACGCTGCAGGAAGGCAGTTTGATAAAACACTAATGCGGTTCTTTAGTGTATGTGTGACATTTGTAATCGTCCTTTTGTTTCCTTGTGTTATTTTTTTTAATACTAGATAATCATTTCCTTTTTGGCAGATGCCAAATATTTTTGATAAGTGTTTTAATTTTCATAATTAAAAGAAATTAAAAATAATATTTGTATAGAACCTTGCCTGTCCTTGGGATTTCCCAAAGTGACTTACTGTCATTTATTTTGAAGTGTGGGCAAGTGCCACTGCCAATTTTCACATATAAATTTTCCAAATGTGGAAAGACTAGTTAATTTTCTTAGGAATGAAGAGTGAGCATTTCCAGAAACATGAAAAACTGTCCACGTTTGTTGAGAAACTACATTAGGATCGTCTATAGGCAGGCAGATCTTGAAGGCAACAACTTCAAATGATGCAGTGATCTCCCATTGAAGTGTTGGCTTAGAATTATTAGCTAAAGTCATGACCTCAAACCCAAAGGTTTCTGTAAATCGGAAACAAACACAGAAATTATTGGAAAAGCTCAGCAGGTCTGGCAGCATGTGTGGAGAGAAATCAGAGTTAATGTTTTTGGTCTAGTGACCCTTCCTCAGAACTGATGGTAGCTAGATCTGCCTCCTTAGTCAAACTGACTGACTGAGTCGTGAAAACTTTTTAAAAATTGTTTTCATTTTTAAGCTCCAACCATTTTGACTAGGATTCAATGTTGCTTCCTGCCTACGGGGAAGTTTGAAATCACTCTCTGCTGGGTGGTTAGTGAGTATAAAAGCTGTATCATAGAAACATCGAAAATAAAATGCAGTAGGAAACCATCTTTAAACACATGGGATCTCTAAATGAAGGAAACCAGCACTCCATCACACAATGTTCTGTGCTTTACTTTTACTTTTGTTCAGACATATACCTGACATATAAGAAAACTCATCATACACCCATCTCCAAATGACTGTGCCATCTACACAGTGATGGTGATAACAAGGTGTGGAGCTGGATGAACACAGCAGGCCAATCAGCATCATAGGAGCAGGAAAGCTTGACGTTTCGGGCCTAGACCCTTCATCAGAAATGGGGGAGGGGAAGTGGTTCTGAAATAAATAGGGAGAGAGGGGGAGGCGGACAGAGGATGGATAGAGGAGAGGCTAGGTGGAGAGGAGGCAGACATGTCATCTCCCCTCCCCCAACCGCATCCCAAAACCAGCCCAGCTCACCTCCACCTCCCTAACCTGTTTTTCCTCTCACCTATCCCCTCCTCCCACCTCAAGCCCCACCCCCATCTCCTATCTACTAGCATCATCCCGCCCCCTTGACCTGTCCATCCTCCCTGGACTGACCTATCTCCTCCCTACCCCCCTACCTACACTCACCTTTACTGGCTCCATCCCCGCCTCTTCGACTTGTCTGCCTCCTCTCCACCTATCCTCTCCTCTCCTCTATCCATCCTCTATCCGCCACCCCCCTCTCCCTATTTATTTCAGAACCCTCTTCCCCTCCCCCATTTCTGATGAAGGGTTTAGGCCCGAAACGTCAAGCTTTCCTGCTCCTATGATGCTGCTTGACCTGCTGTGTTCATCCAGCCCCACACCTTGTTATCTCGGATTCTCCAGCATCTGCAGTGCCTTTTATCTCTCTTACACAGTGATGGTTTCTGTTTGTTTCATGTGGTACACATATTCCCCATAAAACTCATTCCCTCTCATTGATATCAGAAGATTATTCTCTAATTTAGTAGAAGAAAAGGTTTAGGGGCCCAGATGTTCATGTTGGGAACTTGCTAGAATTTGGCTAAACTATTCAAGCATTCCTGCAACGTTCCAGTCGCTTCTCTGACCAGGCTCATCCTACCGATCAAAGTTTGGTTTGCAGGAACTAAGTGGGAAGAATTAAAGACCAGTGAGAGGTTTTCAATTTGTATTCCACAATTGAGCCAAGCATGAATATCATTCATTAACAGTGTTCTCATGTAAACATATACGCTGCACAATGTTTTGATTTTTTTTGAATCATTGGGTCAGGTTGTAGACTTGAGCCAGTGTGTTTGACTGCAGACGTTTTGACACCCTGCTAGGTAACGTGGTCAATGCGGCTCCAGTGAAGAGTTGGTGTTCTGTCCCGCTTGTAATTTATATGCCTCAGTTTGCTGGAAGTGATGCCAACCGTCCCAACAAACTGAGGCACATAACTAACAAGCGGGACAGAACACCAACGCTTCACCAGAGGCGCACTGATGATGTTACCGAGCAGGGTGATGAAACATTTGCAATCAAACACACCGGCTTGGAGAACAAGTCTACAACCTCATCCACAACCCGAGCTCTCAAAAATAGTTGAGTCAGCCAAAGAGTTGCCATGGCACCAAATCTTCCTCACCGGGAGTCATCTCAAGGTCAGAGAGGTTAGCTTTCCTTCTCTTCCCTCCAGCTGCATAACTCAGAGGCTGGAAGTCAGGTAAATGATGAGCACAGGTTTTAAAACAGACAACAAGCGCAAAGAAATTTCTTTCTAAATATCATGGTAAGCAATACAACTCTCTATGAAATGAATGAATTCATTACCACTTGTCTGCTAATTTCAAAAGGGATGTTCAGCATACAATGGTGCTGAGCTTGAGCTACAACTTATTTCTCTCTAACCTCACCATGATAGATGAAGACCCTTAAGGCTTAAGATATACCTGTATACCTTTAGCATAGTCTGCTATGAAGTTCAATGTAAACAAAGACAAAGACAAGGACAACAAAAACAAAGACTGTTTCTCAGTCTAGACACAAAGAACTAGGTCCAGGATTATGATGGTGTCCATGTTGGTCTTGGATCTGTGATTTGTAACCACCCAGCTTCTGATACCCTTTCAAGCCTCCAATTACACCACCCCTGCCCCTGCCTCTGATAACCTCACATGTGCCTCCTCAGCCTGAATCTCACTCTCAGGCCTGCAAACCTCACCATCTCATTAATCTCCAATCACCCTCCATGCCAACATCCCTACCCCACATAAAGGTCCCACTATCCCACCACCAACAATCTACTCATCACCTCATCTCCCTCCCGTGAATGATTGCCCTCTCACACCAAGCAACTACCTGCTCCCTCAGATCACTTTCCTTCACATAATCCAATCAACAATCTATACCGTGATTAACACTCTCCTCCACAGTTAATCTCAAATTGTTGTTCTTCATGCTTTTCTGTACACCCTGGGGATTTGGTAAGTAAAGATTTTCCACAGTGTGTCTCCTAGAAAAAAGAGTGGGGCATTGTGTTGTTCAACTGCTGAGAGCGAGTAACAAGAGGATGAGGAGATGCTGAATTAATAGCAAGTGTGTATTGAAGAAGCATCTTTGAACAAAGTGGTGATACGGCAAGGGCTATCAATCCTGAAAGAATTTGTGCTAATGGTTGTTGTGAAGGGAGCTAGGAAAAGATGATTTTTGTAAAGAAAATGATATAGTATACTGTGGTCCTCTGCTGGTTCGCGAGGGATGTGATAGAGGAAATGGAAATTGTTGAGAGGAGTCAATTTTAGCATGTGATGGTTGAGACCAATGGAGAAATGAAAAGCTGTGCTCACCTATCTGCTGGTGAAAGGTGATTAAAGCTCTCCCTGACTGAATCCTGGCTCCTGGAACTAAAAATCTCAGCAATCTTTCACTGGACCTGTACCCAAGGTGTCAGCTAGAAAGATTCCATTCTTCGTTTGCTTAGAGACTTTGGCTCTTCTACCACTTCAACAGTGAAATGACCTGGAAGGAATTACAATATTATTGTAAGAAAATGTTTCCTATTTTAAGGCAGCCCATGGCAGGCAGGAAACCCACTCACGAAATCATAAGGGGGTCTTAAAGTTAATTTGATCTGATTGAAATCATTAAACTATGTCTGCCATAAAACTGAGCAGATGTTTGTGACATGACTTTCCAGCTCCATATTGTGCAATTGTATCAATTCTGTGGGGTCTAAGAGAAATAATTTAAAGCCTGAAGTGTTTTTTTTAAACTAAAATGTACTATTGGTAGCTGTTGTAATAAAGAAACATGCACGTCTATGACATCGGGTATAATGGATTTGCAACATTTAAATTAGTTTGTATAACTGCACTGGCAGCAAATTACTTGTTTAAAAACACTATTAAGCCAAAGTTAATTCACAAAAAATATATTACCTTTAACTTTATTGTTATTAAAAATACAATACTTGACAATACTCAACAAGTCCTCCACAAAGCTTTTTTCAATAGAAAGATAGAACCAAGATACACATGATTTCTTTTGTGTTATAATGATATATTTCAACAGGGATAGATTTACAGGCACGTTTACGTGAGAATGATGTTTATTATAATTTTGGTGGAAGAAGAATGACCTTAGTGTTTTAATGTTCAAGTGGTAAACTAAACAGGTAGAAAAATTGGGAGGTGCTTCATAGTAAGGGATTGAGTCACATAATGTGTTAATTTTGTTGTTTACTGATATATAGAAGAATTTGAACTAAAATTAGAGAGGTGGTTATCAAAGCCATCTCTCTTGACATCTAAACATTCTCTGAATTATCAGACTTCTTATCAAACTGCTTGTCCAACATCCTGACAGGATCTGTCGAAATGTCCTGCAAATGAATATTGAGAAGCCTGATTATCTTCGGTCCCAAACACTAACATCATTTGTCTCCCTGGAAACTGGCTGAGGCTGAACCAAACAGCTGAAACCTGGGTGTCACCTTTGGCCTTAACATAACAATAAACTTGAGAGATGGTAAGAACTACAGATGCTGGAGTCAGAGATAACACAGTGTGGAGCTGGAGGAACACAGCAGGCCAGGCAGCATCAGAGGAACAGGAAAGTTGACGTTTCAGGTCGGGACCTTTCTTCAGAAATGGGGCTTTGGGTCGGGAACCTTCTTCAAAAATGGGGGTCAAATAACCTTGAGGTAATCATCAGCCCTCATATCTATGCATTACAAAGTCCACTTGCTTCTAGTTCTTATAGCATCACCTGAACTCACCCTGCCTCAGCTCATTTTTTGTATAATCTCTAGAGTGCTGTATAACTCTATGACTCTGACAATTCCATTGCTCTACTGTCTGGTCTCCCATCGTCAATCTTAATAAATTTGAACTGACGCGCCGGCTGCTGCCCTTATTATAGCCTGCACCAGGTTCCATGCACCTAATATCCTATGATTACATTTCTTTCCTATCCAACAATGGCTTAATTTTAAAAATCACACCCTTGTTTTTAAATCCTTCTGTGAGCTAGCTCCTCCTCATCTCCACTAATTCTGCTATCGTGCGAATTCTTGCCTTTATCACACAATTACTGGTGACTGGGCTTTCACCTGTCTAGGCCCTACGGTCTGGAATTTTCTCCCTTATCCTTTCTATTTCCTACCTTCCTTTCCTCCAGTAAGGTATTCCTTAATGCCTGCTTTGGTGATTTTTTTTTTGATCATTTGTCCAAATATCAACTTATGTGATTCAGTGTCAAATTTTACGGTTATGATTTTCATTATTTTTTGATTTGATTTATTTATTGTCTTGTATATTTTGTTATGAAATACAGTGAAAAGTGTTGCACAGTGTCTCCAGTCTCTGGTACCATCTTAAAACACAGAAGAATAAAGCAAATATAGAAAATAAAGGCAGAAAAATAAATAGATGAGTGCCCTACTTTGCAGTCCTTTTTGTTAAGAGTGCCCCACCATGGGCCCTGTGGCATGTCCCCTTTGCCATTCTGCCGCCACTAGAATGAAAGTCTTCAGTGCCATCTTGCCTACATTATGAGTCCTCACTGGGCCTCGCCAGTGCAGATGACACCAGGTACTGAATTGGCCAAAACTCGACTATGTCACTGCTGTTAGTCTGCTTTGAGGCCACCTCGCTAAAGCAGCCATTGCTGATACCTTTGGGCCTCCTTCTGGGGGGCCCAAACTCACCTCTGCTGCCACTTCCATGAATCTGTGCTGGAAGAGACGCCACTGGAAACACAAAACCCGTGCCTGGGGCTGCTGCCATGAGCCTGCGTCGCTGGGCCCACAAGCCACTGCCAATGCTGTTGTCACAAATGAGCTCTTCACCCAGGGGTAAGCAACATTAACTAGAAGAACGAAAACAAATGAGGGAAGAGACAGAACAAAAAATGAAGAGAAAATCATATGGAATGGGCAAATCCTGGGCTCAGAAGCCCTACTCTGTCGCCATCTTATCAGAGGTATGTAAAGTGTCTTGGGATATTTACTAAACTAAGGGTGCCATATAAACACAAGTTGTTGGAAGACTATTTTTGCTTCAAGCAACTCCCAGTTAATTCCAAATAATCTGAATTATTTTATTTTTAGAACCTCTCTTTGAATCCAAATTAGCCTGATGTAATGCGAATAATTTTACAGATCTAACATGAAAGTTGCTGTTCTCTGAACAAAATTGAGGTGGCATCAAATGATGAGATTTGTTGGAATGATGAACACTGTGTCATTCAGGACATGCTTCAAGTTAGATGGTATTGTGTTGTGCTCTGGTTCAATGAAGCGGAGATATTTCCTTTTTACCTGATCAGTTCCTCCTTCACTGATGTGAATCTTACCCCTTCTTCAGACCTGACTTAGCCACAGCTGCAACTTTGTGTTGTTGCCTTCCCTTATAATCCAATCAATAACCTTTCATGTGGACTGGATTATGTGACTGACTTTGATTGAAGAAACAGATGGACTGAAGTGGAGATTTAATTGAAGTTATTTTGCGAGAATAAAATAGAAACCACCATTAAGAAGTAAAACAGTGATTATAGGACTTTGCTGTGTAGATAAACTCCATTCCAAAACAATTCCTTAAGTTGTTAACTATCCTTAACCATATATGGCAATGATTATGTACGTAATTAAATCTCATTTGATCTCTTGCGAGTAAACAAAAATGGATTTTTAAACACGCCATATTTTTCAACCTCTAATTAATCAAAACATCCAGGGGCAGCACGGTGGCTCAGGGGTTAGCATTGCAGCCTTTGCAGCACCAGGGGTCTGGGTTCGATTCCAGCCTTGTGTGACTGTCTGTGTGGATTTGCACAGTCTCCTTGTCTGTATGGGCTTCCACTGGCTGCTGCGGTTTCCTCCCACAGGCCAAAGATGGCACACTCTCTGTGCAGCTTTTCTCCAGGTGCGCCGGTTTCCTTCCAGAGTCCAAACATGTGCAGGTTGGATGGATTGCCCGTGGTAGATTGTCTCTAGTGTTCAAGGATATGAAGGTCAAGTAGATTAGCCATGTAAACAGGGGGTTACTGGGATAGGGTGGGAGTCTGGGTGGGATGCTCTTTGGAGGGTCAGTGCTCAATGGGCTGAATGGCCTCTTTCCGCACTGTAGGGTTTCTATGATTCTATAGTATTGCAATGTTACTTGAAGGTTCTGTCCATTTAATTAATGTACATTTTAGTTCCTGCTTTGTACTAAAGCCTGTTATTTCTGGTTCTTTTACTTAACCCCTCTTGGATCTCCTATCCTGTCTCTTCCCTTTACAGTCATCTTTAATTTCTCCAAAATTTTCCATCACAAACCCCTTCCTGAATTCTGCTCCTCTGCCCTCTACTCTTCTGCCATTACAGATGATGAAATCTGAACTGGCTCAGCTTTTGATATAAACTGGTGATCAAACAGACCTAGCTCATATTTTGGTTGGTATCTTTCCTGGGTTAATGTGATCTAAATTGACATGCTCACTTCTCTGTTAACTTCAGCCAAATATCATTTTAACCCCACTGATTTCACCATTTCCCATAACCTAATTATGTGATTTGTGAATATGATTCAAAACATGAATATATTCATATTGCCTAAAACTGTTCTCTTTCACTTGAGATGGACTGATGTTTTTGACTGAACTGTTGGTGTTTAACAGGTAGGTTTGTTAGGACCAGACTTAAACATGTCCTTAACTATTTATTCATCAAATGCCTGATAGTATATACCTTGTGGTGGAGTCTGGAGTTGCCCTGATATTTTGTCATGGAATTAGCTGGCAACTGTTTCGTACTGAAATTTTAACCAATTTCTAACACTAGTTTCTTGAGTTCAATTCTCCTACTGGAACTTCCAACTACTCCTCTGGTGCCAGATGAAAGTTTGGAATGGATCAGAATGAAATTGAGGACCATTCACTGAGGCAAGCCCCTCAGGTAATCAATGAGAAAACAAAAGTAGACCATAATTCATCCACTGTTTGTTCAGTTTTGGTGTTCTGACCCATATTATTTACTTCGATCTGCTTAGACCACAAGAAATCGTCATTTTCCTTTTCACAAAAGCTTACATGAACTCTTTGAAATGATTGAGTAGGGCATATCGATAGTTTTTAGGTGGACTTTCTGCTACAGTTTTGTCAGATAGACTTTAGAATCACATGCATTGAATTTTACAGACGGAGAGGTGAGAGTCTGCCCCAGGGGTAAAATTCAGACTTTGTCAGCTCACCCTGCAGCCATTTACGGCTGTTATTTGGCTTGATGCAGGCCATCCATTCCCATCTGAGAAATAGCCCCATCTCCAAGAGCTGCTGGCTAATCTGAGGATTGGAAAATCTCTTGTACCAGCAGTGCCACCTGGGACTACAGTTAGTTTTAACTAACTACAGTTAGTTTTAACGTGGAGACATGATGGAGATAACAAGGTGTTGAGCTGTATGAACACAGCAGGCCAGGCAGCATCAGAGGAGCAGGAAAGCTGACGTTTAGGGGCTGGACTCTTCTTCAGAAATGGGGGAGGTAAAGAGGACTCTGGAATAAATAGAGAGGCGGGGAGGCGACAATGGAAGGTGGATAAAGGAGCAGATAGGTGGAGAGAGGATGGCCAGGTCAAGGAGGCAGGGATGGAGCCAGTAACGATGAGTGCAGCTAGGGAGTTGGGATGGGGGTTGGTCAATTGAGGGAAGACGGACAGGTCAAGGAGGCTGGTAGGTAGGAGGTGGGGGTGGTGTCTCAGTTTTGGGAGTAAGGGATAGAGGTGGGAGTACTGGGATAGACATGGTGAAATAGGAAGGGAAACATGAAGTGGAATCCTGAGGAGGAGCCTCAGGTGAGTAAAGGGTGCCTAACCAACGGTCATTCTCCCATCCCAACCATGGCACTGAAAGGCTTTACTTTTGGTCTGGATACTTGGCACTGGGCAATAAGGATTTCGGCAGGCAAGTCATTTGAACGCTCCCCAACCATTGGTGAGACATGTGGAAAAATAGAGTGCAATGTTCAATACAAGGCGAGTCCCTCAAGTTATCCATCGTTGTCACAAAATGTCAACAAATCACGCGGATTACAAATCATATGGACTGCATCGGTTAAAAAGCGACTGGCATTCAGGGGTTGGCAGGCAACACAATGCAACTTTATGCAACCTCAGTGGACCATTCTGCCTGCATACAGCTGTAAAATTTAGCCCTGAGCCACTGTCTAGACCAGGACAATAGATGAACTCTCTGGTTGGCGAGTGCATATTGACTATTTCTATGTGATCAGTGAAGAGTCCTGCCAGAATCCTATCTTGCCAAAAGCTCGGTACTAGCACTCTGTGACTTCCTTGATGCAAATGTGTTCACATGTAAACTAAATGTGATGATTGTGACATGATTTCAACTCCTCATCTGTACACTGGCCAAGCTCTGACTACCAACCACTGTTCACAGGCTTTTTTTCCACAGTTTCAGCTGCAATCCCAGTTGTAGTTATTGAAAAACCCTTCTCTGCTGCAGTGATTGTGAAGATTGCACCTTCGCAGCCAAAACCCAAGTCCCCAAGCAACAGCCATTATGGTGCATCAGTGATAGTGTTCTGTTTTGAAATACAATTTCCATTATTGTATTCATACTGAGTAGATGGAAACAAAACTGCTTCCTTCATGCAGCCATTTCCAGTACCACAGATGTGGTTCCAGAATTGTAATGAGAGGTTTATGATCTGCTACTGTTCAACAAAAACGGCATTAAAATTTATGATTTAGGAGATAATGTTAACAGCTTTCTTTTCTATGAGTAGATAGTTGTGTTTGCTCTTGATAATGTGTGCAGTGCCAATTCTAATGGTTTCTCTGGACTTTAACCCATGACTTGACTGATCACTGCTCCATTTCCATAGTTTGAAGCATTGCATGTTAGCTTCAGGTCACTGTTTGTATCATACTGGACAAAAAGTGAATCATTGGTCAAAGTTTTCCTACCTGGTCATAAATAATTCTTTAAACCACTCACATTGCATATTTTTCTTCAATAGCTTATATAATGGAGCTTACACCATTGCAAGTCCAGCCCAAACATAGTATTAGACCTGGTTGAGAAATCAACTAAGCCCAAACATATCCTTTGGCTTTTGGACATTGTCTATAGCCATATCTTTACACTGGCTCTAGCCCCCTTTCCTTACTGTTCAAAGCAAAGTATACTACCCAAGATTGCTCAAAGGCATACATGCTCTTTTTCAACTCACGATTTGATCATTGTGCCTTTTTTATAACTCCCACTAACTTGGGAGGTAGTCAGAGATTTATGGTCATCATTTACTGTTTGGCCGATTGTGTCTTCAGCTTACTAAGCCAGTGTTTGCCCACTGACATCAATTTTTTAAAAACTTGACTTGTGGGACATGGGCAACGCTGTTTAGGTCAACATTTATTGCCTGTCTTTTCATTGCCATTGAGAAGGAGGTGGTGAGCTGCCTTGAACTGCTGCAGTCCATGGGATTTGTTGAAAACTTGCTACAATAATGGATAACTTGAGAAACTTGCCTTGTATTGACCATCGCACTATATTTTTCCATATGTTTCTAAAATGTCTGGTTCTCACACTACTAGAAGGATGTGAAGACTTTGGAGAGGGTACAGAGATGGTTTACCAGGATGTTGTCTGGATTGTAGGGTATTGGCCATGAGGAGAGAATGGGCAAGCTTGTATTGTTTTCACTTGAATATTGAAACCCAGTAGAAGTTTACAAAATTATGAGAGGCATGGATAGAATGGATAGTCAGAATCTTTTTCCTAGGATAAAAAATGTCAATTACTAGTGGACATGGGTTTAAGGTAAAAGGAGGTAAGTTTAAAGGACATGTGAGAGGCAAGTTTTGTACACAGAGGGTAGTAAGTGCCTGGAATGTGCTGTCAGAGGAGGTGGTAAAGGTAGATACAATAGCAATATTTAAGAGGCATCTTGATAGATAAATGAAAAGGCAGGGAATAGAGGGATATGGACCACGTAGAGGCAAACTGTTTTTAGTTTAGAAAGGCTTGGTAGTCCAAAGATCCTGTTCCTGTCCTGTACTGATTTTTGTTCTTCATATTTCACCACAGGTTTTCAACTGAGTTGTGCTCTTTTTTTAGGGTCCAACACTGAATGTACATATATCACATCCCAGCAAATATTCTGTTCTACCGGCAGGTGGGAGCCTGCAACGTAGCGGTATTGTCACTGGACAATAATTCAGAGACACAGGCTAATGTCTGGAGATATGGTGGTGAAATCTGAATACAATGAATAAATATGGAACAAAAAGGTAGTGTAATGGAGACCATGAAGTTGTTGTTGATAGCCACAAAATCCCAAATAGTTTCTTACTGTCTTACCTTTAGGGAAATGAAATGTGCCATCCTCGCCTGGTCTGATTTCAGATCCACAGTGATGCATTTGAAACAGAAATGTGCTCTGAAACTGCCTAGCTAGCCTCTCAGCCATATCTAAGTGTGATAAAATTTCATATTGGAATGAACCTGCATGGACCACATGATCTTAACCTTGCCAGCAGAAATGACAACTGGCCCATATAAACCTGTGGACTTGGATACATTGCAGTGACGTCTCATTTTCCAATTCACCATGGCTCAATAAATACTTTTTTATGGCTGTCTGTCATAGTGTTACCTAAAACTATTTTGGTCATTTGTTAAAAATGTACTCTTACCTAGGTGACCATTTTTGAACAGATGCACACCGGAACTCTGTGGCATTGCATTATACTGAGGAGCCAGCTTGAACATAAGAATCAGGAGCAGGAATAGGCCATCTGGCCATTTCAGCCTGGTCTGCCATTCAATAAGATCATAGCTGATCTTTTCATGGACTCAATTCCACTTACCCACTGTCTCACCATAGTCCTTAATTCCCTTACTATTAAAAAAAATCTCTCTTAGCTTTAAAAACATTCAATGAGGAGACCTCAACTACTTCACTGGGCAGGGGATACCACAGATTCACAATCCTTTGGGTGAAGAAGTTCCTCCTCAATTCAGTCCTAAGTCTGCTTCCCCTAATTTTGCCCATTTGTTCTAGTTTTATCCGCCAGTGGAAACAACCTCCCTGTTTCTATCTTATCTAATCCCTTCATAATTTTATATGTTTCTATAAGATTCCCCCCTCATTCTTCTAAATTCCAGTTAAGAGAATCCCAGACTATTCGGCATTTCCTCATAAGCCAACCCTCTCATCTCTGGAATCAACCAAGTGAATCTCCTCTGCACCCCGTCCAGTGCCAGTACATCCTTTCTCAAGAAGGTCAGGCTTTGAACCACCCAGCTCAAACCTTCACCATCTGAGCAGATAGTTCACTGGGAATTGGCCCATCTTGTTCATTGCAGTTTCCAACGCTACTTACCATCTATATACACAGAATACAATCTGCCCTTCATCACCATTTTCTGTAATCGAACAGGAGGAACATGGAAAGGTCAGAGGAAAGCCTAGCCAGTTTAAGGAAGTGTATATTACATCTTTATGTCATCATTAATTAGTATAATATGCAAATATATTGTGCACACTACCTTGCGAACTTGCCATCTCACCTGCCCTTTGATTCTAATTATTTCAATTGCCGGTAGGTTAATTTCTCATTTTGCATGCCTCAACTGAATTTTCCTCACATGCAGTGTATTCCAGAACCTAACCAATTGCTGCATGAGAAAGTTTGTCCTCATTTCTCTTTTGATTGTTTTACTAATTATTTTAAATCTGTGCCCCCTCACTCTTGATCTTTTCTTGTGTGGGAACACGGTCTCCTTATTCACTGTGCGCAGATCTCTCCTGAGTTTGGTCACATTAGATAGGTCTCCTCTCAGCCTTCACTTCTCCCAAAGGAACAGTGCCAACATCTTTGATCTATCTTCATGCCTGGAACCATTCTCATTGATCGCTTCTGCACTTGCTCCAAAGCTTTCACATCCTTCCCAAAGTGGGATTTTCAGAATTGGGATACAACACTCCAATTAAAGTTGGATTAAAGTTTTAAACAAGTTCAACATGACCTCCTTTTTTAGTAGCCTCTACCTCTATAAGTAAAGCCTTGGATTATATATAGTTTAATGACTATTCCCTCAATTTGAATTGCTATTTTTACTGATTTATGCGCCCATAAGTCCAAGTCTCTGTTACTGCACTATCTTTAGACTGCATCCTCTGTTTTGTATTGTCTCTGCACATTTTTCCTATCAAAATATAAGACTTCACACTTCACAACATTGAACCTCACCTGTCACATATCATCCCCTCTTGTCAATTTTTCTATGTCAGTTTGGAGTTCTGTACTATTTACATCACAGTTTACAATGCTTACAAAGTTTGTAGATATTTTATAATCAACCTGTTCAGAGATGTTATTACACACCTCAGGAGCAGATGGGGCTTGAACTAAGGCGTCCTGGCTCAGAGATAGAGACACTACCGCTGTGACTTAAGAACCCTATAATAGAGACAAGTATGCAAATTTTGAAAGTGTGCCCCATAGAAACCAGGGTCCAGCTCATTGATATATAGATTAGGAAAAACAAACATTATAATGCTGGCTAAGATAACAAGGTGTGGGGCTGGATGAACACAGCAGGCCAAGCAGCATCATAGGAGCAGGAAAGCTTGACGTTTCGGGGCTAGACCCTTCATCAGAAATGGGGAGGGGAAGAGGGTTCTGAAATAAATAGGGAGAGAGGGGAGGCAGATAGAAGATGGATAGAGGAGAGGATAGGTGGAGAGGAGGCAGACAAGTCGAAGAGGCAGGGATGGAGCCAGTAAAGGTGAGTGTAGTTGGGGGGATAGGGAGGAGATAGGTCAGTCCAGGGAGGACGAACAGGTCAAGGGGGCGGGATGATGTTAGTAGATAGGAGATGGGGGTGGGGCTTGAGGTGGGAGGAGCGGATAGGTGAGAGGAAGGACAGGTTAGGGAGGCGGGGAGGAGCTGGGCTGGTTTTGGGATGCGGTTGGGGGAAGAGAGATTTTGAAGCTTGTGAAATCCACATTGATACCATTGGGCTGCAGGGTTCCCAGGCTGAATATGATTTGCTGTTCCTGCAACCTTCGGGTGGCATCACTGTGGCATTGCAGGAGGCCCAGGATGGACATGTCGTCTGAGGAATGGGAGGGGGAGTTGAAATGGTTCGCGACTGGGAGGTGCAGTTGTTTGTTGCGAATTGAGCGCAGGTGTTCCGCAAAGCGGTCCCCAAGCCTCCGCTTGGTTTCCCCGATGTAGAGGAAGCCACAACGGGTACAGCGGATGCAGTATACCACATTGGCAGATGTGCAGGTGAACATCTGCCTGATGTGGAAAGTCTTCTTGGGGCCTGGGATTGGGGTGAGGGAGGAGGTGTGGGGGCAGGTGTAGCACTTCCTGCGGTTGCAGGGAAAAGTGCCGGGTGTGGTGGGGCTGGAGGGGAATGTGGAGCGGACGAGGGAGTCGCGGAGGGAGTGGTCCCTCTGGAAGGCAGATAGGGTGGGGAGGGAAAAATGTCTTTAGTGGTGGGGTCTGATTGCAGATGGCAGAAGTGTCGGATCATCCTCCCCTTGACCTGTCCGTCCTCCCTGGACTGACCTATCTCCTCCCTACACGCCCCCCCACCCCCCACCTCCACTCACCTTTACTGGCTCCATCCCCACCTCTTCGACTTGTCTGTCTCCTCTCCACCTATCCTCTCCTCTATCCATCTTCTATCTGCCTCCACCTCTCTCCCTATTTATTTCAGAACCCTCTTCCCCTCCCCCATTTCTGATGAAGGGTCTAGGCCCGAAACGTCAAGCTTTCCTGCTCCTATGATGCTGCTTGGCCTGCTGTGTTCATCCAGCCCCACACCTTGTTATCTCGGATTCTCCAGCATCTGCAGTACCTTTTATCTCTGATTATAATGCTGGCCTCTGGAGAACTCCTCTCCACACCTTCCACCATCACAAAAAAATCATCCATTAGCCATTGCTCTCTGTTTTCTGTCACTCAACCCATTTTTTTACCCATGTTACTAATGTCTTTTTTATTCCATGAGTTCAAATTTTGCTCACAAAACTGTTTTTTGGCAATGTACCAAATTTCTTCTGGATTTACAAGTACATCACATCACCCCATTGAGTTAATCAACCTTCCTTGTTATCACATCAAAACCACATGTGTCAATTAAAACCGATTTTCTCTTAAGAGATTTATCCTGGTCGGTTCTCCTCAATTAATTTGTACTTGTCCATGCGGCTATTAACTTATTCTGTGTTACTGATTCTAAAAGTGTCTCAACCATTGAAATTTAATAGATTGGTCTGTAGTTGCTTGATGTATCCTACATCTTGTGTTTGATTAATTGTGTAATGTTTGCAATTCTCCAGCACCACGTCTGAGTCTAAGAAAGGCTGAAAATTATTGCAAGTATCTCTGCAATTTCTATTCTCACTTCCTTCACAATTCTTAAATGCATCTCATTTGTTGCTGGTGCCTTGTCAACTTTAAGTGCTAATGACAGTTCGGGAGAAATCTATTGTCATGAAAGGGTAACCAATCACTAGGATCAGATTATAAGACCATAAGACATATAAGACATAGGAGCAGAAATTAGGCCATTCGGCCCATCGAGTCTGCTCTGCCATTCAATCATGGCTGATAGGTTCCTCAATCCCAATCTCCTGCTTTCTCCCCGTAACTCTTGATCCCCTTGATAATCAAGAACCTATCTATCTCTGTCTTAAATGTACTCAATGACCTGGCCTTCATAGCCTTCTGAGGCAGTGAATTCCATAGATTCACCACTCTCTGGCTGAAGAAGTTTCTCCTTATCTCCATTCTAAAAGGTTTTCCCTTTACCCTAAGGCTGTGCCCTTCGGTCCTAGACTCTCTTACCAATGGAAGCATCTTCCCAACATCCACTTTGTCCAGGCCATTCAGTATTCTGAAAGTTTCAATTAGATCCCCCCTCATCCGTCTAAACTCCAATGAATATAGTCCCAGAATCCTCAAATATTCCTCATATGCTAAGCTTTCCATTCCTGGGACCATTCTCGTGAACCTCCTCTGAACCCGATCCAGGGACAGTACATCCTTTCTGAGATATGGGGCCCAAAACTGCACGCAATACTCCAAATGTGGCCTGACCAGAGCCTTGTAAAGCCTCAGTAGTACATCCCTGCTTTTATATTCAAGACCTCTCAAAATA
Source organism: Ginglymostoma cirratum (assembly GCA_024137785.1). Classification (NCBI taxonomy): domain Eukaryota; kingdom Metazoa; phylum Chordata; class Chondrichthyes; order Orectolobiformes; family Ginglymostomatidae; genus Ginglymostoma; species Ginglymostoma cirratum. Next base: position 25,384,193 of record JAHRHZ010000289.1, on the reverse strand, counting down.
AATGCCAACATTGCATTTGCCTTCCTGACTACTGACTCAACCTGCAAGTTTACTTTGAGAGAATCCTGGACTCGAACTTGCAAGTCTCTTTGCACCTCAGACTTCAGAATTTTCTCCCCATTTAGAAAATAGTCCATGCTTTTATTCTTCTTACCAAAGTGCATGACCTCACAGTTTCCCACGTTGTAATCCATCTGCCACTTCTTTGCCCACTCTCCTAACCTGTTCAAGTCCTTGTGCAGCCTCGCCACCTCCTCAATACTACCTGTCCCTCCACTTATCTTTGTATCATCTGCAAACTTAGACAGAATGCCCACAGTTCCTTCATCTAGATCATTAATGTACAAAGTGAAAAGTTGTGGTCCCAGCATTGACTCTTGCGGAACACCACTTGTCACCGGCTGCCATCCTGAGAAAGACCCCTTTAGCCCTACTCTCTGCTTTCTGCCAGACAGCCAATCTTCTTTCCGTGCTAGCACCTTGCCTCTAACACCACGGGCCCTTATCTTACTCAGCAGCCTCCTGTGTGGCACCTTATCAAAGGCCTTTTTGAAGTCCAAGTAGATAACATCCATTATCTCCATGCTACAGTTTTAAAATAATTTGTTAATAACATTGCTCTAATTATTATCTTCCAAATTTCTTTTGATTTGAAAATTTCACAGTCATTCTACTGTTTAGGGAAAAAGATACATTTCAATAAATTACAGACCTATTCAAATAACATTTAATGATGGAACTTATTGGAATATAATTAAAGACAGAGAAAGTAAATACCTTCAAAATTTTACCTGATGAGTGAGAACGAGAAAGGAAAGAAGAACCTTTTGAAAAGGTGGCTCAAATAGTGGACAGGGGAATATGTATGGATGTTAGTTATATAAACTCCAAGAAGGCATTAATAAAGTTTCTTGTATAAGTCTGTTAGCTAAATATTAATAAATTTAATGTACATAGAGCACCAAGTGCATTTCAATGCAAGCAAATGTGAGGTTATCTACTTTGGACCTAAAAAGGGATGGATCAGAATTCTCTCTATATAGTGAAAGGCTAGAAAGAATTGACGATTAGAAATTTGGTTGTTAATAATCATGGAATGTTGTGAACAGGTTAATAAAAAAAGGGATGCCCATTGATTGCAGAGCTTTATATCTAGAAGACCAGAATACACCGGAGTAAAAGCTGTGCTGCAGCCATCTAGAGTGCCACTTAGACCATTCCAGGGTTACTTTGTTCTATTCTGGGCACCATAGTTTCACAAGTTTAATTAGCCTCAGAGATTGTGGTCTGTAGATTTACCAGAATGATGCTCAGATCCAAGGATTGAATTACAGGGACAGACTACACAGACTAGTGCAGTATTCCTTGAAACTTAGAATATTGAGGGTTGATTTAATGTTTACATTATATTAAGGTGAACTGATAGGATAAATGGTACAAAACTAGCATCACTGGCTATGAAGTCCAGGAATAGGCTACACAACATAAAACTTAGAGCCATAACTTTCAAAAGTTATGAAATATCTCCATGCAAAGGGTAGTAGAAGGTTGGAACTTTCTTCTGTAATCAGCGTTTGATTCTAGGTTTTTGGTCATTTTATACTTTGAAAGATAGATTTATGTTCATCAAAGGTAAATAAGGATTTTGAGCAAATGCAAAGACCTTGAGTTATGTCACATATTAACCATGATCTCATTAAATAAAGGTTCAGACTTGAGAGGCTGAATGGCCTTCTCCTGTTGATTTGTTCCTTTAAGATTTTAGTCCACTTTCCTAACATCGCCGTTTTTCTCGTTCAGCAGCAATTTCTGTCTTTACTTACATTAAAACCATATAATAATGCAATTTATTTATCTAGTGTGCTGGGTTGTTCCTGATATTGAAAATATATGTCTCTCACACAGTTTAGTTATTTAATATGTGCCTTTTTCAGTAATGAGCCATCAACACTCATTTAAAAGTGCGTATTATATTTACCATTCAGTGCATTAATTCATTAGGTATGTGGATGGATTCAATAACTTCACTAATAAAATATTGTTTTGTTGATTTTTGGCCCATTGGTGTGTCAAAGCAAAAAAGAGGATCCAGCTGCCCCTCTGCTATGGATTCTCCATAGTTATCCAGTAGGGAGATTTATTAAGGAAAGGATAATCGGGGCATTGAAATTTCATGACAAAACTGTCAATGAGAAGAAATGTTAGATATGAAACTGTTATTATGAAAATAATTGCATGAAATATATCTGTAATTAAATCCCAAATGCTGCACTCTGTGATTAGAAAGTCTACATCACTAATTATTCTTGTGTAACATGTGTATAAAAGCTCTCATCTCTATTCTCACCACAAAAAAAGTTGATCCCATTGCTTCTTATGAGACTGTAAGACACAGATTAGAAATAAGCCCAGCAATGCATCATAGTAATGACATTTTCTTTAAATAGAAAGAAATTAGTGATGTCTCAGCACGCCAGAGTCTGTCGTTCCTTGTTGAAAGGTTAAAGTGCACAATCAACATTACTGCATGAAACCCCTTTGTACTTTCACTTTGCAGAATTGTTGTTACTTTATGTAATATTTGTTCAACATTCACATCCAATACAAACTATACAAGGAGCATTATGAGTGAGGAATCTTCCTGGCTGGGTTAACATTTTGGCTAATATTAGTGAAATGAGGAGAAGTTCAATATTCAGCATCAAAAAATTGGTAATTCTTTACTCCAAAGTGGCCCACAATCATATCTGGATTTTATTTAATGTTCTCATTTTTAAAACCAATGAGTAAGACTTGTGTAGGCCTTTGAAACCACCACACTTGTAAACTAGATAATAGTCTTCTGTTTCTTAGGAAAATAGAAAAAATTCTATACTACATCTAATGATGCTTTACAAAATCTGGGAAAACTTAATGCTGCATCTCTGGGTAGGATTTCAATGGCCTCAGGGTGACAGGCTAAGAGGTGGGTGTAGTGTAAAACAATGATTCTGACAATTATTGCTGAGTTGTGTTAAACTTCTCCCAAACTGATGTCACAAAGTTCTTGGGCAAAGAATCAGCTTGTCTAGCAGGAGGCGAAACGCTTTTCTAAAAGTAAATGACTTTACCACTTTAAAAACATTACCACTTTAAGAAGACAGTCAGTTAGCAGCTAAGTTTCATAAGCAAAAAGCAGCCAGCAGCACTTGTGGCACAGTGGTAGTGTCACTGCCTTTGAGCTGGAAGGCCTGGGTTAAAGTCCCACCAATTTCAAATGTGTGTCATTGTACATCTAAATAGGTTGCTTAAAAAATTGTGGGAGCAGCAATTTTGGGCGAAAGCAATGCTCCAGAAAGCACTTCACAGCTGGTGAGAAGCACGGAAAAAGCAACATGCACTAGGAAGAGAACTAAAGTTTGAGACACTGGGAAGAAATGAACACTTCCAGGAGAAGGCTCAATGGGACTATTTGGGAGTTTTGGGACTAAAGTTTGAGGAAAAGAGGAAAACTTCATAATAATGTTGCAAAAGTCATGGATAGAAGGGAAATTAGTATTGCTGCCAAAATGAGTAGGCTCCCCAAGGTATGGCTATTGCAGAAAGAGCTAAGGCCAGAAAATTAATTTATACTGAAGCCTCAGTGTCAGTAAACACACAGTTTCTTTAAGGAGGAAAAATTTGAAAGATTTATGGAAGGTGTCAAGGGGGATGAGAAAGTTTGAAGAATCTTATCAGCTTTAGAAAATTGGGACATGTACTAAATTGCAATTTCAATGTGAAGGTTTATTAGAACTAGACCCACGGATTAGAGCTTTGCCTCTAATGAAGGGGAAAAACTCTACCATGGGCGTGGAAGGCTCCTCCAGAAAGTATGTGGAAAAACAACTGTAAGCTGTACAGAAATACAGTGATGCCATATAGAATAATTTAAAGCTTGAAAGTAGTAACAAAGTACAGTTTTTCTAGTTAATTGAAGTCGAAATAATTTCAACAGTATTGCCACAGTATGGAATTTAAAAGTTTGCAGCCAAAGAAAATGTTGCAGCATTGTTGCATTGCAGAAGTTCTCCTACTTTAACAAAAGATAATTTAAATCAATATTGATTTAATGCAATAATACAAATTTGAATGTAACAGAGTGCAAGCAGCATTGAGATACCAATGGCTTAAACACCCTTAAAGGAATAAGAATAAAAAGGCACATTAAAAGGAAATGGTAGCAAAATAGTGCTTCCCAAAGAACTTACTGCCATAAATGAGTCAAAGGTGACACGAGATCAGACACCTTGGAGAAAATAATGCTGAAATACAGAATTGCGCCAAACTTAAACACTAAGTGAGATGCTGTACAAGTTCGTACCCTCCTATATTCAGCAAAGAATACAGCAGACACTGAGAGTCAGTGCCAGTAATGTGAAATAATAAAGTCTAACAAGCACAGGAAATATCTAGCCATGATAAAAGAATACTACATCTGTAAAATTGTAGATCTCTTCCAGAGAATGTGTAGAAGTTAGACACAGTTTCAGATAAGCCAAAAGTCAAATGCTTACTCATACAAAAAGGTTGAGGCAGTTAGACTTCCTCCTTCAGAAAGTATAGTTGAGGCTTTCCTAGGGGAAAGTGAGGATCCAACCAAGTTTGACAGAGTTTGTTTATGTCACAGGATTTTAACATCATAGATTTTTTACAGCCATGAGAGAGACACCTTTTCCCATTGTGTCTGCGCAGGTCATCAAACGTCAATCTATACTAATTACAATTTCCAGCCCATGCCCTTATATGCTATATGTTTCAAGTGTTTGCTTAACTAGCTCTTAAATATCTTGATTGTTCCTGCCTCTACCACCCTTTTAGACAGTGAGCTACAGATACCCTCAACCCTCGGGTGAAAAAAAATCCTCAAATCCCATCTAAACCTCAATATATCCCTCCTCAACCTTTCCTACTCTAAGGAAAACAATCCCAACCTACCAAGTTTCTCTTAATGACCAAATCACTCCAGGCCAGGCAACATCCTGATGGATCTCTTCTGCACTCTCTCTAATGCAATCATATCCTTCCTATTGTATGGTGACCAGAACTACACACAGTGCTCCAGCGCTAACCTAACTAACATTATATACAGCTCAATTATAACCTCCCACCTCTTATAATCTATGCCATAACTAATAAAGTAAGTATCCTATATGCCATCTTAGCCACCTTATCTACCTATCCTGCTGCCTTCAAAAATCTATGACATGTATACCAAAGTACATCTTATCCTCTGTATTTCCTAGATTCCTACCATTCGATGTAGATACCCTTGCTTTGTTAGTCTTCCCAAAATGAATCAACTCACATTTTCAGGATTATATTCCATTTACCACTGTTCAACCTAGCTGATCAGCCTGCCTATATCATCCTATAGTTTAAGGTTTTCTTCCTCACTAGTTATCACACCATTAATTTTTATGCCATCTGCAAACTTACTAATCATATCTCCTACATTCATGTCTAGATCATTAAAGTAAACAGCAAATAGCAATGGACTGACACTGAACCCATTGGTAAGACACTGGATATAGGCTTTCAGTCACAAAAAAAACCCCTCAACCCTCAATTATCACCCTTTGCTTTGCACTAAACTAGTTTTAGATCCAGTTTGCTAAAGTACCCTGGATCTCATGGGATCTCAATTTCTTACCCAGTTTGCCATGTGAGACTTTGTCAAAAACCTAACTGAAGTCCATGTAGACTATTATCAACCACACTACCCTCATTTACACACCTAGTCACCTTCTTGAAAAATTAAATCAAATTTGTTAGACATGATCCCTTCCTTGCAAAGCCATGCCGACTGACCTTGATTAATCCTTGCCTCTTCAATTGGGGATTAATTCTATACATCAGATGTTAGACTCTCTGGACTGTAGCTTCCTGATTTATTCCTACCATCATTCTTGAACAATGGTCCCACATTAGCTGTCCTCCATTCCGTTAACACACCTTCTGAGGCCAGAGAGCATTTGAAAATTAATATCAGATCCTCTGCAATCTCTTCCCTTCCTCCCATAGCAGCCTGCAATACATCTCATCTGGTCCTAGAGATTTATACACTATCAAGCTAAAACCTCTAATACCTCCCACCTCTCAATGCTAATTTAGTCAAGTATATTACAGTCCCCCCCATATTTCCACACATACATCATCTATCTCTATAGTGAAGACAGATGCAAAGCACTAATTTCAAGCGTCAGCTATGTCTTCCAGCTCCGATACAGTTTGCCACTTTGGTCCCTAATGGGCCCTACTATTTTTCTGATATTCTCCAATCCTAACCCTTATAAGATGCCTTTGGATTTTCCTTAATGTTACTCACCAGTATTTTTTCATCTCAACTCTTTCCGCCCATAATTTCATTTTTAAGCAAGGCCCTGCACTTTCTATACTCTTCTAGGACACTTGCTGTTTTGCGCCTTGGTCCTTCTTGTCCTATCCATAACTAGCTTAAATCTTACTGAATTGTGGTCATGACACTGAAATGCTCCCTATCTGGCACATTTACCATTTGCTCGGCTTTGTTCCTTAAAATTAGGTGCAGTACTGTCCCCTTTCTTGTAGGACTTTCTACATGCTGGTCTATAAAAGGACACATTTTAAGAATTCTTCCCCCTCTAGATCTTTCATACTTTGTCTATCCACTTAGTATTGGGGAAGTTGAAATCCCCTACAATATTATTATTTATTTTTACACTTCTCTGAGATTTGCCTACATATCTGTTGTTCTATCTTTCCCTGACTGAATAGGAATTTATAGTACAGCTCTAGCAAAGTCATTGTCACCTTGTTGTTTTTAGGTTTAACCCATACGGCCACATTTGAGGAACCTTCAAATGTGTCAACGCTCCCTGCTGCAGTAAATAACTCATTGATCAGTGTTGTGACATCGCCTCCTGTTTTATTCCTTCCTTTCTCCTTCCCCCCGCCCCCAGGGCCTCACTGGAACATTGAGCTGCTAGTCCTGCTCCCCCCAAACCACATTTCCATGATAGCAATGATGTCACATCCTCAAGTGCTAATCAACCCGTCAACTTGTCTGCCTGACTTCCAAGACTCCTTGTATTGAAATAATTGCCACGTCACCTTGCTGTGTTCCCTTGTGCCTTATCCTGACTGTGTAAGCGCTATCCTTTAGAGTGACTTGCTTCTTCTATACATGTAGGCGCATCATTCCCCATTGGATTTCCACTCTGTATCCCACATCCCTGCTCAATTAGTTTAAACCCCACCTACCACACTAGTAAACCCCACTGTAATGATATTGGTCTCATATTGGTTCAACCCATTGGATTTTTACAGGTCCCAGATTCCTCAAAAATGAACCTAGTGATCCAGGGATCTAAGGTCCTCCCTCCTGATCCAGCTCTTCAGCCACAAATTCATTTGTTCTATCCATCTATTCCTATACTCACTAACACATGGTCCTAGGAATAACCCAAAGCTCACAGTCTTTGAGGTCCTGCTTTTAAGCTACTACTTAGCTCCCTAAATGCTTGCTGTGGAACCTCATCTCTCTTTCTAGCTATGCTCCTGGTCCCAATGTGAGCCATGATCTCTGATTAGTCACCCTCTCCCTTCAAAATGTCCTGCCAATATTTTGTTGATATTAAGCTTAAAGATAAGGCTAGTGTCACCATTACATCAGCCCAAATACCTCATCTGTGGAAACAGAAGTTAAAGTTTCACAGATGAAGCTACAAGTTGGAGTGGTTTCAAGGGCACTGGTAGCTAAAAGTAATACTGTAACACAACCACTGTAAGAGAGATGAAAATGTTTTCATGATTCAAAATCAACACTTTTGAGCCGGCACACGTCTTGACTTTGACATCCTTAAGATTGCAGAAGCTGTTTCTGACTATCTCCCCAAACACAACTAGCTCAGAAGCAAGAGATAACACAGTGTGGAGCTGGAGGAACGCAGCAGGCCAGGTAGCACCAGAGGAACAGGAAAGCTGACGTTTTGGGTCGGGACCCTTCTTCAGAAATCTGAAGATTTGCCTGCTGTGTTCCTCCAGGTCCACACTGTGTTATCTCTGACTCCAGCATCAGCAGTTCTTACTATCTCTGGTTCAGAAGCAAGCTGTTGTTGGTCAACCAATCAAAGGGGCAAGTCATAAAAGACTTCTTTGAGCTTCCTATTCTCATGGCAGAACCTAACAGAAGACAGGTTTAATTTAGTTTATTGAGTTTGACATGGAGAGTTGTTTCATGGAGTCAGCAGAAGAAAGTTATAGGTTTTACAGGACTGGTGGAAATGATTTCCATTTCTATCCCCGCTGAAAAGAATTTCAACCTGTTACCTCTGACAGCAGAATTGTCAGGGACAGTGACAAAGACGAAGCTGAATGAGCAGCAAACCTGTAGCAATGCAACTGAAGATGTAAAAATGCCTAGTTCACTAGAAATGCATCCACCGAGAATGAAAAAATGTGTCCAACTTGATCAATAAGCTGAAGTAATGAACTTATATATTTTCCCTCAGATGTGTCAGCAGATTGAGAGTAAAGACTTGTTCGAACAAAATGGAAATGAACAGTTTACAACTCCAGGAAAGCCAGATCATTGCTCAGATTCAACACATGGTCAAAAAGAAGAAAATAAAAATGCCTGATCTAAATGTCCAGAATACTGAAAAAAGACAATATCTGTTCAAATCAAAAATCAATCTCTGGTTAAGAAATCCAGGATACTGACGAGCCACGTCAGTGTGGATATCTGACAAAATCACACTGGCCAAGTCCCCAAACAGCAGCCAGCCTTGAAGAGAATTATTAAAATTTAGGGCCATTTTCCTATGCCACTGGGATTTTGCAAATGGTGGAATGCCTGCCTGCACCTTGTGAGCATTGTGATTTCCGAAGGCTAGACGAAAGACGAGCCATGGGCAGGGAAAGCTTTCCATGCATTCTCAATGTTTTCCTCAAAAAGAATTTCCCTTGTTTTTTGGTGAAATTTCTTCCTGCTGTAGGGCTGAGTTCCCCTGTATTCCTCAACCAGTTCTAACATGCCTGGCGATGTTGCTGAGGATTCGGAGCTCATTGCAGTCTTTAATCAGACAATGAGCCTGGTGCTGGCTGATCAGGAGGCTGCCTCTGAAAAATTGCCAATGTAGCACACTGCCCACATGAGGTCCATGTATCATCAAGATCCTGTGACTTTCCTTCCCACTTCCACCCCACCAATCCCACTCCACAATAAAATTCTGCACTTCTTGTCTAAAATAGGGAAGTGTTTCATTTCCCAGTAGGATTGCCTCTCACCTTTTTTAACACAAATTTTCACCAATTTAAAAAATGGTGGGGTTCTGAGATATAGAACTTGGAATATTGCTACAGGGAAATGGCTGTGAGGGGGGCTTTTTATGAGTTTGAAACTCACTTCACTTTTTCGCAAAGTAGAAGTGCAGAGGCAAATATACAGAATCATATAAACACAAACAAAAACCGAATGAACTGCAGATGCTGTAAATCAGGAACAAAAACAGAAGTTGCTGGAAAAGCTCAGCAGGCTTGGCAGCATCTGTGAAGAAAAAAAATTAGAGTTAAACACCCTTTTTTTAATTTTAAGAAGGCATCTAACAACTAGGCAGAAAAGTAAGTGTCATACTCAGAAACCACAAATTATTTCATCATGGTCAATTCCAAATGTTGATTGAAAGCGGATGCTTGTATGAATGAAAGATGCTGGTACATATTTGCATGTTGTGTGTAATCAAAATCCTAGTTAGAAATCATAGAAATCTTTTGGCTACTTTTTGGCTATTGTTATCTTTCCTTTAGAATCTAACACTGTGTGTTTTTGACAGGGTGCACTGTCAAAATAATTAAAAATGGTTGAAATGCTGAAGTCCTTTGTGCTTATAACTAATTGCTAATCTCATTAGTTGTTTATCTGTGGCAAGATTGAGAATGGAGTCAGCAGTGGCTGAGATGTGAACCAGTCAATAGTACAGAGCACTAACCAACTGCATTACGTGAAAAATAAATATACCTGTTTATATATTCCATATCTTTAGATCTCTTTTAACAATAAAGCCATCATCTCAGTAGGCTTCCTACAATTTGAGACTGGAAACACAAAGCTTTTCAACATGTTTTCTTTTGCTGAAGTGTGGTCTGTAACAATGAAACAATGGGAGCAGTCAGTCCAAACACACACAAAATAAAAAAAAAGTAATAACTACAAACGAAACATCCACATAGAGCAGAAACTAGGCAAAGTGAGAAAGAGACTTTGAGACAGCCAAGCTTCTCTATTTGTACCTCTCAAGATTAATCAAATAGTAATATTGATGTCTACTAGGGAGCAGTCAGTCTGTCTTCTTAGTTGATGAGATGGCGTTTAGAGGAATGTCAGAGCTAAGAAAGAAGTAGAGAAACAAATACCTGTGAAGAGGTGACACAGAAAAACATAAGCTGCTTTTTTTCTGAAATGAATTTGGATTTTCAATGATAAAAGGTTGAAGTCATTATTAATAGACAGCAGGAAAGGATCACTTCACTACATTTATAACAGAGGATGTGACAGCTGACGCCTCCACTCATGTGGGGATGGAGGTGTAGAGTACATATACGAAATTTTTCAAGACAGGGTACTTAATGTGCAGGAGATGCCAATGTATTAAATATGTGTAAAAATTTGGAAGCAGGTTGTGGATTGGCATGCCTTTACTGATTGAATCAGTGTTCTGTTCTTCCTTAATTTGTATTATTTTCCATCAGCACTGGTACAATTAGGATTACGTAGTTGGTAATTGCTTTAAGTTTCTTGCCTGGGGTAGCAAAGTGCTGTTATACATCTGGAGCTTTTGAAATGGATGAAGTGTCAGGCTGGAAGACCTCAGTTGTCAAATTTATTCTTAATATCTCTAGTAAAGACTTTCTTAACTGCTTAGTTCTTATCAGTGATTATCAGTGAATACAGGATGACTAGTCTTCTCTTGGAGAACCCTTTAATGGAGCTAGCAACAACACAGTAATACATTTATTGTACAAAGTCATTTAAATTCCTAAAGCTGTAACTCAGTAAATGCTCAATTTGCATAGAAAAGCTGATGAAGACAGTCCATCTGCTGAGGAGTTGAGTTTCACAACATACCAGAAGTATGTAAGTAGCACAACTGTTACAGAAAAGTTAATAATTGTTTCACTGTTTTGGCAGAAACGATTAAAAGCAATGAGTGAAAGCAAATAATTCAAGTGAAATGATCGAATGTGGTATGGGAATTGGAGGGAATGTGAGAAAGTTGCAGCCCCATTGAATTCAAAGAAACTCATAAAGAAATGGAAAATAGAATATGAATTTAAAGTAACAAAATCATAACAAATGGACTGTAGAAACTTCTATGTGAATGTAAAAATAAAACTTTTAACCAAGACAAATTTAAGTCCATTATAGGTTGGGTCAGGAGAATTTATCACGGGGAACAGAAAAATGACAGAGTAGCTAATTTTTTAAATTCACTTATGGAATGCTGATGTCTCTGACCTCGTCAGTGTTTATTGTCCACCCCTTTCACAAGGTGGTGGTGATCTGTTTTCTTGGACCGTGCAGTCCTTTCGTTGTTGGTACACGACAATGCTTTAGGGCAGGAGTTCCAAGATTTTACCCAGTGACACTGAAGGAATGGCTGTATATTTACGAGTCAGAATGAAGACTGGCTTGGAGGAGAACTTGCAGCTAGTGGTGTTCCCCTGTGTTTGATGTTCTTGCTTTTCTCGAGGGTAATAGTTGTTGGTTTGGAAGATACTCTCCCAGGAGCCCTGGTGAATTTTGTAGATGGGGATGCTGCTGTAACTGTAAGCAATAATTGAAGATGTGATTGTGGATGGAGTGCCAATCAAAAGGGATGCGTTTTCCTAGATGCTGACAAGCTTTTGAAATTGATTACATTGTGTCTATATTCACTTCAGAACATACAATAAGTGTCCCAGAATTAGAGATTTAAAGAACGAAGGAGAATGAGGAATTGAAGAAAATTAGCAAGAGGTTTGTGTAGGATAAACTAATGGGATTGACGGCTGATAATCCTTGGGACCTGAAATTTTTCACATGAGCGTGATGAAAGAGATAGGATGCATTGGTGATCATCTTCCAAAATACTTTGTTTCAGGAATGGGTTCTGGAGATATTAAGGTTGCAACATCGCTCCACTTTTCCAGAGAGAGGAAAATGGAAAACAAGGGACTACAGACTTTACACCCTTTCTGAAGAAGGGTCTAGGCCCAAAACGTCAGCTTTCCTGCTCCTCTGATGCTGCTTGGCCTGCTGTGTTCATCCAGCTTTACACCTTGTTATCTTGGACTACAGACTTGTTTGTCTTACATCAATAGTGGTGAAAATGTCAGAATCTATTATAGAGAATGTGATAAATAGACACTTTGATAATAATTTGATTGGACATAATCAGTTTGGATTTGTGGAAGGGACATCATGTTGATGAAATGAACATAGAACATGGAACAGTGCAGCACAGTACAGGCCTTTCGGCCCATGATGAGATAGTAAGAACTGCCGATGCTGGAGTCAGAGATAATACAGTGTGGAGCTGAAGGAGCACAGCAGGCCAGGCAGCATCAGAGGAGCAGGAATAGCTGAAGTTTCGGGTTGGGACCCTTCTTCAGAAATGGGGGAGGGGAGAGAGAGCTCTGAAATAAATAGAGAGAAGAGGGTTTGGGCTGGGGATGGTAGGTGGGATGGTGATAGGTGAGTGCAGGTAGGCAGTGGTGGGGATTGGTCAGTGAGGTGGGAGGAGTGGATAGGTGGGAGAGAAGATGGACATGTTGTGTCAGCTCAAGGAAGCGGGGATGGGAGGAAGGTTGGTCATGGGATGAGGCCAGAAATTGGTAAAGTCCACATTGACACCATTGGGTTGTCGGGTCCTAAGGTATGCAGGGTAGATTGATCTTAGAGTAGGATAATAGGCCGATCTATTATCCTACTCTAAGATCAAACTACCCAGCATATTTTACATTTTACTATCATCCATGTGTGTCTATCCAACAGTCACTGAAGTGTCCCTAATGTATCTGACTCCACTACCCCCGCTGGCAGCGCATTCCACACGCCCACCACTCTCTGTGTGAAGAACCTACCTCTGACATCTCCCCCATACCTTCCTCCAATCACCTTAAAATTATGCCCCCTTATAATAGTTATTTCCGCCATGGGAAAAAGTCTCTGGCTATCCACTGTATCTATGCTTCTCACCATCTTGTACACCTCTATCAAGTCACATCTCATCCTTCTTCGCTCCAATTTGAAAAGCCTTAGCTCCCTCAACATTTCCTCATAAGACCTGCCCTCCAGCCCAGGCATCATTCTGCTAAATCTCCCCTGCGCCCTCTCCAAAGCTTCCACATCCTTCCTATAATGAGGCGACCAGGACTGAACACAATATTCCAAGTGTGGTCTAACCAGAGTTTTATAGAGCTGCAGCATAAACCCGTGGCTCTTAAACTCAATTCCCCTGCCAATGAAAGCCAACACACTATACACCTTCTTAACAACCCTATCAACTTGGGTGGCAACTTCGACGGATCAATGGACGTGGACCCCAAGATCTCTCTGTTCCTCCACAGTTCCAAGAATCCTGCCATTAACCCTATATTCTGCATTCAAATTCGACCTTCCAAAATGAATCACTTCACATTTTTCCGAGTCGAATTCCATCTGCCACTTCTTTGCCCAGCTCTGCATCCTGTCAATGACCCATTGCAACTTACGACGGCCCTCCACCCTATCCACACCTCCTCCAACCTTTGTGTCATCAGCAAGCTTACTAACCTACCCTTCCACTTCTTCACCCAAGTCATTTATAAAGATCACAAAGAGCAGAGGTCCCAGAACAGATCCCTGAGGAACACTACTGGTCACCGAGTTCCAGGTTGAATACTTTCCATCTACTACCACCCTCTGTCTTCCATTGGACAGCCAATTCTGTATCCAGACAGCCAAATTTCCATGGATCCCATGCCTCCTTACCTTTTGAATGAGCCTACCATGGGGAACCTTATCAAATGCCTTGCTAAAATCCATATACACCACATCCACTGCTATACTTTCATCAATTGTTTTGTCACATCCTCAAATAACTCAATAAGGCTTGTGAGGCATGACATGCCCCTCACAAAGCTATGCTGACTATTTCTAATAAAACTGTGCTTTTCCAAATAATCATAAATAAACTGGTTGGAGATTACTGAGGATTTTATTCGCAGAATTGACAATGGATAGTTCATAGAATCCTCACAGTGTGGAAGCAGGCCATTCGGCCCATCAAGTCCACACCGACCCTCTGAAGAGCATCCCACCCAGAGCCCAAACCTGTACCCTATCCCTGTAACCCCACATTTCCCATGGCTAATTCACCCTACATGCATATCTCTGGACACTATGGGCAATTTAGCTTGGCCAATCCACCTAAGCTGCATATCTTTACACTGTAGGAGGGAAGTGGAGCACCTGGAGGAAACCCTTGCAGACACAGGAGGAACATACAATCTCCACACAGTCGCCTGGCGCTGTGAGGCAACATTGCTAATTAATAAGTCACGTGCTGCCCTATTGGTGGAGGTAGATTTTCAGAAGGCTTTTGATAAAGTTCTCCCAAGAAGGTTGGTTAGCAAAGTTAAAGCACAGGTGAGAAAACCAACAACAGGAATAAATAAATCATTCTCACATTGGCAGTTTGTGAATAATGGAGTACCATAAGGATTGGTAATTTGGGCCCTACTGTTTTCAATAAATATCAATGATTTGGGATGTAGGGCCAAATGTAATATTTTCAAAGTTGTGGATGGCTCAAAGCTAGATGGGAATATGTGCTGTGAGGAAGATGCATAGAAGGTTTCAGAGGGTTTAGACAGATGCAGTGTATGGGTTAGAACATGATAGGTGGAATGTAGTGTAGAAAAATGTGAGCTTGTCCACATTAGTAGGAGAAACAGAAGTGCAGCGTATTTCTTCAACGGTACAAGTTAGAGTGAATATAGATACATAGGGACCTGAGTGTCCTCATCAATAAGTCAGTGAAGGCAAACATGTGGGTGCAGCAGGAAGGATCATGGGATGTTAGCCTTTATTGCAAGATAAGTTAAGTACAGCTTAAGTCTAGCTTTGAGTGTGTAGGAGCTTAGTTAGACTGCCCCTGGAGTACTGTGTGCAATTGATCCTTAACCTTAGTAAAGATATTATTGGTACAGAGGGGACAGAAATGAATATTCATTGACTTGTTCCTGGGGTGGTGGGGCTGTCCTATAAAGAGTATGCGGAAAAACTGAGTCTTAAGTTTTAGAGTTACACAGAACTACAAGTGATTTCATTAAAACCTACAAAATACCTTAAAGGGAAAGACAGAGTAGATGTAGGCAACATAATATCTGCGTGTGCATCTAGAACGAAGGGGATCAACTTTAAAATAAGAGGGAAGCCACTTAAGACCGAGATGAGCAGAATTTTTTTAAATTCAGTGTTACGAATCTTTGAAATTTTATTCTCCAGATGTCTGGGGAATTTAGACTTTTAGTATGTTTTAAAGAAATATTGCCAAATTTCTAAATATCAATAATGTATAGAGATATGGGTGGTGTCGGAAAAAGGCATTGAAGTGAATGATCAACATTAATAGTATTGAATGGTGGAGAATTGGACTGAATGCCCTACTCCTTATCCATGCTTCTCCAATAAGGAAGTAAAAGATGTAATGCAACTGAGTGAGAATTTGAGAGATAAATACAATTCTGAAGGAGGCAGTAAAAATGGAAGGTGAGTACCATCAAGCGAAACCAGACCTGGAAGCAAAGTAGCAAGTGGGTTTTATGGACTGATAAGGTAATTGAATGTTGTGGCTACCTGGTTCAAAATACATGGGCTTTGTGGTCTATTTGGCCTCAAAACACCTCAAAAGCCCGTGAAATGTCAATGTTCAAGATAACAAATGAGAGAAACGTCTCCCCATATGTGGGAGAGACAGAGTCTCTAAAGAATGCTTCCTCTATCCACCGAGTTTGCCTCTCCTGTACTCACTTTCCCGACTCTCACAATTACAGTTCGTCTCTCCTGCCTGAAGAAACAGATTCTATGATTGGAGTAACAGCAATGGGGAGGAAAAGGGACATCTGTGACTGTCCTGCTGCCACCACCATACTGAGTCTGAACCCAGCTGACTGAGAGCAATGCAGTAACAAGCAGTGGCAAGTGTCACTCAGTGTGGGGCCTTCACCCAACTGCATTCAACTGATAGGATATTCTTTACAGACTCTGACACATTGCTCTGCAGAGACACTTTCAAGCAGACTGTTGGTTTTGACTTTCAGTGCCGTGTGTAGCAGGACCACAGCCCCTTTCAAAAATGTAGGTGATTGGTATGTTTTCTGCATCGAAGAGTGCAGTGATGAGTGGTGCAACAATAGATAATCTCAAAGAACCTAAAGTTGAAAATTGGTCCTGTCTCATTGTAGTGATGCTGGTGAATTTTCAATTGAAAATGTTATTTCCTTCCCTTTTTGTTTGTGTCTCTCATAAATTGATTGCAAAACTTAAAAGGATAAAAAATAAGAGCAGTGGTAGGCTATTCTGGCCTTTAAGGCTGCTTCGTTATTTAATACGACAACGCTGATCATTAATATCCTGTTTCTGCTTTCTCCCCATACCCTTTTGATCCCTTTAGCCCTTTAGTATCTAATTCCTGTTTGAAAACATTCAATGTTTTGGCTTCAATTGCTTTCCAGAGAATTCCACAGGCACACCACTCCGCGTGAAGAAAGTTCTTCTCAATTCAGTCTTAAATGACCTATCTCAAAATCCTGGACTGTGGCCCCTGGTTTGGGACATCCTAGTCATCGGGAACATCCTGCCTGCATTTATCCTGTTTAGCCCTGTTAGAGTTGTCCAGGTTTCTATGAGATCCCTCATCATTTTTCCAAACTCCAGTGAATATAGTCCTAACTGATCCAGTCTTTTTTCATTTCCACCATCCCAGGAATTGGTTTGGTAAACCTATGTTACACTCCCTGCATGGGAATGCAGATAAAGAGACCAAAAAATGATTACAAAACTTGCGGGGAAATAGGGAAAGAGCAGGTAGAAGTGAGGACCAATTCGACAGATCTCTCTCAAAGACACAGCGCAATGGGTCAAATTGTCATCGTCTGTGCCTTAACATTTTATGATTCCTATGACTTCAGACATCCAGCATACCTCTGCATGTTTCTAAAGTTGGGTACAGTTTTACAATGCTTGTTGCAAAAAGAAAGGTGTTGAGACATTTTGTTCCTGAGTTATCTACCTCTATTAAAATGCTATGTGTCTTTAAAGTAACCAGGGTGCTTTTGTGCTAAGGGGTTCCAATGAATGTCTCATTAAAACATGAAAAAGTGCTGCAGCTTTAATTTGTAGCATTCTCCTTACTGCACAGTTGACCTTTGGAGATTTGTCAGCAGTCACTTTAAATTAAATACTGTGAGGAAAGAAACTTGAAATTGACAGATAAAAACCCAAAGAATGCTGGAGAGTGCTGATTTCTTGCAATTAATTTTTTCAAAAGGAACTACAGATAGGAGACAGATTCCCATTCTGTTACTTTGTGCAAGTAGTTAGGAATTTTCTTTTGGAAGTAGAAAAGACTTATTTAGAATAAATTACTAAAAGCTTCTTAGTTCCAAATTAAAATGTTTAACTATGTATATATAAAGTCGGAAGTCACACGACACTAGGTTATAGTTCAAAAGGTTTATTTGAAATCACAAATTTTTGAAGCACTGCTCCTTTGTCAGGTGAAGTGGAGACAGCCACGCAGGCACAGACTGTATAGGCAGAGAGATAATGACAAGATAATTCCAGGTAATTAACAGTTTCAATAGATAAATACAGATTGTGTGACTATTTTCTCGCTAACTTAATTAGGTTGTACAGTTTGGATTATTTGTTACTTTGGTTAGACCCTCACCATGCGACTCTGATACCTATCATATTATTCCAGCCATTTGGTTTGACTCCAGGACCAGATCCTGAAAGAACTACAGATCACAAACCCACTCAAGTTGACCTACAACACAGACTATGGCAAGAGACTGCCGTTGCGCCTCTGACATGCTCCTCAACCATCTCATACACCAGCTCACAGCAGACGCCAAACCCTTGAAATCAAGATAGAGTCCATATTCTCACATTGAACTCAGACACAGTGGACCAGCTATGAGAAGCTGCCAGGCAAACAAGGCAACAGAACTACACCACCTACATGCACACCAAGAACAGGAAACTTGAGAAACTCAACATCACCAACAGCAGTAACCAAGACTCTCCTGGTACCATGGTTGAAACCGGTACCACCACAGGGAAGTCCATCGTCAACTAGTTTGACCACACTCTTCAACCAGACAAAATCAAAGTTCTCAGCCGAGGGCTCAATTTCTGTCCCACTATCAAAATGGACCACATTGGTCTTGTGGTAGATGTAGTGGAATTCATCAGGCAGTTGAGGCTCTGGGAATACTTCCACAACCCCAAGATGTCAGCAGCGAGCCCAATGAGACAAGCAAATCAACTGGAAAAGTCGTCAGAGACATCTGCAGTGCAGCAACCGAAGGAGAAAAAGTTGAATTGGACTCCGCTGCCCTAGGCTTGACACGTACGCTTAAGCCATCAGGAGATGTGTCAACGTCAGATTCATCAGCCGCACTCACAAGATAGGCCGGAACATCACCCACGCACAACACAATGCTATCCATGCTCTGAAGACCAACGTTGTCACCAAACCAGCAGTGAAAGGAGGAGCCATCATCATACAGAATAGAACGGACTACTGCAAAGAAGCATCCTGACAACTGAACAACCAGGAACACTACAGACACCTACCTGCTGATCTGACCAAAGAACACACCCGTCAACTCAACAAACTGTTCAAGACCTTGGATCCAGACCTTCAGAGTATCCTATGCATTCTCATCCTGTGTACTTCTTGCATAGGAAAGTTCTACTGCCTTCCGAAGAAACACAAAGCCGACATACATGGACATCCCATTAATCAGGCAACAGGACCTTGTGTGAGAAACTCTCTGGCTATGTTGAGGGCATCGTGAAACCCAGTGGTCATGACACTACAGACTTCTCACAGAAACTCAGCACCCACAGACCAGTCAAACCAGGAACATTCCCCGTCACAAGGGATGTTTCAGCACTCTACACCAGTAACCCCATGACGACAGCATCACTGCATCAGTCTCAGTACTCAATACCAACAACTGCTAATTCCCAGATGCCATCCTACAACTCATCTGCTTCATCCTCGACCAAAACGTTTTCACTTTCGAAGAGCAGCTCTTCACTCAGACACATGGGGTAGCCATGTGCCAACATTTTCATGCATAAGTTTGAGCAAGAATTCTTTGCTGCACAGGACCTCCAAACAACGCTTTATACCAGATACATTGGTGACAGATTCTTCCTTCGGACTCACGATGAAGAATCATTGAAACGACTAGACAATGATATCAACAAGTTCCATCCCACCATCAGACTTACCATGGACTACTCTTCGGAATCAGTCTCATTTTTGGACACATGCATCTCCATCTAGGATGGACACCTCAGTAATTCACTTTACTGCAAGCCCACAGACAACCTCACAATGCTTCAGTTCTCTCGCTTCCAATGGTAAAGAAGCCATCCCTAAGGACAAGCCCTGCGCATTCACAGGATCTGCTCAGATAAGGAGGAACATGACAGACACCGACAGACACTGAAAGATGCCCTCACAAGAACGGGATATGACACTTCACTCATCGATCACCGTTCTGACATGCCCCAGTGAAAAACTGCAATGACTTCCTCAGAAGACAGCCACAGGACAAGACCAATAGAGTAACCTTCATCATCTAATACTTCCCTGGACTGGAGAAACCACGTCATGTTCTTTGCAGCCTTTAACATGTCATCGATGATGATGAAAACTTGCCAAGGCCATCCCTACACCTCCACTTCTCGTCTTCAAACAGCCGCCTAACCTCAAACAGGCCATCGTTCACAGCAAAGTACCCAGCCTTCAGGAGAACAGTGACCACGACAGGACACGACAACCTTGCCATAGCAAGCTCTGCAAGACATGTCAGATCATCGACATGGATACTACCATCTCACATGGGAACACCACCCACCACATACATGGTATGTACACATGTAACTTGGGTAATGTTGTCTACCTCATACACTGTAGGCAAAGATGTCCCATGACATGGTGTATTGGCGAGTCCATGCAGACGCTATGACCAAGGATGAAAAGACACTGTGCAACAATTGCCAAACAGGGATGTTCCCTCCCAGTGGGGGAGCACTTCAGAGGTCAAGGACATTCAGCCTCTGATCCTCGGGTAATATTCCTCCAAGGCGACTTTTGAGACACACAGCACCACTGTATCGCCAAGCAGAAACTGATAGCCAAGTTCCGCACTCATGAGGATGGCCTGAACCATGATCTTGGGTTCATGTCGCACTACATGCAACCACACCATACTGTTCTATGTTTGTAAAATGTTCCTTACTGTTCTGTTTTGATACCATTACCTTGTTAACTTGTCATTATCTCTCTACCTTAATTAGTTTGTACAGTTTTGGATTAGCCACCTTGGTTACACCCTCATCATGCGAGTCTGATACCTATCGTATTATTTCAACTCCCCCTCCCATTCCTCAGATGACCATTTCAACTCCCCCTCCCATTCCTCAGATGACATGTCCATCCTGGGCCTCCTGCAATGCCACAGTGATGCCACCCGAAGGCTGCAGGAACAGCAAATCATATTCAGCCTGGGAACCCTGCAGCCCAATGGCATCAATGTGGATTTCACAAGCTTCAATATCTCCCCTCCCCCAACAACATCCCAAAACCAGCCCAGCTCATCTCCACCTCCCTAACCTGTTTTTCCTCTCACCCCAAGCCACACCCCCATCTCCTATCTACTAACATCATCCCGCCCCCTTGACCTGTCCGTCCTCCCTGGACTGACCTATCTCCTCCCTACCCCCCTACCTACACTCACCTTTACTGGCTCCATCCCCGCCTCTTCGACTTGTCTGCCTCCTCTCCACCTATCCTCTCCTCTATCCATCCTCTATCCGCCTCCCCCTCTCTCCCTATTTATTTCAGAACCCTCTTCCCCTCCCCCATTTCTGATGAAGGGTTTAAGCCCGAAACGTCAAGTTTTCCTGCTCCTATGATGCTGCTTGACCTGCTGTGTTCATCCAGCCCCATGCTTCTTATCTCGTATTATTCCAGCCATTTGGTTTGTCTCCAGTGCCATCTTATTTTTGATTTTTTAAAATTTTCTCTTAATTGATCAGTTCAGAGGCCATTCCTTCACTTGTTATTCTGCTGTTGACACTTTACTCACACCATTAGACACTTTTGATCACCTGCAATGACTTGTTATTCAGCCTGTTGACACATCACTCACACCATTTGTACTTATCTATTGACATTCTTAATTACCTGGAATTATAGATTCATAGAATTATAGAATCGTTGAGCTGTACAGCATGGAAACACACCTTTTAGTATAACTTGTCCATGCTGACCAGATCCTAAATTAACCGGTTTCCATTTGCCAGCATTTGGCCCATACATCTCTAACCCCTTCCAGTTCATACACCCATCCAGGTGCCTTTTAAATTTTGTTATTGTACCATTCTCCACCATGTCCTCTGGCAGCTCATTCCATTCATGCACCACCATCTGTGTGAAAAATTTGCCCCTTAGGTCCCTTTTAAAATTTCCCCTGTCATGTTAAACCTATGCCCTCTAGTATTGGACTCCCCCATCCCAGGGAAAAGACCTTGGCTGTACAGCTTATCCATGCCCCTCATGATTTTATAAAACTCTGTAAGGTCACCCCTCAGCATCCGAAGCTGCAGGGAAGGTAGCCCCACCTATCCAGCCTCTCCCTTTAGCTCAAGCCCTCCAACTCTTGCAACATTCTGGTAAATCTTTTCAGAACCCTTTCAAATTTTATGATATCCTTTCTATAGCAGGGAGACCAGAATTGCATGCAGTATTGCAAAAGTGGCCTAACTAATGTCCTGTACAGCTGCAACACGACCTCCCAACTCCTATACTCAACGCACTGACCAATAACGGCAAGCATACCAAACACCTTCTTCACTATCCTATCTACCTGCGACTCCACTTTCAAGGAACTATGAACCTGCAATCCAAGGTCTCTTTGTTCAGCAACACTCCCCAGGACCCTACCATTAAGTGTATAAGTGCTGTCCTGATTTGCCTTTCCAAAATGCAACACCTCACATTTATCAAAATTAAACCCCATCTGCAACTCCTTGGCCCATTGGCCCATCTGATCAAGATCCCATTGTACTCCGAGGTAACGTTCTTCACTGTTCACTACAGCATTGATTTCGATTTTGGTGTCATCTGCAAACTTCCTAACCATACCTCCCATATTCACGTCCAAATCATTTATATTATTGACAAAAAGCAGTGGACCCAGCAACGATCCTAGTGGCACACTGTTGGTCACAGGCCTCCAGTCTGAAAAACAACTCTCCACCACCACCCTCTGTCTGCTACCTTCAAGCCAGTTCTATATCCACATGGCTACTTCTCCCTTATCTTGTCATTATCTCTCCATCTATATATTCTGTGTCTGTGCACTTCTCTCTGCTGCACCTGACGAAGGAACACTGGTCCTAAAGCTTGTGATTTCAAATAAACCTGTTGGACTGTGATCTGGTGTTGTGTTACTTAGTCCACCTGAATCCAACACTGGCACTTCCACATCACATGTATATATAGTACTTGTGCTAACTGACCTAATCACAAGAAGGAAACTCTTAAAAAAACCTAAGTACTCTGTTTCCATTTCTGGCGACAGTTTACAGACTGACATTTACTTTAAACCCACAGACTCCCATAGCTACCTCGACTACACCTCCTCCCACCATCTATCCTGCAAAAAATCCATTACATTTTCCCAATTCCTCAGTCTCCGTTGCATCTGCTCTGACAAAGAGACACTCCACTCCCAAGCATCCCAGCTGTCCACCGTTTTTAAACAATGCTCTTTTCCCCCGCTCTGTTATCCAGACAGTCCTCCACCACACCTCCTCCATTCCCTGCTCCACAGCTCTTAACCACCCCCTTCCAAACATATTAGTAATAGAATCTCCCTTGTCCTCACTTTCCACTCCATCAGCTTCTGCATCCAACATATCATCCTCAAACACTTCCACCAACTCCAATTATACTGCACAACCCAGAACATCTCCACTCCCCACCCCTCTCTGCCTTTCCACAAGGACCATTCCCTTCACCACTCCTTAGTTCGTGCCACACTCCCCACCAACCACTCCAATCTGCCTGGTACCTTGCCCTGTAACCTTAAAAGATGCAACACCTGCCCACGCACCACCTCCCTCACCTCCATCCAGGGCCCTAAACAGTCCTTCCAGGTGAGACAGAGCTTCACCAGCATCTCCTCCCACCGAGTCTATAGCCTCCGGTGCTCCTGATGTGGTTTTCTCTATGTCGGTGAGAACAAATGTAGACTAGGTGACTGTTTTGCTGAGCATCTCCACCTGGCCTGTAACGGCCAACCTAACCTCGTGGTCACTGCCCATTTCAACTCCCCACCCCCCTCCCCCTCCCCCCTCCGACATGTCCATCCTTGGCCTCCACCAGCGTTGCAGTGACTTGGAAAACAAATTTGAAGAACAGCACCTTATCTTCTACCTGGATACTCTACAGCCTGGAGGACTCAACATTTGAGTTCTCCAATTTCAAATAACCATCCCACCTATCCCCCAGCTTCCCTTTCCAGCCCCACCTCCTCCCTTCCATTCCATCTCTTGACCCTCCCTTCCAGCCACCAACCAGATTCATCCCTCCCATTGACCAACCCGGGCATACCTACCACCAGTGTCCACATATCACCACCATTCCACCTTCCCCCCAGTCTTTATATGCCGCTCCCTCACCCCCACATCCAGTCCTGAAGAAGGGTAACACCCGAAACATTGACTGCTCCTTTCCTCCAGATGCTGCCTGGTCTCCTGTTTGTCTACTTTGGGTTCCAGCAGCTGCAGTTTTTTTTTGTCTCCTTTGGGCCCTATTGACATTCTTAAGTGGCCAATTATTTGGGCATCATCTCACCCTGTCACTATTTTACCCATGACAGGGGATGGTCACAATAGTTATCTGGCAGCTTTAGCTGCATGGGGCAGTGTAGGGAACATAGGGGGAACCTCTCTTGGGGTTCCCTGTACTGATCAGAGGCAGGTCCCTCATAATCACACATTTCCCATTACTTGCCCTTGGCACCTCAAACCTGATACCATACCAGTATAAACCCCACCCAAGTGAAATCTTCCCCACTGCAGCTTGGTGTGTTTGCTTGGATTGCCTGCAGTACCAGCAATTGCCACTACATCCACTGGCACTGCTGGGACTACAGAACAGCTGATCATCCAATTGAGCAGTTTTTTTTGAGGCAGAGCTTTCTGTCCCTGAGGGATGCGTATCCAACCTTAAGCTAATTAATGGCCAATTGACTATTAACTGACAACAGAGCACCTGGTGAGGCGGGGTATATTCTGTAGGATCCCACGATGTATTCCCCACTTACCTTTGTATATAAATCTGGCTACAATAGTTTATTTTTATTCATTCCCAGGATGAGGGCATCACTGGCCAGCAGTGTTTATTACCCATCCCTAATTGCCCAGAGGGCAGTTAAGCACATTGCTGTGAGCCAGGAGTCACATGTAGGCCAGACCAGGTAAGGATGGCAGTTTCCTTCCCTAAAGGCATTAGTGAACCAGATGGGTTTTGCCTGACAATCAACTCATAGTCATCATCAGACTCTTGATTCCAGATATATATTTAATTCAAATTCCACCATCTTTCATAGCAGGATTCGAACCTGGATCCCCGGAAAATTATCTGGGTCTCTGGATTAATAGTCCAGCGAAAATACCACTAGGCCATTGCCTCCTTGACAAATAGTCCCTTCATCTAAGTCATTAAATTTGGATTAAAAATATTTGAGGTCTCACCACTGATCCCTGTGGCACCCCACTAGTCGGTTTCTGAACAGTCGGTTCAAAATCCCCGGTTCTTTTCATTTTTGTACTTTTTTTGGTCGGATCAATCCATCTATCTTTCTCAATTGGATGGCAAGTTACCAGTTTGAAATTCCTGCTTGTCTATAATGGCTTGGTCCCCAAATGCCTTTATGCAAAAGACTCTGTTTATGGATTTTGGAATAGAGATCAAAGCTGACCGACAGGCAGTCAAGCATAATGTTTCAGCATTTCCATTGGAATTATGGACATCCAAGAAACCTTGTACTACAAAATGTGCCATTATGCACTCCATTGATCTGAATGAATTGATAAGTGAAGTTATAAAAATATACAGTGTCAATTCCTTGAGTTCAGTGAGTTTTGTGTTGCTATTTGTCTGTGCAATGCATGTTTAGAGAATGCTTGGTGTCATGAAAGGATGTAATGATGGAATCATTGTTCTGTTCTCCTAACACGATCATGTTTACACTTGATGAACTTGCTTGTTCTGAAATCCTGTTCCAAGCCCTAAGATCACCGCTATAACTGAAGAAACTATTTCATTTGGTGTGAATCAGTATTCAATGGAGGCAAAAGCTTATTTTGAAGCTTGCATCTTTCATCTCCCAGTAGATACACAGGGATCAATTGCAAAAACTGAGGTAATTAAACCTGAAGCCAGCTAGATGAAATTCATTTACATCTATTGACATTTAAACAAGGTACTGAAATGATAAACCCTTTACATTTATTAGTGCTATACATAGAAAGCTGCACGAGGACAAAGCATAGGCTATTGTTTAGTGCTTATTACAAACCTCGTGGGTATATTACTCTTTACGGTTTTATTTGATTCAACTGTACTTCACTATCACACAATGAAGGCTACATATTTGTGCCATGATAATGCCTGTTTGGTGTGGTGCTGTATTTCATGTCAAAATTCCCATCTGAACTGACAAGTCCCTTTCAGATAAACTAGAGCAGAAATTACCTTAAGTCTGTCAAGCATTCCTTACGTATTGGTTTATTGCCTGATAAGCTGAATCATCATCATCCCTAATTCTTTTTTATTTTCTGGACACACACTGCAATGCATTTACACATCAGTCAGGAGAATATTTAACCCTTTAAAGTTCATTGTTATTTTCAAGCTGAAACATTGTCTGCTCAAATTTATAGTTCTTTAGTGCCTGGCTGGGCGGTCAATACAAATCTGACAGATCTCACGTGCTGATAGCTTACAAGACTCTGGGGATATATACACAGTTGTTTCGCTGTTAGAATAGTAAGTCCTCTACAGTTCTCTTCAGGGATGACTGAGCAGGTTGGTTCAGATTTTCAGTCCAGCCATTTTAATTTTTGTGAGCCATTCTACTTTGAGATTATACTGTTAGATTTTATAAAATAAAATGCTACCTTAAGGGGCCCCCACCATAGATTGTTTGTTAAAGAAAGCATGCGACCACCATGCAGGCTAAAAGGTTCTAAAGATCAAGATGAGCAGATTAACTCTTTTCAGTTAACCTGGAAGGATGTAGAACTGTGTAACACTGGTAAAACCTCCACAGGTCCTCAGGTCATTTTGAAAATTTGGGAACTTCACATTCCATAATAGTTTTTATATGATTCAATTTCTTCCCAAGCTAAGCACCATTTTAAATTCATTTCTATAAACCTCCTCTTCAGGATATCTATTGCACATCATCAGTAGCATATCTTCCAAACAAATAAAATTGAACGAATACTTGGGATGAAAAAGTACATTTATATTGCACCAATCACAATTACTGGACATCTCAAAGAGCAACAGTCAATGTATTACTTTTGAAATGTAGTCCTTGTTGTGACGCAGAAATGTTGCAAATCAACTCAACAATTCAGTTGTTCATCCTGATTGTTATGTATTGATCGCTACAGTTCTGAGGAAGGGTCACCGGACCCGAAACATTAAGTTTGTTTTTTCCTTCATAGATGGGCTTTTCCAGCAGCTTTGTTTTTGATCTCTATGGAAAGTTGGTGCCTACATCAACAATGGATAAAACCAGGATCAGGTTTGTCTGTCATAAAGAGATATCGAGGTGTAGAGCTGGGTGAACACAGCAGGCCAAGCAGCATCAAAGGAGCAGGAAAGCTGACGTTTCGGGCCTAGACCCTTCTTCAGATCCTTTTTTCTGAAGAAGGGTCGAGGCCCGAAACGTCAGCTTTCCCGTTCCTCCGATACTGCTTGGCCTGCTGTGTTCATCCAGCTCTACACCTTGTTATCTCAGATTCTCCAGCATCTGCAGTTCCTACTATCTCAGGTTTGTCTATGATGTCCCCACTCCACTCCTCACCTGAATAACCTGCCAAAACTGAACGTTAAAGTTCAAATAAAAATAATCTTCAATTGGTTAACTTGATATTCAAAGTTCAGGGACAAAGAATAGTTCTTTCAGGCAAGGGGAGGACAAAACATGATAAGGGACATATGATGGTGAAGAAGATTGAGGCTGTAAAACAGCACACACTAGAAACTCTATCAAATTGAAGAACACCTATGGTGTATCGCTGTCTGCTAGGGAGATATTGAGGAAGAATGGGGACTTCTCCACAAGAAAACAACATTTCTGTCAGTTCAGATTTGCTGCAATATACCTTGACATCTGTATCAAATTCAGATGGGTGGTATCTGGAGGTTAATCCATTGATTTGTGCTCTTGACAGCAGGTAATATCATCTGAGAGAGGAAAGACCACAAATGCCTTACTTTTAAAAGATTTTGTCTGTTTTGTAACGAGGAAAATGAAAATAGAGAAGTAGACTTTAGGCTAACATCAGCAAATGTAGAATATATATCTAGATATTTTCAAAAAAAGTTAAAGCTTCAAAAAGAATGTAATGCAAATATATTTACAAATTTTTGTTTCCTAGAAAAGAAAAACAATTTAAATTGGATAAGAATTGAACTGCTGTGACTTTGGCTTTGATTTCATTTGAATTTGTCCCTTTGCCCTGATTGTCCCCAGAATTCCAGAGCAGGCTCTCGTGAACAGCTATCTAGTCTGTTATTGAAATAAAGATGAACAAAATAATTTCTGTATTAACATAAAAGATGCAAAAATATGCGATTCTTTTTGGGCTCCTAACTAATTCCAGAGAATTTTAAGGCATAGTTAAAAGCCAGAAAGATAAGTGGGATGTGCTGTGGTGAAACAAATACAAAATATGCTGGAGAAACTCAGCAAGTCCGACAGCATCTGTGGAAAAAGAAACAAAGTTAACATTCCACTGTAATTTCTGTACAGATCTGTGGTGATCTTCTGCATGTACATCCCAAAAGAATCTATAATAACACATTAATGGAAGCATCGTCTTCTCTTGATAATTAATAGAGTCAATGACATGGAAACAGACGCAACTAGCCAATGCCAACCATGTTCCCAAACTTATCTGGTCTTATTGCCTACACTTGCTTCCAAACCTTTCCTATTCATGTACTTATGCAAATCTCTTTTAAATGTTGTAATTGCACCTGCATCTACCACTCTTGCTCATCAATGTCCTGTACAACGTCAACAAGACATCCTAACTCCTATACTCGAAAGGCCTGAAGCAATGAAGATAAGCAGCTAAATGCCTTCTTAACCAACCTGTCTATCTGTGACGCAAATTTCAAAGGATTATGTATCCTGAATCTCTAGGTCTTTCTGCTCTATCTCATTATTACTATAATTTAAAGTTATTGTTTCATTAGAGACAGGGTGTAAGAGGTATGGGGCTATCAGTTTGGAGATATAGCTGAGACTGTGGCAAGTGATCACCAATGGTTTCACATTGGTGTAACTGGCTGCCCCTGGTGCTATGGCTACTTTCTTTGTATGTGACCAGTTATACCAGTGATCACAATCTGTACTGAGGTATAAATTGAAAATGACAGGCAATTTGTTCAGATTGCAGCATGTAACCAAAAGAAATCACAATTCCTACTTCACTTGTTCATGACTGTGTTATTTTTTTTCATCTTGAGATTGATGTTCTGTATTTTAAGTTCAGTTTCTGCTGCCAGGTATTATTAGTTTCGCCATTAAATAGTGTCTGTAGCTTGTCATTATCAATCTTGTAGTAATTTAAAAATGTATTTATATTCCAACTCCTGCTATTATTTGTGCTCTCCTCCCCATATGGCTGTCCACTCTAATACTCTTTCTCCCCCAGCCAGCAGGATTAAATTCTCCACACTGCCTTGAGAAAAGAAGTAGGTGTTGAATAATCTTCAGGGCAGACTAACTGAACAATGTTTTCACTAGCTGGAGGGCTCAATGGAAATTGGGCCTGTCTCACCCTGATTCATAATGACTGGGGTTCAGCATAAAAATTGCTATAATACAGCAGAAGTAAATTCAAGTTACTGAGTGTGAATGATGCAAACTGTTCTGTGATGGAAATGTAAAATGTTTAGTGAATATTAAAAGGGTCATTCTTTAGAATCCCTACAGTGTGGAAACAGGCCCTTTGGCCCAACAAGTCCACACTGAGCCTCAGAGTATCCCAACCACACCCATCCCCTTGTAACCCACCTAATCTACACATCCCTGAACACTATAGGCAATCCACCTAGCCTGCGCATCTTTGGATTGTGGGAGGAAACTGGAGCAAACCCATACATGCATGGGGAGAATGTGCAAACTCCACACAGACAGATGCCGAAGGGTGGAATTGAACCTGGGTCCCTGGTGCTGTGAGGCAGCAGTGCTAACCACTGAGCCACCGTGCTGCCCCCTTCTGTGGAATCATCAGTTTTAACACTTTCCATCTGGCAGGAGCCAGACAGAGGACTACAGTTCAAATAGAGCTATCCCACACTTTTCCCCAATCCACAATTTGGATGACTGTAATTTTAAATTGCAGGTGACAATGAGTCTTGCCCAATCTGGTAGGATTTTCTTTAAGAATGCAGTTGGGCTGCAACAGTAAGACTGGGGCCTGAGCTACTATTTTAAACTGAAGTCCAAGCAGGGGGGCAGCGGTAGCTTACTCTTACAGACCAAATGTACCATGTGCAGAAGGTAGGTCTGCCAGTGGCTCAGAAAGGTACATGTTTGAGTTTTATTTTGTGGGGCTGAATGCAATTCTTTCTCTGAGATTCTATCTGCTTCCCATAACCTTTTAACAGAGTAAGCTAAATTGAATTATCCATGCAGTTTGCACTCAGATATCTTTTACTTTCCAGTAACTTAATCTGATCCGACTTTATCAGTGTTGTTGGGCAGGTTAGGGCAATATTAAAATAGTACCAGGCACCAAAATGAAACAGTAACAGCACTGCAGAACTAAAATACTGATGCAGTTTGGTGTAGAAATATTAAATAAAGAGAGAGGAATATGCACTTTTTTCCCTTTATTCATTCATAGGATGAGGGTGTTGCTTCTAGGCAGTGTTTATTGCCCATCCCTAATTGCCCAGAGGGCAGTTTGGAGTCAACCACATTTCCTGGGTCTGGAGTCGCATGTAGGGCACAGCAGGTAAGGATGGCAGTTTCCTTCCCTATAGGACATTAATAAATCAGATGGGTTTTTCCCCTGACAATTGGCAATGGATTCATGGTTATCACTAGACTCTTAATTCCAGATATTTATAAAATTCAAATTCCACTAACTGCTGCGGCAGGATTCAAGCCCCTAACATTATCTTGGTCTCTGGATTAACAGTCCAGTGATAATACCACTAGGCCATTCCCTTCCTTTGTCTGAGGGTGTGATGGAGACAGAGTCAGTTTTACCTACAGAAGGGAATTGGATGTCTATCTAAATGGGAAAACAATTGCAGGGCTATCAGGAAAAGGGATGGGGGAGGCATGGAACTAACTGAGATAACAAGGTGTAGAGCTGGATGAACACAGCAGGCCAAGCAGCATCAGAGGAGCAGGAAAGCTGA
>JAHRHZ010000289.1:25326540-25352774 GCA_024137785.1 Ginglymostoma cirratum | reverse complement strand
CCAAGCAGCATCAGAGGAGCAGGAAAGCTGATGTTTTGGGTCTGGACCCTTCTTTAGAAATGAAGAA
The DNA here is from genome assembly GCA_024137785.1 of Ginglymostoma cirratum. Classification (NCBI taxonomy): domain Eukaryota; kingdom Metazoa; phylum Chordata; class Chondrichthyes; order Orectolobiformes; family Ginglymostomatidae; genus Ginglymostoma; species Ginglymostoma cirratum. The sequence goes on along the minus strand of JAHRHZ010000289.1, from coordinate 25,352,707 downwards.
GAGTCCAGACCTGAAACGTCAGCTTTCCTGCTCCTCTGATGCTGCTTGGCCTGCTGTGTTCTTCCAGCTGTACACCTTGTTACCTCAGAAACTGCCGATGCTGGAGAATCTATTATCTCTGGAACTAACTGAGCTGTTATTGCAACTAGTCAGCACAGACATAATAGGCTGAATGGCTTTTTTCTGTAATCATTCTGCAATTCCATGATATCAGATACTGAAAGCACACAGTAACTAAGATTACAAATGTTTCAAGGAGCAGGAAAGAAAGTTTCATTTCTCTACTGTCTTCAGTAATTTCTACATAAAGAGTTTTATGTGCACCCTACCGGCATGTATTAGTGACAATCCAGTGAGAAACTGGAGATCTTGAGAAACTCAATGAGCTATAAAACATAATTTCCTTTTTGATGCAAATGATTCCTTCTCAGTTTTCAGTCAATATGTGTAATAAACATTTTCTTAATACTTAGCTAGACATTGTGTGAACTAAGACATGGACAATTGAATATACTGTTTTAGAGTTTTTTAAGTTTAAAAGTGCAATTCCTTCTGTCTGGAATATTAACACATAATATACCCTTTGTTTCTCAAATAACTAATCATGTGATTAACTCAGAATTGAATATTTACTGTAGTTGGTCCAGTTGCAGTCATCTTCACCAAATTGCAATGAAACATTAGAACAAAATGTTTAACGTACTGCAAATTGGAAATTATGTACAAAATCTCCCATGTATTGCACACAAGAAACCAAAACTTCTTTAATGTTGGCAAAATTTTATCTCAGAGTTCCTAAAGCGTGTGAAGAGTGTGAAAAATCCTAAAATAGTAAACAACTGAAGCTGTTACTGAAACAACAGAGGTTAAAAGTCAACAGTATAAAGTGAAGAATTTAAATTATAACAAGAGGTGTTATTTATTATCTGGCAACAGAAACAGGGGAACTGAGCTCATAGATATCAGCACAACTCTCACGTACAATGACTCACTAATTCACATCAACAAAAGGTCACTGATGAGCATTAAAGCACAGCTCTATAGCCACCAATGAATTTATGAATTACTGTGATAGATCAGTGACCAATCCTGGGTTGGTGATATATCACAGAAGCAAGATCACCAGTGAATTAATGGTTGAAGTTGTTAAATACATTAGAACGATGTATGTCACTTTGTTGAAGTAAGCTGTCGGTAAAATGAAAGAAGGCCAGCAGCTGCAGGTTAGGGATCAATGAGAATAGAAACTGAATGGTGTTATCTGGGAAATTACTGCCCCTAGGAACAAGGTTAACCTAGTGACCTATAAGAGGCAGAGGCAGAGGCAAGAAGATTAATCAGAGCAGAATTTCAGCTCAGAGGTAACATCTGGCCTTGCAGAGTCCATTGGAGACAAGGAGAAGAGAGAGTACCGTGTAAAAGCACCACCCAAAAATGACAATTGAGCAATTCCAGTTGCTAGAAGATTTTGCAATATTTGTAATATAATTGTAATTTTGACATTGAAAGAGTGACACATAAATTGCTCTACAGAAATTGGCCTGGCGTAGACAGGATGTGCGCATCTTAATGAAGAATCTATATATATACACTGATGAGGGATACACTGCTCATGTGCTCAATATTCCCTTTTTGTCACAAAGCAATGAGTACCTAACAGTGCCTTAATTAATATTGATGAATTATTATGTCTCTTTAACCATTGCAATTATAATGAATAGTGCAGAAGACCAAAACCATAGAAAGTAAAATTATACCACAGGTCAAATTGATTTTTTTCAGCTCAAATTGGCCATCTGATGTCTTTATTCCTTTCGAGCATCACAGGTTTAGGAGTTTGGCTTTTAAGGTACATTTTCAGTTTGCTCACAAATGATGCAAATCCTTATCAGCTAGAAGTATGTTTTGGGAAATTGCTCTCTGACAACTTATTATTCAACTACTACATTTTATAAGTGGTACTTATTAAAATATACCTTGACAAACATTGGCGTATGGGGGAAAGGGGATATTATATGAAAGCAAAATACTGACATTTGATATCTGAAATAAAAAGAGTGCTGGAGAAACTCATCAGGTCTGGCATAATCTGTGGAGAGAGAAACAGTGCTAATAATTTGAATCTGATATGACTCTTACTCAGAAGTTCAGGACTCAAAACATTAACTCTTTTTCTGTCTGAAACACGATGTTTTTTGTAAATTTATTCTTAACTTAGTACACTCAGCCTCGTAATCATTAAAAAATAAATATTTTTCTATAAATCTCTTATACAATGTTCTTCCAAATAGGCTGGGCTGTGATGGTAGCAATTATGAGTTCTGTCTGGTTTACAGACACTTGGTGAATCACGTACACTATTAATTTAATATTCCGGGTTGGATGGCTGTATTACTGTAGGTTTATTAATAGTTAAAGATGGTCATTAGGAAAGCAGAGAAGAGCAGGTAGCAAATACTGTTGTAGCTGGGGAATGTTGTATCCTATAAAATTACAGCCTGTGAAATGAGAGTTGTGAGAGTATCACCACCAATGTATGCATTTCTGCTTTCACTTCTTCTGAGACAGCTAGTCCAGCCTGAATTCCCTGGAGACATGTTTGCAATGTAGAATAATGCTGCAACTGGGCATATAAGCTATTGTGATGTTTGAGTAATGGTTTGTTAAGCCAATTATTCATTCAGCCTTAGAACACTTGTTTATACAGCTCCTTAAGTAGATCAAAGTTTAGATGAATAAAGTTTTAAATTTTTACTAGCAAAAAGAAAAGTCTTACATTGACTTTTACATTGCCTTTCATTACTTCAGGACAGCTCAAATAACTTTACAATCAATGAAGTACTTCTGAAATTGTTGAGATTCTTTAATGCAGTAAGCCATGATTTACATTGAAAGGTCACATTGAGGCTCCAAGTGTCTTATTAAAGTAATGCATTGCAGGCCTGATAGAAGAGTGATTAACAAATTGGGATGGGTTATTGAAGCCCCCTGTCGTAGCTGGAATGATCCTGTTAAATAAAAATAAAGCATCACTATGAAAACATGACACCAACAGGCTGTCTCTCCTTTCGTACAAAACTCCACTTGGTGCTGCAGCTGGTGACACGGCTCAGTGAGCGGCTTCCCAGGTGAAATATAGGTTTGTACACACTGTTAATCAGTTAGGATTAGGTAGGAAAAGTGATTCCTGGATGAGTACATAGTGTCGAGCATCCTATAACTTTTCCTCCTTTCTCCACTTCTGGCAGAATCTCCAGGGCTGTACCCATTCTTGTGTCTTTGCATCTCTTCCTCTACCACCAATTCCACACTTAGCAGAACACACACGATAAGAAGAATAAAACAGAAGCAAAACCTTCCAATACTTATAAAAACAATTGTGAATGTTTAAAGATAAAAGGTACTGCAGATGCTGGAGAATCCGAGATAACAAGGCGTGGGGCTGGATGAACACAGCAGCATCATAGGAGCAGGAAAACTTGACGTTTCGGGCCTAAACCCTTCATCAGAAATGGGGGAGGGGAAGAGGGTTCTGAAATAAATAGGGAGAGAGGGGGAGGCGGATAGAGGAGAGGATAGGTGGAGAGGAGGCAGACAAGTCGAAGAGGCGGTGATGGAGCCAGTAAAGGTGAATGTAGGTGGGGGGGTAGGTAGGAGGTAGGTCAGTCCAGGGAGGACGGACAGGTCAAGGGGGCGGGATGATGTTAGTAGATAGGAGATGGGGGTGTGGCTTGAGGTGAGAGGAAAAACAGGTTAGGGAGGTGGAGATGAGCTGGGCTGGTTTTGGGAATATGATTTGCTGTTCCTGCAGCCTTTGGGTGGCATCACTGTGGCATTGCAGGAGGCCCAGGATGGACATGTCATCTGAGGAATGGGAGGGGGTGTTGAAATGGTTCGCGACTGATATATATCATATTCAGCCTGGGAACCCTGCAGCCCAATGGCATCAATGTGGATTTCACAAGCTTCAAAATCTCCCCTCCCCCAACCGCATCCCAAAACCAGCCCAGCCGATCTCCACCTCCCTAACCTGTTTTTCCTCTCACCTCAAGCCACACCCCCATCTCCTATCTACTAACATCATCCCGCCCCCTTGACCTGTCCGTCCTCCCTGGACTGACCTATCTCCTCCCTACCCCCCTACCTACACTCACCTTTACTGGCTCCATCCCCGCCTCTTCGAAGTGAATGTTTAAATACAGCAACCGAAACAAACAAAGAAAGGGGTCAAACTAAAACTACGAACAAGCAAGTTTATTTTTAATGGAATGAAGGATCGCTTCCAAGCCTATGACCATTTCCACCTGGAAGGACACGACTAGCAGGTACATGGGACCACTGCCACCTATGCAATCCCTTTCATGCCACCCAATGTCCTGACTTGGAAATGGAAACTTGCTATTCCTTCACTGGAGTTGGAACTCTCTCCCTAATGGAATTGTGAGTCTATCCACAGAACAGGGACCGCAGCAGTTCAAGAATGCAGTTACCATTACCTTCTCAAGTGCAATTGGAGATGGACAATATATGTTAGCCCGGCCAGTGATGCCCTTGGTATCTGTTTAGGCATTGTAATTTAAGCATTGTTTCTGTAGATCACTTCTTGATATTCACGGCATGATTTAAGGGACAAGTGTAATTGTTTGTCAGTCAACTCTGGCACAGACTAATTTTACAAGTGTTCCAAACCAGTTGAAGAAACAATTTTGTTCATTGTTTAAATATAAGCAGGCACCCGGGATGATTCAGGGATGCCCAAAATCGGAGAGAGCTGCATTCCCTGTGCATGATTGGCCAGAACCCAATATTGGTAATTTTGCCATCCATGTCAAGTTTAAAAAATAGATTATGCAATGCCCCATTTTGGCCCCATGCACTGGGAAGCATTTAAAATTGATGGAACAAAAACAGAAGTTGCTGGAAAAGCTCAGCAGGTCTAGCAGCATCTGAGAAGAGAAAATCAGAGTTAATGTTGTGGGTCAGGTGACCCTTCCTCAGTTCTGAGGCAACTTCTGCTTTTGTTCCTGATTTACAGCATCCAGAGTTCTTTTGGTTTTTATTTAAGATTTAAGATTGATCGTTATCAATATTGGATGTGCTATCTTTACCTTTCAAAGTCATTTACTGAATGTGGAGTAGTTTTAAATTTCCTATTCCTAATCCAAACAAGGACTTTTTTAGGCAGATATTTCTAATGGTTTGTCCCAATTTTTTACAGTGAGCTCCATACATTATAAATACTTGTGTTACTGAAGCCTGACGACAGTCCATTGTTCTGTATTTAATTATATGAGTCTGTTTACAATTGATGGACACTGTGCTTTACTAGTTAGGATGGGGTGTGACCTGAGTATGATAACTGCAATAACTGGAGCCAGGTGGGTTGAAGAGGGGACCTGATTTTAAATTTTAATTCCTATTTAGCAAATTCATATTTTGATTTTAATGTTTTGCTCATCCTTGGAAGCTATTTTAAACATAACTAATAAATCATTTTCCTAAATTGGGTGTTTGGAAGATCTGTCATTTTAATACCAAATTCAGATTCAATTAAGTTGTATCATGTACGTTTTAATTGAAACCAGATGGAGCTATCAGAAGACATTCATTAAAATAATGAATTTGTTGTTCAATATAACATTTCCACTGCAAGTTAAATAATCCAAGTTATTCTAAATATATTCTATCAGTTTCAAATTGGCGCTTCTGTAAAACTGAACATCTGCCATCAGTTAGGTAAACAATGAATTATGCAAAATTTGCCTGATCACACTTTTTTTAATTGGGCAGAGCAAGTTTCCAGAAGATTCGTGCGTGGGTGCAGATGAAAAAATGGTTTATGAATTCATTGTCCTTTCTGAAATGAATGTCCTCTTATTTATTTGACAAAAACTATTGAATGTCAAGGCAATCAGATAAACCAACACAATGCTCTTTATATGGTGGGAGTTAATTTCAAACGACAGTATAAAAGAGCCACTATTTAACAAAAAGCCAAGTGAGCGTCGTAGCAGTGTGAACAATGAAGGGACATGATTGGTATGTACTATTACAATGAAAGTACATTTTTCATAGAGTTCATCAACAAATTAGAGACTTGCTATAAGGGTCTTCTGTAAGCATGCAGGTCTTATGGTTGCAGTTGGACCCTTTCCCAGCACTTGGCTGGTCACACAATAAACACATTGGGAAATAGAATGCACCCTTCCACAGTGCTATGTAAAAGGCCAATCTAAACATACAGGTTAACTACTGGTTTGTTATTTTAAAATGCTGGTAAATCTCCGTGTGCAGGGTAAATCTCCATTGTTCATGTCTCATTACTCCTGTCAGTAACCATGGCATGTTGGCATAACGGGTCTGCAATTTGAGCTGTACTCTAATTAAAAACAAAACATCAGCATGTTTTCTTACTTGAAATCATTGGGAGGAGATCTAGTGAGTGTATCATACGAGGTATAATTCTAAAGGTTATGGAAAAAACAAAGAGATCTGGGTGTAGATGTGCATAAGTCAATAAAGGTAGCAGGACAGGTAGAGAGAGCTTTCAATAAAATATACGGTATTCTAGGTTTCATAAATAGGGGCATTGCGTACAATAGCTGGGAAGTAATGTTGAACTCATACAGGATACTGAATGGAACTAGCTGGAAAATTGCGTACAGTTCTAAGCACTACAGTGTAGGCCATACGTGAATGCAATAGGGACAGTGTAGAAGATGTTCACAAAAAATTTCAGGCACACAATACTTAAATTACGGGGAAAGATTAAAAAAATTGGGATTATTTTCCTTGAAGAGGAGATTTGATGGAAGGTTTCAAAATCATGAAGGGTCTATACAAAGCAGATATCAAAGCAGATATGAAGAAACTGTTCCTGCTCATAACATAAGCAAGAACCACAGGATGCAGTTTTAAAGCGTTTTATGGAAGGTGAGAAAATACCTGCCTAGTCAGGGTACAGAATGCATTGTCTGGAGTGGAGTGGGTGGAGGCAGGTCTACTTGAGAAATCCAAGGGGGCATGATTTTTTAAAATTGAAACAATGTGCACGATTAGAGGGAAAGAGCAGGAGATTGGAATTAAATTGAAATGTTCAGAGAGCCAGCACCGACATGATGGACTGAACAAACTCCTTCTGCAATATTAAAATTCAGTGATGGGCCAAATGGTCTCCTCCTGTCCCATGAATTTCCAATGTTTCTATATATGGTGACCATAATAAGGAACTATTTATTACGTTCCTCTTCTATTAGAATAATAAGGATAATTTGAGGAAACATTACAAATTAGTATTTTGTGGGAAAATGGAGAAGTCTCTATTTTGGTAGAAAAGTAGAATAGAGTTTTATTAAAGATGAGAATGTAGCAAATGTCAATATTCAGAGGGATTTTGATGTCCTTGTTCATGAATCATAAAGTTAATATCATGGCACAGCAAGCAAATTTCGTATTTGTTTTTACTGCAAGTAGTTAGAGTAGAAGTGTAAGAGAGTCTTGCTGCAGGTGTTTGAACATTATTTGTGGACAGTTTGTTATCTTGTACCTAAACAAGGACATACTTGTGTTATGATTGAGAACAGAAGAGTGCACTTCTACTCAAGCTCCAGCGCTCTATGGATCACATCATAAAATAAAACAATTTTTTTGCAGTCACAGAGGTGGTGAATTAAATACTGTTACTATTTCAGGTTTTAAATTAAAAAGATCTATTGAACAAGTTTCTTAATAAATGCAATTGTTAGTTTATAGTCAAAACAATACTTATTCAATGAAAATATAATAAGTAACATACATAGTTGATAAAAATGAAGTAAAACTATTTATCCCTCTAGATATCCCCAAAATGTACATGGACGAGCATACACACTCTTCAAAAAAGAAGAAAATAACAATTTTTCTGCAGGGTTGGCTTACTGAAATAAGAACACTTTGGGCTAATGGTCTTCTCTTGAAGGCAAAAGGATAAAGTGTAGGAGGTTCTGAAGTTGTTACTGTGTTGCTGTGATTAATCACGCACGGCTGCTTCTGGTCCTTGCCGACACAGTCTGCTCAGGAAACATAATCTTTGTGTTTCTTCATTCAGTTTCAGAAGAACAAAAGGGTTTCATCTTGAACTCAGCAAGTGATTTATTTTCAGAAATGTGAAAGTTTAGTTGGACAGCCGTTCCTCACTGGCTTCTTGTTCCCCAAGAAATTCCCCATCAAGTCATGGTTAAAAGAGGAATTCACAGGAGGTGTCCACAGCAAAGCAAGCAGTCAAAACCAGTCAAATAATTCTAGGAAGCCTCCAATATCTGCAGTGACCTTTCAATAACGTCTTTAAAGAAATTACTTTAGGTATTTCCATAAAACTTTAAATAAATCAATTTTTCCATAATTCTTCAAGACTTAAGTCCTCCAAGCACTATTAAATGTAAAGCATCTTTGTAACATTTGCCTTGTGGGTGTAATGTAGGTTCGCTGGATTGATTCCTAGGCCAAAAGAGTTGCTTTATGAGGAGATACTGAGTAGAATAGACATATAAAAGTTTGAATTTAGAAGAATAAATGATGATCTCATTGAAATACTTAAAATTCTTCAACAAGCTTGATAGTGTGGAAGCTGAGTGGTTGTTTCTCCTGGACAATCTTGAACTCGGGGCTCATAATCTCATAGGGATCAGACATTTAGGACTGAGCAGAGTTTTCTTCACTTAGAGAGTTTCGCAACGTTGGAAATCCCTACCCAAAGGATTATGGGTGCTTAATTGGTGATCATATTCAAGACTGAGATTGATACATTTTTGATGTAGTGATTGGTGATTGAGAGCTAGGATGACAAAGTAGAATTAATGCAGATGATGAACCATAATCTTATTGTGTGATGAAGCAGGTTCAATGGTTCATATGCCTAACACAGTTCTTATTTCTTATATTCTGGTATATCACCCACTGATACTGTGAATTCTTATGTGAGAAAGCTAACATACTTTCCAAACTGTGTAAAAACTGGGATGAACCAATATTGGCTACTCTGATAATCTTCTAACAGCTGGCTGCAAAGAAGCACTGACAGAGGCATAAGATAGGAAGGATATAAAAGAGAAACAGGAAGAGTATAAAACATGAATCATTTCAAAGGAACTGAGCCCTGGGAATGCACAGTAATGAATCAAGATCCTGTTAACTGCTAAATGGAATAGCTCAGAACTGGGAGCTAATTTCTTTCATATTTGACCAGTGTATTTCATGTATCGATTAAATTCCCCCGAGGAAGGCCACTAAGTGTAAAAGCTAAGAGTGCTTTATACAATTTTTGATTTCAAAAATGATTTTCCCCCTATGTCACATCCAACATTTGAGTTAAGTATAGCCTATGAAGGGCAAACCACTGAGTATAGCCCTCAAGACAATGAACAATTCAAAATTACATGGACACGTTTATTAATAAGTCTATAAGTGCTGTTGTCAACTGAGATATATGATCTAATATCCATCGGTTTGTTTGGAGTTATTTTATTCTAAAGAAGGAAACTCACCAATCAATCAAAATTTGAACAAGGAATTAATCTCAGTCCCAAAATTCTTGAGCACTTGTACCATAGTAATATCACATCCACAGCAGACCCCCTAACTCCGGTGCCTATTTTGGAAGAAATTATGACTTAAGTGACTTGTGCCATTTTTCCGAGCACACGACAATGTTCTCGGTTATTTGCTTTGCTGAAACCTTGTTACAATAGATGGAATTTACTTGCAATAGTAACACTGATATTAAAAGGAATGTGATGGCAAATCTGTTTGCTTTGTTGTTGTCACTTATAGATATATTGATAAGTAAGGTGACCACAGATATCGAATGTTGAGACGGAAACTGGTGATGTTGGAATTGGCTGTTGGCTGCACTTTTTTTTTGATTCAGCTCCAACCTCACTGCGGTGAATTTAAAATTACCTTTACAATACATTCTAGCATCAATTCACCTCTAGTGGAATACTCAAATTTATAGCATGAAAAGTCTCACTGAATCCAGAAAATTCCTAGCTTCCATATTTCCACAACAAATTGTTTTTAAATTTTTTTACATTGCTAAGGAGAAAGAAAATGAGGAGTACAGGTCGAGGAACCACCTTTGCAAGGGAACTGGATTAGCCACAAAAATTGAAACTGAAAAATTACTGAGGTACTTTTGGTAAAATGAAAATATTTGCTGCTTTTAACTCAGCTCCTTCACAATATTGGATCTGTTATTAAACTAAATAGCTGTTGATGCCATTAGAATTTGTCAGTAAATGCAAGAGTAGCACTGGTTTTTCTGGCCCTCGTGAGGTGGATTAGGAAGCAAAATAATAGAACTATTTGAGAGTGAAGCAACATATTCCTGCCTTTGAGTGATCTGCCCAAAGATGATGTCTGACTGGGACAAAGATAATTATATTCAAATGAGTCTTCACATACCTGTAAGCTGGTGAAGTGACTGGGATCTCCCCAGAGTAAATGAACCAAAGCCCAAACTTTGGTTCCTATTGGCTGCTGATGCCATTGACACCTCCTTTAAATCCCCCATGGGCCACACTTGCAGTCATTGACCGTCCTGTGGAGGGGTTCTCTCTCCACAATGATGGCCCAATAGCTGTGGACACACTTCTAAAAATAATTTCAGACCTCTTCAGCGATCTCCTCCATCTTGAGACTTTCTTGCAGCTTTCTATCTATCTCAGCGGCAACCACAGTTTCGAGTGAGGCTGCTGATTGGAAATTGTCCCAGGCCCTCCCATTGACCGCCCATTTTCCAGTTCCACACTGCATCTTTAATCAGGCAGAGTTCCTGGAGGCAGCTTTTGAATTGGTCATTTCTGGGGGCTGACATCCCATAAGCTTCTGTCAGAGATCCTGGCCTGTCCAACATAAATGCTCAGTGGCATTTGAAATTTGAATCAAATAACTTTTAAAGAAGAGAAACAAGAACATTCCCAGTAGCTTCTATTGTGTTACCTACATGATTAAAAGTAATTTCCAGTCAATATTGTGCCTCATGGAATTTGCAATTCATCTAAACCATATGCTGCAGAAAAAGAATTGTAACTGTGAAATTTATGTATGTCTATTATTACTGAGAAGAGGGACATGCTGCTTAAGCTTTTGTTTTACACACATGAGGGCAATTGCAAGTAGGCTAATTTTGAAATGATTATATTAATTTGTAGGTACAGGAGAAGGGAATGCTGAATGGTAGGCACATTGACTCTGATTGACCTTTCATGGAGAATGAAATGGGGAAATGTAAGCTCACCAATCTTTCAGGTGATTAAAAAATGTGCAAGGCTTGAACATGTTATTTTGTTTGTAGAGAACAGGTTTCTGTGTTTGTATGTTGCTTCCAGCAAACATAAATGAGCCATACTATGAGCTCAGATGATCAGCATAAATTAGTTGTTGGTGTAGTAACCAGCATACTCTGGGTTGTTCAGTGAATGCTGCCCAGTTGTATAATTATATCTAACTGTAGGCATGTTGTTTTGGGTTTTGTAGATATGGACAAGTTGAGTATTGTTTATGTTCTGTATATAATGAACAACCAAAAGAACATGATGTTTTATTTAGCTAAACTAATCATTGGGACATAAGGTTTATGTACCTGGTCATACCATGCCTTTTTATGGGCAAATTGGCTACTAATTAGCCTCTTAACAATCTTTTTATCTGCTCCCAGTGCAATTTTAGCTGGTGGAGGTCAGTCTCAAATGTGATGCCAACAGTTTTTACTGAGCTGGCTGGAGGCACACAAGAGTAAATTTGTTTAGGAGCTCGTTGGATCTATCAGAAGACTCCAATGTCTCACACTCCAATGTTTTCCCTTTATGCCTAATCGATCCACCTCTGCCTGCCAGTCTGATCCAAGTAATGCCACCCCAATGCATCTTAGAGCCCAACTCCAGTAACAGTCTTCATTGCAACCTGGATATGGTCTCAGGAGTGGCTATTTTAATTTTTTTTTATATTCACTCATTGGACGCTGGTACCACTGGCTGGCCAACATTTATTGTCAGTCCTGGTTGCCCTTGAGAAGGTGGTGGTGAGCTGTGATCTTGAACTGCTGCAGTCCACGTGTAGTAGGTTGACCTTTAAGGAGGGTATTCCAGGATTTTGGCCCAGCAACAGTAAAGGAATCATTGATGTATTTCTAAGTCAGAATGGTGAATGGCTTGATGTATTTCCAAGTCAGAATGGTGAATGGCTTGAAGGGGAATTTGCAGATGGTGGTGTTCCCATGTAACTGTGCCCTTGTCCTTCTACATAGAAGTAGCCGTGGGTTTGGAAGGCACTGTCTAAGGATCTTCAGTGAATTTCTGCAGTGCATCTTGTAGATAGTACACTTATCTGCTACTGAGCATCAGTGGTAGAGGGAGTGGATGCTTGCGGATGTAATGCCAATCAAGTGGGCTGCTTTTGCCTGGATGGTGTCAAAATTCTTGAGCATTGTTGGAGCTGTACCCATCCATGCAAATGGGGACTGATGCATCACACTCTGACTTGTGCCTTGTCCCTTGGACAAGCTTTGGGGAGTCAGGAGTTGAGTTATTTGCCACAGTAATTTTAGCCTCCGACCTGCTCTTGTAGCCACTGTGTTTATGTGACAAGTCCAGTTGAGTTTCTGATCAATGGTAATCCCAAGGATGTTGATAGTGGGGGATTCAATGATAGTAAGACTTGAATGTCAAGGGATGGTAATTAACTTGTCTCATATTGGAGTTGCCATTGCATGGTATTTGTGTCGGTGCACTTGTTACTTGTCACTTGCCAGCCCACGCCTGGATGGTGTCCAGATCTTGTTGTATTTGAACTTGGATGGCTTCTGAGGAGTTGTAAATGGTGCTGAATATTGTGCAACCATTGGTGAACATCCCCACTTCTGCTCAGGTGCTGTTCACCATGTGTACTTAGCAGATGAGGCTGGAAGTGGTTTTGAGGTGTGGTGAATCACTAGCTATAGATTTGTGGGGGATAGGGTGTCACATGTGACAGCCAGCTGGAGGGCAAGATTACATTCAAACTCTGCTTCGGAGGACTTAGACACTGATTTCAACAGCCTAGATTACCAAGTAGGCTGATAGGCATGGACCAAGAATTGCCAGGTGGCAAAGCAACTGGCCAGTGAACTGATACATAATGGCTCAGAGAATAGAGGAGTGCAGCTCCAGCTTGCATTAACACTTTAAACAGAGCCTCAAGGTGGTATGGTCCAACATGGACTGTCATGTCACGAAGATGGTAGCGGCACCCAACACGATGCAAATGTTGTTAACATTTCTAGCAACTTCATTGGCAACTAATAGATAACCACTTTAGCCAGCAGTTTAAAGGACAAACCACCAGCTAAACTCTAAGTTCTACATGATACTATTACATATTGCTAAAGAGTGAGAGCGAGAAAGATGCATTTTAGGTCATCTGGTTAGGTTGCATGTAAATCATATTGTGTTGAATGGTGTTCATTCAATGTAATCCAAATTTACAAAAGGATCCTCCAACAGGAATTAATCCCCTATTTACAGATGTAAAATTCCTGGTGCCTCTCTCAAGCATAAGCCTTGTCTGCATCTTTTTCTGCTTTTACCACCCCAGCATACAATGACAGTGTCTGATGCCTACCACAGTGGATGCTTAAGTGGTATCAAATTTACAGATTGCCATATACAAAATATACATTGCCAACTGTACCCTAAATATTTATTCACCTGAGAAAACAGTCTATCTCAGTTCCCAACTGGTGAATTGTTATTCATAGCTGGAAGAAAATGTCCCTGGAAGCTAAAAGGTCAGATTGCCAGATAGCTAATGTTATTAGGTGGCAGGCAATATATTTTAACGGTGACATTAGATCCCTATCTCTCCTATCCATTACTCCTTAAAATTGGAAAAGAGGCAGAGTGAGGCGTGGCTATGAATCCTCAATCTGTTCAAACAGGTGACAAAAAATGAAAAGATCAGAAGTGTCTAATGGAAAATATATTCATGAGTATGACAACATTATTGCAATAAAAACAAGTTGGAGCCCATCACATCAAGCACTGGATGCATTCAGGGTCAATCTTCCCTTCACAGCATTTCAGAAGAAGGCTTTAAAAACACTACTTACAATGATAGAAAAAAATACATTTAGGTCTAAACATGTTTAAATCTTGAGGGATTACTAAATTTAAATTCTTCCTTAATCGGTTTTCTCTTTGTCAAATTTGTTCATTATAATTTTAATTTTCAATATTCTTTTTGCCACACCGTGTTTTATGATTCAATACGTACATGTTCATGGACCATGAAGCACAAGGGCTATTTAAAGGTCAAGTTATGCATGATAAATTATTATATATGTGACAGTCAGGTAATAAGAACCCATAACTTGCTATTAGAATATTCCCGATGGAAGCTCATGTCAACAAGGTATTAGATGCCGTTCAATATTCACAATAGTTCCATTTATTTCTGAAGGATCCTATATACCTATTAGCTTGGATATTGCAATTGACGACAAGTGTCTATAACATATAGTCTGTCCAACTGTGCACCATAACGTCTGATCAAAATAAATGGGAAGCTTGGGAACAATTATTACTGATCAATGATTTTCATTCAGTGAAAGATGAAGGTCAAATGAAATCAAAGGGGAATAAAAACAAAGAAGTGAATATAATTGGATGGTTTGCTTTATCTGGGATTCAATGCTCAAAGCTTGTTCCTGCTCAAATTAGTTTCTCATTAATGTGTGATTTTGTGGTGTAGACATTTCATTACATTCACATTCATCCTGGAGTCAAATTCTATATGGTGTCTCCCGGATTTATGAATACATTTGCTAATTTCTGGTTAACAAAGGGCCAGGCTCATAAAGAACACCCTCCCATCCCATCAAGAGAAACAGCAATCCTTCATAATGTGGGAGATAATGTTTTAAGTTGTAATATTTGCACTTTTTAAGTATGCTCAGTGATTTGGTACATCTACCTTAATGCATACTTTATTAAAAGTCGTATTCACTTGACATCCTCTGATAACTCTTGAGTAGTATCATGGAACTGAGTTGTTATGGCTTTGCCTTTGGCAACATGATCACATGCATTTTTCTCTTAATTGGTTCAGGAGTTACAAGACAGTCTAGTCAGAGGTGTGTTCTGATATTTCTGTGAGCGAGTGAGGCATTTCTTTTTTAGCAATGTATGTAACATTACCCTTTGTATTAGGCAACATCTGAATATTTAATTCTTCTGCAGCCACAAAAAGATGCTGAGGCAAGGGCTGAATGATTGTTCTAGTTTAGTGGCTGACATTAATGCCTTCTGTTGAAATGCTGAAGTAAAATAAGCAGAAAAACTGATGAAGAGGAAGTGCATAATTTTTAGCTTTTTACTGTAGATAATTGTTGAAGTTGACTTATGGAATGGATGTCTAATTTTGAAATATTAATGATATATTGTAAAATGTAATTTAAGTTTTTACATTTTTTTTATGATTAGTTCTCTCCCTCCCTCAGAGTCACAACAAAAGGAGGACATTTGGCCCAATGTTTCTGCCCTGGTTCTTTAAATGAGTAGATCAATTAGTGACATTCCCCTGCATTTTCCCAAAAACCCTGCGTATCTTTCCAATTCAGGTAACTGTCTAACTTCCTTTTAAAAGCCTTAATTGAACTTGCTTGAGCTCCAGTCACGCAGTCAGGTTGTTCCAGATCCGAATCACTTCCTGAATAAAAATGTTTTTTTCCCTCAAATAATTTTTGCTTCTTTTCACTAATTACTTTAAAACTGTTTTCTCTCATTTTCAATACTTTTGTGAATGGGAACAATTTCTCCCTCTCACAGTCCAACCCTTCATTATCTTGAATACTTTTGTCAAAACTCATCTGAGCTTACTTTTCTCTAAGGCTGTTGCAATCTGCCTTAATGAACAAAGCCTAGGATACTTGATGGTATATTAATACTTTGTCAGTCTGTCCTGCCAACTTCAATATTTTATGCAACAACACCCAGAACTCTCTTTTCTTGAAACTGCTTTAGAGTTGAACTCTTTCTTTTGTATCATGTCTCCAAGTTCCTCCTACCAAAATTAATCTGTTTACATTTCTGTGTGTTGAACTACATCTTCCATTCATTCCACTAAATTGTCCATATCCTGTTGAAGTTCCACATCATTGACATCACTGTTCACATTGGTTTGAAGTGTTATATCATCTGCAAACTATATATTAATATATATTGGTGAAAACAGCAGTTTCACCATTGACTTCTGAAAGCTTCACAACAAACCTCCCTCCAGCATGAAAAATTAACTGTTATTATTGCTTCCTGTCCTTTAATCAATTCCGTATTCACATTGAGATAGTAAGAACTGCTGATGCTGGAGTCTGAGATAATGCAGTGTGGAGCTGGAGGAACACAGCAGGCCAGGCAGCATCTGAGGAGCAGGACGGGACGGGACCCTACTTCAGAAAAATGGCTTCGCAGTGGGGTTATAACTCACTCAAAGATAGTAAGAACTGCTGATGCTGGAGTCTGAGATAACACAGTGTGGAGCTAGAGGAACACAGCAGGCCTGTATCCACGTTGTTACATTCATTATTACTTGAAATATAACTTCGTTCATAACAAGTTCATTTTGGAAGTTCATATGCATCATATCAACAGCATCTATGCTAATTCTCCTTAATTAATGCAGATTTGTTCATGTGACTATTTACCTTGTCCCTAATTATTATTTCCAGTAGTTTTCCAACCACTGAGGTTAACTGGCCTGTAATTGCTGGGCTTACCTTTACACCCTTTCTATTGAAAATGATGTAATATTTGTAATTCTCCAGACCTTTTACATTACCCCAACTGTAAGGATGACTGAGAACTTCTGACAGTGCCTCTGTAATTTCCTCTGTCATTTTGGGTGCATCTCATCTAGCCCTGGTGTGATACACAGTAAATAGTCAAACTCATTACTACAGAATGCTGATCACATTCCTGATGAAGAATGAAATCACTGGAAACAACTGTAAGATGTGGTATGTTCTGGAATATTATACTGTGACAATGCCACAACAGAAATTATTACTTTTTGCACTGGAGAGCCCCACCAACAGATAGGTCCACTGTGTCCTTTGTGTAGAATACAAGAGATAAGATTTGCTAAGCAGAGACCTTTCAGTTGGATGGACTCAGGAAATATGACAGACAGGTCAAAACGGTGCCTTAACAATTTCATTTTCAGATACTTATCCCATACTTCCTCCTTTTCCATTTTAAACTCTTCTTGCAGCTGATTTATCTCCTTTATCACCACGGCTGAGCAGCATCTTCTTCCTTGTTAAAGTATTCATTTAATATCTCAGCTACACCATTGGCCTCCATGTGAAAACCCTCTCTTTTATAACTGGCTCTTCTCCTTTTCCCACCTTTTTACCCTTTCTCTGCTGATTGAAGACTTTGTGAATTTTTTTTCTCATGGCTGTCAGTCTCTTTCCATACACCCTGGTTGCTTCTACATTTTGCTTCTCTATCTCCCAATGAACATTTTATATTCAGCATGGTTCTTCATTCACTTTTCTACCTGACATCTTTCAAAAGCAAACTTTTCCATCTTTATCTTAATTTCTATCATCTTTGTCGCCCAGAAAGTTCTGGATTTATTTTCTCTACCTTTGACTTTTAGGGGAATCTACTTTGAACACGCCTTTTTAAAATTAATTTATGGGATGTGGGCATTGTTGGCTGGCCAGCATTTATGGCCCATCCTTAGACACCCTTGAGAAGGTGGTGGTGAGCTGCCTTTTTGAACTGCTGCAGTCCACCTGCTGTAGGTTGACCCACAATGCCATTAGGGAGGGAAGTTCAGGATTTTGACCCAGCAACAGTGAAGGAATGGCAACATATTTCCAAGTCAGGATGGTGAATGGCTTGGTGGGGAACTTGAAGGTGTCGGTGTTCTCATGTATCTGCTGCCCTTGAATTTCTAGATGGAAGTGGTCATGGTTTTCAAGGTGCTGTCTGAGGATCTTTGGTGAATTTCTGCAGTGCATCTTGCAGATAGTATATACTACTGCTACTGAGACTCAGTGGAGGAGGGAATGCCTGCTTGTGGATGTAGTGCCAATTAAGCAGGCTGCTTTGTCCCAGATGGTGCCAAATTTCTTGACTGTTGTTGGGTCTACACTCATCCAGGCAAGTGGGGTGTATTCCATCACACTCCTGACTAGTGCCTTGTAGATGGCGGACAGGCTTTGGGGAGACAGGAGGGGAGATCCTTGCTGCAGTATTCCCAGCCTCTGATCAGCTGTTATAGGCACTGTGTTTATGTGGCTAGTCCAGCTAAGTTTCTGCTCAATGATAACCCTAAGGATGTTGATAATGGAGGATTCATGGTAACACCATTGAATGTCAAGGGGCAGTGATTAGATTGTCTCTTATTGCTGATGGCCATAGCCTGGCATTTGTGTGGCATGGGTATTACTTGCCACTTGTCAGCTCATGCCTGGATATTGTCCACATCTCGTTGCATTTGAACATGGACTGCTTCAGTGTCTGAGGAATCGCTAATGGTGTGGAACACTGTGAAATCATCAGCAAACATCCCCACTTCTGACCTTATGATGGATGGAAGGTCATTGATGAAGCAGCTGAAGATGGTAGGGCCTAGGACACACCCCGAGGAACTCTGGCAGAGATGTCCTGGAGCTGAGATGACTGAACTCTAACAAGCGGGACAATTTTCCTATGTGTCAGGTTTGCCGCTAACCACCAGAGAGTTTACCCCGATACTCATTGATTTCAGCTTTACTAGGGCTCCTTGATGCAGCACTCGGCCAAATGCAGCCTTGATGTCAAGGACTGTCACTCTCACTTCACCTCTGGAATTCAGCTCTTTTGTCCATGTTTGAACCAAGGCTGTAACGAGGTCAGGAGCTGAGTGGCCCTGGTGGAACCCAAACTGGGCATCACTGAGCAGGTTATTGCTGAGCAGATGCTGCTTGGTAGTACCGTTGATGACACCTTCCATCACTTTACAGATGATTGAGAGGAGACTGATGGGGCGGTAATTGGCCGGGTTGGATTTGTTCTGCTCTTGATGTATGGGATATACCTGGACAATTTTCCACATTGTCAGGTAGATGCCAGTGTTGTAACTGTCCTGGAACAACTAGGGGAACGGCAAGTTCTGGAGCAAAAGTCTTCAGTACTGTTGCCGAAATGTTATCAGTGCCCAAAGCCTTTGCAGTATCCAGTGTCTGCAATTGTTTCTTGATATCACGTGAAATGAATCAAATTGTCTGAAGACCGATGTCTGTAATGCTGGGGACCACTGGAGGAGGCCTAAATGATCTTTTCTTTGAAGATGTTGCAACATTCAGTTATTGATCTTCCTACCAACATTTGCCTGTAATTTATTCAGCATAGATCCATTCTTACCCCATTGAAGGTGACTTCCCCCCAGTTATTTTTTC
The DNA here is from genome assembly GCA_024137785.1 of Ginglymostoma cirratum. NCBI lineage: Eukaryota > Metazoa > Chordata > Chondrichthyes > Orectolobiformes > Ginglymostomatidae > Ginglymostoma > Ginglymostoma cirratum. The sequence goes on along the minus strand of JAHRHZ010000289.1, from coordinate 25,333,245 downwards.
TTATTCTCAATTGTTCTTTGTGTTTTTTGATGTCCCAAATCTTAGTGCTATAGTCAGTGATTACTGTTCCCTAAGTGTTCTCCTCCTGGCATTTGAACTGCTTGGCCCAACTCACTCCTAAGGAGCAGGTCCAGCAGAGCCTCCTTTCTTATTGGACTGAACACAGACTATTGAAAAAAAAATTTCTGAACAAACTCTACGCACTCTTCGCACTCTCTGTCTTTTAACCTATAACCATCCCACTCAATAATAATATTCCACCGTAAATAATTTATATTTTTGTATCACCATGTAATTTCTTCCCAGACTTGTTTTTCTATATCTTTCTCACTCATTCGTGACCTATGGACTCCCCCAAGCAATTCTACACAAGTTCTTCTACACTCAATTGCACTCCCTTACTTGAACTCGAGTACCATAATGTTCATCCTGTGCTTTTGATATGGGAGAGTAATTCAAATTAGATTACCAATACTGTTATTAGCATAGAATCCCTACAATACAGAAAGAGTCCATTCAGTCCACTGAGTCTACACTGACCCTATGAAGAACATCCCACCACCACCCCCAAATTACCTCCATTACCCCATAACCCCTGCATGGGTTTTATTTTATCCTGGCTAACCCAACAAAGCTGCACCTCCTTGCACACTACAAGGCAACTAACCATGGCCAGTCCACCTAACCTGCACATTTTTCTGACTGTTGGAAGAAATCAGAACACCCATTGGAAACCCATATAGACACAGGGAGAACTTACAAATTCCACAGTCAGTCACCCAAGCATGGAATCGAACCTGGCTCCCTGGCACTATGAGGCAGCAGAGCTAACTACTGTGCCACCATTCCATCCTTTAAGAAGCTAGCACTGGCAATTTAGGGACAGAACACCAAGAGGTTTATGTGACTGGAAATCTGTTTTTGACATGTTGTTGTTGCTCCGTTAATGTGAAACGTTAGAGGAAATTTCAGTGGAATCCTGCTGACTGTACATAAAGGGAACGAGATGGCCTGGTGAGCAAGTGTTTCTCACACTAATACAACATCTACCCAGTGACAACAAAACAAGGGTAAATTCCCACCTGTTTACAAGAAATCCCAAAAGACATTCAATGACCTTAAGAACTCAGAAGTGTATTTGATCTGGGATCACACAGTAGGAATTACTACTGTAGCTATGTGGTAGTCACCAACATCTATTGGGAAAAATGAAAAAATCGATTTTCCAGAAAAATAAATGCATTGAATGACAGAATAAATATTGAGCGAAAAGAGTAAGGATTGCCTTGGTAGTTCTCTGTTTTCAAAAAGCGAGTGTTGATATAGTTTGAGGAAATTCAATATCCCTTCCAGTCTTAATCTTAACTGCTTTCGCACAGGTCATGATGGGGGTCAGTACTGAGCTTGGTATTGCATTATTACCCTGGGAACACATGTTTAATCCAGTTTTGAGGAAAAGCCCTCCACTAAGTACTTCAAAGCTTTTATTATCTGTACAATCAACTGACAGGTGAATTAGGAAAGGTGCTGCATTGGCAACAAAATGTTGGATGCAACTACATGAAGTATTTGAAAGACTCTTACCACTTGTCATCGTTTTCTGTCTTTTACTGTTTCTACAGCAGGGACAAGAAATAATGGGATGAATTAAATAAGTACATAATTTACCTTGGGTTTACACAAATTGAACAAACTGTGTTTTTCATGAGATTCACTGCTCAAAGTAAGAATTATAGAATTATTTTTAGTGATGTGTTTTAAGGTTCTGTCTCTGTAACTCTGTTGTTGTATGACTGTTCTAAGTGCCATTTGCCTAGCCACACTGAGAAAACAAACAATATGAAATAAGGGGGGTGCAATGCCCTGGTGATATTACCGCTGGACTGTTAATCCAGAGACCCAGATAATGTTCTGGGGACCTGGGGTTCGAATCCCGCCACGGCAGATGGTGGAATTTGAATTCAATAAAAAATATCTGGAACTAAGAATCTAATGATGACCATGAATCCATTGTCAATTGTCAGGAAAAAAACATCTGGTTCACTAATGTCCTTTAGGGAAGGAAACTGCCATCCTTACCTGGTCTAGCCTACATGTGACTCCAGACCCATAGTAATGTGGTTTAATCTTAACTGCCCTCTGAACAATTAGGGATGGGCAATGAATGCTGCCTAGCCAGCGATGCCCTTATCCAATGAATGAATAAAGAAAATAAAAACATCACCAGTGAATTATGATTTTCATTGAAAATGATATTATTTGCATTTTCTATTCACTTTATTTGATGTCTGAATACACAAGTTTAACTGCAAACATTGCTAGAGATTAATTAGGGAATGGTATTGATGAAGCCCTCTGAATTTTCTTTGACATTGACAGACAAAAGACTCGGTATTTTCTCCAACACCCTCTCATGACATTACCTTCCTAGCGATTGTTATCCTTTACATCATGGCGCAAGTGTTGTACTGGACGAAACTCCAACACAGTACTGTCACGAGGAATAGTATTCAAATCTAGCAAGGCATAAATAGCCATCAAGTTTTTGGACAAGGTTTGTCAACCACCTACATGTCCTCTGTTGCTCTCAGGCCTACAATGTGCTGTTCTCAAATATACAGTATACTTTTTTTTATTATTCATTCATGGGATGTGGGCATTGCTGGTTGGGCCAGTATTTACAGCCTATCCCTAGTGGGTAGTTAAGAGTCAACCACATTGCAGTTGGTCTGGAGCTGTATGTTGACCAGACCAGGTAAGGATGACAGTTTCTTTCCCTAAAGGACATCAGTGAACGAGTTTGATTTTTCCAACAACTGACAATGCTTTCATAATCATCATTAGATTCTTAATTCCAGATATTTTATTGAATAAAAGTTCCACCATTTGCCATGGTGTGATTTGAACTCAGGTGTTCAGAGCATGACCTAGATCTCTAGATTAATAATCGAGTGATAATACCACGAGGACATTGCCTCCCCATATTATAGCCAGAAAGCATCTAGGCCAGAATTTCTTCTAAGCCCCATAGCTTAGAACTTTTGATTTACATTTAGATGTTCTCTGTGTCACACTGCCAGGGCTAAAAAAGCTAATGATGTTTGAGTGTTAGATAAGGGCATTAACGCATTACTTGTGAATTCTCCTGTGCCTAACGCCTTGGAAACTTTGAAGAAGTATTGACACATCCAGCATTAAGAGCCTGTGTTTTTTTTTGCAGACAATTGCACCCAGGGTGAAAAGATTGGGAAATTAATTCTATTACGTCTATCGATTATTTTTCATATTTTGAATTTTATGCATAAACCTTTGTAATTTTAACTTGTTCACAGAGTAAATCTGAAATCTATGAAGTCATTCTTTGCAAAGTTGAGAATTAAAAGTGTTAGCAGAACCTTCAATTACGGACTCTGAATATGGTGCTGTGTATAATCCAGGTCATCACTTCCACTCAGGGCGAGATTAATTTTTTTCATGTAAACATGTGGGTTTCAGTTTATTACTAATGCTTTTAGTTAATTGCCAAACTTTATGGGGCAGGCAAGAAGGAAATTCTTGTCCACCCGTGACTTTCCAGAATCTTAAGTCCGGGTGCCACATTTAATGTCCTCCCAGAGACCCCTTCACTGCAGACCTGCTGCATCATTCGGCCTGTGCTGGTCATCTTCATTCCACCTAGAGGGGTCTCTTGCAAGCTTGACCTGGTCCCCTGTTTTGATGATGACTTAGTGGTAGTTCTGATCAAAGCCAGGAAAGAAGTGAGTTCCACTTCTCCAGAGATGGCAGCAGGAGGCACTCCCATTGGATTTGGAGCAAGGACGCAGCACAGGTTAGCACCCATGGGCCACTTATCCCTACAGAGAGTGAATGAACAATTTCCTGCCCTCTGCAGGGATAAGTGGCACGATCTATTGCAAACTGACAGTCATGCAGCACCACTCTATTATTGTGCTACTTCTGAGGCAGGTAACATTGCATAATTCAGCACCAGGTGGATGACATGCACTGAGGGCCTGACAACCTCTTTATACAGTTCCACCAGTTTCTGGACATTGCGCATCCTACTCGCTGACTCTGGAGGGCTCAGTACCTGGTATGGCAATGCGTACTCAGATAGAGCTCATGCATGTGTTGCCGTCACACTCACTCCTTCTCTTTCTCTATCTTCAAAACAAGATTGCATAAAATAGGATGTCGAGTTCGCGGACTGGTAGGGGGGTGGTGGTCAACTGTTCAGATTCTCTCCCCTTTGAGAGATCAAGCACAGAGATGGCAAGGTATACTGTACTATGTATCAATAAGGACTATACATATTCAGCAACTAATTCTTTCCTTTCTCCACTCCAGGTATTAACAGTCAGCAGAGAGGATGAAGAGAAAGGTGCTGTAACTTCCTCCCCAAAAAAATTCAGCAGCCCTGAGGATAATGTCTCTGAGGAGTTGGAGAGGAGGCATCAAAAATGCATTCTCCTGCATCCTTCACCATCACAGAAATATTCAGCTCAGTGGGCAACTATCTAGAGTGGCTGTGAGGTCACTGTCTGGTCCACAGCCAGTGGAGGAAGCAAGAGTGAAAGATGAAGGGGATGTCCAGACTCTGTCTACTGTCATAGCTCTAGCACCTGAGTATTTCCTGTTGCCATGGAAAGGGTGTTGGACGTCTTCAAAACCAATGTCCAGAACACTCAATGCCTGTCAGATATACTTTTGAACCTATAATCCATCACTGCAGTCGTGGGTAAACAGCACCAATTGCAAGGCAAGAAAGAGATGAGGCACCTCAACCTCATTCCAAGTATCCCAAGGTGACAGAGCAGTGGCAGCAGCACCCAATGGAAGGATGAGTGCCAGAGAGGCACCAGACATCTCCTGCCCTCACTTCCTTACAGCCAGTTGCCCCATTGCCTGCTGCTGGTCAGCCTGAGGAGGCTGTACCAGCCCCTGTGTAGTTCACCCTCAGCAGACCAGGCTCCTACAGCCTGGCACCAAAGTGATCACAGCTGCCAGGGCATAACAGTCAGCAGATTGCCTTCAACTCAGCTGTATATGTCAGCGTAACACCTTTTTGTAGTGGTAGGCAAAGAAAAAACACAGTAATTTGAGGATGTATGGATGGCCCTAGTATTCATTCAATGTGTCTAGTCTGTGCATATTTAAAGTTATATTCACTTGCACAAATGTAACATTTCCTGTAGTCTCATTACAACTATAGTTGCTGACCAGGTTGTCTGAGCTGCAATCTCACCCCCACGCCTCCCAACCTAAAAGAGATGCTGGACTCCCATTGAGATAACTTTCCCAAATCAAAACAATGTGTTTGCCCAAATTTGTTTCTATGATCCATCAAAGCATTTAGCAATTGTATTCAAGACTCATGAAAAGACTTATTTCAGAGACAGTGGTCTTGCCTGATAGGGACAGAATGAGGTTGTTGGGCCTGGAATCGTGACATTACAGACACTGCACACTTTATGTAAGGAATAGAGAAATGTGGCAGAGTTCTCAGGGTTTAGGAAGGAAAGACTTTTCCCTGGACTTGTATGTCCATAGGTAGGCCAATCTACATCCGAATATGAAATATTAAGATGTGGAGGAGTTCCCAGGGATCGCTGGTGGGGCCCTTGCTTTTCCTGAAATATATCTTTAGGTCTTGGTGCACAGGGGACAATTTCAAAATTTGTGGATGGCACAAAACTTGTAAGAATTGTAAACTGTGAGTTGTATAAAGTAGAACTTCAAAAAGGTATTAACGAGTTGGTTGCAGTGTACTGCCAGGTACCAGATGAAATTCAATACAGAAACGTGAGGTGATGCACTTTACTACAAAGAACATAGAAGGACAATATAAAACAAGGAGGACTATTTGAAAGATTGTGCAGAGACAGAAAGATCTGGGTGTATGCATGCCTAAGCCATTTAAGTGTCATGATCTCAGGTAGAGAGAATTGTTTAAAAAACACATCGACACTATTTGAGGCATCATTAATGGAACAAGAAAAGAGGGTTATTCTGAACCTGTGTAGGAACAACTGGTTATATCTCAGCTGGGGTATTCTGTACAACTCTACAGAGGCCGCACTATAGGAAGATTATGAGAAGGTATAGAAGAGGTTCTAAGGATGACTTACTTCAGTTATGAAGATAGATTGGAGAAGTACAAACCGTTTTCCTTGGAGAGGAGAGCCTGGACAGAGACTCAATAGAAGTTTTCAAAATCATGGACTTAGTAGACAGGAAGAAACTTTACATTTATAAAAAGGATTGGGAACCAGAAGGCACAGTTTTAAAGTGTTTTGCAAAAAACATAAATGCAAAGTGAGAAAAAAACATTTTTTTATGCAGCGAGTTGTCTGAGTTTGAAATGCATTGCCTGGAAGTAAATTGGAGGTAGGTTCAGTTGAGGCATTAAGAGGGCATTCAATGATTATTTAATAATAAGCAAGGTCACAGGTCAGACATCACGGGATGGCAATCCATCCACAATGATTTCATGGGATCTTGTTGGAACACAATGCAATGAGTACTGAAGACATGCTGGTTAATTGGGAATGGAAACGAGCTAAACATGTGAGTCCCAGTGCCTATCACATTTGAACAGACGAGATAACAAGGCGTGGGGCTGGATGAACACAGCAGGCCAAGCAGCATCATAGGAGCAGGAAAACTTGACGTTTCGGGCCTAGACCCTTCATCAGAAATGGGGGA
>JAHRHZ010000289.1:25308305-25326440 GCA_024137785.1 Ginglymostoma cirratum | reverse complement strand
TTCTCGTTTCGGGCCTAGACCCTTCATCAGAAATGGGGGAGGGGAAGAGGGTCCTGAAGGGTCTAGGCCTGAAACGTCAAGTTTTCCTGCTCTTATGACGCTGCTTGGCCTGCTGTGTTCATCCAGCCCCACGCCTTGTTATCTCGGGTTCTCCAGCATCTGCAGTACCTTTTATCTCGATTACATTTGAACAGACCCTGTTTTTGCTGACCCAATCTATGTTTCCATTAACTTCCCAACTTTGACCCCTGAATCTGTACCATCCAGATCCCAACGCCTTCCCTAACTGTCTACTCTTCCATCCTTGAGGCCATCTGCACATCTCCTTCTAAGACCACAACTTCCTCCCCACCACAGACTATCTGACCATGACTAGCCAACTTCCATTCTACCACATCCAAGACTGTTAGCCACCACCACCATGCCTGTTAACATACCCTCTGCAGCCCGTTGGCACCAGACACATCCCTAAAAATAAACTTCCTGCAGCAAAGACCATGCCCTGGACATCCAGCTCTCTGTGACTCTTCCTTGGCAGCTATTGCCCCAAACGCAATATGATATGAAAGAAACTGCAAGATCCAACATTACAGCCTTGGATGGGCAGTGCCCTCACCTTGGATGGACAATGCCCCACCCTTTTCCCACTGACCCTCCCTCTGTTTAACTGTTTTCGCTTTATCCTACTGCACAGAGAAAGGAATCCACCATCCTCTGAGCTGCTCGGACTGTCCTCATACCACAACTTAATGCAAATATCATTTGCAACAATATCATGAAAGAACAAGCAGGAAGTACATGCTCTGATATTAAAGAAATGTTGGAGTTTGCCAGATACATGCCTGTTATATGCAGCTGGGTATCTGAAGGGACAGATATTTCAATTAGGTGGAAATTAGTTGAGAAAGTGAGCGCATAATTTTGGTGAGTTTTGTTTTTAATCAGATGAAAATACATGCAGATGAGCTTATTCTCAATTGCAATTGGGAAGGTTCACCACCTTTAAAGGTCAGAGAAGTTATTAGTACAAGTGTATCTCACTGGTGAGAATCTGAATTTTTGAGCCTTTGTTCTTCCATCCTTCTCCAGGACTGGAAGATTCTGGCCTGTGTGCTTTTATATGTGTTAGGAATAACTGTTTCTTTATTTTCTGCTTCTCCAGAACTAAAAGTCTAGGGATCCTCCGCTGTGGATCAGTATTTAGACGCACTGTGCTACAATATTGTGACATGAGTCAAGTTTGACCTTTGATCTATGCTGAGCTATGACAAGATAAAATCAAGACTACTGCTGCTTCTGACCAGTGCCCAGTACCCCTGCTGAAAAGTTTATCTTTCTGGATGTTGGATGAGAATGAAATCAAGTTCAAATGTGAAGCCCCAAAGATTTAATAGTCAACTGCATTTAACACTTCGATGCACATGTGAAAAATATCTTTTTTAGGCAGTGTGAGACAACAGGTAACTTTGGACTGCATCGTTTAGGATTTGTGCAGGAGATGAAGCTGGGAGGGCAGTGATGTTAGTTAGGCAGCTAAGAAAAACAAATATTCTTGTAATGAAATATTTCAATTTTAGTTGCATATATGACATGTTTGCGTAGAAAGCCAGCAACTCAGTGTAAGAATGTACTAGCCAAATATACTTTAATTATTATTTTCCTTTTTCAGCATATATTTTTATAATGTCTACATGCTTAAAAGTAATTCACCAGTAAAAGCCTACCATAAAATACCACCTAGAGATTAATTATTTGGCTGGGATATATTTTCTCTAATTTTACTTTTGCTGCTGTTTAATTCCATTAGCTATAAAACAGTTGCAATGTTTATATGAGGAACAGCTCTGTGTGACAAGGTCACCATGAGGTGTTAACTGCTGCGCAAAGCACTGAGCAAAATAACAGTTTAATGATGGAAACAGTCTAAAATCGAAATGCTTTGCATTTACGCTTTCTGTGCCATTAGATCAGGTTAAAGATAGACTCTAATGAACAACAATCGATACAGAAAATGAGATAACAAAGAAATTTGAATATACCCTTTCATTTTCTCATAGGCTGCAATGTCGATATGTTAGAGCAGCCTCCTAGACCTGTCTCTGATAATTTAAGGTTTCATTTCGCAGTCCTGGCAAAACTAGATAAGAACAAGGTTAACACGATTCGTCCCCACATGAATATATTCAATACTTGCTCAGAAAGGAACAGTAATGTGGGGCACCATCTGCTGACTCCATTTTTATTCACAGGCAATCACAGGGATAAAGGCTCCTGTCAACTCAAACATCCAAAAGGAAATCATTACCAAAAGCAAGAGAAAAAAGCAGGCATACAAAAAACTGTATTCATGGCTTGCGAAAACACTCACAGTTCTTGTCTTTCATGTGAAATTGATGTGACCTTTTGCTTCACTCATTTTTATTCAACATCTCACCCATTAATTCAGAAAATGGCATGTGTAAGTATGTATGCATATATATATAAATACAGTTATTTTGTATGCAATCTTTGCAAAATTGTTTGCATTGTTTTTCTTTTGGCAAAAAATTGTGCTGGCCAACATAGAGGAGATAACTTCTGTGAAATTGAATATTTTCAACCATTTGTTAGCCAGTGTTTCAGTGTCAAATATTCCCAGGACAGATGTAGTTTTAATTGGATATAAAGTCTGCAACTGTAGCCGTCAATTGCACTTCGTGTATTGATGTGATCTGGCGCATGTGAAGTACATCACACCAACATGTCCCACCTGCCCCTAAATATTACTGCTCTGTTTTTGTCTCAATCTCAGAGTACCATTCCATAAGCAGACAGAAAATGCACATATATAACATTTGATTGCATATTGGACCTAACTGTAGAAAAAGAAATGACACGGATAATAGTATTTATTGTTAATGTGTAAATTAAATAGCAACTTTTAACATCCAGGCATAAGCAAGTAATTGTGGACAGTTGCTGTGCAAGTTGCCGTCTTCCTCCAGAACTATGCTTTAAAACTATCCCAGTCTTGGCTTTGCAATACAGTGCTAAATTTTAACTCATTCAAAAAGCACCCACTTGTACAGAGAGAAAATTAGGTCCCATGGAATATAGAAGATGTTTTTCCACTAAATGCTCTTTTATTCCTTTAGAAGTCATTATAAATGTATAAGTGATCTCAATTATTTTAAACAAAATCCCTGATACAGAAAATGAACTCTTATGAGTGCAGAGTCTCATTGCTTCAGATTCTAACACATGGATATTTCACAAATTAAAGATTACTTTGTATACCATATCTCACCCTCTCTTAATCCAATTATTCCTTTCCTCCGCTTTGTATACTTTATCATTCTGTTTGGAGCATTGAGTGAACCATTCTGACACTTCCTGGTTCTGTTTTTGTTTTACGTATTAATGATTCTTCAATTGATGGTTAAGAAGATAGACAAGTTTCTCATATGAATCCTCTCCAAAAAATCCTATGCCAAAATGGTTTTCTAATTTACAGTATATATCAAATCAAAATCCCTTGGAAAGTCTGCTTGCAAGGACAATTCACCTGTGGTATTGTTTATTTGCCACTGACTGCAAAATCTGCCCTTTCAGAGTGCCTATTTGTACATGCTGGGTGATGCTCCAAATTTTAGAGGAAGCTACAAAATAAAGTGTATTTTAGCTGCTTGACTCTCGTATTTTCATACCAAAAGGGTAGCTCTGGGGTGATTTTGCCCTTCAGTGTAGAAAAAATTCTCACCGTCCTTTGTATCGCAAATCGACGTCTTTGCATTAATTACATGTTTGATAGCATTGAAGTCTGATGAACATGCTGAAACAATCCAATTTTTAAAAATAGGATTCAGGTTTATAACATCATTCTGAAAGACTCAAAGTGAAAGGCAGATATATAAAACTCTTTTGCTTGGTAATCCTGTAAAGCAGAAGATCAGGCTCTCATTGTGACATTTCTCACAGGAGAACACTTGAGGCAAAGCTGCCCAAAGAGTATGTGGAAATATGTCACACTATGAAGGTGCTTCTGCAAAGGAAGGAATTTATATTTGAAGAAAATCACTACCTGAATGAAAATTATTGTTGACCTCAGTTCTGCTGATATTTTGTTTTCAGAGCTTTTGCCATGCCACTTCAAAGCTTTGTATGAAATACTTGAATTATGCCATAAGGAACTAAGAGGTTGAAATACTTCAAGGAGAATATTGTTCAACTAGACAGAGTTAGTAAATATTCTAACATCATACTTTTTACCAGTTTGTTTGTATCTAGGTTACTGATATTTGTGGATGAGTGCCATTGGCTGGCCATCCCCTCCAGTAGTACTGAAAAAGTTAACAATAATGACTTGGACCAGACTTTTTCTTTTTTCCTAATTTACTGAGTAAGCTAATTGCTATTATTTAAAATGTGTGGAGAATTATTTCAAGAAGTGTTAGTGTTGTGTTATTGCACAGATCTCAGAGTGGCATTATTTCATTGAGGCAGTTAGATGGCATCAAGTTATATAATGCTGCTGTTTGAAAGGTTGCCAGTTTATGGTCTATTCATTCATTCAGTCAGTGGGCAGTTAAGCAGGCATGTAACCAGTCTGCCAGCTACTCAGTTACTCATGTACATGATGTAACTAACTTAGTTACAAGTGTAAGTCTCAGATGTTGTTTCAGCAACATAGTTGGATGTTAATAAACTTCCAGATATCTGACTCCATATGAACCCAAAAACGAAGTTGCTGGAAAAGCTCAGCAGGTCTGGCAGCATCTGTGGAGGAGAAAACAGAGTTAACGTTTCGGGTCCGGTGACCGTTCCTCAGAACTTCCTCAGGTCCATATGAACCCATGTGGCATGTGTTTATTGGGCTGACCTATAAAAGCCAAATTTGGGTGACAATGGTGGCAGAACATGAGTACTAAATGATGGGGAAAGGCAATAGGAAATGGACACAGCAAATTGATACTGAAGTTGCAGGTGACAAAAGTTATTTTCCAAACAGTCACCTATCACCTATGGTGAGTTCAAAGTTGAAATTACATTTTGCAGCTGAGGCTGGAAGCTATTGCTGTACTGAAACAAGAAACATTTGAGATTATACTCTCTTTAAAAAATGGAGACCATTGCTGATTTAATTTTTAAAAAGAGAACATTTAAAGAGTGTTGACAAGGTGCTCCAACCTAAGAAAATGTCTATAAGCTAAGTATAGCAAAATGCAGGAAAAATACAGCATAAAAAATTGCTAATATTAAAAATGTCTAGTCTGTGTCCTGCTTATGTCATCTTGTTTTCAAAAATGGTACAAAATTTTAAGAAGTCACATGTGATATCACAGCTTTTACTTTTTTGGTGCGGATATCTACTAAAGTTACAAGTCTACATGGTTTAAAGCTATAAAGCATGCAGCAACCTCTAACCAACAGCAAGGAAAATTAAAGAGCAAAGCCAACAGAAATAGAGTCAGGAGAGAAACTACAGAGCTACACAAATTCTTTTTGCTTTGGCATTTTTAACATGTATGAAGCAAGCAAGGTTGGAGAGAAACATCTAAACATGGTCTGCATTCCAGAAAACTTCTGACCAATCTCCAATGATTTAAAGAAAGAATCAATGTTTACTTCTTGGACCAACTCATCACAAGCAAAGAGAGACAGGCTGTTAAATTTATTACTTTGGGGAATGAAGGCTTGAGAAGAACTACATCATCCAGCATTTTGTGTTATGACTGTAAAGATCCAGACAAGGTTTTCCAAGTCCTAGAAGATCAACTTAAGGTTAACATAAACTTGTGCAGTCTTAGATCACATTATGAGTTAATGTCATGCCACCAGGAAACAGGTGAAAATATTGACCAAGTTTAGGTAGATATTGATGTAAAGTTAAAGAATATGATTTCAATAAAGCTAATTTAACTATTGGAACTGGTCATTGCTTCTGTTCTTTTCAAATCTTTCCAAAAGAAATTTCTGAACAAACCTATGAACTATGTCATTGCTACACTGCTAGAAGAAGGATGCAAGTTTGAATGAATTGTAGCATGCCAACAGCATTTGCACGTAGTTCAACTGCAACTGTTATTACAGGATGACAAAATGTCCAAATCTTGTGTTGTGGGTTGCCTTTAGACCAAAAAGTGTCCAGTATTTCATGGTGCATGCAACCTATGGTCTACAAGATGACCGTTGACTAAAATGTTTAAGAATTCTAAGTGCTCAAGGCAACCCAAAATGCAACACAACCTGCCTCAGCAGCATGAGAAGAAGAGCTAACCAAAGAGCAATGTCAAAGATGTTTCCAAACTTCCAGCAATGGATGCAAACATGTCAACCAAGGCCAGGATGGAACTGTAACAGCTTACAGACTCCAGTCAGACAGGACATGACACACCATATAGGTGCTGTCAGAAAATTTGAAGCCCTTATCAACATCTAAGTGAGATATGCCAGAATGAATGGACAGTATACACTATATCCAAGGTTGGCACTGGTGCATGTGCAGATATCATCCTGTTATGCAACCTGCATGAGATGTACTCAGGAAACCAACACAATATGGTACAGTCAAAACATAATAAGCTAACTGCTTGCTACAGGTCTGACCTCTCATATATTTGCATTTCCCATTATCCATGTCAATATGGCTCTGTGGGATGGCTACCTGAAAATGTTGGCATCATTTATATAGTGGAGCTTTCTGCAATTGTTCTACTGCATCCATAGATCTATGTATCATCATGATCCATGAGGTAATGAATGCACCAATTCTGACCCCAAAGATAGAGGACCACAGCATCAAACTATGTATGATCTGACAAACCTCTACCCAGACGAGTTGATTCCATTAGGAACTTTAAATGTGATGCAGTCTGAAACATTTATTGCATCTGAATGTTGATTATCAATCCAGTATTGACTCTCCTCATAAGTGCAGCATTCGCATTTAGGATAAGCTTAAACTGGAATTGGATTTCATAGTACAAAACAACATTGTAGTGATTGGGACCAGGTTGACCCATTAACTACAAGGCTCTTGATTAGGGTTGTTAACCTGGGCCAATCAGGAAGGCCTTGGCTGACCAATATAACCAGGAGATTAGAATTTCTTCAGTTGAGTGTTGATTCTGAGCTGGCTGGCCACAGCCACTGTACTGTGCACTATTAAATAAAGGGGGACTTGGTGATGGGACCTGGCCTCTGTGCAGTTATTTCAAACATAATCCATCAAATTGATCTTCACACTGATTGGTCCAACTCCTTTACTTGTGCTTTGAAGAAAGATGGCCCTCTATTTATATGTTTAGATCCAAGATAAACAATCATGTACTAAAAATATTGTTCACACAAGATTCCTACCTTGGAGGAGCTTTAACTCCAAGTTTTAAGAACCAAAACTTTTTCTCAGCCTGAAGTCATGAACATTTATTGATACGTTTCCCTACAGTCAGAGGATGACTTTGAGAATACCTTTCAGTCGATACTGTTTTCTCAGATTACCACTTGTCTTATCTATTGGCCTGAAGAGGCACTGGTGCTCAGTGATTAGCCCTGCTGTCTCATGATGCTAGGGACACAGGTACAATTCTAGCCTCAAGTGACTGCCTGTGTCTGTGTGGGTTTCTTCTGGGTGCTCCAGTTTCCTCCCACGGTCCAACGATATGCTGATTGGGTGGGTTTGCCTTGCTAAATTGCCCATAGTAGCCAGGAATGTGCAGGCTAGGTGGGTTAGCCATGGGAAATGTAGGGCTATAGGATAGGGAGGTGGATTTGGTTTGGGATGCTCTTTGGAGGGTTGGTGTGGACTCAATGGGCCAGATGGCCTGCTTCAACACTGTAGGGATTCTATAAGAACATATTCCAACTTCCTATTGTTTGTATTTTAGAGAATTTACCAGGCTGTCTCTGTATTGCAGATGACATTGCAATTCTTGGGAAAACTAAACATGAACATGACACAAGCATTTAGCTCATGAAAACAGCAAGAAAATAAGGCTTAGTTTTCAGATCTTTTGAGCTGTGGCAGCTGGATGCCATCTGAATGAATGCAATCTGCCCTGCTTGGTTATGACCAAAGTGAATGAAATCAGCAAGGAGACTTTCTTCAAACTTGGATTTGATAATATCTATTTGTAAGTCTAGAGGAATATCTTTTATGTTTGATGCATTGAGATATCAGCTGAGAGTCGGCCATCAAAGTCAAGGAGATTTGTTGAGTCTAGCACAAAATTGGCACATGGCTTTAAGTGGAGCTTTAATTTTACCCATGCTAGCATCAAAGTGGTGGCTGTCAAGTTTCACACTGTTATGGACCCAACCATAATGCAATGACCGATGATAAATTATCACGACATTGGCAACAACCACTCAGTGCTTGCATGTGAAATATATTGCGCAAATGGGGGTCATATGCTATCACAGCAGTCCAGCAATTAGTCCTCCAACAATAAATAGCATTGCTGAGGTGTTAACTTGGAAATGGCAGTGTATGGAGTATGAACACCTTCTAGAGAATGATAGCATTTGTCCTTCCACTACTCCTATTCAGGCAGTTTTCTTTTTACTTAACCATTGTTTAGATGTGGATTTCACTGGCAAGACCAGCGTTTGCTGTCCATCTGTAATTGGTTGTGAATTGATAATGGTGAGCCACCTTTTTGAACTGTTGTGGTCTGTGTTGTGAAAGTTACGTTAGGGAGTGAGTTTAAGGAGTTTCAACCAATATAACACTGAAAGAACTATGATATATTTCAAAGTCGGGTTGATGTGCCTTGGATTGTTCTGAGGAAGGGTCAACGGACCTGAAATGTTAACTCTGTTTTTGTTTCACAGATGTTACCAGACCTGCTGAGCTTTTCCAGCAACTTCTGTTTTTGTTCCTGATGTGCCTTGGAGTTTAATTTGCAGGTGGTGGTGTTCTCAGCTGGGTGGTGGAAGTCATTGATTTTGGAGGTGCTGGTGAAGAAGTTTGGCAAGCAGCTTCCGTGTACCTTGCAAGTGGTGTACACTGCTGCCCTTGTAGGTTAGTGATATCCTCGATCTGAGACACCAGCATACACAACCATTTTCCTTAGAGTTAGTTATAACTCTGAAAAATGCACACAATCTTTACTCTGATTTCCATTAACTCCAACAATAATTAGGCTCCCTGATGGCACGTTTTTTCAAATGCTCACTTGATTTCAAAGGCAGTCCCACTGACCTCAGTTCTGGAATTCAGTTTCTTTATTCAAACCACGGCTCTAATGAAGTCTGGACTTAAATAATGCCAGAAGAACACAAACTCAGCATCTGTGAGTTATTTATTACTGTGTGTGTGTGCTGCTTGATATCACTGTCAACATCACCTTCATTACATTATTAATAATTTAGAATAGGCTGATGGGGTGGTAATTGGTTAGATTGGATTTGTTCTACTTTTTGTGCAAGTGACACACTTGAGCAATTTTCCACTTTTCCAGATAAAATGTTAATGTTGTTATACAGGTGTAGCTGGCTGGGGACGTAGTTAGAACTGGCGCATGAGTCTTCAAGAACCCAACTAGGCATTGCCAGTGTCAACTGTTATACGTCTCATGCACTCAGTCACTTTATGGTATCATAAAGTGTGCATCACATTGACTGAGATGGATCATCTTGTTGCACCATCTGACTCAAAGTGGGTGCATATGTTTTGGCCTTGGATAGAAAAACAAGAGTGGAAATAGAAAAGCTGGGAAATGCATTACTGGTCATGCTGTAGTTCTTTTCTCAGCTAGTTAAGTCTGACCTGTTTGTATCATTTCCAAGTTTTATTGGTTTTTCTTTTTGTGACCCATAGGTATTTGTATCTGCCACCTAGGAGGATATGGATGTAAGTACAGCTTCCTTCTTCCCTCGATGAATTTTCTACCACCATTCCTACCTGGATATGACAAAACTATAGAGCTTTGATTTGATCTGTTGCTTATGGAATAATTGACCTTGGTCAGAGCTTGAAGCTAACACAGGTTATCATACGCACAGTTGCTTCACCAGGTTGGCCCTTCAATTTGAACTTTGCCTGGTATGGTTCCTTGCAAGCTCTCCTGCATTGGTCATTGAACCAGCCTTTGTTGCCTGACTGAGTAGAGATGGTAGTGTGTGGGATATGCTGAGCCATGTAATCACTGATTATTGTGAAATTTTCTAATCCTGTTGATGGTTCACGGTGCTTCATGGATGCTCAATTTTGAGTTGCTTTATCTCTTCTGAGTTGGTCTCACCTGGTACTGTCAGTAGTTCCAAACGACATGAGGGAGGATGTCCTCAGTATGAAGATAGAACTTGATCTTCACAAGCATTGTGCAGTGGTGATGATCACCAATGCCATTATTGGCAAATGCATCAGTGACTGGCAGATTAGGGAGGACAGGATTAATTAGTATTTTCCTTTTGTGTCAGTTATCTCATCCTCTGCTAAAGGATCATTTGGACTTCTGTCATCAAGACTATGCTAATTTATTGTTCAGAAGTAGGGCTTTGAAGACAGCTTGGTCAGAATGTTTGAAGACCTTCACTCAGTGTATATCTATGCTCTTGTTTGTCAGTTAGCAAACCCAATGGCTGCCACTCATGCTGATATTGTGCATTCAAGGCTTTTCCTCTGAGTCTATCCATAATCTTCACCTCTGAAAGGCAACAGCCTCTACCTGCCATACTGCAGCTACTGGGTTGCACTTTGTGGAAGCATTTGGGCAGACAATGACACTCAGAAATCTGTCACATCAGTGAATTTTTGAGAATGATTACTTGACTTTTGTATGAAAGATGGCACAATTCACTTTATTAATTTGATTTGGGACGTGGAATGTTGACTTTTATTTCTGCATTGTGACCAGTTGTGTTCAGTGACAATGGGGAATTGAGAAATATAGGACTGTTGGTGAATGAGGAATTCAGTTGAGGTGATTGGTATCATAATTGATATAAGTTTTCGCAAACAGTCCTTGCAGAAAGGAAGCTATCTAGATTGCTGCTTCACTTTTCATCTCTCTCCTCAGATGCTCACTACACGGTTAGTACGTGACATGGGTTTCTTTACTTTTTTTTTTAAAGCTGGACAAACTTTGGCATCCCATTTATAGAAGAACAGGGTCGGTTGGCACTTTGGTCTCAGCTGTTGTTTGTTTGAACTCATGTACTAATTAGCATTTTCAAATGAACTTGTTCAGATGTTATTTCACACCTCAGACACAGATGGTACTTGAAACTAGGCATCCTGGTACAGAGAAAGGGACACTACCACAGTATCGCAAGAGCCCCAAATGTACTTGTGAATCTGGTGGCCTTTTACAACAATTGATGATAACTGCCCTAGTCCTTATCACTGTGACTGCTATATATTCCAGACTTATTAATTGAATCAGCTGCTACAATGGGTTTTGAACACATGTCCCTAAAGTATTAGCCTAGGCTGCTGGACTACAATTCCAGTGATATTACCACCACACTATCATCTCCAGGACGCTCCCAGCAATGCTGTTGTCCTGTGAAAGAATAGACAGAATAGGCTGCCTTCTTGAGGTTGTACAACCATTACAAATTTTCCCATGTTTAATGAGCTCATCAGGACTCCTCCAGGGTTCTTCAGGCAGCAGAAACATTATTTCAGAATGCAACGGTCTGCCCTATCACATTGTGCTTGGCAGCATGCTTTGGCTTCCATTATTGGCATGTGCACATAGATTGCATATCAGAGTTATCAGCCATATAGCCTGTGTAAAGCCCAAGTGACACACTCACCACCTCTTGTTTGGCTGTGCTGATTCAAGGTCCAAATCCCTTCACCCACCTGCAATGTTGACACTTTCACCTACTGACTTCCACATATTTCCAGCCTGCTTTGGGTGAGACACAGCATTGTGAGATGGTAATGTGGCCCAAGAGTTAAAATTTCATGGTAGAGAGGGTCAGATGAAACATTATCTGCTTTGACCTTCTGTTCTTGCCTCGAGTAAAAAAAAAAATCAATCTGCTAGCACAATGTAATTCAAAGCCAGGGACAGCAATAAGCTACTATTGAAAACTGCACCATTCTGGCCAAAAATATAATGTTAAATTTCAACCTCAGAAGAGTTGTGGCGTGGCCATTTCCAAATGAGAACTATTTTCTACAGTTTATTTAAATCCTGTAGCTTTCTTGGTTCAAGCATACCTATTCTTATAATTATATGTTTAAAAGAAGCATCTATGCAACATTAAAGTATTTTAAAGAATCCATTAACTATGCATACCTCAGAAGCAACATCTGTAAAGACAAGAAACAGAAATATCATTTTGCTTTTGTATGTTAATGTAATATAAATCTATTAACTGCATAATGGTACAGCAGAGTATCGATTATATTGAACTTTAATATGCATAAAAATATTCAGTGCTACTAACTACACAGGTTTATCATTTTTGCAGTCAACCTTGAGGTGCAATTTTTCTTCACAGCAGCAATATTCATGATAATGATCACTGGTCTATTTAAAACTAATGCTTTATTGATTGTGTCTTCAATGTCTCTGTATCTTGATGATTGGAGAATGTTCTTATATTAATTAAAACAAATTGATTCAGTCAAAGCTTACATTAAGTATCATGTTGGGAGGTTGGGGTTCTTTCACAGTCACTATCAGCTTTCAGGCTATCATAGACAAGGGGCAGGATATTCAACCCCACTGGGCATCACTGTCAAATCACACCTGTTTTCATCTGATGTTCTCACAAACTGACATTTTACAGGAGTCTTTGACTGAATTTTGATGGTTTCCACTAGGTTAAGGCTGTTCCTACTCCCCAGTCCAAGCTGGAATCAGCTGACTGCACAACCTAAGAGTGACTTTGTACTTTCCCAGATTCCACATGGTTCTATCACTTAGAGTGACCTCTAAAGCTCAAATAATTCTTCAACTTGAAAAACACATGTTAACCGACAAACTGACTATACACATTTTTAATAGCTGATCTCATGTTAAATTTGACCCTGATCTTTGCCTAAAATACTTTAATTTCCCATATATCTTGTACATAGGTCAAGAACTGACTTTTGGCAAAAACATCCCAATATTTGTTACTTACCACCATTTGTCACATACCTCTCTCACTGACTCTCCCAGTTGCTGCTCTCCTGAAAGCAAAATCTTTTGTTTTTGATGACTCTCCTATTTTTCCTCCCATGATTATGACATACTTGTGTGTATAATTACATTTACCCCTACTCTATTCTGTGCTCCCCCCTCCTCCCCAAAATCTTTAACTCCAGAAATTCAAGGAGTCTAGAGGTTTCACCTTGTAGACTTGGAAAACCGTTTGAAATCTGCTGATTTTTGATTCCTCTGACAATGTGAGGTCTAGAACTCTTTAAACTGGAGGAGTTTTCAACTCTTGGATGTTCGTGTGGAGGACTACTGAAACAGGCAATTGCTTCTTTGCAATGTCTGGATGGCCTTTAATCTCTTGGATATCATCTATGGATTATGGTTGCTTTGTTCACACCAACAATTTCTTCTTTGCAGCATGTTGGATCTCTGAAGCAGGTAATTTCTTCCTGCATGTTCTGAATCTTTGGACAAGTTCTTCATTCTCCGTTTTGGCTTCCATAGTGTTGTGTCCACCATTTCTTCTGTCTGCATCAGTGGACTTTTATTCTCAGTCTGCCAGTAAATCTGTACAGAAGTATGTAAATGTTTTATTTCAGCTTCTTTGTTGGCTTGGATGCTCACATTTGCCCTAGAGATTCCACTATTGGTGAAACCAACATGTTCACTTCCTCGGTTCTATGATTTGAATTTGATTTTTGTTTGGCATGATTTCTGTCACTGTTACAGAGGATTATTCCTGAGAAGATGAGGAAATGAAGTTGTTTGTTTGATATTGTCTCTTATTTGTCATCTCAGCATCTAAAATCAGATATGAATCTATCATTAGTATTTGTTCAATAAGCTGTGCACTGAGTTATATCAATTGAAGAATCAGTAATGAGCAGTCAAAACAGCTCTATTCTACACAATATGGTAAGTCTTCTGCCATGATCATTTTTTAAGTATAAATATTTACATAGTTTGCTTCAGTCTAGTGTGGTAGTCACAGTCGCAGAGTCATAGTCTCATACATCATGGAAACAGACCTTTCAGTCCAACTAGTCCACACCAAACATTTTCCCAAACTAAACTAACCCCACCTGCCTGCGCTTGGCCCATCTCTCTCCAAATCTTTCCTATTCATGGGCTTATCCAAATGTCTTTTAAACATTGCAACTGTACCTTCATTCATCACTTTCTCTGGCAGTTCATTCTATGAACCACTGTGCAAAATTTGCCCCTCATGTACTTTTTAAATCTTTCTCCTCTCACCTTAATATGTTCCTGAGTTTTGAGCTTCTCCACCGTAAACCATGACTGGTATAACTAGAAGCCGTTCTTACATTGAATAAGAAATATTTATTGCATGTTACCAATTAGCTATAGTTTACACTGATATGACAGATATTCCTTCAAGATTAGTATGGTTCTGTCCAGAAGGGGAGATAGTGGCATAGTGATAATGGATGAGTAATCCAAAGCCCATGGTTAATATTCTATGGACATGTATTTAAATGCCATGATGGCTCATGGTGAAATTTGTATTCAATAAAAAAAAACCTGGAAGTTAGTTCAATGGTAGCCGTGTAACCATTGCAACTTGTCATAAAAACCCATCTGGTTCACTGATACACTAAAGAAGAGGAAATCTGCCAACTTTACCTACATGTCGTCTGGCCTGCATGTGTTTCAAGACCCACAGCAATGTGATTGCAACTTGACTGCCATCTGAGAAAGGCTGAACCAGCACTTCAGTTGTACAAAATAAATGCTACAAAAGTATAAAAAAAGGAAGTGTAACTGGACAGACCACCTCATATTGACCTACAAACTAGGAAATGACAACGGTGAACTCAGCCTTATGGATACTCTGGGGACATGTGCCAAAATTGGAAGAGCTGTTCCACAGATGAATCAAACAAGGGTCTGACAGAATCATAACTTACAGACAATATCCCAGACGCCACCATCATTATTCCTAAGGTGGTTGTACAGCAGTATATAGTTGGGAGGGAGTGGCATTAGGAGTCCTCAGCATTGACTCTGGACCCTATGAAGTCTCTTGGCATCAGGTCAAACATGGGCAAGGAACCCTCATGCTGACGGCCACCGAACACTCTGCTTCCCCCGTTGGGTGGTAAATCAGTTCTCCTCCATATTGAGCAACAGTTGGAAGAAGCAGCAAGTGTGGCAGGTCACAGATGTACACAGGATGGGGGATTTCAATACCCATCACTAAGATTGGCTTATTAGTCCCATTACTGACCGAACTGGCCCAATCCTAAAGGACGTAGCTCTGCTTGGAGAAGATGGACAGGGACCCAACCAGAGGGAAAAACCGACTTGAACTCATCCTCCCCATTACGCCTCTCACAAATGCAATTGACGATGATAGCATCACTATAGCAGTGATCACCGTAAAAGTGGCAAAGTCCCATCTTCACATTGAACATTCCCTTAATTATGCTGTGTGGTATGACCACCATGCTATACGGTAGAAACTCTGAATAGAACCAGTAACACAACACTAGGCATATAGTTTTTGAGTCATCAGTCGTAACAGAATTGTATTGAACACAATCCATAACTTCATGACCTGTTACATCCACTACTATATAATTGTTATCAAGGTGGGGGATCAACTCTGGTTCAATGAAGAGTAAGAAGGGTGTGTCAGAAACAGCACCAGATACATCTGAAAATGAGATATCAACCTGGTGATGCTACAATACAGGGCTCTTTTTTCTTTCATTAACAGGATGAGGGCGTTGCTGGCTAGGCAGCATTTATTGCCGATCCTTAATTACCCAGAGGGCAGTTCAGCATCAATCATTGCTGTGGGTCTGGAGTCACATGTAGGCCAGACAGGTAAGGATGCCAGTTTCCTTCCCTAAAAGGGCATTAGTGAACCAGATGGGTTTTTCCAACACAACAACAAAAGCAAAGTTGCTGGAAAAGCTCAGCAGCTCTGGCAGCATCTATGAAGGAGAAAACAGAGTTAATGTTTCAGGTCTGGTGACCCTTCCTCAGAACTCAACTGGAACCGAAATGTTAACTCTGTTTTCTCTTTCATAGATGCTGCCTGACCTGCTGAGCTTTTCCAGCAACTTTGTTTTTGCTCCTGATTTATAGCATCCACAGTTCTTTTGGTCTTTATTTGGGTTTTTGCAACAATGGATTCACACTTGTCATTAGATTCTTAACTCCAGATAATTTATTGAATTCCAATTTCACCACCTGCTGTGGCAGGATTTGAACTGGGTCCCTGGGATGTTACTTGGGTCTCTGGATTAATAGTCCAGCAATAATACCACTAGGCCATCGCCTCCTCTTCAACTGGCTATTTGCATGCTAAACAATGAAAATAGTAGACAGGATGAAGCGATATTACAATCAACAGATTGGATCTAAGCTGTTCAGTTCTGCCACGTCCAGTCACAAATGGTGGCAGACAATTAAACAACAATGAGTAGTTGGAAGACCCAAAAATATCTCCATCTTCAAAAGCACATCAATGAAAAGACACAACTGAAGTATTTGCATCCATCTTCAACCAGTGGACGATCCATCTCAGCCTCCTCCAGAGGTCACCAGCACTACAATGTTAGTCTTCAGTGAATTCAATTCACTCCAAGGACTATCATAAATGGCTGAAGACACTGGAAACCACAAAAGCCCTAACAGCATTCTGGCGTTAGTGCTAAACATATGTTCCAGAACTAGTGTCCTTAGCCAAACTGTCATAGCACAGCTACAACACTGGCATCTACTCCGCAATGCAGAAAATTGCCCAGATATTTCCTGTCCAGATAAAGCATGCCCTTTGATATTCTGGTTTCAACGTACCTGCCTTGCTTTGTCACTCTTTATGTGCAATAGAGTCAGTGGAGTTTCGTTATTCAATCAATTGTGTATTTCGTAGCTATAGTAATCCTGGTAATCACAGAACCCATACCGTGTGTGCGAGTCTGTAGTTTGTAGCTTTGTAAATAGTCAATGTTGTTACTAAACTTCAAGATAGCTGAAGCAACAAAACCCAGACTTTAGAGTATACATTGTACTGGCTGATATATAGACAAGCACAAACTACATCGTGGTGGGAGTCTATGGGCACTATGTTATTTGTGATTGCTAGTTAGTGATAATGGCAGATAAAGGCTGAAAAGGTGACAGCTGTGTTCCAGTCATGAAAAGTTGTTTTCCTAACAGTCATTTATCAATCTGTCTGAGTTCACAGCTGAGGATGTAACTACAAAACTAAGTTGCTATAAACAAATCTAAAATCTAAAAATCTATACTGAAGCACAGTGAGTATTTTACTTCATTTACTGTCTCTTGAAAAAAAAAGTTTACAAAGTGATGAACAGCCAACTCCCTATTTAACAAAAAGGGACCAGGAAGAAATAGGATAAAATGCACTTAGAAAGTAGTTTTTCTGCATTTAAAAGGTTTACTTGTTCCATTTCACTGATTGACTCCACCATTTTGGCACTTGGAAAAAGTCCAAAGGCAAAGAGAAATAATATGTCTGACATCATTGCTTCATATCTGAGGCGTCAATGTCAGACAGGTACAGCTGTAGCAGTAACTTTTAAAGAAACAACAGGTAGTAACAAAAAAAGAAGCCAAATAAATCACTGCACTGCAGTGCAGATTCTTACACTGTCATTTTAGAAGGTATTTGGGTAGACAAAATAAAGATGGAAAGCAAACATCTCACCTTGGACTCAGAGATAAAAGGTACTGCAGATGCTGGAGAATCCGAGATAACAAGCATGGGGCTGGATGAACACAGCAGGTCAAGCAGCATCATAGGAGCAGGAAAACTTGATGTTTCGGGCCTAAACCCTTCATCAGAAATGGGGGAGGGGAAGAGGGTTCTGAAATAAATAGGGAGAGAGGGGGAGGCAGATAGAGGATGGATAGAGGAGAGGATAGGTGGAGAGGAGGCAGACAAGTCGAAGAGGCGGGGATGGAGCCAGTAAAGGTGAGTGTAGGTAGGGGGGTAGGGAGGAGATAGGTCAGTCCAGGGAGGACGGACAGGTCAAGGGGGCGGGATGATGTTAGT
>JAHRHZ010000289.1:25287691-25307905 GCA_024137785.1 Ginglymostoma cirratum | reverse complement strand
GTCCAGTCCCTATATACCTGTATTCCCCATGCTGATGGCCTAAAGGCCCTCCGCTTCTTCCTGTCCCGCAGAACGGACCAATCCCCCTCCACCGACACCCTCATCCGCCTAGCCGAACTCGTCCTCACCCTCAACAACTTTTCTTTCAATTCCTCCCACTTCCTACAAACAAAGGGTGTGGCCATGGGTACCCGCATGGGTCCAAGCTATGCCTGCCTCTTTGTAGGTTATGTGGAACAATCCCTCTTCCGTACCTACACTGGCCCTAAACCCCACCTCTTCCTCCGTTACATTGATGACTGCATCGGCGCCGCCTCGTGCTCCCACGAGGAGCTCGAACAGTTCATCCAATTCACCAACACTTTCCACCCCAACCTGAAGTTCACCTGGACCATCTCTAACACTTCTCTCTCCTTCCTGGACCTCTCTGTCTCCATCTCGGGCAACCACCTAGAGACAGATGTCCATTTCAAGCCCACTGACTCCCACAGCTACCTGGAATACACCTCCTCCCACCCACCCTCCTGCAAAAATGCCATCCCCTATTCCCAATTCCTTCGCCTCCGCCGCATCTGTTCCCAGGATGAGACTTTCCAATCCCGCACATCTCAAATGTCCTCATTCTTCAAGGACCGCAACTTCCCCCCTACAGTGGTCGAGAACGCCCTCGACCGTGTCTCCCGCATTTCCCGGAACACATCCCTCACGCCCCGTCCCCGCAACAATAATCAAAAAAGAATCCCCCTCGTCCTCACATACCACCCCACCAACCTCCGGATCCAACGCATCATCCTCCGACACTTCCGCCATCTACAGTCAGACCCCACCACCAAAGACATCTTTCCCTCCCCACCCTTATCTGCCTTCCGGAGGGACCACTCCCTCCGCGACTCCCTTGTCCGCGCCACACTCCCCTCCAGCCCCACCACACCCGGCACTTTTCCTTGTAACCGCAGGAAGTGCTACACCTGCCCCCACACCTCCTCCCTCACCCCAATCCCAGGCCCCAAGAAGACTTTCCACATCAGGCAGAGGTTCACCTGCACATCTGCCAATGTGGTATACTGCATCCGCTGTACCCGTTGTGGCTTCCTCTACATTGGGGAAACCAAGCGGAGGCTTGGGGACCGCTTTGCAGAACACCTGCGCTCAGTTCGCAACAAACAACTGCACCTCCCAGTTGCGAACCATTTCAACTCCCCCTCCCATTCCTCAGATGACATGTCCATCCTTGGCCTCCTACAATGCCACAGTGATGCCACCCGAAGGCTGCAGGAACAACAAATCATATTCAGCCTGGGAACCCTGCAGCCCAATGGCATCAATGTGGATTTCACAAGCTTCAAAATCTCCCCTCCCCCAACCGCATCCCAAAACCAGCCCAGCTCATCTCCACCTCCCTAACCTGTTTTTCCTCTCACCCCAAGCCACACCCCCATCTCCTATCTACTAACATCATCCCGCCCCCTTGACCTGTCCGTCCTCCCTGGACTGACCTATCTCCTCCCTACCCCTCTACCTACACTCACCTTTACTGGCTCCATCCCCGCCTCTTCGACTTGTCTGCCTCCTCTCCACCTATCCTCTCCTCTATCCGCCTCCCCCTCTCTCCCTATTTATTTCAGAACCCTCTTCCCCTCCCCCATTTCTGATGAAGGGTTTAGGCCCGAAACGTCAAGTTTTCCTGCTCCTATGATGCTGCTTGACCTGCTGTGTTCATCCAGCCCCATGCTTGTTATCTCACCTTGGACTGGTATCTTTTGAAATTCTTGTCAGAACTTCAGTTTCCAATGAAAAGATCAATCTTTTTGAATCAGCAGGTAACTGAATGAATGGCAGGCAAACATCCCCTCATTTTGGTACTGAAGGGTGAGGAAGAATAGTATCCTCCAGAATTTCAGACAATGACTGCAAAGACCCTGCCAACATTTTTCAGATTTTAGAAAAACAGCTTATAATTAGAGTCAATTTCAGGATAGACAGGACAGAGTTCACATCATACTATTAATAGCCAGGTGAAATGCTTGGACTATTCATGGGCAGTTGTTGACACAAAGATATGGAATGTGATTTTAACAATGCTAACTCAACTGCAAGGCTCATGCAACTGACACAAAAACAAAGTTGCTGGAAAAGCTCAGCACATTTGGCAGCATCTGTGAAGGCGAAAACAGAGTTAACATTTTGGGTCCAGTGACCTTCCTCAGAGCTGATGTTGGCTGGGAAAAAGTCAGTTCATATGCAGAAAATAGGGAAGTGGGCGGGGTAGGGACTAGATGATAGGATAGAGCCCAAACAGAGAGAAAGATAATTGGACAGACAAACAAATTGCTAACGATCAGGCTGGGAGGGTGAATAGTTGTTAATGGGGACTGTTAGTGACTAACAACAGGGGGTGTGTAGTGGCAGGCTATGTGGTAACAAGGCCTGGTGTGTGGGGTGGGGGGCTGGGACATGGGAGAGTTTAGGCCCTAAAATTATTGAACTCAATATTGAGTCCAGAGGGCTGTAGGGTCCCCAAGCGGAAAATGAGGTGTTGTTCCTCCAGCTTGCATTGGGCTTCATTGGAACACTGTAGCAAGCCAAAGACAGATGTTGACCAGGGAGCAGCGTGGTGCATTGGAGTGGCAGGCAACAGGTAGTTCAGGGTCTTTTCTGCAAGCAGAACGTAGATGTTCTGTGAAGCGGTCGCCAAGTCTATGCTTCGTTTCCCCAATGTAGAGGAGACCACATTGTGAGCAGTGAATGCAGTAGACTAGATTCTGGGAAGTGCAGATGAAGTGTTGCTTCACCTGGAAGGTATGTTTGGGCCCTTGGATAGTGGGGAGGGAGGAGGTAAATGGGCAGGTGTTGCACCTTCGCCGGTTACAGGGGAAGGTGCCGTAGGGCTGTGGGGAAGTGTTGGGGGTGATGTAAATGTGGACCAGGTTGTCCCGAAGGGAACGGTCTCTGCGGAAGGTGGACAAGGGAGGGGAGGGGAATATGTGCCTGGTGGTGGCATCTTGCTGGAGGTGGTGGAAATGGTGTCTGATGATCTTCGGGATGTAGATGCTGGTGGGATGTTAGGTGAGGATAAAGGGAATCCTATCGCTGTTGCGGGAAGGAAGAGAAGGGGTGAGGGCAGAAGAGCGGGAGATGGGTCGGACCTGGTTGAGGGCCCTGTCGACAACGGAGCTGGGGAATCCTCGGTTGAGGAAGAAAGTGGACATTTTGGAGGCTCCCTTGTTGAAGTTGGCCTTATCTGAACATATACAATGGAGACTGAAGAACTGAGAGAATGGGATGGAGTCTTTACAGGAAGTGGGGTGTGAGGATGTATAGTCCAGGTAGCTGTGGGAGTCAGTGGGTTTGCAATGGATATTAATGGCCAGTCTATCCCCAGAAATGGACACAGAAATGTTGAGGAAGGGAAGGGAGGAGTCAGAGATAGACCAGGTGAAAGTGAGGGCAGGGTGGAAATTGGAGGCGAAATTGATAAAGTTTTCCAATTCCAGATGAGACAAGGAAGCAGCACCAATGATATCATCGATGTATCAGAGAAACAGTTGTGGGTGGGGGCCGGAATAGGACTGGAACAAGAAATGTTCCATGTACCCCACGAAGAGACAGACATAACTAGGGCCCATGCGGGTACCCACGGCAACCCGTCTTACCTGAAGAAAATGATAGGAGTTGAAAGAGAACTTGCTGAGGGTGAGGACAAGCTCGACCAAGAGAAGGAGGAGGGTGGTGGTGGGTGGGGATGGTTCAGGTCTTTGCTCCAGGAAGAAGCTGAGAGCCCTAAGACCTCCTGGTGGGGAATGGATTTGTAAAGGGATTGCACATCCATGGTAAAGAGGAGTGGCTGGAGTCAGTAAACTGGAAGTTTTGAAACTGGCGTAAGGCGTCAGATGAATCATGGCACTTATGTAACTGATCCTTGTCTCTGTACCCAACAAGTTTTTCCAGAAAAGCACTTCTAGTTAAACCCAAAGATCATATCATTAACATTCTACTAGAAGGATAGCAATATTTGTAGCATTTGGCAGCTCCTTCAAAAGCATGATTCTGGAACGACTATTGTAGCCATCAATAGATTCTGTGAATCCAAATACAAGGCTAAAGGCTGCAAAATAGGTTTGGAATGGTTAGGTAGTTGTTTTTGACTGGCGCAGACTCAATGGTGCTGTAGATATTTATGACTCTGTGAGTGTATGAGAAGTGGCTTGTCTCATCCACCAAGACTATATCCAGAATTTTGTGACACATATACGCTATGTCTGCCAGAGAACATGGAGCTAAAATGTATAAGTAATCCAGGTGCCAAATAAACCCAAAGTGCTCCACAGCAGCTGATGAAGAACCAACTCAGGAACAATGTCAAAGAATTTTCTAAAGTCCCTTGGCACCAATTTAGAATGTCCAGTTTTGGGCCCATGGTCATTTGCCACCCTGCTTACTGCTTTCTCTCTGAAATCTTTGCTTTCTGCAAGGGCTCAGAACAGAATTATGAGAAGAAGATAGCAAGCAAAATGAACTGTAAGTGGGAGTGTTGGGCATAGAGTGGCGAGTGTGAGGGTTGTGAGAGGGGACCCACAAGTGGGACAAGGGCTCCAGGAGTAGAACAGGCTGCTCCGGAGTGGCACTGATAAATTCATCCAGCCTCTGTCTGCCCAGGCATGAAACAAAGGTTAATCAAAAGATACATTATTGTATCCAAGAACATCCATGGATTCCAACAGCTCAAAACTATTAGTCATGCATAATTCAGCGCCTTATATTTTACCTCAAAGTTTCAGCTCAAAAAGTCAACGTGAGTATATACAGAATATTTCTGCAAAATATTTTCTTTGCCCATAAATTTTGTTTTCTTATCTTTCTTGCAGTGACTCATATTTTATTTGAGCTTATAGGATAATTTTATCACATTAAGCACTTTTCAGTGGACATCGCCCATGGCATACCATCAGAACCACTTCTCAAGGTCAAGAAATCAAAGTAAATATTCCAACTTCTTGTGAAGCCATTTGAGTGCAGCTGAAGGGATATTTGGTTTGCTTGTAACATTATCTTAGGCCCCAGGACAAACTGGCTTTCATGCTGATAATGTTCTGATTTTTAGGAAGCATATTTAATAAATGCCTGCCAGCTTTTAACCACATTTTTGATGCTTTCTCTCAGCAGGCTAGCTAAGAAAAGTTAACTGCTTTATTCTTTCCCAGGATGTGGCCAGCACTGGGCCATTCCTAATTGCCTTTGAGAGCACGTCTGAATGGATTTCCTTTTTACTGATATGTTGCCCTCAGATTTGAGTTAACATCCACACCCCCATGAAAGAGCAAGGACTGTCAACCTTGAAATCTTTTAAACTCTAGTGGTTAAATAAAGAATACTTAATAGACTAATGTGACTTGCTTCATTTATTTTGACTGTGTCCCTCTCCAGGTCAGTACTTTATCTCAATGCTTTTCTTCTCGCTTCTAATGAGCCCCCTTGAGAACTTCAGCATGGATTTCTTTCTTATTCTTGTGCTACAGCCCTTGATATCTCCTCTTCCCTCCTGAAAACCCCTTTTACCCACTGGCTTCGTCTTTTTCTAGTTTTGTCATATCTCTCTCTACTTCCCCTTTCATGCCTTACCTCCTGTATCTACTTCCCGTTACGCCACTTGGAAGAATGTCCAAATTCACCTCACATAAAATAATTACAACTATCATTTGAACTAATTAAAATCCAGTCCCAGAGGTTAATGGCCCATGTCTAACGGTCTGCTCTATCTTGCATGTGCTTATTTGTGTACAAATCCATTGGCTGTTTTAAATTAATCATTTTTCTTCATTTTCATCGGAGAACAGTCATCTTTTTGAAAAATAAACAAATGTTCAATGATAAGTAAAGGATTTAAACCCAATCTTACACAGCATTACAATTAAGACAGTGGGAGCAATTGTAAAATGCGAAATTTCACATAACTTGTAACTGATAGCTGATTTGCTCACCAACTGTTGGTCCATTTCAATGGTAAATTTTAAGTGATTCCATATTTTTCATCAAAACAAAAGGAAAATCAGCAATACATTTAAGTGTTTAACAGTCCAACCATGATCCAAGAGAACTAACCTGCAACCTCTCATTCACCTCCACATCCACGTTGGATATTGTCATAGGCATTTGACTTATATTGCGTGGGATTTTGCACAAATCGCCATAATTATGGCAGATCTAATCAGACTGTATGAAATAAGAGGCACCAAACAAAAAGAACAACCTTCTTTAACAAGGATAATCCAGATCTCTCCTGCCTTAATTGTGAGTTCCACTGGCCTTCAGCTGAGGTGATGTAGGAGACAAGGAAACTTTCATGGAATTTTCTCATCATTCAACTCTTCAAGACCATTGTTTCATGGTTTTCCAGTTCAGCCAGCACTCATCTCCCCTTTTGACCCCACTCCAACCCTTAATGACATTATTTGGCCTTTTCTTTTCATTCAAGTTAACATTTTTCTTCCTCTCCCTTTAGTTCAAGCTGAATCCAATTCAAATTTGAAACTTCAATTCCACTCTTCATCTCCCTTCCTCCGCTTTCACTTCACACCCAGGAAAATAGGCATTTTTTTTCTCCCACCAGTTATTGCCATCACTCCCTTTCACCCCCTTAGCCAATTCTAACCTTCCATTCTATACCTTCCTCTAGTTTCAACAGGTTCTCTATTCTACCACCAATTTCTGAGTTCAGCCTATCATTCATCTTTAAATTCTCTAAACTTCAGTTCCTGGCTTCTCCAAATCGCTGTTCTAGGTGTCTTCCAAAGGCAGAAGTTTGCCTTTTGTCCTATCCTACCCCAAAATGCCACTTCCAACTTTTCTCTTTCAAGCACTGCTCCTAGTTCCAGCCTCCTCCTCAGTGTTGCTATGAAGCACTGGCTGTTCTGATCTATCTCATTTTTGTCCGAAAACATCATTGTGCGGAGATTCCTAATCTTATGAGAATTTCTGGTCAGAGCATATAGCTGCAGAATGAATTTCAGCACAGCTATGATAAGACTTGGGTAGCAATGGCAAGAAAAAGGAGGAACCTAGTTTTCATTGAGTTTATCCTCAACAATGCAATTTTCTTGATATTCTAATCAGCAGTTTTCCTTTAACTGCTGACCCCTCCCCCACCCACCAGGAGCAAAAACGTTATGGTCAGTAGCTGCCACATTTAGTTATATACAGCGGCAATTAATACTGTATCACAGAATAATTTTGTGGGAATGTGATTTAATTCTGCACAAATGAAAGTCTCTCTTTGTTTTACATTGGCAATCATAGAGAAGGCCATTGCAGAAAATAGAAAAAATCACAATGGAAATATGGGGAATGATGGCAAATATATAATAATTCAATCTGCCTTGATTTAAATCACAGTTTGAAGCAGTCACAGTGTTATATTCCAGGGACCTGCTCGAGGACGACAAGACTTAACATTGTCACTCCAGAGCCTCATACTGAGGGTGAGGAATACTAGGAGAGGGGTCCTCAGGAGGTTTGAGGGGAGGATGGTAACAGCTGCCCTGGAAGCTGTTTCATACTAAGACCACACTGGCAATTGCTTGGGCCACCTTACATAAAGTCAGGTTGATCATTATGCATGTGATGGGGTATTGCAAAGTTAGAAGGTTATTTGAAAGTAGTAGAAAGTAGTTGTATCCAAGCTCCTGGGATGTTGGTGACAAGGAGCTGTAAAGCTACTCAGCTTATGGCTTGGGATTTTGGCCAGGTGCAAAGCTAACCTCAGTGAAGGCTTAACCTGGATATTCATGTGGAAGGATGTCAGGGCCAAAGTGTCTCTTTACTAAGACTGTGTACTTCCACTGTTCTCATGGATTCTAGAATTCCTGCCATGCAGAAAGAGGCCTTTCGGCCCATAGAGGCTGCACCAACCGTCTGAAGAACATCCCACCCAGACATAGCCAGACCCACCCTGTTCCCGTAATCCCACATTTACCATGACGAATTTGCCGAGCCTGCTCATCCCTGTCACCAAAGGAGGTTTAACATGGCCATTCCATCTTACCTGCACAATTTGGACTATGGGAGGAAACCGGGCCACCAGACGGAAACCCACGCAGACACAGGGAGAACATACAAACTCTACACAGACAGTCACTCAAGCCTGAAATCAAACGCAAGTCCCTGGTGCTGTGAAGGCAACAGTGCTAACCGCTGTGCCATCATGCCGCCCTGAAAGATCTGCTGAAAGTGAATGAAGCATGTCAGGTATCAACACAGCAGTTTTTGTCTGTAATTGTTTTACTGTGAAGGAACTGCCTGTTGCAGAGGGCCATAGAGATGATTGCAGCAGGAGTAGTAGCTCTAACCACCAGTAGCTGCGGCACAGCGAGTAGAGTGAGAAGCAGCAGGGCAAGGGTCATTCTGCCACTGGGAAGCTCTTGCATGAAAGAGGTTGACAGGCTGAGATGCAGCGATTTGATAACTAGGATAGAAGGTGTATCAGAATCTCCTGAGCCATCATGTCACACCTATACCAGCTGCTGGATAAGGACCTGCAGACAAATGTACTAGGATTAATCCCATCCTGGTGGTCCTAAAGGTAATAGTTGTCTAACTTCTTTGCTAGTAGAATCTTTCAGGGAGCTACTGGGGACCTCAGTGGCATTTCACAGTCTTCACAATAGAACAGCACCAGGGGATGCCACTGATGGCCTCTTTTCCCTTGATTCGGGGAGTCAAGCAGTGAGGGCATTAGAATTCTCAGCCATCACTGCTTTCCCACAGGTTCAAGTGCATTAGATCACTGTCATAGTTCTGTGTCAACAAACCTGCAGTTTTCATGGTCAGAAATTTTTGCCAGTCTCTGTATGTTCAATCATTGGTGACCACAATAGCCAGATAATGTAGCTCCGCGCTGCATGTCCAAAAAAGCTGCCATGATTCATGTCTCCTGGATAACTTATAGGAGCTGGCTGTTTCAAAGGCCCTGAGCTCAAACTAAGAGGCCTTTTGAATGATAAGTGATAGCCCTCAATACAGGCTTTGGAGAGATACAACACTGTCCATGCATTGGCCAGTGACACTGTAGGACAGACAATGAAGCCACTAAAGATGGAGTTCTGATATTCAGACCAGCCAGGAAATGCCATGCAGTATACACCCAACAGGATGTGGTGCATTATTGTGGTGTGCTGCACCCTCCACAATATCAGTCACCAAGGGGGAATATGTGTGGTCTGAGGAGGAAATGCAAGGAGTGAGATGAAATCTCTCAGGAGGAATCTCAGGGTAAGGATCCTGAGATGTGTCATGAGAGTCATTGAAGAGTTGAGCAGATGGGTCTGCTAAGTCAGGGCCAGATAGATCCTGTCGCAATCCACTTTCGGGGTGATTGAGCTGACTTGAAATTTACTGTGTTATTGGTAATATTTCATTTCCACGGTTGGCTGTCAGCCCTCCACGGCCAATCCTCCTTAAGGATAGAGCGATTTTTCTAATTGATTCACTGATGCAATAAAATGCTGACTTTTTATTCCAAATGTGGTTCTGATCTTCTTCACCTATGTGAAAGCTAAACTGTGTCTGTAAACCTTATCCTGAATCAACGGGTAGCGCTAAAGCAGCTGTAATATAGTGAACACTTCTCATAATCCTAGACATTAGTGCTCACGTGGTCGTTGTGCAAAAGTCATATGATTCACAACAAGGGATCCTTTCCATGCTGAACACTACTGAATTGTCCCACATCCTAAGACTGCTCCTTATACACATCACACTCTCACTGTCCCTGCAGGGCTGCTGAATGCAATGAGTCTTCACTGTACCCTTGCAATGCCTGATCATCCTCACGGACAACTCTTCAACCACTATGGGCTACTATGTGGATCTGTTTCCTCCATTTGTTTCCACATTATGGTAAACTGACATGTGATTTGGTTATTGCTCACCTCATAGACTTCAATGCTGTAGGCTGGTTTCAAGAAACCCAGGCCTGGGTCAGACGGTCCAGGTACCCGTAAATAAATGATAGGTTCCACCATTGCTCCCATGAGGGGGGCAATTTGGCAGGCAGAATAGAAGAGCTGTATGTTGTTAAAATGGAGGGAAACCGCAGAAAGCTGTAGATGTGAGGGATTTGCAATTCTTCTGTATGATCTCCAAGATAGTGCATCACAATCCAAGATGGCGGCAGAGTAGGGCCCCTGTGCTGGAGCTCATCCACTTTGGCCACTTTTCTTTTTCTTCCATCTCTTCTTTTTTTACTTGCTTGCCTTGTCCTGAGCTTGGATGGCATCGGTGAGAGTGCACCCAGGGATTAGAATTCGAGCGGACCTAGGGCACAGATCTCGAGTGGACTAAAGGCGCAATTTAACTTCAAAGTGGAAAATCTCAACCTATAAGTATGTTGGATAGAGATCTAGGCCCGAAAAGTCAGCTTTCCTGCTCCTCTGATGCTGCTTGGCCTGCTGTGTTCATCCAGCTCTCCACCTTGTTATCTCAGTGTGTTGGATAATTTGTTTACACGTGCTGTTAAGAAAGTGTAGTAATCAAGGGGCATCTCACTATTTGAAAAGATTAAACACATAATCAATGAATTGGAGTCTTAACATTCAACGGAGACAGTAAGAAATAAATGAAATATGAAACTTAAAAAATACGTATCTTTTCTAATTTAGATAGTGACTTATGTGGAGCAGTGATTTTCAAAATGCGCGTTTGCTTTTCAGCACAAATGTTCAGAGGAATTTCTCACAAATGTTCAAAGTCATTACATTGACTTGGATACCTTATCAATGTCCACAAATTATGTCTGTATGCAATATTGCCTTTTTGTTAGCATCTACTCAAGGCTTGTTAGTTTGCTTATTTACTAGATCAAGTGGGAGAATCTTCTGTTCTTAGCCTCTCAAATGGTGGGGCTATTTGCGGATCAGGATGCTGAATGGTGAAAGGATGAGGTTCTCTCACAGAGCAACACCATTAGCATCCCACCTCTGGGGTCCTGACTAATTAAGGACTGTGGGTGGGATGACTCATTTATACTGTCAAGGGAAGGATTTCAAATTAATCAGAACTTGGCTTAACTTACAATGATACATTAACATTTGGACTTTTGAGGCTGCAGCAATGGTAGAAATGGTGAGGGGACCTAGGAAGTTTTCTCCTTGTTATCCTTGCTCCTCTGGAGATTCTGCTCTGAGGCCTGAGGGGCTGCAGTGAGATAAACTCTTTTAAGAATGCAAAGAAGAGAACAAACTTTCTAACCAAGCGGTTGTGGAAGAAGTAGACAAGGAATTACACAGCAGGAACGGGATCGCTTTACCCTGCAGAAAATACACCAAAAGGTAGAACACTTTCAGATGCCAAATCCAAAACTGCGACTTGTTCAGCAATCTCTTGCACAGTTTTACTCAGGTTAACACACCTTGAATCTGCACTCATTATTTTTCTCCTGTCGGTCCCTTACATCATCCGGATAGTCAATCTTACATTCACCCTTACCCTATTGTACTCTGCACCCATCCCTTGGTGTAGCTTCCATTCAGTTCTCTAACCACAAGTGACATCCTTCCCTCCTCTCCATGAGCCATTATAATCATGCATTCCACTATGCTCCTGCTCATTACTGGAGAAAAGAGCATTCAACATACTTGATGCAGATACCAGGATGGGAGGTACAGCGCTCTAGTAACAGGGTCTTGTCAATCATTGGTAATGTGCCCTAGCTTCCTTAATATAGGAAAATACCGATGTTAGCTGCCATAAGAGGATATCCTTTATCTCAAGACCCTGTGTTTGGGGGTCTCACAATTTTTTTACCTGGATCTCAAAGGCCATCTACTCTGCTCCATGGACAGAATGTGATTGAGGAGAAAGCAGCTGGTGGTCTTGGTTGCTCTTGCTGCTGCTGGAGCAGTTGTCAATTGTGTGGCTTCTGCTTTTTGTCCTTCATCAAAGTGGTAAGGTAGAGCTACGTAAGCTGCACCCACGTCACACTGAATATCAACAGCAGAGCAATTCAAATGAAGGTGAGTGTAGTGACAGACAGGTGAAAGGTTTTTCGAAATGTTTGCAGTCACCTGGCAAACAGTGACAGAAGATATTCTATCGGGCATTCTCTCAGAGGTTATTGCTTGAATTTTTCAATGTATCTAATCAGTGGTAGCTTTTTAAATTTGTTCATGGGATTCAGACATTACTGGTAAGGCCAATATTTATTTCCCCATCTATTGTACCCCTGGAGAAGGTGGTGAACTACTATCTTGAACTGCTGCAGTGTTTTGGATGTAGGTGCACCTGCAATGCAATTACGGAGGGAGATACTGGATTTTGAACCAGCAACAATGAAGGAATGGTGATATAG
Source organism: Ginglymostoma cirratum (assembly GCA_024137785.1). NCBI lineage: Eukaryota > Metazoa > Chordata > Chondrichthyes > Orectolobiformes > Ginglymostomatidae > Ginglymostoma > Ginglymostoma cirratum. The sequence continues at coordinate 25,295,565 of JAHRHZ010000289.1, read as the reverse complement.
TTCCAAGTCAGAATAGTATGTGGCTTGGTGGGGAACTTGCAATTGGTGGTGCTTCCATGCACCTACTCGGTAGTCTGAGCAAGATGCAGACACAGAATAGAACCTGTGTCCTATTGGGAAAGAAAGACTTCATGGCTCGAAAGGCTCTTAATTGTATTTTAATAGGCTTCCTTGCTTTTCTGCCTGATCAATTATGGATTTCCTGCTGGACTCAAATTCTGTCCTTGGGAAAAAAGCTGACAAGTCAGGGTTAACTTTGGAATCCTAACCTAATGTCAATATTATTCACAATACATTGGATCACCCCTCCACTTGGCTAGACAAAGTCTACCAGATGGCTAAAATGGATAAGTCTAGTTTAAAAGAATGACTAAAAATATCCCCGCTTTCCTTTAAAAGGTAAACAAGCCTCTGCATGGAAATGATACTGGCTTCAACACCAGATTGCTGTAGGTTCAAGTCCCAGGGCAGCAGCTGCTTGTCATTCAAAACCAGCATGGAACATACGCAGGAGTAAGGCAAGTTGTCAAGATAAGATTGGTGCATTCTTTAATAAAGGTCCAGATTTCCCTGAAGTCAGGAAATCAAGTCTCTGTAATGAGCAAATCACCACGAAGCTGAGTCATTCATGGAGGGAAACCTTCTCTGTGATTTACACATTAGAAGCAGCATTGCTTATCAACTGAAGCTCACTAAGAAAGTTGGGACCTGCAGAGACATGATTCCCTTTACTGATCGTGTAATCCCATTTGTGATAAAGCTGGGATTTCATGGTTTTTTTGATGCACAGCACCCTACTTCTTAATTCTAACATTTTCCCTGAACCTCTTAAAAGTTATTAAATTTGACCTTTCTCTGTTATCTCAAAGAAGGCTACCTAAAATCCCTCACCAATGGAGTTCCTTTCCTTTCCCAGCTGGAAAGCAGATAATCTCAGTCAGCATTCTGAATTGCAACAGCACATATTTATATAGCATCTTTAACTAAATATCCCATGGCTCTTTGCAGTCTGTTTTAGCTATCCCTCGAGTTGCTTGACCAAATTGGAAAACTTGGTACGAACTGTGCTGCAGTAATAAATTCACATTAATGCCACTCTCTGTGTGTGATGTGGTGATTTTGAATATTCATTCTTTAAAACATTGAAATCGAACATTTAGATCATTCATCGACCTCCAGAAGCAATTAGTTTTCTTACTGATCCATTCAATTCAATTTCCCACATTTTTTAAGCATTTTTATGAAGGGAGCACATTCTTTCTGTATTAGAAATGCTACACACAAAAAAAGCCTTTTGTTTTAGTTCCTGCTAAAGCACTTCGTAGTATATTTTGTATAGACATTTAAAATATAAAAGCAAAAAACTACAAGGAACTGAATGTGACCCTTTTTTTTCACTTCTTTGCATGTCTTCTCCGAACCTGACACATTGAAACTGACCTTTGGTGCAAAATAACTGATACAGGGTTGGTATAGACAAGATGGGTCAAATGGCTTCCTTCTATTCAACACTGGCCTATTGTTCTGTAATCACAGAAGCAGCCATCCCAATAGATTATCCTGCGCAGGCTGGTTACAGATGGACGGGGTAGTCCAGCATAATGAGCCTCTGAGCCCATCAGAGGGTCCACCCAGGGTATTATCCCTGTCAGCCTGCTGCACCCCATGGTCTCTCAAACCTGAGGCCCAATTCCTGGTCTGCCAGCTGGGCACCCAGCAAGGCGTGCCCAAATAATCCAATACCACATGCCCAAAGTGCTGGAGAGCTGCTGGCCTCCCATTGACAGGTAGTTTTCTGAGGTGGGACTGTGGTCCAGAAGTTGAATATCAGTGTAAAGCATTTTCTTTGATAATGGCATAATATAAATACTATTACTTCTGATTGCATTGAATATTCCAGCACAGAAACGGACATTCTGTGAAATCAGACAGTCCCCTGATATGGTCTTCGTCAAACATACAAATGAGGAGCTGGACCAGGACATTTGGCCTCTTAACTGAAGGTTCAATTTCATAACAGAAAAATAAACAATAATAAGTTAAGGAAAAAACATTACGTAAAACTGTCATTGCAAACCTCCATGTTTGTGTAAGTAAATTATATCTAACTTTGCACACAGAGCAGAGTGAAAATATAAACTGAAAGAACTGCACATGCTGTAAATCAGGGACAAAAACAAAGTTGCTGGAAAAGCTCAGCAGGTCTGGAAGCATCTGCTGAGCTTTTCCAGAAATTTTGTCTCAATTGTTATTGTTGTTGTTGTAGATCAAAAATATATCCTTATATTGATTGCTTCACTTTGGAGAAATGTTGATTGTCTGCTTTAAAATTACAATACACAAAGAAATTGATGACGGCAGCTTGATTGACAAATTGTTCTTCATAGCAACTTGTATAACCCTAACTCCCTTGTACATTTAATGTGGTTCTTGGCCAGTAGTAGGACATTCTTTTATCACGGGAACTTGACATACTAGAGTTTGTTTTATGAGGTAACACTGAAACTCTAAATTGTCCTTAGTGGTAATTACACACGTATAATTTCATTATTTATTATTGCCATTAGATTTTGGCTTGCTATGTTGTGCCAGGCATCGTATATTGCATTGCTTCTTTGTTGAATCTGAACACTAGCTATACCCCTACATTTCATTTGTTTTATTATTTCTTAATGTGAACGATAAGCCTCTGACTTTGCACAAGATATTGACACTGATTTAAGCTCCTTCCACCTGATAAAAACCAGGGGTTACTGGTTAAAGTTACCCTGCTGCCTTACTGCCTTGTCCTGATGTTAAACTATTCTTTTGAACAGGCAAATGACATACTCGCAGGAAGGAATCTTGAAGGATTTCTAACGGTCATCGTATTCATTGATTAATTAACCTCAAAGTGATTTATTGTTATCTGTTACGGATAGCCTAGGATGTCGAATGCAATTTACTCTGTTTAATACAGTTTCTTTACTGGTTAAAAGCAACATCGGTTTGCCCATTATTGTCATAAAACACATTTACGAAGCAATGTTTCACATATTACGTACTTAATGAAACTGAAAGATGTTGTCCTCATGGTCATGGTGGTTGTAATAATATTTATGTACCGATTTACAAAACGTGTCTCAGGCGCAAATCATTTTTATTATTCCTTCTCAATTTTTTACTTTATAAAATATTTAATTATTGTGTAATGAATTTGTAGCATTTGCTTAAGCTGCAAGAGTTTTATCTATACTCATTCACTGCTTTCCTCAAAATGTCTTTTTCTCAGTTATTTGTAAAATTATAACAAGGTAGAAGGAATTGAATTGCTATCAATTTGCTGGAAAACTTATTGACTCTTTGTGTTTCTCTGGAATTTCTGCAGATGTATCAAAGATAGGTTCAGTAACCAGGAGAATATTCATGGAAATACATCCTGATAGTTTTCTCCCAAGAGTATAATAGCTCTTGGGGTAGAATTGTTTCTGATGTAGCACTGACCAAGTAGGTTTTGCTCAGAGCAAAAGCTATTAACCATTCCTACCATATAGTTCTGGATGACTGACTCTGGCCACAGTATGCGAACATTACATAAATATGCCACTCTCACTCCAATGTAACCACCAAAAACCTCAGAAAAAATACTCAAGGAATAAAACATTGTTAACTCTGACTTTTAATCTGATTCCATTCACATCACTTGTGCGAAACTGCTATTGATGATATTTTATCTTGATTTGACGCATTTTGGATATTATAGTTCACAATAGCCTTCATTGCTCAGTCCTTTGAGTATAGGAGTTGGGAAGTCATATTAAGGTTGTACAGGACATTGGTGAGGCTCTTCTGGAATACTGTGTCCAGTTCTGATCACCCAGTTATAGGAAGCTTATCATCGAGCTGGAAAGGGTTCAGAAGAGATTTACCAGGACCTTGCCAGGCATGGAAGATTTGAATTATAAAGAAAGGCTGGATGGGCTGGGACTTTTTTCACTATAGAGTATGAGGTTGAGAGGTGACCTGAAAGAAGTTTATAAAATAATGAGATTTATAAATAAAGTTAATGATAGTTGTCTTTTCTCTAGGATGAGGCATTTCAAGACCGGGGGCACATTTTTAAGATGATAGGAGAGAAATTTAAATAAAACTGAGAGGCAAATTTTTTATACAGAGGGTGGTTCGTGTGTGGAATGAACTTTCTGAGGAAGTGGCAGCTGTGGGTACAATTACAACATTTAAAAGACTTTTGGATAGATACATGAATAGGAAAGGTTTGGAGGGATATGGGCCAGGATCAGGCAGGTGTGACTAGTTTAGTTTGGGGTTATGTTCGGCATGGACCTTGTTAGACCGAAAGTTCTGTTTCGTGCTGTATGACTCTATGTAAACCATCGTGCCTATGAGGTATCTGTCTTTCACGTCTAGAGTTCCACTACAGTAGCTTGACCCATTCCTATCTAGTTTTAGTGAGTTGTTGATTTTCTTCATGTACTCTGGACATTTCAGTGCAGAGTGAAAAGAATTCCCAACATGTTCCATCTCTCTTTCTTTCTTTCTCTCTCTCTCTCTCACATGCCTGCACAAACACACATCAAATAGAACAGTTGGTCTAATTAGAAGAATCTTCTTCTGGACATTTCAAATATGATTAATTTAGTTGACAGTTTTAATCTTTTTTCACTAATTTTAGATATAGGTATTGCTGAAAAGAAACGTGCTGTTGAAGAATTTTGTATTGCAACCATCAGGGCAGATGTAAGAAATCTAAATTTCAAAGGGAGCAGCAGCTTATATTGCATCAGAAAAGGATTCTAGTTGCTTGGCAAATTGTTTCTGATTGATTGTGACATTGCCATCGTGAATACACCAGGAAACAATCATTTCTGAGGAAGGGTCTAGGCCCGAAACGTCAGCCTTCCTGCTCCTCTGATGCTGCTTGGCCTGCTGTGTTCATCCAGCTCTACACCTTGTTATCTCGATCATTCCTGTTACTTTTGTTTCATTAAAATAAATGCTGCAATTGTCTCCATGAGTTCCCTGTTTGTGAAAAGGACAGGTCCTTGTGTGGCATTGCAATTAGCTTATTTGAGCCACATAGTGGGCCTGACTGACAACTTTAAATTCATTGTTAGTGTAATTCTTATCACACTTGTGATTGTTTAACTAATGTTGTCAACTTATGGAATAATATCTAAAGTTAGATATTATCTTCTGAGTTCATGCAATATAAAATGCTGTTCTATTTGAAATTTGGCCTTCTGTGTCTGTCCAGATGAGTTTAAGATGAAAAGCTTCAATAGAATGGCTCTTTTTCAGCAGTATTCAAGTTGTGTGCTACCAAACAACAACTTTAGACTTGCTCCCATTCAGTCATACAAGGAATGGTAGCATTACAGCAGCCATATGTTGTCAGTAACCATAATCGCAAATTTGGCCCATGCCCCTCGAAACATTTCTTATTCATGTACTTATCTAAATATTGTTTCAACGTTGTAAGAAACGTGCATCCACCACTTCCCCTGGAGGTTCATTCCGTAAATGAACCACTCTCTGTATGAAAAAAATTGCCCCTCATGTCTTTCTTAAATCTTTTGCCTCTCACCTTAAAAATATGGCCCCTAATCTTGAAATCCCCCACACTTGGAAAAAGTCACCTGCCACTCACCTTATCTCTCCCCCTGATAATTTTATAAACCTCCATAAGGTCACTCTTCAACCTCCGATATTCGAGTGAAAGAAGTCCCACCCTCTCCTTACAACTGGACACTCCATTCCTGAAAATATTTTGGTAAATCTTTTCTGAACTATCTCCAGCTTATAATATCCTTTTGAAAACAGGGTGACCAGAAATGAACACAGGACTGCAGGAGAGGCCTCAGCAACATCCTGTACAATGTCAATGTAACAGCCCAACTCCTATTCTCAAAGGTCTGAGCAATGAAGGCAAGCATGCTAATCATTTTCTTACCACCCTATCGTTTATGTGATACAAACTTCAAAGAGTTATGTACCTGAACCTATAGGTATCTCTGTTCTACAACACTACCCAAGGCCCTACTTTTAATTGTATAAGTCCTGCACTTGCATGTTTTTGTGAAAATGCAATAACTCACATATATCCAAATTAAACTCCATCTGTGAGGGAAGTGGATTTTCCATATCATAGTCAGATAGGTGTACTGATAGAACTTAAGTGATCCGCACAATCGCACAGGCATCTCAGGCACCAATGTATGTCAATGCTACAGCCTTGGCTACATTGTGTTGTGGATCCTCCTCTTCCAAATTTTCTGAAAGGGCTCTTTTCCCTGAACTCTTTCATCTCCTGGTCAGCACGGTGGGTCCAGTCTTCAGAAATCTCATCCATGAGATCTTTCTCCTAGCTGGAGACCTTGACTGGTATTGAAGTGCACCTCCAGATCCATCCGTGCATGCTCATCATAGTACTGCTTGCTCAATGACACACTTCACTTTCATATGGTTTTCATCATCTTGTTCTTGGGCCCTATTAGTTGGATTCATTGTAAGTGCAACCAGTAATATTTTATAATATGATAAGGAATACGCTAGCAGCCACCTGGTAAGGCTTTTCAAGGTGTGAAGTTATCAGGGAGGGTGGACTGCTTGAAAGACAACAACATCATAACAGCTGCTTGGGAATTTTGGAAGCCAGCTAGAACCACAAATCCAATCGTATGCTTGTCTTGACTAGCATCATTGGTTGCAATATTAGCATAATTTTCTCTTTCGACGAACAAGGTTAGTAACCTGCCTAATGCATTTGTGGGAGATCAACTGTGAGGCACTGCAAATGTTTCCTGCAGAGCTCTGAAAGGCGACAGAGGTAAAGATGTTGAGAAAAATGGTGACCTTGACAGCTATTGGAAAAGCATTAGTAGGGTTTTAGTACTCACAGATTTGTTTCCCCTCTTGTCTTCAGCCTCTTCAACTGCTGGTGTTGTTACTTTGATTTCACTGATGAGTTAGTTGAAGGAAGCCTGGCAGACTTGTGCAACCACAGTTAAATTCCAAAAGTCATGTTAATCTTCTTGTTTGTGAGCTCATGGCCTACATATCCCTCAGTGTACCATTACCATTAGCTATGAGATCAACCCTTGCTCACTGAAGAGTGCAGGTGGCCATGCCAGGAGCAGCTGTGGGCATACTTAAAAATGAGGCATCAGCTAATACATATGGCAAAGCAACCTCACAACCAACATATCAGATCTAAGCTCTGCCACATCAGTTGTCAATGATGGTAAACAATTAACAAGACATGAGGCTCCAAAAATACCTCCATCTTCAATAATGGGTAGCCCAAAACATAACTGCAAATTACAAGGAATAGTTACTTCCATCTGCAGCCAGAAGTGCTGAGTGAATGATCTATCTTGGTCTCTCCTGAAGTCCCCAGCTCACAGGTGCCAATCTTCAACCAATTCAGTTCATTCCACATGATATCAAGAAAAGGTTGAATACATTGGATACTGTCAAGGCAATGGGCCCTGACAACATGCCAGAAATAATGCTGAAAACTCATGTTCCAAAGTATCTGTGCTCCTAGTCAAGCTTTTCTAGTGCAGCCACAAAACTGATATTTTGCTCAGATCCCCTACAGAAAAACCAGGACATATCCAATCTGACCAATTACTGCCTGGTCCATCTGTGCTCAAACTATGTTTAGGGATGGGCAATAAATGATAGCCTAGCCAGCGATGCCCTCATCCTGTGAATGCATAAGCAATAAAATCATTAGCAAAGTGAAAGAGTGAGTTGTTGACTATGCTATCAAGCAGCATTGCAGAGGAATAACCTGCTCATTGACAAAAACAAAGTTGCTGGAAAAGCTCAGCAGGTCTGGCAGCATCTGTGAAGGGAAAAAACAGAGTTAC
>JAHRHZ010000289.1:25254072-25287291 GCA_024137785.1 Ginglymostoma cirratum | reverse complement strand
CCTTCACAGATGCTGCCAGACCTGCTGAGCTTTTCCAGCAACTTAGTTTTTTTCCCTGATTTACAGCATCCGCAGTTCTTTTGGTTTTTACTTGCTCACTGACATTCAGTTTGGATTCTGCTAGGGCCTTTTTACCTTCAACATCAATCAAGTCTTGGTCCAAACTGGTGAAAAGAGCTGAATTCCAGAAGTAAGGTGAGAGTGACCGTTCTTCACATTAAAGCAGCGCTCAAGTAAAACTGGAGTCACCGGGAACCACTGGTTGGAATCATGATTGGGTGTAGGAAGATGATTGTGCTTGTTGGAGATCAACTATCTCAGCTCTAGGACCTCACTGACAGGGTTCCTCAGTGAAGTGTCCTAGGCTTAACCATCTTTAATCCAGGACAAAGTTAGCCACTTGTTTGGCAACCCATCCACTGCCTTCACATTCACCTCCTTCACCATGGTACACACTTGCTGTGACAATCTACAAATGCATTAGCACACCTCACTCAGGCTCCTTCAACAGCTCCTTCCAAACCCATAATCTCCATCACCTAGAAGAACAAGAACAGCAGGTGCATGAGAACATCAGCCCCAGCAATATCTCTTCCAAGTAACACACCATCCTGACTTGGATCTATATCAACATTCTTTACTGCCACTGGCTCAAAGACCTGAAATTCTCTTCCAAACAGTGCTGAGTGTGTAACTATATCCCAAAGGCTACAGTGAGTCAGAAAGACAGCTCACTAACATCTTTTTCAGGGACAATTCAGGATGGGCAATGTATGCTGTCAGAACCAGCAATATCCACATTCTCTTGATCAAAGAAAATCTTCTCTCTCTGACAGTCCCTCCTCCACGACAGAGATGGATGGCTGGTCTCAGATATCCTGAACCCCTCTTGCTTCATCTTAACCCTGACCTGCATGAGAGAACATAAACATTTAAGGATTAGGGGTTGCTCATTCCTCATCCCAACTATGTCTGGTGCAAGCTTCATATGTCCAGCATTGCTTACATGGGCGCTGTGCCTTTCGTGTGCCAACTCTTGTGGACCAGTAGTCGTTAACTCATTCCCTTGACTTAACTGATGCTCCATGTACACCTGCTGTGCTGTCCTGCAGACTCTGTGAGAGTGAGGATGTGGATGCACAACATCCTAGCATTTTCTGTCTTTAGTGTCCCGTGCTGTTTTTACCTGGAAGCACAAGAAAGAAAACCATTACTGTGGAAAATATTTCAGATGCCAGAAATCAAGACAGCAAATGTTGAAAATGCTCAGCAGCTCAGGCAGCTGAACTCTGGCCCTGGGTTCTAATGGAGTTATCAATCTGAATTGTTAACATTGTTTCCATCCAAAGAAGACTGTTAGTTTCCATTTGGAGACAAGCGCAACACATATGTTGGTGAGACTCCAGTAGGTCATGATGGGAGCACCTGAATGCGACCTTCATGCAACATCTCGGTAGACCTTGTGAGAGCTCCACAAAACCAGTCAAGTCCCTCACAATGAAAGGCAGAGACAGTGGGAACTGCTGATGTTGGACAATTTGAGATAACAAGGTGTGGATCTGGATGAACACAGCAGGCCAAGCAGCATTAAAGGAGCAGGAAAGCTGACGTTTAGGGTCTGGACACTGCTTCAGAAATGGGGGAGGGGAAGGGGATTCTGAAATAAATAGAGAGAGAGGGGGAGGCAGATGGAAGGTAGATAAAGGAGCAGATAGGTGGAGAGGAGACAGACAGGTCAAAGAGGCGGGGATGGAGCCAGTAAAGGTGAACGTAGGTGGGGAGTTAGGATGGGGGTAGGTCAGTCAAGGAGGGACGGACAGGTCAAGGAAGCAGGGATGAGGCCGGTAGGTAGGAGGTGGGCCCACCGCTGACAGCGCTCCGCCCACCGCCTCCACAGCCAGCAGCTCCAGAGGAGACAGTAGCACCCAGCCCTGCCGAGTCTTCACCATCCCCCCCAGACCACCCCATCACTGAAGACGAAAGGTCAGTCCTCAGTAAAGGGCTCACCTTTGTCCCCCTCCACCCACACATCAATCAATACCGCTCACGCTTGGATGTTAAACAATTTTTTTCCGCCACCTCCGCCTTTGCGCTTACTTCTTTAACTGTTAGCCTAACCCTCCCTCTACTGACCCCTTCTCCCGCCTCCAACACAACCGCTCCTCCTTGACACCATCCCAAGGCCTCCTACCCTCCCTCGACCTCTTCACCTCCAACTGCCGTCGAGACATCAATCGCCTCAACCTCTCCACCCCTCTCACTCACTCCAACCTCTCCCCCGCAGAATGTGCAGTCCTCCGCTCCCTCCACTTCAATCCTAACCTCACCATAAAACCCGCGGACAAAGGAGGCGTAGTTCTAGTATGGCGCACTGACCTCTACATTACCAAGGCCAGGCGCCAGCTCTATGACACCTCCTGCTACCACAATCTTGATCAGGATCCACCCCAGACCACCAAAACATCATCTCCCAGTTCATCTGCAACCTCATCACTTCAGGTGACCTCCCACCTACAGCCTCCACCCTCATCGTTCCCTAACCCTGCACTGCCCGTTTCTATCTCCTTCCCAAAATGCACAAACCCGACTGTCCTGGCCGACTCATTGTCTCTGGCTGCTCCTGCCCCACAGAACTTATCTCCACTTATCTTGACTCCATTCTCTCTCCCCGGTCCAGGAACTCCCCACCTACGCCCGTGACACCACCCACACCCTCCACCTCCTCCAAAACTTCTGATTCCCTGGTCCCCAACACCTCATCTTTACCATGGACGTCCAGCCCCTACACACTTGCATTCTCCATGCAGATGGCCTAAAGGCCCTCCACTTCTTCCTGTCCTGCAGGCCTGACCAGTCCCCCTCCACTGACACCCTTGTCCGCTTAGCCGAACTCGTCCTCACCCACAACAATTTCTCTTTCAATTCTTCCCACTTCCTACAGACAAAGGGGGTGGCCATGGGAACCTGCATGGGCCCAAGCTATGCCTGCCTCTTTGTAGGTTACATGGAACAATCCTTCTTCCGCAGTTACACTGGACCTATCCCCCACCTCTTCCTCCGTTACATTGATGACTGTTTTGGGACCGCCTCGTGCTCCCATGAGAAGCTTGAACAGTTCATCCACTTCACTAACACCTTCCACCCCAACCTTAAGTTCACCTGGGCCATCTCCAATACCTTTCTCTCCTTCCTGGACCTCTCTGTTTCCATGTCTGGCAAACACCTGGAAACCGATATCTATTTCACGCCCACTGACTCCCACAGCTACCTAGAATACACCTCCTCCCACCCACCTTCCTGCAAAAATGTCACCCCCTATTCCCAATTCCTTCGCCTCCGCTGCATCTGCTCCCGAGATGAAGCATTCCACTCCCGGTAATCCCAGATGTCCTCATTTTTCAAGGACCGCAACTTCCCCTCCACAATAGTCGAAAAGTCCTCAACCGCATCGCTCACGTTTCCCGCAGATCATCCCTCACACTCCCTCCCCACAATAACAACAAAAACAGAATCCCCCTCATCGTCACGTACCACCCTACCAACCTCCGGATCCAACGCATCATCCTCTGACACTTCCGCCACCTGCAATCTGACCCCACTACCAAGGATGTTTTTCCCTCCCCACCCTTATCTGCATTCCAGAGGGACCACTCTCTCCGTGACTCCCTTGTCCACTCCACAGTCCCCATCAGCTCCACCACCCCCAGCACTTTTCCCTGCAACCGCAGGAAGTGCTACACCTGCCCCTACACATCCCCCCTCACACCCATCCCAGGCCCCAAGAAAACTTTCCACATGAAACAGATGTTGACCTGCACATCTGCTAATGTGGTCCACTGTATCCGCTGTTCCCGATGTGGCCTCCTCTACATCGGGGAAATCAAATGGAGGCTTGGAGACCGCTTTGTGGAACACCAATGCTTGGTTCGTGACAAAGGACTGCACCTCCCAGTTGCGAACCACTTCAACTCCCCCTCCCACTCCTTGGATGACATGTCCATCTTGGGCCTCCTCTAGTGCCACAACGATGCCACCTGAAGGTTGCAGGAATAGCATCTCATATTTCGCTTGGGAAACCGGCAGCGCAATCATATCAATGTGGACTTCACAAGCTTCAAAATCTCCCCTCCCCCGACCGCATTCCAAAGCCAGCCCAGATCGTCCCTGCCTCCCTAACCTGTCTGTCCTTTCCCTCACCTATCTGCTCCTTCCACCTCAACGCCCACCCCCACCTCCTACCTACCAGCCTCATCCCCGCCTCCTTGACCTGTCCGTCTTCTCTGGACTGACCTACCCCCATCCTAACTCCCCACCTACACTCACCTTTACTGGCTCCATCCCTGCCTCTCTGACCCGTCCTTCTTTTCTCCCACCTATCCTGTCCTCCCACCTCAAACCCCACCCCCACCTCCTATCTACCACCCTCATCCCTGTCTCCTTGACCTGTCCATCTTCCCTTGGATGACCAACCCCCATCCTAAGTCCCCACCTACACTCACCTTTACAGGCTCCATCCCCTCCCCCTTGATCTGTCTGTCTCCTCTCCACCTATCTGCTCCTTTATCCACCTTCCATCCGCCTCCTCCTCTCTCCTTATTTATTTCAGAACACCCTTCCCCTTCCCCATTTCTGAAGAAGTGTCCAGACCCGTAACGTCAGCTTTCCTGCTCCTCTGATGCTGCTTGGCCTGCTGTGTTCATCCAGCTCTACACCCTGTTATCTCAATGAGAAGCATCTCTATTTCTGGCAAAATATAATGTCATCTCACCCTCTTGCTGATGAGTCAATGGTTACTCCTGTGGCATCAAGCACACTCTCTCACATTACTACATACAATCCCCAAAGAAGAAAAGGTGGAAAAATGAAAAAGAAAACAAAAAAGTGCTCACAGGGATAATTGTGACAGTAGATGATGAGTTGAAATCAGAAAGTGTGTGTGGTACAATGCATCGAACTGATGGAAGAAGCAAGCATTCATACAAAAAGACAAGAACGTACATAGAGCAAGACTATGCAACAAGGAAAATGTAGATGCAAACCTATTGAAAAGGAAGGGAGATAGTTTAGTAGTGACAATTCAATATTCAATTCAAGGGAGGTAGTCAGGCAGCACATGAGCTTGCTTTGTCATTTGATGAGGGCCATAAAGATCACCATTGAACGCAAACAAAAAGAATTAAAATCATTGTTGAATGAACTGAAATAGGAGTCGATTGTTACTTGTCTTCATACTCCTGAGATGCTGCCTCCACTTGCCTCGGGCAGCAGCAATTATCCAGCAGTTTAACCTAACACAGTCAATTATTTTTATGGCAACCCATAAAAGTTTTCAAGAGGTGTGGGAGAAGCCAGCGAGTTGACTGCATTCATTCTGCAATAATGAAAATTGATGTGAATTCAGCAAAAGTCTCCTGTAATATTTGAGGCTGATGTGATGTTACAAAGCAGCACAGCTTGATATATGCTGACTTTTTTGTGGGGAAGGAATGTGTTGGCTATAAGGGATAAGAAACAGTTGCTAAACAAAGCTTGTGATTAGAATATTCAATTGGCAAGTTCTTATTAATGTAGTAATAGTAAGGGGTGGATTTGTTTTATAGTGACTTTTTAAGGCTCATTGAGGTCATCTGTTTAGTTAACTTCTTAAAAGTGGTTCTAAGTGGGCAATTCCCAGATAAAAAGCTATTTGAGTTGGGGTTGAGCTGTGAAATTAGCTTTCTTTTGAAAACTTTCGAAGTGAATCAATTTGTAAACGTGTGTAAAGTGACTTAATCAATAGCAGTCGCAAATCTTTCTATTTCCCACCAAATTGATCAGTCCAATATTCTGTGCAATAATTCAACTGCAGTATTTTGTACTGCTTTGGGTTGTAATGAATTCTAGCGATATTTTCTAACCAACCTTGGATATGTTATGACACACATCTTAAGTGTGCATGTGTCTGCGTCTGTGATCAGATAAGTTCCAAATTACAAGATAAACATAGAGTCATAGTGTCATAGAGTCCTACAGTGTGGAGACAGGCCCTTCGGCCTAAACTGGTCCATGCCAACCAAAATGTCCATCCATGTTAACCCCACTTCCCAGTACTTGGCCTATGTCCTTCTCAAACTTTCTTTTGCATTCGTCCAAGTGCCTTTTTAATGTTTTTAATGTACCCACCTCAACCACTTCCACTGGCAGCTCATTCCATATGCGTATCACCCTCTGTGTAAAAAAGTTGGCCCTCAGGTTCCCATGTATTCTTTCCCCTCTTACTTTAAACCAACGCCCTCTAGTCCTTGATTCCCCAACCCTGGGAAAAAGACTGACTGTACTCACACTACATATGCCTCTCCTAGTCTTATACTTATATTTCTATAAGTTACCCCTGAGTCTCCTGCACTCTAAAGAAAAAGTCCTGCTGGACCAACCTCTCCCTATAACTCAGTCCCTTGAGTCTTGGCAATATCCTTGTAAATTTCTTCTGTACTTTTTGCAGTTTAATAACATCCTTCCGATAGCAAGGTGACCAAAACTGAACACAACACTCCAAGCGCGGCCTCACCAACGTCCAGTACAACTGCACCATAACTTCCCAACTTCTATATTCAACACCCTGACTGATGAAAACCAATGTGCCAAAAGCCTTCTTCACTGCCCTGTCTACCTGTGATTCTACTTTCAGAGAACAGTGCACCTGAACTCCAAGGTCCCTCTGTTCCATTACACTCCTTAAGGCCCTACCATTCACTATGAAATTCCCACCTTGATTTGACTTTCCAAAATGCAACACCTCACACTTATCTATATTAAACTCCATTTGCTATTTCGCAGCTCACTTCCCCAACTGATCAAGATCCTGTTGCAATTTTTGATAACCTTCCTTACTGTCCATGATACCACCTACTTTAGTGTCATCCGCAATCTTATTAATTATGTCTTGTACGTTCTCATCTAAATCATTGATTTTGATAACAAACAACAATGGGCCCAGCACCGACCCCTGAGGCACACCACTAGTCACATGCCCCCAGTCCGACAAGTTTCCTTCCACTATTACCCACTGCTTCCTACTATCAAACCTATTGTGTATCCAATTTGCCAACTCTCCCTGGATTCCATGCGATCTAACCTTCCACTCCAGCCTACAATGTAGAACCTTATCAAAGGCCTTACTGAAATCCATATAGACTCTGTCTACTGCCCTGCCCTCATCAACCTTCCTAGTCACTTCATCAAAGAAATCTAATTGATTTGTAAGGTATGATCTCCTATAAATGAAGCCATGCTGACTGCTCCTAATCAAACTCTGTCTTGCCAAATGCATGTCTATCTTATCCCTCAGGATCTTCTCAAGTAACTTATCTGCCACAGATGTTAGGCTTACTGGTCTTTGCAACCCTTCTCAAATAAGGGCACAACATTCATTACCCTCCTGTCTTCCAGGACCTCACCCATGGCTAACGATGATGTAAATATACCAGCCAAGACTCCTGCAAATTATTCTCTAGCCTCTTGCAGGGTCCTTGGATATATCTGATCAGGACCAGGAGATTTATCCACCTTCATACATTCTAATACTTTCAAAACCTCCTCTACTGTGATACCCATTTTTTCTGAAGAAGGGTCTAGGCCTGAAACATCAGCTTGCCTGCTCCTCTGATGCTGCTTCGCCTGCTGTGTTCATCCAGGTCTACACCTTGTTATGACTCCTCTATTGTGATATGGATTGTCCCCAGAATATCACCACTAACTTACCCAAGTTCCCAAGTCTTCTTGTCTTTCTCCAAGGTAAACACAGAGGAGAAATATTCAATGAGGACTTTGCCCATTTCCTGCAGTTCCATATATACATCTCCTTGAGGAGTTCTGTTCTCTCTCTAGTTATTCCCTTTCCTTTAATATATTTAAGAATCTCTTTGGATTTACCTGAATCTTCTCAGCCAAAAATATCTCGTGGCCCCCCCTTTGCCCTCCTGATTTCCTTCTTCAGTACCTCCTATATATCTCCAGGGATTCTCTTGATCGTAGCTGCTTTTACCTGAGCCATGCCTCCTTTTTTCTGGTCACACCCTCTATATCTCTTGTCATCCAGAGTTCCCTACTCCCACCAACCTTGCCCTTCACATCACAGGAACATATAGATCTTGAACTCTAGCTATCACACTTTTAAAGGCCTCCAGCTCGCCAGAGGTCCTTTTGCCTGTCAACAAGCTACTCTGATCAACCCCTGCAAGGTCCTGTCTATTTCCATCAAAATTCATCTTGCCCCAATTTAGGACTTGAACCTATGGATCAGTTTTGTCCTTCTCCAAAACAATTTTAAAATTAATAGAACTATCGTCCCTGGTCCCAAAGTGCTCCCCCGCTGCCACCTCAGTCACCTGTCCTGCTTTATTTCCTAAGCGTAGTTTGAGTTTTGCTCCTTCCCGAGTAGGAACCTCTATATACTGCTTGAGGAAACTTTCCTGAACACATTTAACAAATTCTACCCCATCTAAGCCCTTAATACTACGGCAGCCCTAGTCTATGTTAAGAAAATTAAAATCCCCCATAATTACAACCCTACTGCTCCTGCAAGTCTCCACAGTCTCCCTGCCTATTTGTTCCTCTAAATCCTGTTGACTATTTGGGGGCCATAGTACAAACCCAATAATGTCACCATCCCCTTTTTCTTTCTTAGCTCCCATACACAAAGCCTCACTGGATGATTCCCTCATTGGATAGTGAGCTATAAAATAAAATCTACTGGGAAATTTTGATTTTTTTTTGTTGTAAAGCCATACATATTGCCACCCCTAGAGTTGAATCGGCATGTCTGTCCCGTTTGAATGACCGAGCCTTATTAAGCAGCTTATTAACCAGATGGCACCTTGAGGTTGCCTGTGATTTGAAAGCATTGGGTGACTTGAAAGCTGCCAGGCTAACAATTAATGAGTTTTAAAGTAAGTTCAGGAGCATTTCACAGGTAGGAAGGAGGGGATGCGGCAGAGATCATGGAAATTTTTGTTGCGTGCTCAGGAACATTGCTGTTTTTTCTAGCTTTTCGAAAGAACTGTTTCTGTGCTACAAAGCTGGCTGTGTATCTGTCAGAATACAGACATTTTCTGACCAGCCTATTCAGAGATGTTGTTACATGCCTCTGGAGCAGGGCTTTGGGATTTGAACTCAGGCCTCCTAGTACAGCAGTAGGGACACTACCACTGTGTCACAAGAGATGTCAAAAAGTTGCAAGTATTTTCTAATTAACCTGTTCAGAGATGTGATTATACACCTCTGCAGCAGATAGAACTTGAACCTGGCTCATCTGACCCAGAGGTAAGGCCACTGTCCCAAAGGCCCCACACCTCCCGCAACTCTCTCCATCAGCAGATAAAATGGCATTGATAGTGAAAGGGACTCTTGCTTGAATTGATTCAGGAGCAAACTGCATGTGCCAGGGAAGTGCTTCAAACCAGACAGAAACATTTTTATTTGCTAACAGCCAAACCTTCTACTTTTATTTTTAACTGTCCTTTTTAAGGATGACATATTTTCCAGCTCTGCCTCAGCCAACTCTTTTGGTTTCTGTTTGGCTGCCTGACCTGGAGTGACACCTTACAACTAACCACCATCAAGTGGTAAGCCCTATTACTTTGCTGGCTGACAGCTTCCTTTATTATTACCAGCTCAGACACTTCCCATCACTGAGTCAGATGGTTGGGAAGCAGTAGTGTCGATGGCTGGCACTACAGGATTCATTCTAAGGCAAATGAAAATAATTTTAATTTGACACTACAGGGCAAGGTCAAGGAATTAAAACATCAAGGTTTTTTGAGGCACATTTTTATCTCCATAGACTCCATAATTACTGTGTTGAAAACATTAATTGCTAAAAAGGTTAATGCATTAATAGTTGAAATTAATTAGCAGCATTCGTTTTTTAAATTAAGTAATACTTGGGGGTTGACTGTTATTCACTATTGTTTAAAGTAAGGTTACACAGTCACACATCAATACCTCCAGTGCATGTTGGTTTTGCCGTGGAATTAGAAAGCCTAATGAAAAGCCTTCATTTTTTAGATGACTGCTGGATGCACTTGGATTTTGGATTAGTCGGTGCTCTGAGGTAAATAGTCCAGGATGATAAGCATGTCTCATTACATGTGAAGGTCAAAATCTTGGTAAGATGAACGTTTGAAATTCTGTTTGTATACACAATCCCATGTGTGCAGCGAACAGATGTTTGTTTTATGCCGTTTTAACATACTCTGTGCAGTCAAAAGACAGTGTCAGCATTCTTGCAGAATTTGCTTTTGTTTCTACTATTAATTCTTATTCTTTAACAAAAATAGGACATCAAACTTGGACATGTTGACTCAATATTCCTTTTTGGTAGTGTTTATGATAATCACTAGCAGACATAACATAACTTAATGCCTTTGAGGTTTGTAGTTGCACTGATTTTGAAAGGCCAATTAATTTAACTACCTTGACTGACTGACTGTCACTGAATGACTAACAGAACATCTTCTCTTGAAGTGGAAAAAGATATAAGGAAAAAAGTCACTGTTTAACAGGATGATTGTGTTCACTATTTTGAGGCAGGGAGAAATACCTCCTAGTTTGAGCAAGCTAGTGGGAATATTGATATGCAGCAGGAAATTGCCTGTGGGAAAGCTCATGAGTGAGCTTTTCTTCACCCTGTAATTTGTAGAGAAGGAATAGATAAGCTTTAGTAGCATGCTTCTCTGCTTGTTTCAATAACAAAAATGACCTTTATGTTGTCATAATTTATGCCTGCTTTATGCGTAAGGCATCCATTTTGTAAATAATTACCTATATATTACTGATTGTGAAACAATAGATCTAGGTTAGTCTCCTCAACCTTCCAAACATTTCAGAGATGCACACTGTTCCAAATGGTTCCAAAAGAATTAATGATGGAGACTACATTCTGCTCCACCCAATCTGATGATATTACGCAGTATGAAGCAGAATCCAGGAACTCTCTCACACTCAATGGAAATCTCACTGATTTTATCCTTGATTCAAGGATACCTATCACTCTCCTAGCAGATCAAATATCATCAGGTCATTTGAGCAGAGAGGAACAGAGTGGACATTTAAAGTCCGGTATGACTCCCCTGTGGAAGAGTCATATTGCACTCAATGTTTACTATGTTTCCCTCTTCCAGGTCCTGCTAGACCACTGAATTTCTCCAACATTCTTTGTGTTCCAGATTACCAGCATCTGCAGTATTTTGCTCATTATTTTAAGTCAAATACCTTGGCTGCAAAAAAACAGAAGTTACAGTTGATAGAGATGAGACTATGTGTTCTAGGTGGAATAACTCGAGTAAAGATATGGAATGGGTATCACCTCAATACAAGGGTATAAGAGGTTTGAAAATGTTCAACAATGCAATATCTGTAATCATCTTGTTGTTGAGCCTACACACGTCTTGACCTTAATATCTGATGGAGTAGCTGAAGGAGTTTAACTAGTTCCCAGGGAACAACTGAGCTAGCAACAAGTTATTGTCAAACAACTGGTGGCACGTTTTATTGCATTTTCTAAAATGCGACAGAATCTAAAAAGAACCTAAAAGAAAGGGAAAAAAAACATTAAAAATTGCCAATAACACATATTGGCCTGACATACCTCGTATGTTTCAAAATGGAGCTCCAGTATGTTCATTTCCAAGTATTACTCTGATAAACTGGTACTCCCTGTGTGTAGAAAGATAATCTCAATTGATTCTGTCTTGGCCTCAGTGAATGATTTCATACTGGCAAGGAAGGAAGTATGCAACACTACTGGAGTAGTGGAAATGTTTTCCAATCCCATCAATGACCAAAGAAACTTCAAAAGCCAAAAACAGCAAAGTTTACCAGAAGAAAGAAGTGCTGAGAACAACAATGAGCAGTGCAACCCATCTGGAGGTCTGGAGAGAAAGAAGGGAGAAAGTGCAAAAACAGGGATCAGGAAGGGGGAGTGAGAGGGGCAGAGTGGAGAAAAATGGAAAGAAGGAGAGGACGTAAAAGAAATAGGAGTGCAGGAGTGCTCAGAATGAAGAGGAATGACAGGGTGGACAGGTAGGATGGAGGGGGAGTAGGGAAGATAAGTAGGTACTAAGGAAGAATGATGGGGTGAGAGATGAGAGAGGGAGGGGACAGGACGGTAATAATATGACAATATAATAAACATAGTGATTACAACTAACGTAAGTAATACTGGATAACACAGTAAAAATCATTGTAGTGATTTGTCTGTGTTCAACAATCACATGCTTCACGCCATTGCATTTACCACTAAGAAAAATATGTGAGGCTTGTATCTCCAGCTTAAAGAGTTTCTTCCTTGATCATTTCTAGGCTGAGAAATTGCTTTGGTGCTTTTGTTTCAGCTTCATTCCTTGTCTTCCAGTGACCTTAGTTGACTGCTGCTGGCCGCATTATAGGCAAGTAAATGTTTGCAATTGTCATGGTTCGTGTGCTGTGATATTTCATTTCGGGGTCACTTAGTTTCCTAGATCACCATTAGATGACAGGTGATGACTGAATGAAGACTGCAGATCATAGCAAATGAATGCAAACAAATGCTATTGAGCAAGCATTATGTCAAAATATTCTGGTAGGTGACCTGCGTACACTTGTATCCAATTAATTGCATAACTCAATGGAATCAGCTTCACCAATTAACTTCTGCCTGAGTAAGATACCGAATGCTTCAGAAACTCAACTTCATAAACCAAGTGCCTGACCATTGACTTTAGTTTTCTGTCTCAGTCTGGGTGAGTATGTGTAATGTTTATATTTTTGCCTCTAGCAACATCTTCTCAATGTTCATTATTTTCACATTTAATGTAACCTTCACCATGACAGTGGATGTGCCCATGAGACCTTTGCCCATGAGGCAAGACTGTGGCTGTAGGAAACAGTGAAGCATCAGTACGAAAGGGGGTTACATGTGGCTGAAGGGCATATGGCTGCCTCAATGTCAGAGATGATACATATTGCATTTAACATTTACAGCAATGCACTGCAAGTGCCTGAAAAGCACAACAATATGTGATTGGGAAAGGGGATACATGGTTAGTAAGACAGAGAGGGACTCTAGTTAGTCACATTAGACTGCCATAGTCAGGCAAGGGCTGTAGCCATTTAATAGTTAGTGAGGTTGACTATGGTTACTCAGGCATTTGGTTCAAATCAAGTCTGGGGACTGAACTTTGCTTCCTCCTTGAAGTCAAGCAGGTGAAGCAGTCAAACTGGTGCTTCGTTACTGAGGAACATTGCTTTTTTCTATTCATTTTGTGGGATGTGGGTGTCGCTGGCTGGCCAGCATTTCTTGCTCATCCCTAGTTGCCATTGAGAAGGTGGTGGTGAGCTGCCTTCTTGAACCTTTGCAGTCCTCCTGCTGTGGGTTGACCCACAATGCTATTAGGAAGGGAATTCTAGGATTTTGACCCAGGTACAGTGAAGAAACGGTGAAATATTTCCAAGTCAGGATGATGAGTGGCTTGGAGGGGAACTTGGAGGTGGTGGTGTTCCCATATGTCTGGTTCACTTGTCCTTCTAGATGGAAGTGGTTGTGGGTTTGGAAGGTGCTGTCTGGGGATCTTTGGTGAATTTCTGCAGTGCATCTTGTAGATGGTACACACGATGTTACTGAGCATTGGTGGTGGAGGGGGTGAATGCTTGTGGATGTAGTGCCAACCAAGTGTGATGATGTCAAGCTTCTTGAGTGTTGTTGGAACTGCATTCATCTAGGCAAATGGAGAGTATCCCATCACACTCCTGACTTGTGCCTTGTAGACGGTGGACAGGCTTTGAGGGGCCAGGAGGTGAGTTATCTGCCACAATATTCTTAGCTTCTGGCCTGCTCTTGTAGCCACTGTGTTAATGTGCTGAGTCCAGTTGAGTATCTGGGCAATGATAACACCCAGGATGTTGATAGTGGGAGATTCAATGATGGTAACACTGTTGAATGTCAAGGGGCGGTGGTCAGATTGTCTCTTATTGGCAATGGTCATAGCCTGGCATTTGTGTGGCACGAATGTCACTTGCCACTTGTCAGCCCAAGCCTGGATATTGTCCAGATCTTGCTGCATGTGAACATGGACTGCTTCAGTATCTGAGGAGTCATGAATGGTGCTAAACTTTGTGCAATCATTGACAAACATCACCACTTCTGACCTTATAATGGAGGGAAGGTCATTGATAAAGCAGCTGAAGATGCTTTGGCCCTAGGACACTACCCTGAGGAACTTCCTGTAGAGATGTCCTGGAGCTGAGATGATTGACCATCAACAACCATGAGCATCTTCCTATGTGTCAGGTATGACTCCAATGACCGGAGAGTTTGCCCCGTGATACGCATTGATTCCAATTTTGTTAGGGCTCCTTGATGCCACACTCAGTTGAATGCAGCCTTGATGTCAAGGGCTGTCGCTCTCACCTCACCTCTGGAATTCAGCTCTTTTGTCCATGTTTGTACCAAGGCTGTAACGAGGTCAGGAGCTGAGTGGCCCTGGCGGAACCCAAACTGGGCATCACTGAGCAGGTTATTGCTGAACAGATGCTGCTTGGTAGTACCGTTGATGACACCTTCCATCACTTTACAGATGATTGAGAGGAGACTGATGGGGCGGTAATTGGCCGGGTTTGATTTGTCCTGCTTTTTGCGTACAGGACATACCTGGGCAATGTTCCACATTGTCGGGTTGATGCTAGAGTTGTAACTGTAGTGGTACATCTTGGCTAGAGGAGCGGCATGTTCTGGAGCAGGAGTCTTCAGTACTATTGCCAGAATGTTGTCAGGCCCTGTAGCCTTTTCAGTATCCAGTGTCTCCAACTGTTTCTTGATATGGAGTGAATCTAATTGGCTGAAGACTGGTATCTGTAATGCTGGGGACTACTGGAGGGGACTGAGTTCGATCATTCACCTGGCACTTCTGGCTGAAGATTGCTGAATTGCTTCAGCCTTATCTTTTGCATTGATGTGTTGGGCTCTTTCATCAATGAGGATGGGGATATTTGTGGAGCCTCCTCCTCCAGTGAGTTGTTTAATTGTCTACCACCGTTCATGACTGGATATGGCAGGACTGTGAAGCTTAGATCTGATTCGTTGGTTGTGGGATCACTTATCTCTATCTATCACTTGCTGCTTTTGCTGTTTGGCGTGCAAGTAATCCTGTTTGGTGGCTTCACCCAGTTGATACCTCACCTTCAGGTATGCCTGGTGCTGCTCCTGGTATGCCCTCTTGCACTGTCCATTGAACCAGGGTTGGTCCCCTGGCTTGATGATAATGCTAGAGTGTGGGATATACTGGGCCATGAGGTTACAGATTGTTTTGGAGTACAATTCTGATGCTGTTGATGGCCCACAACGCCTCATGAATGCCCAGTCTTGAGTCGCTAGATCTGTGCAAAGTCTGTCCAATTTGGCACGGTGATAGTGCCACACAACACGATGGAGGTTGTTCTCAATGTGAAGGCAGGACTTTGTCTCCACACGGACTGTGCAATGGTCACTTTTACCAATACTATCATGGACAGATGCAACTGCAGCTGGCAGATTGATAAGGTTGAGGTCAAGAATGTTTTTCCCTCTTGTTGGTTCCCTCACCACCTGCCACAGGCCCAATCTAGCAGCTATATCCTTTAGGACCTGACTAGCTTGATCAGTAGTACTACTGCCAAGGCACCTTTGGTGGTGGACATTGAAATCCCCCACCCAGAGTACATTTTACTCCCTTGCCATTCTCAGTGCTTGCTCTAAGTGTTGTTCAACATTGAGGAGTACTGATTCATCAGCTGAGGGAGGACAGAATATGATAATCAGCAGGAGGTTCCCTTGCCCATGTTTAACCTGAAGCCATGAGACTTCATGGGATCTGAAGTCAATTTTGAGGACTCCTGAAGCAATACCCTCCCGACTGTATACCACAGTGCCACTACCTCTGCTGTGTCTGTCCTTCTGGTGGGTCGGGACATATTCAGGGATGGTGATGGTGGTGTCTGGGACATTATCTGTAAGGTATGATTCTGTGAGTATGACTATGTCAGGCTGTTGCTTAACTAGTCTGTGAGACAGCTCTCCCAATTTTGGCACTAACCCCCAGATGTTAGTAAGGAGGACTTTGCAGGATCAACAGGGCTGTTTCTGCCTTTGGTTTTTCCCGTGCCTAGGTTGATGCCAGGTGACATAGCACAGCATCAGTCTGGGGAATGAGCTATTGTCACTCAGGGGCATCCAACATGATTCCACGGCATGGCTGTAGCTGTAGCAAACTCATGTTAAGTGAATGGCATCATTATACCTGCTAGCTAAGGGAATGGTCACAGTCACAGGTGGCAATAAAGTATAGTAGGGTAGGATCTGCTTGGAAAGAGGAGGAGATTGAAAAGTCTCCAAGTGTGGAGGTCTAGGTATGGCAAGAGTGCCGGTCTGGCTAATGTTGGAACATCAATAGTTATAGGCTCCTGAGTTAAAATAGTGAGATTGGTTGTTACATAAAAGGATTTAATCAAATGAAGTGAAGAGTCATCAGGGAACCTGCAATTGTGTTACAATTGGGGAAGAGAAGAACAGGGTTATATCATGGGTCACAGGTGCTTCTGCAAAACCCTGCAGTGAATGCAAATTCTAAAGCTCACTGCATTGATTTAAAAATCAACAGCACAATAAACTTTCAATATTGACAAAGCAGCAAGAAAATTAAGAATTTTTTTTATTGGAAACAGGCTAGAATCATGGCTGAAATGTGAGGCCATCTAAAGAGCTAACTGAGTAATCACATGTCCATTGATTAATCAATACTAAGCATTTTTCTTTCAATTCCGTGTTCCACTGAGCATGTTATTATATCTCACACCATCTCACACCATCCATTGAAACAGAAATGGTCACCAGCATCTAAATGAGAGGGAGAGAGAAGGACCTGGAGACAGTCCCCAACACTGAGATGAGTGAGAGAGGACACTGGATAAATCAAACCGAGAAGAAGAGAAAAATGTCAAAGAGTGACATCCCAGGAAAGTTATGAAGCTGGTTGGTTTTTGAGGAGTGCTGTTAGGACTGTGTTTCAACCCCAGTAATTTTGAAAAATCCAATGTTCTAAACTGACACAGGGAAAGTAACAACTAAGAGACACAGGACAGAATATTTAGTGTGAGTAAAGGCAAGTAATTTTGACTTCCTACAAATTTCCAGTTTTAAGTTAATATTACAATAATAAATTGAAGTAACAAACTTAAAATACAAGTTAAAGAATGGTAGGCTGGCTCAGTCAAGCCAAATGGCTTTTCTGCGGCATGTTGTGGACACTGCTGTATAAGTCCATATGCAGACGTGTCACTGGCTGCACCAACCTGAGTTCCAGGTTACAGAGCTCAAGCAGAGGCTAGAGTCACCGAGGTGCACCATGAGGGAGAGTACAATAAAAATAGCAGGCAGGTAGTGCAGGACCCCAAAATATCCCATTAATTAATGGTTTTCCATTGTTCATTTTGATGAGATGAACACTTCCTTGATGGAGTGCAGCACGTGTTAACCTGTGGTCCAAATGTACTGGACAGGAGGTATAAGAGCAAAAGGGAGCACTGACAGAGATTCTTTTGCTAGGGAAATGGACAAGCATTCCTGTAGCCATCAGTGTGACTCCATGATGGATTGTTACCTCATTTGTGCTGGAGTTAGGAGAATGTCTGTAGGGCATTCTTGAGTCGGGGTCTGAATAGCCAGAGATTGTGGTACACATTGGTACTAATGACAAATGTAGGAAGTGGGATGTGAACCTGCAATCAGAATTTAAGGAGCTAGGTAGAAAATTAGCGAATAGGATCTCTGAAGTCCATAATCTTTCAATTGCACTGTGTGCCAAATGCAAGATAGTACAGAAATAGGAAGACAGATTAATGTATGCCTGGAAAGATGGTTCAGGAGGAAGGGTTTTAGATTCCTGGCTGTGCGTGAGATGATACCTGTACAACCCTGATGGATTGCACCTGAGCTGAGCTAGGATTGAGTTTTGTGCAGGAAGTTTGCTAATGCTGTATGGGAGGGTTTAAACTAACTCAGCAGGGGAAGCAAGAAAGAATATTAGAAAGTGATACCAAGGTGCACAATGTAGGGTTCTGGTTTGCATCAGTAAATTTCTGATTTTTAGGTGGCTCGGATCACCCCCAGATTCCTGGCTCTGACATTGGACTTATTTAGGAATGTGAAATGATGTAGACTGTAGACAGGTGTTTCAGAGCAAAAGAATCTTTGTGTTTATTAAATACCAAATGTATGTATAATACAAGATATAAATGCAAATGCAATAAACTGTGAAATTGACACAATCAATTATACAGAGGACAGTAACACTGTTAAATTAGACACAGATTAAACACTATTAGAAGCTAAACAGAAGTTTTAATCACAGACAATTTGACCAGGCTTCCTACCCTTGGGGTTCCCTGCACTGTCACCACCTGCCTTCTCCTCCCTACTAGCCAGGTTGGAAACTTTGGGCTCTTGAAGCTGACCATTGGGGAAAATGCGATTTTGAAGCACAGCTGACTGTTCCCACTTGCTGTATCCAGTGCCTTAATGAAGACTTTGGACGGTGTAGGCCTTCAGTCTGGGTTGAGTTTGCTGATGCAGTAGGAAACATATCTGGATTTATTGGGTGATTACTTCAGATGAAACGATGAAGGGGCAACACTCCGAAACTTTGTGATTTCAAATAAAACTGTTGGATTACAACCTGATGTCACATGACTTCTGTATGCGAATGTACAGTGCAATTAATAACATTGGAAAGTTGCAGGTACAGATTGCCTTGTGGGGTTATGATGTTGTGATAATACTGGAGACCTAGATACAGGAAGGGCAGATCTGGATGTTAATTGTTCCTAGTTACAACTCATTCATAAATGATAAGTAAAGGGAAAAAAAATGAGGGTGGGTAATTGAAATAACTACACAGAAGCTGGTATCCCGTCACCAAGTCACTCTTTGTTTACTTTTGCACAGTACAGGCAGTCGCCTGAACCGAGAAGATACTAAATCCTCTGTTTATATTGGTCAGCCAGGGCTTCCTGATTGGACCAGGTTAACAGCCCAATCAAGGATCTCACAGTAAACAAGATCCACCAGGTTCCAATCACTGCAGTGATGTTTTTGATTAAGAAAAATATTGCAGTTCTGGAGACGGAGAGAATATTTCAGAGGGTTGAAGGACAAATCAATATAGCTAATAAACATGAAATTTCCAATTAAATTGCTTTATGTAGAATATAGACCACCACTTAGTTAGAAGTGTATGGAGGAACAACTCTGCAAGGAAATTGGAGACATGTAAACATCATAGAGATGTAATAAAGGTGAGGGCTCTTTAATTATTGGTTCATAGACTGGAAAAGTGGTAGGGAAGCAGCAAGGGAGACGTGTTCCCAGATTATGTCTGGGAGAATTTCCTATAGCTGTAGGTGTGTCATCCAGCAAGAAAGGAGTCTCTTCTAGACCTTCTTGCTGGGAATGACATGAGCCAAGTAGATCAAATGACAATGAGGAAACATTCAGTGGACAGTATTATTGTACCATAGGTTTAGGACGACAGTAAAAAATCATGCTGTTTGAGTAATACTCTACTTTCTCATCCTTCCAGCAAAGGCAAACAACCATTCAACAATGCTCCATTCTAAAACTTGTCTTATCACAACATGCTTTCCTATCTATCTTTGTGTCATCAATGAAATATGTTACTGTGCATTCACTAACCTGACCTAACTCATTGTGTAAATTGTCAAATGCTAAGCCCCAGGAGGACTTTAATTGTCACACCCTGACAATCCAAACACAGACCCATTAATGCATACTCTGTTTTCTGCCACCCAACAATCTTTGCTCCATTAAATATGTTACCCTTACATCATCAGTGCTTTATTCTCTTCCATAACCATTGGTGTAGCATCTCATCAAATGCTTTCTGGAAATACAAATAGTGTATGTCTACAGGCTTCTCTTTATCTAGAGCTCATGTTAATCCTTGAAGCAAGTTTAACAACTCGGTTAAACATGTTCGCAGAATCAAGCCGACTCTTCTAACCTTGAGTTTTTTCAAGTGCCCAGCTACAACCTCTTTAAGGAAAAGTTCTAATACCTCCCTGCAATAAAAGTCAAGCTAACTGGCGTTCTCCGTTCTTCCCTTTTTGAATTCACAAGTTATATTTGCTACTTTCCCTTTGATGGAATCTTTCCAAATTGAGGCAATTTTGGAAAATTAACACCAACGCATCTATTATCTCATTAAGCACCTATTTTAAGACCCTAGAATGAAGTTTATAAGAGCTCAGTTCCATTAGTTTGTAGTGATTGCAATTTTGCTATGATCCTGTCCTTTCTACTTGTTGATTTAAAACTATTACAACTTTTTCCTTTCTATAGTGAAAAAAGCAAAAAGTATCATTCATCTGCCATTTCCATATTAACTCCTCATTTTCAATCTCCAGAGGACCAATACTCACTTTAGCTTCTTTTTCTCTTTTATTACTCATCCCTCACACCCCCACCCCGCAATAAAAAAAACCAAAACAGAATCCCCCTCGTCCTCACATACCATCCCACCAACCTCCGGATCCAACGCATCATCCTCTGACACTTCCCCCATCTGCAATCCGACCCCACCACCAAAGACATTTTTCCCTCCTCACCCTTATCTGCCTTCCAGAGGGACCACTCTCTCCGTGACTCCCTTGTCCGCTCCACACTCCCCTTCAGGCCCACCACACCCGGAACTTTTCCCTGCAACTGCAGGAAGTGCTACACCTGCCCCTACACCTCCCCCCTCACCCCAATCCCAGGCCCCAAGAAGGCTTTCCACATCAAGCAGATGTTCACCTGCACATCTGCTAATGTGGTATACTGCATTCGCTGTACCCGTTGTGGCCTCCTCTACATCGGGGAAACCAAGTGGAGGCTTGGGGACCGCTTTGCAGAACACCTATACTCGGTTCGGACTAAACAACTGAACCTCCCAGTCGTGAACCATTTCAACTCCCCCTCCCACTCCTTAGATGACATGTCCATCCTGGGCATCCTGCAGTGCCACAATGATTCTACCTGAAGGTTGCAGGAACAGCAACTCATATTCCACTTTGGGAACCCTGCAGCCTAATGGTATCAATGTGGACTTCACAAGCTTCAATATCTCCCCTCCCCCTACCGTATCCAATAACCAGCCCAGCTCGTCCCCGCCTCCCTAACCTGTCCTTCCACCTATCCCCTCCTCTCACCTCAAGCCCCACCCCCATCTCCTATCTACTAACCTCATCCCGCCCCCTTGACCTGTCCATCCTCCCTGGACTGACCTATCTCCTCCCTACCTCCCTACTTACACTCACCTTTACTGGCTCCATTACCGGCTTTTTGACCTGCCTGTCTCCTCTCCACCTATCTTCTCCTCTATCCATCTTCTATCCGCCTCCCCCTCTCTCCCTATTTATTTCAGAACCTCCTTCCCCTCCCCCATTTCTGAAGAAGGGCCTAGGCCCAAAACGTCAGCTTTCCTGCTCCTACAATGCTGCTTGGCCTGCTGTGTTCATCCAGCTCCACACCTTGTTATATCAGAAATTCTTAGAATACATCTTTCCATTTCTTGATAGTTTCCTCTCATACACCAATTTGTTCCTGCTAACCAACTTTTTCAGTTTTCTCTGCCATCCTTTTAATTCTGATTAATTATCTGACTTGCTGTTCATCTTTGCAGTTTTATGCTTTTCCTTTAAGTTTGATGCTTTTCCTAACTTATTTACTGAATGTAGATCCTCCCTTTAGAATTTTTATTTATAGTAGGAAGAAACTATTCTGAGTATTCTGAATTACCCCCTTAAACTGTCTCTGTCGACCTGTGCCCTAGCTTAGTATGGCGGTTCATTTCTGCTAGCTCAGCTTTTGCGCTCACGTAGTTGTCCAATACTAGTCTTAAACCCAATCTTTCCTTTTTCAGGATGGATTTAATCATGTTATGATCACTGCTGCCTGGGTGGTGGTTGGTGGGGGTGGGGGATGGGGCATTGCTTTACTCAGTGGACATTAATTAAGCTTGTTACATTACACAATATCAAATCTAATATAAATAGCTCCCTGTTCAGAAGCAGAACTGTACAAACTAGATTTATTTTTCTGGACTGTGGGCTTAAAACTGTGAAAAGATACCTCTTTAAACCAAGGGACTGCGGAATAAGTTGTAGTTTTTAAAGAAAGAAAATTCTGGAATTCGTTGCGTGTTGTGTCTACAAGGCGGGTTGAAACAACAGTGGGGTAGACCAGGGCGTGTGACTAGGGGCCATTTTGTCTGGTGACAGACTTTTGATTTTTTTTCCAACCAGGAACAGCTGTGTGTGTTCAGGAGTATTCAGAACAGTAACTTGACTGGTTCTTGGGTGGGTGTCTACAGCTTTGGGGACAGTACAAATAAATATCTGGCCTATGAAGTAGAAACATCTTTCCTTCAGTTCCTTCTGTCAGTGGAGAAGTAAAAGAACATTCTAAGTAGCTAGCTACTCTTCTCAGTTGCTCTTTTTCTTGTGCATGTGCTGTCTCTCTGTCACTCTCTATCTGTGCTAATTCACTTGTTGAAAAGAAAATGTGGGAATAAAAGACATTGAAAGGATGAATTCTCAACCAGTGAATGAAAGGTTAAGAATCAAGGTTTCCAAAATCTCTGGTTGCCCTCAAAGAGCTGAAAGGGCTCAGAAGGAAAACATCTCATTGATAACATAATCCGGACTGATGCCAGAATTGTGTATTTTGGTAAAGCAAACAAGAGCAGGACTTGCACAATTAAAAGTAGGGCCTCGTGTAGTGTTGTAGAACAAAGAGACCTAGGGGTTCAGATATATAATTCTTTGAAGTTTGCATCACATTGCTCAGTCTTTTGCGTAAAAGAGTTGGGATGTCATCTTCAGGTTGTACAGGATGTTGGTGAGGCCTCTTACGGAAAACTGTGTCCACTTCTGGTTGCCCTGTTATAGGAAGCATATTATTAAGCTGGAGAGGGTTCAGAAAAGACTAACCATGATGCTACCAGGAATGGACAGTTTGAGTTATAAGGAGAGGCTGGATAGGCTGGGACATTTTTCACTTGGGGCTATTGAGGTTGGGGGGTGACCTTATACAGGTTTATAAAATCATGAAGGTTACAGATAATGTGAATGGTAAATGTCTCTTCCCTAGGATGGGGGATTTCAAGACTAGAGAGCATATTTTTAAGGTGAGAGAAGAAAGATTTTTAAAAAAGACATGAGGGGCAACTTTTTCACACATAGTGGTACATTTGTGGAATGAACTTCCAGAGGAAGTGATGGATGTGGTACAGTTATAATGTTTAAAAGACATTTAGAAATGTATATGAATAAGCAATGTTTGGAGGGATATGGGCCACTTGCAGGCAGATGGGACTAATTTAGTTTGGGATTATGGTCAACATGGACTGGTTGGACTAAAGATTCTGTTTCTGTGCAGTATGAATCAATGCCTATGACTCTATGACTTGTTTTTGTTACTTCCCTACCCATAACATTTGCATGTTCTCTCTGTGTTTATCTTTAAGAATTTGGTTTTACTTTTTAATAAACGGTCAGAGTAAGTTATAAAGTTATAAGTTTGTAATTTGTGCTTCTTTACTACTGTTTGCTTTTAAAAAAATTATGTTTCAAGAAATGGCTTTTTCTTTGAATGCAGAAAGCTGGTGAGTGTTTTCTTTTAACCTGGTCTGATCAGTTAGGCAAATTGGAAACTTCAGATAGCTTAATTAATCTTTTCACATTTGTGGTGACTCCAGGAATATTAGGGCTTGATTTCCTGCACATTACCCCAGTGATTTGTGACAGAACACGCTGCTCTATGCATTCAATGAATTCCTCATTCAGGCTGCTGCTGCCAATCCGATTTTTCCAATATATATCTGGCTTAAGGTTATCCATGATTACTGCCATCCATTTATCACAAGTATTTGAGGTTTCTTGCATATTTTGTCCTTCGTTGTGGTTACTGCCAAGTAGTCTGTAGACTGCTCCCGCTAGTGACTAAACAAAAGGAAACAAAGAACTGCAGATGCTGGAAGTTAGAAACAGATATTTCTGGAAAAACTCTGCAGGTTTGGCAGCTCTACAGGAAGAGAGCAGAGTTAACATTTCAGGTCCAGTGACCCTTCTTCAGAATTGTTTTGAATTTAGCCCTAACTCATTCAGTCTCTCGCCATCAATCCTGGCATCTCAGCAATCAGTCTAGCAAACATTCATCACACTCCCTCCAGAACATCCTTTGTCGGAAAAGAAGATCAAAACTGTACACAATATTCCAGGTATGATCTCACCAAGGCCCTGTACAATTTCATTAAGACATCCCTGCCTTTGTATTTAAATTGTCTCGCTATGAAGGCCAATATACTATTGCTTGCTGCACCTGTATACATACCTTTGAGTAGCAGTCAGTGATTAGTGGAGTACTGCAGGGACCAGTGTTTTGACCCCAGCTGTTGACAATTTGTATTAAAATTTTAGATGAGGGAATCAAATGGATTATCTCCACGTTTACAGATGACATAAAGTTGAGCGGGAGGATTGATGGTGAGTAAGATGTAAAGATGTTTCAGTGTGATTGGAAAAGTTGAGTGAAGGGGACAAATGCATAGCAGATGAAGTACAATGTGGATAAATGTGAGGTAATGCACTTTGGCAGCAAAAACAGGAAGGCAGATTATTTTCTGAATTGTGATAGATTGGGAAAGGGGTATGGGCCAAAAGACATTGTTGCCCTTGTACACTAGGTTCAGCAGGCTGTGAAGCAAGCAAATGGTATGTTGGCCTTCACAGCGAGAGGATTTGAGTACAGGAGCAGGGACGTCTCACAGAAATTGTACGGGGCATTGGTGAGAGCACATCTGAAGCATTGTGTTCAGTTTTGACTGTCTTACCTGGGAAAGAATGTTCTGGCTGTGGATGGAGTGCAACAAAGGTTTACCAGACTGATGGCAGGACTGATGTATGAAGAGAGACTTGATTGTTTAGGGCTATATTCACTGGAGTTTAGAAGAATGAGGTGGGGGAAAGATTTTCATATAAACCTGAAAAATTCTAACTGGATTTGACAGAACAAAGGTAGAAAGGATGTTCCTGATTACTGGGGAGTCCAGGACAACGGGTCATAGTTTAAGGATACAGGGTAGGCTATTTAGGGCTGAGATGAGGAGGAATTTCTTTACCCAGAGAGTGGTGAGCCTATGGAATTCTTTAGAAAGAAGTTGAGGCCAAAATATTACATGATTTCAAAAAAGGAGCTCTTATTGTGAAAGGGATCAAAAGGTGTGGGTGGTGGGAAAGCAGGAACAGGGGACTGAATTGTACAATCAGCCATCATCATATTGAATGGTGGAGTAGGCTTAAAAGGTTGAATGATGTACTCCATATTTTCACCAGTTACCTTTCACTTGATTTAACTTCCCAAGTCAGATAGCTATTGCAGATTGAATTAGAAAACCGATTGTCAGTCAATCATTCTGTTTGTGATTATTAGACCGAATTTTAAGAGTTTTGTCCACTTATTTGATGGAAACAGCCTACCACTACTCCTACATTCTCATTCTGTTTGGTATTTATGAATTTGGAATGAACACAGAGGTCTGTCTCAGATGGTGCAATGCCCACAGCAACACAAGACCTTGTCAACATATTTATTTATGTCTATTCCATCATGCTGCAATTTTTTTTTGACTTCAAGTTGTATCCTCTTCTATCACCACAAGATAACTTATTAAATAAGTGCTCCACTGGAATAACAACATGTTGGATTGATGCATTGATAGAACAAACAAGCAAAGTTATCTTGCATACATCTGGAATCCAAAGTAATTGAACATTTGCCACTTTCAGATTGGTGACAATTTTCAAAAACAATGATTTCATGTATTTAATCAACACAAATTGATTCCCATAGTTTAAAAAAATGCCCCAGGTTTCTAGATTTCCACATCCTGCTTTATCTATTTTTAATTCAGATGTGCTTGAGCTGAACAGAATTTTGAGAAATCTTGAAACACTTATGGTTGCTTGCTGTTCCATTTTTTTATTTCTTCTGAAAGCCACTATTATTGTACTCGAGTATCAACAACAATCAATGAATTCAGATAAAATCGCCCTGTGCTATTTTATCAACAGAGTTCTGATGTTGTTTCAGCTCAATGAAAATTTTCAAAGAATTGACCCACAGGGTTCTATTAACTTGACATCTATCATGAGACTTGGTGCCTTTCAATATCCTCAGCTATATCTGAGTTGCATTCATACTCCTTGTGATGATCAAAGCACAGCTTTAGTTGGCTAGGCAAAT
Source organism: Ginglymostoma cirratum (assembly GCA_024137785.1). NCBI lineage: Eukaryota > Metazoa > Chordata > Chondrichthyes > Orectolobiformes > Ginglymostomatidae > Ginglymostoma > Ginglymostoma cirratum. The sequence goes on along the minus strand of JAHRHZ010000289.1, from coordinate 25,260,944 downwards.
GGCATAATGTTAGGCAAAACAGAATTTCTTTCTTTAGCAGTAAACTAGTTTCTTTGTATTTGTTTCTTTGTGAAATGTTCCTTTGAAATGAGCCCTTGTGACCAGATCTGTACTCTAGCCCTTTCCTTTTACTCAAGTCATGATGTTAAATTGTTAACATTTGGCTGCTTTCTCCACCAGAAAGTATTGAATCAATTCAGTGTTCTATGGTGCTCTTAAAATATCATTGCATCATTTGAAAAAGTGCAGCAGAATTAAGAATGTAATAATGTGTGAAAAGTAGCAACTCAACAATTTGTTAAAATTTCTTCAATAATGCTTTTTGTTCCATTATGCCTTATGGTCAATAAGTCGAGGTGTGCTCATGATACCACTGCTGCATCATAGCATGGCACCTGTGGAAATAAAGGTCTCATGTGCCATCTTGCCTTGGATGACTTGACATGTGATACTCTACTCAAAACAAGTTGCTGTGTTGTAACCTAACGGCTTGTTATTAGCTCGGCAACTATGTGCCTGAGGTGGCAATGTCTGTAACTTAATAGTTGTGATAAATATCTATTGGATTATTCAAACATGATACCCATGCTCAGTTTTTATATGATATAGGAGACAACAGTACCGTTGCTGCTTCAGGTATAATAACATGTTGGAAGCAAGCTCACACCATTTAGAAGCTGTGGCCTTGTGTAAAGGTGGTCGCTTGATGGTTGATGCTTGGGAAGAATAATTGAAGATCAACCGGACAACAGCTTCGGAAAACAGAAAATTTGGACAAAGTAGAGAGCTTCTTGCACTTAAGTGTCATTTGTTTCTATGAGAATACTAGGGATATGTGTTACGCACTAAGAAAACAGCTCTTCTTGTCTTGAAAGATCTTACACTTCAACCAATCTAAAATTGCCTTAATCAAAAATAAAATAAAAGTCTGAAGTGTACTCTTGAGCTAGTTTACAAGGCTAGGGTAGTGCAGATATCGGAAAGACCACAATGCTCTCTCCTGACCGTTGATCTGTAAGTATCAATCTCTCATAAAAGCTGCAAGGTCTGTGTTACTAAAGAAGGAGCAGCTTTAATTTATAATGACACAAATCAGGGACACCGTTTAATGTGCTACTGTGTATTGAATCTAAGGTGGAATCATAGATAGGAGAAACCTCTTTATAGATTATGCATCCAGTCATACACTTACTGAATTAAAATTGTTCAAACAACATATGTAGTTCTATTTTACAGGCCAAATGATAGATCTTCCTGAAAAAGAGTTTTTAAAATCTTGCTTGACATTGATGAGGAATTAATATTTGTGGAATTAATATGTTTCGTCTTTCCAGGGATAATCAGAAAGACCCAGAAAAGCTCTGGAAGATTCTTGAAAAGCAGCTCAAAGAAAAATAAACTTCAGATTAACAGATGTTACCCCAGATCATAGACTCAGCAACCCCAAAAGTCCATTGACTGATTTTTCTTCTTCTTTCCAGAAGACATTGCAAGGAAGGACAAATGTGTGACTCTTCTAAAGAAGAACAGTCGGAGAGACTCATTGACTTAGTAATTTCTTCTATTCCAATTAAAGTATTTAGAAAAGATCTCCAGGGCAAGAAAAGGAGCTATGCATTTAATGTATTATTTGAGGAAGAAGACAAGAATGAAGACTTGTGGCAGGTCAACAGAAATTACATTCTTGACATGCAGCCAACTCTGTCGCCCTGGCCAGCAAAGTATACCAAAATCTGTAACTGAAGTGCTTTGTCAAACCAAAACTGCATTTCTTGATATCTATAAAGCATGTGGTATCAAGGGATATTAGGCATGCGTGCAGGAAATCTAGCTCCACAACAAAATGCAAGGAACTAACAAGACAGTCCAACACCACAACACTGGCAGCAAGGAAAGTGGTAAGAAGGCGCACAAATGGAACAAATCAATGAGATTCGGAGTTAACCAAATGAAAGGGAAACCTCAGAAGATGATTGATCTTTCTAATATTGAAGAAAATGTCTGGCATAAAGTAAGCGAAAGCTTCTGCAACCATTGGTCCTGAAAAGTCAAAACAATGCAAACTAAAATCTAAAATTGAGGTGGCCATAGTTTCAACGTATTATTACTGTGCATGCTGAAAGAAAGAAGGTGCGTCATGGTACAAATCTTCACATCTTTGGTAAACAGAATTGAAGAAAATCCCATGCCTATAAGATACCATCTCACAATACATAACACATCACTAAGTTTGTGCATTGCCAGAATCCCACTGCATTGTCAACACCCCAGATCAATTTGGCTTTCTGAAATCTTCTGTCTGGTAGATCATAACCATCCATTTGTGGCAGTTCTACAAGGAAGCAAAGTTCTCAGTATAGTGCCAATTCATAAGGTTCAAACCACAGCCACTGTGGCAGAGCAGATTACACGTGACACAATTGAATCAGTCAACTGCCTGCAAGAATATGATTTTGAATGAGATATAATCCAGGTACCAAGGTGATTACAGCTGACCTGTTAAACAGATAACTCAACCCATATAAAGACTACTATACTTTCCTTGATCTGCACTGATGCCCTTCATAAAGAACTTCTCAAGGTGGCTCTATTACATTTTTGCCAGAGCCAGTGTGGACAGATGGAACCAGCCACAGCTGATTATAAGCAACTACAAAAGTTTGTTATGTAGGAATGACCTGACAATATTAAAGAAGTACATTAGAAAACTTGCTCATTTTTGGAAAAAAAGGAGGATATTTTCAAGGACGAATAAATCCTAATACTGGCCTGACAGCATTGTACGAAGATATCATATCCATGTTTCTCCAGGGTGTTGAATGCACAAGATTGCTAACACATGAATTTCTTCACTGACAGAGGATGAAACGGTATATTCAATGATTTGTGAATGCAGGTAAGGCAGGCTCAAATGCACCTCCACAGGCAGCAGAGGGACCCTCTACATCCACACATGTTCCACCCTCTCCTTGGTTGGCAAGATGTGGGAACCTTGGATGACAAGAGAAATTAAGAGCTTAGCCAAACAGAAAAAGGAGGCATATGTAAGGATTAGGAAATTGAAGATAAACAGAATACAATGATATCAGAAAAAAAAAACTCAATGAAGGAAGTAGGAGGGCTAAAAGGGGCAATGAAATGTTTTTGGTAAAAAGGATTAAAGTAAATCCCAAGGTGTCTTATATATATACAAAGAGCAAGAGGGAAGGGTAGGTCCTCTCAAGGACAAAGGAGGGAATTTGTGTGGAGCGGGAGCAAGTGGGTGAGGTCTTTAACAAATACTTTGCATTGGTATTCACAAAGGAGAAGGACAGGGACAGGGATGTTGATAGCTTAGGGCATATCTATATAAAAATGGACGAGGTGTTGTGTGTTTTGAAAAGCATAAAAGTAGACAAATCCCCAGGATCTGATGGGATCTATCCCAGAATGCTGAGGGAGGCAAGTGAGGACATTGTTGGGGCCTCGTATGAAATCTTTGTATCCTTTTTAGTTACAGAGCAAGACCCAGAGGACTGGAGGATAGCCAACATTGCTCCTTTGTTTAAGAAAGGCAATAGGGTTAATCTGGGAAATTATGGGCCAGTGAGCCTTATGCTAGTGGTAGGGACTTTAGCAAGGCCTTTGACAAGGTTTCTCATGGCCGGCTGATATGAAAGGTGAAGTCGCATAGATTCCGTGGTGAGCTGGTAAGATGGATACAGAGCTAGCTTAGCCATAGAAGGCAGAGTAATGGTGGAAGAGTATTTTTCTGACTGGAGATCTGTAACCAGTGGTATTCCCCGGGGATCAATGCTGGGATCCCTGTTGTTTGTAGCATATAGAAATGATTTGGAGGAGAATGTTGGTGGCTTGATTAGTTAATTTGCAGGCGACACAAAGATTGAGGAAGCTGTGGATAGTGAGGAGGATTGCCAGAGGATACAGCAGGCTATAGATAGGCTGGAGACTTGGGTGGAAAAATGGCAGATGGAGTTTAATCGAGACAAATGCAAGGTGATGTATTTTGGGAGATCTAATATGGGAGGGGAGTATACAGTAAATGGCTGAACACTCAGAAAGTGTTAACAGAGAGATCTGGCCATACATGCCCACAGTTTCCTGAAAGTGGCAATTAAATGGATAAAATGGTCAGGAAGTCATTTGGTATGCTTGCCTTCATTGGTCAGGGCATAGAGTATAAAAATTGCCAAATCATGTTGTAGCTTTACAGAACTTTATTTAGGCCACATTTGGAATATTAAGTACAGTTCTGGTTGCCGCACTACCAGAAGCATGTAGAGGCTTTATAGAGTACAGAAAAGGTTTAGGATGTTGCCTGATTTGGAGAGTAATAGCTATGAGGAGAAATTGGACAAACTTGTTTTGTTTTCACTTGAACGTCGAAGGATGTGGAGTGGCCTGATAGAAGTTCACAAAATAGAGAGGCATAGATAGAATGGATAGCCCGAGTCTTTTTCCCAGGCTAGAAATGTCAATTACTCGGGTACATAGATTTGAGGTAAAATGGAGTAATTTCAAAGGTAATGTAAGAGGCAAGGTTTTTTTTAAACAGAAGATGGTAAGTGCCTAGAATGTGCTGCCAGAGGAGCTACTGGAGGCAGATACAATAGCAACACTTAAGAGGCATCTCAACAGATTTTGAATAAACAATAAATAGAGGGATAAGAAACACACAAAGGGATATGGACCACAAAGTGGCAAAAGATTTTTACATTAGAAAGGCATCATGAGTCGATGCAGTCTTGGTGGGCTGAACATCCTGTTCCTGTGTTGTACTGTTCTTTATTGGATGTAAGTCACAATAGTCCTATTCAAAGTAAACTGGGAAGATTTCACGACTTGGCAACTTTGCAACACAATGAACCTAACCATCATTGACACAATAAGCGCTATTTCCAGGTATACAGTGCCCTGAATCGGATAATATCTGACAATGGAATACAGTATATTGGTAAACTGTTTTAGGATGAGTACTAAATCGGTGATGGCCCTTCACATATTGTCACTCCTTATCCACACTCAAATGGTCTAGCAGAATATATGGTACATACTGTCGAATCAATGACCATTAGTTTTTGAATTACAAAACAAGATTTTCACATTGCATTGCTGCATGTTTGTGCAACACATGGAGAAGTGCTACCTTCTAAGTACAGCTTAAGCTGACAAGCCAAGTGTGAGTGATTTGTCCAGCATCTATTGGCTAACTATTCTGAGACACAGGATTTTCTTCCCAGAAAAAAAGAAAATGAAAGAGATACTGTATGCAATAATTAAGCAAGTAGAAACAAACACAGAAAAACCTGGAGAAATTCAACAGGTCTGGCAGCACCTGTGTAGAGAGAAACAGAGTTAATATTTCAGGTCAGACTTCGGAACTGAAAGATGTTTGATTATTTTTATACTTTTAGACAAAGGCAGAAGAAGAACAAGAGGGCAGATGGTGGACAGAAAGCAGAGTTTGCATTTTGAGTCCAGTGACCCTTCTTCAGAACTCAAACATGTACTGCGGGTAAACTCTCTCTACAGATGCTGCCAGTGTTTCGGAAACATTGCTTCACCTGGAAGGTGTGTTTGGGCCTTGGACAATGAGGGGGGAGGACACGAAAGGGCAAGTTTTACACCATCTGTGATCGCATGGGAGTGTGAGCAAGTTTTATGCGTGGTGGAGAGGGACATGAAATAAAGTGCTCAGGTCCTAAAATTATTGAATTCACTATTGAGTACTGATTGCTGTGGGGTCTCCGAATGGAAAATGAGATGTTTTTCTTCCAGATTGCATTGATATTTGCTGGGGCACCGCAGCAAGCCCAAGACAGAGATGTTGGCCAGGGAACACTGTCGTGTTGGATGCAGCCTAACATGAGGTGGAATCATCAGAACGAATGTGACTGAGATGGAGAATTGAGGTGACTGTGGGAGACTGTGGGTTTCTGATGGATATTGGTGGGCAGCCTATCCTCAGACCGAACAAGCATGGGGCTGGATGAACACAGCAGGTCAAGCAGCATCATAGGAGCAGGAAAACTTGACGTTTCGGGCCTAAACCCTTCATCAGAAATGGGGGAGGGGAAGAGGGTTCTGAAATAAATAGGGAGAGAGGGGGAGGCGGATAGAGGATGGATAGAGGAGAGGATAGGTGAAGAGCAGGCAGACAAGTCGAAGAGAAGGGGATGGAGCCAGTAAAGGTGAGTGTAGGTAGGGGATTGGGAGGAGATAGGTCAGTCCAGGGAGGACGGACAGGTCAAGGGGGCGGGATGATGTTAGTAGATAGGAGATGGGGGTGTGGCTTGGGGTGAGAGGAAAAACAGGTTAGGGAGGTGGAGATGAGCTGGGCTGGTTTTGGGATGCGGTTGGGGGAGGGGAGATTTTGAAGCTTGTGAAATCCAAGCTATGCCTGCCTCTTTGTAGGTTATGTGGAACAATCCCTCTTCCGTACCTACACTGGCCCTAAACCCCACCTCTTCCTCCGTTACATTGATGACTGCATCGGCGCCGCCTCGTGCTCCCACGAGGAGCTCGAACAGTTCATCCAATTCACCAACACTTTCCACCCCAACCTGAAGTTCACCTGGACCATCTCCAACACTTCTCTCTCCTTCCTGGACCTCTCTGTCTCCATCTCGGGCAACCACCTAGAGACAGATGTCCATTTCAAGCCCACTGACTCCCACAGCTACCTGGAATACACCTCCTCCCACCCACCCTCCTGCAAAAATGCCATCCCCTATTCCCAATTCCTTCGCCTCCGCCGCATCTGTTCCCAGGATGAGACTTTCCAATCCCGCACATCTCAAATGTCCTCATTCTTCAAGGACCGCAACTTCCCCCCCACAGTGGTCGAGAACGCCCTCGACCGTGTCTCCCGA
>JAHRHZ010000289.1:25217171-25253672 GCA_024137785.1 Ginglymostoma cirratum | reverse complement strand
CTCTTCGACTTGTCTGCCTGCTCTTCACCTATCCTCTCCTCTATCCATCCTCTATCCGCCTCCCCCTCTCTCCCTATTTATTTCAGAACCCTCTTCCCCTCCCCCATTTCTGATGAAGGGTTTAGGCCCGAAACGTCAAGTTTTCCTGCTCCTATGATGCTGCTTGACCTGCTGTGTTCATCCAGCCCCATGCTTGTTATCTCGGATTCTCCAGCATCTGCAGTACCTTTTATCTCTATCCTCAGACCTCATTGGTCTCTTCTTAGGACTTCCACAGGCTCCTGGTCTGCATCTTCCATGGTAGATTTGGGTTTTCCTACATGCAGAAGCTGGACTGTATCTGTGTTGGAGATTTGATTGAAATAACATGCATACTTTTCTGCTCAAAAACTAAATGAAAGTTGGTGGAAGATTTGCCAGGCTTAGCACGCAAGTTGGTTAGTTGACCTCATCTTACTGCTTGTCCTCTGGCTGATCTGTGTTGTGATTTATTGCTGTTTACTACCTCATTGGCCTCATCATTATTTCCTCATTGATGGTTCAAATATGATTATGGGCCCTTTCTTGAGAATGAGAAAATCTTTTGCTATGGATACGGCTAGATGTTACAGTTCAAAAATATTAGTGGAACTTGAAGTAAGGCTATTTGATCGAGGTTAGCTGCAACATGCAAATACCTGACCCTAGAGGGAACCTTGAAATGGCCTGAAGAAAGTCTGAGATTTTTAAGTGCCCAAGAAGGGTGTTATGGTTTTTTTTTAAATCAATCTGTTCAGATACGTTATGACAGGTGGGATTTGAACCTGGGCCTTCCGGCTCACAGGTAGTTACACTATTACTGCGCCACTAATGCTCAAAGGAAGAATATTATATGCCTTATGTGGATTTGTTCCTGATATTGGTCCCCTTGAGGATTTCTTCTAATGACGTCAATGGGCAATGCATTTAACTTAAGTTGCATTACAACAATCAACGTGGGATTCTGATTTGCATATTTAGCAGCCTAGTAATCACCTGAAAATTGTACCAAACACATTTTGAGTGTTAATGATTGCAACTGAGGTATAAACTGGTTGGCTGGCATTTGAAAACAGCACTCAATAAATCTCCTCCATTTAATATTTTTAATCATGAAATAAAAGCCTCCCTAATATCCAGACAATATCATTCTGCGTATTATTTTATGGATGCATCGGAACAATATAATAGATTTTAGTGTAAAATATTGAACAACTATTTATCTCACCTAAAATCTTCCCATTTCTCATTCTCTCATTCTCTAGTAGTCATACATCAAGTCAATGTACTGTGACTAGTTCTGCCAGAGTGGAACAAAGGTCAAGGTTTTCAATCTTGAGGTGCCTTTAGGGACACCTACAGTATAACACATCAGCACCTCAGAAGTGGAATTCTGGTTACCAGATTCATCAAGGACACAAATGTTCATGTGTCCCATCTTTAGAAAGTCAGTGGAGTAAAAAGAATTCCTTTGGAGGATAAACATTGCCTGTCATTCCCATTAGTGTTTGCTGTGGCATTACCATACTGGCAATAAGAAGATTCACAAACATGTCTACAAGCAGTACACTTTGAGCACAAGTGTTATGCACTGCTGCTTAAGCTGAATTTAGTGAGTCTGCATCCTTTTGGGCACAATCCCCAGTTTTAACTGAAAATGTGCAACATGGATTTTATGCATTTTAGGTCTATGCTTCAACTTTATATATAGATGATTCACTCTCTAGTTGCTCATTGAATTAGTACATTATTGCTGCTTGCTAGCTTCATCTTTGGCAGTAAAGCATAAATGGAGCAGGTTTAAAGCCCAATTTACTTTATCTTCGGGCAGAATGGGAGGGTTGGCTTAAAGTTCTCTTCAATCCTTGAGTTTTACTTCGGTTGCGGGAAGATGCCAGAGTCCTTATTATGCATTTCATAGTAGAGCACTTAGAAACAGTTGTAGCATTAGTCACAGTCAACATGGATATACAAAAGAGAAGTTATGCTTGATAAATTCACAGGAACTCTTCAAGAATATAACTAGAAGAGTTGATTAGGAGGAGCCAGTGGATGTAATTTGTTTGGACTTTCAGAAGCCCTTCAGCAAAGTCCCATATAAGAGATTCGATGTGTAAAATTAAAGTGCATGGAATAGGGGAGGTGTATTAAAATTGATAGAAAACTGGTTAGCAGGCAGTAAACAAGGAGTAGGAATAATTGGATCTCTTTCTGAATATGAGGCAGTGACTAATAGGGTGGCACAGGGATCAGAACTCGGACCCCAGCTATTCACAACATACGTCAACAGTTTAGATGAGGGAACAAAATGTAATTCTCAAAATTTGCAAATAAAACAAAGCTGGGTGGAAGAGTATTCTGTGAGGAAGATGCAGAGATGTTGCAGTGTGTTCCAGGCTGTGAGTGGCACATGCATGGCAGATGCAGTACAAAGTGGATAAATGAGGATACCTAATTAGTTAACAAAACTAAGAAAGAAGATTAGTATTTGAATCAATTGGCAATGGTCATAATGAGTTGCTGTAAGTTGAGATAGGGGAATGTTTAACCAGACCTGGGTGTCCACACGCATCAGTCACTGAACGTAAGATTGCATGTGCAGCAGACAGTAAAGAAGGCAAACTGTTGGCTGTCATGGTGAGAGGATTTGAGTACAGGAGCAAGATGACTTGCTGCAATTGTACAGGGTTTTGGTATGGCCACACCTGGAATATTTTGTGCAGTTTTAGACTTCGAGGGGAAGGATTCTTGCTATGAAGTGCAATGAAGGTTTACCAAACTGATTCCTGTGAAGGCAGGCCTGAAGAATGAGGAGAGATTGAGTCAGTTAGGATTGTATTCCTAGAGTTTAGGAAAATGAGGTGGATCTCCTAGAAACGTATATAATGCTAACAAGACTAGACAGATTAGGTGCAGAAAGGTTGCTCCCAATGGTGGTGTAAAACTGGGGTCATAGTTTAAGCATGAGGTAAATCTTTTAGGGCTGACATTAGGCAAACTTTCTTCAGCCAGAGAAAGGTGAGTCTATAGATATCACTACCACAAAGCGTTTGAGACCAAAACATTGTGTTTTCAAGAAGGAGATAAATATGGCTCTTATGGCTAAAGGGATCAAAGGAAATTGGGGAGGGTGGGATTAATACATTGAGCTCAATACTCAGCCACGGTCATAATGAATGGCAGAGCAGACTCAAGGGATCAAATAGCTTACTCCTGCGGTTGGTGACTTGCTCGCCGAGCTGGCTTGTTCTCATTCATACGTTTCATCACCATGCTAGGTGACACCATCAGTGGAGCCTCCGATGAAACGAGGTTATTCTACTCTGCTTAGAATTTATACTGTCTGGTCCATTATGGTGAGTAGTGTCATTTCCGGTTTTGATCTGTATGAACATCAACGAGCAGCAACATGGCACGATGAACTCTTCTTAATATCGGTACACTCGGACAATGAAGGCCATCAGTTTAACTGGGACGAGGTAACCATAGTAGCCCAAGCCAAACATAGACACGCATGGGAGTTCCTAGAGGCATGGTTCTCCACCCGTAATGCAATCAACAAACATATAGAATTGGACCCCATATACAAACCCATACAAATCAAAACCAGAAATGACACTACTCACCATAACAGTCCGGACAGTATAAATTCCAAGTGGAGTAGAATAACATCACTTCATCGGAGGGTCCACTAATGTTGTCACCTAGCATGGTGATGAAACGTCTGAACGAGAACAGGCCAGCTCGGTGAGCAAGTCAACAACCTCACCCACAACCCAAGCTATAGATCTTTGCCAAAATTTAAGGCTTACTCCTGCTCCTATTTTCCATGTTCCTATGTTAACGTTAAAGCTTGCTTGGAAGGTTTTACAAAATTTAAATGCTTCCAGATAAAGAGAATATTGCAGCATTGTTATATTAATGAAGCATTCAAACTTTAAGACAAATGAATTTAAACATTGATTTAATGCAAGAATGCCAACTTGGAGATAACTGATTATAGATGCATTAAGATTCAATGTATTTGGAGAGGCACTGAAGAAATGGGAATGCTAGAGGAGCAGTAATCCAGAATCCAAGGCTAATGTTGGGGGATATAGGTTTGAATCCCACTAACTTGATGATCTATATGTTGAAGTAAAGAGTTTAATCACTTTAACTCACATGTGTATCAGTGGAATGGGTATAAAGATTTACTTCAACAAAATGGAGATGAGTTGTGTATGATAGCATAGTTGATCTGCATTCCACATCCACAGATTCAGGACAAATTGAAAAGCATAAACTGATAGTTTGAATATCTATGATACTGCATAAGAGATTACTTATTCAAATTAGAAAGCAGTTCCTGGTCCAGGAATTCGGGAAACTTGTTTCAGCAGTGCAACCATCATCTATAACGGACATTGATGAGGTTAAAAGTCACACAAGTGAGGCTATGGGACAACCACCTGGAGTTCGTCGGGAAACATTCTTCTACAAGGGAAATTCAGGAAATGACAATTCCCCTGGTAAGGTAATGAATGGATTAATGATCAGGTTTAGCAGATTAGCATCTCAGACGATGTACATCTAACAGATAAGCATTCCTCTAGCAGAGAAATGATTCACAGACCAATCAATGTCAACAGTCTTCAGATTTTAGATTTACCAGTGTTCTATGACCAAAGAGAATTCATTTCGTAAGAATTGTGAAACCTTTAGACCACCTGAAGTGTGAAGGCAGAGACTTGGAGGGGATGGTGCTGTGGTAATATAAATGTAGTTTATATGTATGAATGTATAAATGTTGAAACATGCGAAGATGCTTTGTGGTGGTATTGTATAAGATGATTTGATTTTGATTTTATTGTCATGTGTATTTTACGGTAAGAATACAATTAATTACAGTGAAAAACTTCGATTTGTTGCCATGAAAAGGCACCATTCTAAATAATTTAAGAATAAGGGTAAAAAATGATATAGTTTGAAGAGAGTCCATCAAGTAATACGTAAGGTAACATCTCTGAAAGAGTTAATGTTGAAGTTCTACCCAATTTGATGTCACATGGACATTTGTGTGGAGAATCAGGAAGTCTTGCACAAAATCCCAATAGGGTCCCAAGTAATTATTGCCTGACACTTATCCTGGTTTAAAACAATGGTGGCTATTGGGGCAATTTCTCACCTGTCTCGTCAAAGATCTCCTCATTTCATGCTTGAGGATATTTCCATTTTCTCTGCTTGGCTTCTGTTCTCCCTCCAGCTAGTATCAGGGATAGTTACTTCACCCTTATCCCTCTCTGGACTGTGACAACTTTCAGACTTCAAATTTCCTCAGCTGGATTTATGGGTTTGTGTGTTAAGTCATAATTGTTAGCTAGAATTATTGTCTGTCCTGGCCATGCTGCCCTCTATTCTTCTACATGCGACACATTGACCATTAGCTGAACTGGACAGGTCAAATGAATACTGTTGCAAAAAGACCGCGTCAGAAGGTAGGAATTCTGAGGTACATAACACATCTCCTCACTCCCCAGATCCTGCCCAACATCAACAAGGCACAAGTCAGGAGTGTGATGCAATACATTCCACTTGTCTGAGTAGAACAGATGCATCGAGATGCTATGTATTTGGGAAGGCACTGGTGAAATGGTAATGCCAGAGGAGCTGCAATCCGAACCCAAGGCCAATGTTCAGGGACTAAAACAGAAGCTGCAGGAAAAGCTCAGCAGGTCTGGCAGCACCTGTGAAGGAAAAATCAGAGTTAACGTTTCGGGTCCGGCAACCCTTCCTCAGAACTTGCGTTAACTCTGATTTTTTACTTCACAGATGTTGCCAGACCTGCTGAGCTATTTCAGAAACTTCTGTTTTTGTTCCTGATTTACAGCATTCATAGTCCTTTCGGTTTTTATCTAATGTTCAGAGATATAGGTTTGCATCCCACTATGTTAGATGGTCAATATTCCATTCCAAAATTCCAAAACTGTGAGCTCTACCACTTTAAAAGAACAAGGGTAAGAGGTGAATAGGAACACCACCAAGAAGGTCCTCTCCAAGCCTCATGCCTTTCTGATTTGGAACTATATCACTAAACATTTTTAATCACTTGTTCAAATTCCTGGAATTCCCTTCCTAAAATCACTGTATTGTACAGATCCTTCATGGAGTACAGCAGTTCAAGAACTTGGCTGATTGTTTCAGAGAGATGTAAATTGTTCGGCTTGTATTTCCAATGTTCCCAGGTCTGCTGTTGGTTTTGCTTCTTTCTTGCGGGCTCAGCCCAGCTTTGTAAAAGATTTTTTTTTGAAAAGTCCAAAGTCTAATCCAAAGTCCAGCGTTCTGCCTGTTTGATTTAATTCTGAGTTTTTTGCACATTATTACAGAAGGCAGCTCACCACCATTTCTCAAGTGCAATTAAGTGCCTAGCTAGCAATGCCCACATCCCATGTAGAAATAATAAATAAATCCTGAGTCCTTCAAAAATGATCCATAGTCATAAGTTGAATGCAATAATAACAGGGAATTCAATTAATTAAATATATCTGAAATAAAGATCTAGAATCAGTTAATGGTGAAACTACCAGATTTCTGGTCCACTACTATAATTTTTGGAAGGAAATCTACCATTTTTACAGCACTTGGGTCTGGTCATTTTGGGTTAAGAACCTTAAACTAGAGTTCTGTTGTGGATGGGGGTGACAGATCCCAAGGTATGATTTGAAATGAGATGCTGAGTTTTTTTCAGTATTCTGACCTATGTTAAGAACTCAACCAATATTAACATTAGGTTGTCATTTATCATACTGCTGTTTATGGGGCTCTGGTGTGAACAAACTGATGTTGTTAATTGATAGTCGCATTGCAATGCTGGTGACCTTCCAATACTAACACAAAAACATTGAAATCCTTTGGGACATTCTGCATCAGGAAAGTTACTCAACAGTCCTTATGTTGAGATTAGCTAACCCAGTTGTGATGGAGATCAAACCTAAGACATAATAAAAGCTAAACTTCAAATTAAAATTGAATATTGACCAGAATGGTTTATCTTCTCTGTGGATAAACACATTGATCCAATGATAACTTGTTATATATTCACTAATTGGTAATCTCCATATTTTGTATAATTCATTACTTTTAATTTAGTTTTTATTGAATGTCCTAAACTTCATTTGCCATGCAATAGTGTCCTAGTCAAATGGCCAGGCCTTCTCATAAGCACATGTTGAGCTACTATAAAAACAGTCTCAGAATTATAAGACTGCAGGTCAACATTCCAGATTCATCTTTGAGTCTTAGCACCTCATAGATCATAGAATCCCTACAGTGTGGAAACAGGTCCTTCAGCCCAACAAGTCCACACTGACCCTCAATGCATCCCACCCAGACCCATTCCCCCTAAAACCCCCCGATCTACACATCCCTGAACACTATAGGCAATTTAGCATGGCCAATCTACCTAGCCTGCACATCTTTAGACTGTGGGAGGAAAACAGAGTACAGCTTTTATTCGCCTACTGCACCTGGTATTTCCAGGAGGTCTCCCATTCAAGTATCAACCAGGCCTAAGCTTGCTTAGCTTCCAAGATCAAACAAAATCGGGTGTTTTCAGACTAGTATGGTCTGTGTAGATGCATTTTTAGCTACATCTTTGAAGGGACCTCAGTGTGACAATTGAGGAATTTCAGGCACATACTGTTGGCTATGGTCAAGGAAGACTTTGGTTTGAACTCTGCTGGCTTACCTAATCATAGAATCCTAACAGTGTGGAAGCAGGCCATTCGGCTTATCAAGTCTACACCAACCCTCTGAAGAGCATCCCACCCCACTCCCTATCACTCTAATCCTGCATTTCCCATGGCTAATCCACCTAGCCTGCACATCCATGGACACAATGGGCAATTTAACATGGACGATTCATCTAACCTGCACATCTTTGGACTGAGGGAGGAAACCCATACAGACACAGGGAGAATGTGCAAACTCCACATAGACTATCACTTAAGGCTGGAATTAAACCTGGATCCCTGCTGCTGTAAGGCAGCAGCACGAACCACTGAGCCACGGTGCAACTCAGAATAAAAAAAAAAGCCACTTGCTTTTATATGACATATTTCCTGGCTATCAGAACACCAGCAAGTACAGGCGATGTATTAATATTTGTCTTTGGAGTTGGTTTGAGGTAGCGAGTTAGATCATTTTTAATACATGACTGCAGTGGACGTTTTGTCTGTACTAGGCAATATGAATACATACTGTTTTAGAGACAAAACTTATTGGATCGAAAGAAGGAAAACACCTGTTAGTGGTGTGAAAAATAAAACACTGCATGTTACGGTTGCTTGACTGCAATTTAGTTTTACAGCTTTACTTATACACATGTATATCAAAAAAGGTTTAGCTTCGATTTATTCTATGAGAAATTTATTGTGTTTACTTGAAGCTTTTGGTCTTTCTCATTGCAGTCATTGTTACCGCAAAGAAACAAAGTGATGATTCTATTTTGGGTGTAATTCACCCTCGTGCTCTTTTCTCATGCAGAACTGAATCCAGAAAATGTTCTTCCTGTGGGGATATCAAGCACATTCATCTTATGAGCCACTGAAACCCTATCTATTATGGCTTGAGGAAACTGCATTATTTATTATATGAAGCTACTGTGAAAGATTTTAAGTGGTGAGATAGCAAATACCAGATGTGTGTGATGCCATATGTAAGTAAGAACTGACTAGAAAATACTAGAAAGACAATGTCACAACTATTTTATGTCCAACGGTTTGCTCTCTATGGGATGATACTGTTTTAAATTGAGAATTGCCAGTACATTAATTGGATAGAAATGTATTTCTACAATGCTTTTTAAAATACCAATTAATACTTAATTCTGGGGCGGTGATATGATATGGAGTCTAAAATGATATTAGAATATTAGTTGTGCATCAATCTCTTGTTTCTGAAGTTGAGTTTTGTGGGCTCAAGATCCACTCCAGATACATGAGCAGCAAGAAGTAAAAGATGAGCTCCAATGCAGTACTGAATAAGTGTTACACTATTGGATACATTGCCCTTTAGATGAGATGGCCTAAGGCCCTGTCTACTCATTCAGGTGCAAAAAAATTCCATAGCACTCTGTTGAATCGGGGACTTATCCCAGATCTCCCAGCCAGTATTTAGCGTTCAGTCAACCTCACCCAAACAGATTATCTGGTCAGTAGCAAACTGTCTTTCATAAAAGTTTGGTGTGCGCAAAATGAATGGCTTGTCAGTTTTGGAATGGAACCCTTGTTAAGAAACGGGAAGAGCAATCAATCTGAGCAGCAAGGTCCCATGAATTATACTGAGAATAATAAGCAGGGAATTTGTTTCAGTAATGTCAATTAAAATCTGGAATACTGCCTCCTAGAACTTAAGTTAAAATTGATCTCATTCAATATAATATTTTTCTGGTTGCCTTTATATCCAAGAATAAGTGGAAATAAACCATAACACTAGGTTTATAATACTAACCCACGTATTACCAACAGCTATTGAATTCAGCGTCCCTTACTCTTTTGATACTTTTATGGACAGAGGGATTCATGGAGGTTCCACAAAAACAATTAAGGACTCATAACTTCTAGATACTCTTTTAATTCAGTCCACCTTATCAAATGAGGTGCTATCTTGTACAAGCTGAGAAGTGATGCTGCATATTGATATTCACACGTATGCTTAACCTGCAGCCCATTAGTTAGTTGATCATGCATTACATGGAATTAGGTTGTGGTATAATACGTTCAACATGAGAATTGCAGACATTAATTGGAATGGAGTTGGGTGCAGTACCAATCCGTCGTTTGACCATCGACCCTATTTTGTGTTTACATTAATTTTGCCATTCAGTAGTTTTTGTCACTCATTTTGTTCTACCCCTTGTATGTGCAAACTTGAACACTTATTGAGCCTTTCGAGTAGGCAACCAATATTACATGTACTTTTTATAACTGCTGACTGAAGTTTCTTACGAACTGCTGATTCACTGGGTATTCCAACTTTATTGTTTGTGAGCTTCCAATGACTATTCAAACCAGTTTGGGAGCCTGCTGACAATACAAAATGCGACATGCAGATTTTGCGAAGTGGATGCCCTCACAGTGTAGACCATATGCAGCATGCATTAACAGAGCACTACGAGTCTTGGTGAATCTTTTAATGCCAGTCTTCAAATAAAAGGGAATATAATCTCCCAACTTGGCTCTGTGAAGTGACTCAAATAATGAAACATTCCAATTCCATATGCAACTTTATTTGGACCAAATTCAAGTTTGAGCTGATAAGTAATGAGTAACAATTTGCACAACACGAGAGCCAACAACAAAAGGCCCAACCACCTCACTTTGCTATTCATTAGCACTACTATCATCAAGTTTTCCATCAACAATACCCTGGCAAAGAGAACTTCTTTGAGACAGAGGGTCTATTGTTTGTAAACCTGCATTAAGTTACATCCTGCATTGAGTCATGCTGAGTTTACAGCACAGAAATAGACCATTTAGTTCAACTGATTTGCTGGTGCGAATACTCCATATGAGTACTCCCTCACTACTTTTCACCTGTCCTAATTTGGATATCCTTCTACTTCAGTAAAGTGTTCGACAATGTTCCTCATGGTAGCAAGGTTAGATCACATGAAATACAGAGAGAACTAGCCATTTGGACATAGAGCTGGCTTGAAGGTAGAAGAGGGTGGTGGTGGAGGGTTGCTTTTCAGACTGGAGGTCTGTGACCAATGGGGTGCTGCAAGGATCAGTGCTGAGTCCACTGCTTTTTATCATTTATACCGATGATTTGGGTATGATATAAGAGGTATGGTTAGTAAGTTTGCAGATAATGCCAGAATTAGGAGGTGTAGCGGACAGTGAAGAAGGTTACCTCAGAATACAATGTGACCTTGATCAGATAGGCCAATGGGCTGAGAAGTGGCAGATGGATTTTAATTTAGATAAATGTGAGGTGCTACATTTTGGAAAGACAAGTCACGGTAGGACTTATATGCTTAATGGTAAAGTCCTGGGGAGTGTTGCTGAACAAAGAGACCTTGGAGAGCAGGTTCATAGCTCCTTGAAAGTAGAGTGGCAGGTAGACAGGGTAGTGAACACGACATTTGGTATTTTTGCCGTTATGGTCAGTGCACTGAGAATAGGTGTTGGATGTTAAGTTGCAGCTGTGCAGGACATCGGTTATACCACTTTGGAATACTGCTTGCAATTTTGGTCTTCCTGCCATAGAAACAATGTTGTGAAACTTGAAAGGGTTCAGAAAATATTTACAAGGATTTTGCCAGGGTTGGAGGGTTTGAGCAATAAGGAGAGGCTGAATAGATTGGGGCTATCTTCCCTAGAGAGTCAGAAGCTGAGGTGTGACCTTATAGAGGTTTACAAAATCATGAGGGGCATTGATAAGGTGAGTAGCTAAGGTCTTTTTCTTCAGGGTGGGGAGTCCAAAATTAGAGGGAACAAGTAAAGTGTGAGAGGGAAAAGAATTAAAAGGAACCTGAGGGGCAACTTTTTCGTGCAGAAGGTGGTGTGTCTATGGAACGAACTGCCAGAGGAAGTGATGGAGGCTGGTACAATTACAATATTTAAAAGGCATCTGAATGGTTAAAAGAATAGGAAGAGTTTAAAGGGATATGGGACAAATGCTGGTAGATAGGACTAGATTAATTTAGGATATTTGGTTGACATGGACGAGTTGGCCTGAAGTGTCTGTTTCTGTGCTGTACAGCTCTGTGACTTAATGTGCTTGTCAAACTTTACTGAAATATTTCAGTAATAATTGTACATCTATTCCTTGCTAGTGAGTTCCATTCTAATGATGTTTTGTTTAAAGAGGTTTCTCCTCAATTGCCTGTTGGATTAATTGGTGACTGGATTATATTTATGATGAGATAGCAAGGTGTAGAGCGGGATGAACACAGCAGGCCAAGCAGCACCACAGGAGCAGGAAAGCTGACGTTTCGGGCCTAGACCCTTCTTCAGACATGGGGGACGGGAAGGGGGTTCTGAAATAAACAGGGAGAGAGGGGGAGGCGGATAGAAGATGGATAGTGGAGAAGATAGGTGGAGAGGAGACAGACTGGTCAATGAGGAGGGGGTGGAGCCAGTAAAGGTGAGTGTCGGTGGGGAGGTAGGGAGGAGATAGGTCAGTCCAGGGAGGACGGACAGGTCAAGGGAGCGGGATGAGGTTAGTAGGTAGGAGATTGAGGTGGGGGTGGGGATTAAGGTGGGAGGAGGGGATAGGTGGGAGGAAAGACAGGCTAGGGAGGAGGGGACGAGCTGGGCTGGTTTTTGGATGCGGTAGGGGGAGGGGAGATTTGGAAGCTTGTGAAGTCCACATTGATACCATTGGGCTGCAAGTTTCCCAAGCGGAATATGAGTTACTGTTCCTGCAACCTCCGGGTAATGTCGTTGTGGCTCTGCAGGAGGCCCAGGATGGACATGTCGTCTGAAAAATGGGAGAGGGAGTTGAAATGGCTTGCGACTGGGAGGTACAGTTGTTTAGTGCGAACTGAAGGTAGGTGTTCTGCAAAGCGGTCCCCAAGCCTCCGCTTGGTTTCCCCGGTGTAGAGGAGGCCACAACGGGTACAGCGGATGCAGTATACCACATTAGCAGATGCGCAGGTGAACATCTGCTTGATGTGGAAAGCCTTCTTGGGGCCTGGGATGGTGGTGAGGGACGAGGTGTAGGGGCAGATGTAGCACTTCCTGCGGTTGCAGGGAAAAGTGCCGGGTGTAGTGGGGCTGGAAAGTAGTGTGGAGCGGACAAGGGAGTCACGGAGAGAGTGGTCCCTCCGGAAGGCAGAGAAGGGTGGGGAGGGAAAAATGTCTTTCGTGGTGGGGTTGGATTGATGATGCGTTGGATCCGGAGGTTGGTGGGGTGGTACGTGAGGACGAGGGGGATTCTGTTTTGGTTTTTATTGCAGGGAGGGGGTGTGAGGGATGAGTTGAGGCAAGTGCGGGAGACAAGGTCGAGGGCGTTCCCGACCACTGACAGGGGGAAGTTGCGGTCCTTGATAAACGAGGACATCTGAGATGTACAGGAGTGGAATGCCTCATCCTGGGAGCAGATGCGGCAGAGGCGAAGGAGTTGGGAATAGGGGATGGCATTTTTGCAGGAAGGTGGGTGGGAGGAGGTGTATTCTAGGTAGCTGTGGGAGTCGTTGGGCTTGAAATGGATATCGGTTTCTAGGTGGTTGCCGGAGATGGAGACAGAGAGGTCCAGGAAGGAGAGAGGTATTAGAGATGGTCCAGGTGAACTTCAGGTTGGGGTGGAAGGTGTTGGTGAAGTGGATGAACTGTTCGAGCTCCTCATGGGAACACGAGGCGGCTCCGATACAGTCATCAATGTAATGGAGGAAGAGATGGGGTTTAGGGCCAGTGTGGGTACGGAAGAGGGATTGTTCCACATAACCTACAAAGAGGCAGGCATAGCTTGGGCCCATGTGGGTACCCATGGCCACCCCCTTTGTCTGTAGGAAGTGGGGGGAATTGAAAGAGAAGTTGTTGAAGGTGAGGACGAGTTCGGCTTAGTGGATGAGAGTGTCAGTGGAGGGGGACTGGTCGGGCCTGCGGGACAGGAAGAAGTGGAGGGCCTTTAGGCCATCTGTATGGGGAATGCAGGTGTATAGGGACTGGACGTCCATGGTAAAGATGAGGTGTTGTGGAACGGGTAATTGGAAGTTCTGGAGGAGGTGGAGGGAGTGGGTGGTGTCACGTACATAGGTAGGGAGTTCTTGGACCAAGCGGGAGAAAATGGAGTCGAGATAGGTAGAGATAAGTCTGGTGGGGCAGGAGCAGGCGGAGACAATGGGTCAACCATGGCAGTAAGGTTTGTGGATTTTGGGAAGGAGATAGAAGCAGGCGGTGCGGGGTTGGGGAACGATGATGTTGGAGGCTGTAGGTGGGAGGTCACCGGAAGTGATGAGGTTGTGATTGAGGTTTGGGAGATGATGGTTTGGTGTTCGGGGGTGGGGTCATGATCAAGGGGGCGGTAGGAGGAGGTGTCAGAGAGTTGGTGCCTGGCCTCGGCGATGTAGAGGTCAGTGCGCCATACTATAACTGCGCCTCCCTTGCCCGCGGGTTTTATGGTGCGGTTGGGATTGGAGCAGAGGGTTGCATATTCTGCGGGGGAGAGGTTGGAGTGTGTGAGTGGTATATTTATGATGGTTAGTTTTTCACTCTAATACAAGTGGAAAAATCTTTAAGTCTACCCTATCTAACCATATCATTTTAAAGATGTTTCTAAGGTCTCCATTCATTCCAATGAAAAGGCCCTAACTTGTTCAGATTTTCCTGATCATTATAACCTTTTTCTTGCACTTTCATCAACATACTTTTAATAACATAGAGACCAGAACATTGCACTGTAGTCCAAGGTGGCATGGAAATTAAAATTTCCCAGTAAAATATTGTAAGGTGTTCTACAATCTTCCATCTTCAAAAAATACAAGTGATATTTAAGGAAAATGTATCCTCTTCTTGTGTTTCTGAGCAGGCAAGAGAACATTAAATCTTGAATGCATAGTTTTCATGGAGAAAAACGCAGTGAGTGTGTAGAGAAACATTGGCTCACCTAGGGCAGTTGGTACGTATGGTTGACTGAAACTCCTTTCACATTTACTCTCAGGTCTGAGGAACTAGGAAAATGTTACTAATCTGTTCTGTCAGCTTGTTCCATGCAGCTTGGCATTCTACATTTGTAGCAGGATAACTGCTGGCACAAAAAAAGTCACCCATGGCTGCCTTCAGCTATTCTGACAGCTATTAGTGCTTCTGATAGAGAAGAAGAATGCCTCCCCTTTAAGGGTGAGCACACTTCCATTAGCTCCTGTCAGATAGCCAAATGGCAGCTAGCCAGCTTGCAGACCTGGATACTACTTTGAGTTTCCCATGCGCAAAAACTCAAGACAATTTAGGGGTGAATGATTGATTGCAAAAGTCAGCCAGCACTACCCTTCACATGCTATATCCTATGCCATGGGTGTGCATAGACACAATTGTTATGGAGGTGCAGATGTATACATTCACAGAATCATATAGTGCAGGAAAGGCTCTTCAGCCTATTGAGTCCAGACCGACATAACTACCACTAAAGATGAGCTAATCCCAATTCTCTGCACTGGTCACATATTCTTGAATTTTATGATATTTGAAGTACTCATTGATGTATTGTTTAAGTGCTCTTTTACAGATGGAATTGATGTTAGAATAGAATGAAGAAAAACAGGCAATTAATGGTGGGCGTTGCTGACAAGCAGCCAAATATGTTCCTATTTTTAATTTGCACTACTCCTACACTAACAATATTTCAGGTTTGATTGACGCGACGGTCTGCTCACTGAAGAATAATTAGATTTGTTATTCAGGGGCCAGAGCTATGGGGCAAAAATTCACTATTTTTACAGCAATATAATAAATTCACTGTATGTTACAAGTTTTGTTCTATCTATTGTGCAAAACAGTGTTTTATCTAAATTAACACAACTGACAGCATGCTGGATTTTCAGTGTCATAGAGATTCAACACCTTATCCAAAGTGGCATTGAGATCTGCCTCCCAGGATGGTAATCTTTACTCAGTGCTCCTGAGTTTTATTCCCAGGTCAGAAGTGCAGAAATGGGATATTACTCGGCTCTGCAAAGCTGACCTTGGAAAACTGGCCAAGGAAGTTATTTTGTTTTAGGCTTGGTCAGAAATCACACGACACTAGGTTGTAGTCCAACAGGTTTATATGAAAATACAAGTTTTCAGAGCTTCAGTCCTTCTTCAGGTGTTAGTGAGAGAAGTAGTATGAGGCACAGAATTTATAAGTAGAAGATCAAAGGTTCACACCATTGATGAGGTTGCACTAGACAAACCTGAGATATTGTTAAATCTTTAATCATTTAGAAAGTTTTAATTGATTAATATGTATATGTAAATCCCTGAATTCCTTTCTCCTGAGAGAAATAAAGGTTTTATCAGTGTAAAGAAGAGGTGACATTTTAGGTCAGACAATGCATGTTAGGTGTGAGGCCTTGTTTAGAATCTGTTTGTGTTTTGGCTTGGAGTCAATGGGTTGGGGTGTGTGTGTGTGTGTGTGTGTGTGTGTGTGTGTGTGTGTGTGTGTGTGTGTGTGTGTGTGTGTGTGTGTGTGTGTGTGTGTTTGAGATTGGTGGGGTTCCTTGGGAAGTGAGCAGGGTGAACCCTGAATGAAAGTGAAGGTTGAGGGCTGCCGATACAGTGCGTCAACAATGTGTGAACGATGAATTAAAAACTACGGAAGATCAAACAGCCCTCCAGCCCTCACCCCCCATAGTGACTCCTTCCCATGTACACTTCCCATTACCCATAAATGCTAACTCATGCCACCTAACACCCTGTATCCACTCCCATAACCCCTCATACTCTCCATATCAGCTTATCCTCCTGTACGTATTTGGGCAAACCTTCCAGTATTCCCCTACCCCTTTGGCAATCCATGACTCCTGTCATCAACATGTTCTTTTATAATTCCTATGCCAGCTTAATATCTACGTGCCAACCCAAGTCTCCAACCTGCCTCCATTTTTCCTCTCTCAAACAAAACCAATTCACTTGGTAGCCAACATAGAAAGAATTCACAAGCCATGTTGACATAAAATTAAGTCATGTGTCCGTTGATGAAATTACTATTTAAAGTTACTTCCACTGGAACTTTGGCTCAGAGTTGATGAGCTGGAGTGTGAGCTTTGAATACAGTGACATGTCAGGGAGGTGGACAGTTACCTGGACCCTGTATTTCAGAAGGCAGTCAAACCCTGTAAGGTAAGTGTTTTAGATTTGGCGAATAGGTCGGGTACAGGGGTGTGTGGTTACAAGTGAGGCTTATACTTGATAACACCTCTACCCCATCAAGAGGTGTTAAGCCATAACCACAGGGATACCACAAAATGGGTGCACTCTGCCCCACTCTGATCTGGTCAGCTGTTGCACAGGCCATCCCAAAACTCATACCCATGAAAATCAAAAATGATGCCCTTCAGAGGGAAACTCCTTATTTTTATGGATTTTTGGCATTTGTGCCAGAGTAAAGAGATTCTCCCTTCTGGAAAAAAGAGTCTTGACCAGTGTAGAATTTAAAGAGATCCCATTTTCACTAGCACAACTGCTTTTTGCATAGTGTGCAACTTAGCATTTTTAAAAACAAATGTGAATTCTTGCAAAAGATGAAGGATGTATGTGGAACTGTTGTTATTTAATTTCCATTCCTTTTAAATTTTGATAAAGACAGTCTGCTTTGTATCTGAGTAGGAAAAAGAGAGTCAATGCTTTCAGTTTGAATAGTTGCTTGTGGACATAACCCAAAAAATGATCATTACAGTGTTATTACAACTTGATTGTTTCCAAAATTCATCATTGTCATATTTGGAGGTTAGATATTTACAGTTTTATTGACAGCTTTGATAGATTATTATGGGATGAGCTGCTGTGATGTGGGCTTATGAATATAAATATCTGCTTTGATAAGGGGTGAATATTTGAGGAGATTTAAATGCATTGAATGAGCTTTCATTAAGTAAACTTCTATTTTGTCTTGGCCTTCAGCTCAAAGTAAAGAGGTTTGGTTTGACCAAGAAGTATGTTTCTGTGCTGTATGACTCTATGACTCTATGAAGGCGCTGGTGAGAAACGACTGAGGAGGATTCTGGGAGAATTCAGTGTGGTCACCATGAGTGCTACTTTCAGTTAGCAGCTTTACCTTAATCAGCAGCTGGGAAGCAGCACCAGAGAGGCTGGAAGGAGGAGATAGCAATCAGAGCAGGTAAAAATTTGAGTATGGAGCATTGCCCTTAAACCATTACACAGGGAGTATCCCGGAAGTTTCATTTCATCACATCACAAGTGCAAAAGTGATGCTTTGAACAGAAGGATTTCTGATTGGTAAGTCATGGTCAGGTAATAATCTTTTTCTTACCTTCAATTTCTATTAATATTCATAGTGATAAGGTTTTGAAGTAGTGAGATTTAGGCTAGTGGTAGAGTAGTTAGTGCGGGGATTTAGAATCATACCTAGACTATCGCTCACAGAATGGTGTATTTAGTTCTTTTTAGTAAGAATCGAACACTAGGGACCATTTAGTTAGCTGTAAATTAATTTAATAGAAATTTATTTTTAATTAAATAGTTGCTAGAGGGTAAAAATGGCAGTCAGCGAGGTAGTATGCTTCTCCTGTAATCAAAGAGAGTTCAAAGATCCCTGGTGACTCCGTCTGCAGGAAGTGTGTCCTATTGCAGTTCCCGTCACACTGCCGGCAGTGGTAGTCGATTACACTTAGGAACATGCAGGAGGCAGAAAGCATTATAGACAGGAGTTTTAGAGACATAGTCACACCCGAGTTCAGGCAGAAAGGACAGTGCAGGAGTCCACTGTGGCTCTCACCCTCTAACAAGTATACTGGTTTTGATACTGTTGGGGGAGGGATGGGAAATGACCTATCAAGGGGTGGCAATAGCAGAAGCCAGAGATAGCAAAATCTGCCAATGCTGGAGTCAGAGATAACACAGTGTGGAGCTGGAGGATCACAGCAGGCCAGGCAGCATCAGAGGAGCAGGAAAGTTGACATTTTGTGTCCGGACCCTTCTTCAGAAATGGGAGAGGGGGAAGGGAGCTCAGAAATAAATAGAGAGAGGAGAGGTGGGGCTGGAGAAAGCAAATGGGATAGGTGAGTGTGGGCAGGGAGTGGTGGGGATTGGGCAGTGAGGTGGGAGGGGCGAATATTTGGGAGAGAAGATCGACAGGTTGTGTCAGGTCAAGGAGGCGGGGATGAGTGGGAGGATTGGACATGGGATGAGACCGGAGGTGGGGAGATTCTAAAGCTGATGAATTCCATGTTTAGGCCATTGGGCTTCAGGTTCCCGAGGCGAAATATGAGGTGTTGCTCCTCCAGTTCACGGGTGGCATCATTGTGACACTGGAGGAGATCAGTGCATTGCCAGAGCATTGCACCACAGCTAGCACTGTTGTACAGCAGAGAGGGTCAGAGTTGCAGTAGAGAAATAATAATAGGGGACTCCATAGTAAGCAGCACAGTTAGGCTTTTCTGTGGCTGTGAAAGAGATTCCAGGATTATGTGTTGTGTTGCCTTCCTGGAGCCAAGGTTGTGGCTGTCTCTGAGTGGGCGTGGGACATTGTCAAAAAGAAGAGCGACGAGACAGACATTGTGGTATATATTGGTACTAACGATATAGGCAGGAAGAGTTATAAGGTCCTTCAAGGGGAGTTCAGGGAGTTAGCTAATAAATTGAAAAGCAGGATCTCTAGGATTGTAATCTCAGGATTATTCCCTGTGCCACATTCCAGTGAGGCTAGGAATAGGAAGAAAGTACAGTTAAATACGTAGCTAGAGAGCTGGTGTAGGAGGGAGGGCTTCAGATCCGTGGACCATCAGGATGTCTTCCTGGGCTGTTGGAACCTATACCAGAAGGACAGGTTGCACTTAAACTGGCACCAATATCCTGCAGGGAGGTTTGGAAGTGTCAATCAGAAGAGTTTAAACTAGTGTGGAAGTGGGGAAAGAAGCAGTACAGTATGTCAGCAAGTGAAATGACGAGGTGGAGTTAGAGGCTAAGGCCAGGAGGGCTAAGAGGAAGAACAGACAGGGAGAGGTTACTGAACACAGCAGGACTGACAGTCTGAATTGTATTTGTTTTTACGTGAGGTGTATGACAGGTAAGGCAGATGAACTTAGAGCTTGGATTAGTGCATATAACTATCATATTGTAGCAATTACAGAGACTTGTTTGAGAGAGGTACAAGACTGGCAGCTTAACATTCTAGGATTTAGATGTTTCAGGTGTGATAGAGAGGGATGTAAAAGAGCTGGGGGAGTTGTGTTACTGGCTAGAGAGCATATCACAGCTGTGCTGAGGAAGGACACCTTGGAGGGCTCACTCAGCAAGACCATATGTGTAGAACTCAAGAGTAGGAAGGGTGTAATCACTGTGATGAGATTGTATTACAGGCCTCCCAATAGCTAGTGGGAGGTAGAGGAACAGATATGTGGACAGGTTACGGAAAAATGTAAAAACAAAAATTTGTTGTGGTGGGTGATCTTAATTTGCCATATTGACTGGGACTCCCTTAATACCAGGGGCTTGGATGGGGGTGAATTTGTTAGCTGTATCCAGGAGTGTTTCATGAAACAATATGTAAATAGCCTAACTAGGGAAGGTGCCACGCTGGACTTGGTACTGGGGAATGAACACAGTCAGATGATTGAAATTTCAGTGGGGGTGCACTTTAGGAATAGTGAGCATAATTCCATGAGTTTTAAGTACTTACAAATAAGGATAAGAGCTGTTCTTGGGTGAAAGTACTAATTTGGGAGAAGGCTAACTAGAACAATATTAGGTTGAAACTGGGGAATGTAAATTGGGTGTGGCTGTTGGGAAGGTATTTGTCATGTGGGATTCTTCTAAAGGCCACTTGATTAGACTTCAGGACTGGTGTGTTCCTATGAAAATGAAGCATAACGATAGCAAAATTTGGGAACCTTGGATGACAAGAGAAATTATAAGTTTAGTCAAAAAGGCAAAAGAGGCATATGTTAGGATTCGGAAATTGAAGACAGAGTCCTTGAAGAATATATAGGAAGAAGGAAAGAATTCAAGTAAGGAATTACGAGGGCTAAAAGGGGCCATGAAATTTCTTTGACAAACAGAATTAAGAAAAATCCCAAGGTGTTTTATACATATACAAGGAGAAAGAGCGTAGTTAGGGAAAGAGTAAGCCCACTCAAGGACAAAGAATGGAATTTATACATGGAGCTGGCTGAAGTAGGTGAGGTCCTAATGAATACTTTGCATCGGTACTTGCACATGGGAAGGGCATGGTGGATGGTGAGTCTAGACAGGAGTGTGCTGATATTCTAGGGCACGTCAGTATAAAAAAGGAGTAGTTGTTGGGTGTTTTGAAGAACATTAAGGTAGACAAGTCCCTGGGACCTGATGAGATCTATCCCAGAATATGGAGGGAGGCAATGGAGGAAATTGGTAGGGCCTTATATGAAATCTTTGTATCCTCTTTAGTCATAGGAGTGGTCTGAGGAATAGAGATTAGCCAACTTGAAGAAGTTCTATTCCTCTCTCCGACAGGATTTCTGCATATAAACTGACATTTTCCTACCATCAGTTCTGAGGAAGAGTCACTCGACCTGAAATGTTAACTCTGATTTCTCTCCACAGATGCTGCCAGACCTGCTGAGCTTTTTCAACAATTTCTATTTTTGTTTCTGATTTACAGCATCTGCAGTTCTTTCAGTTTTTATTTAGCCAATATTGTTCCTTTATTTAAGAAGGGAAATAGATAATTCAGGAAATTACAGGCCCATGAGCCTTATGCCAGTGGTGGGGAAAATATTGGCGATGATTTTAGGGACACGATTTACTGTCATTTGGAAAAATATAGACTTCTGAGTTTTTTGAGGAAGTGACAAAGATGATTGATGAGGGCAGGGCAGTAGATGTTGTCTACATGGACTTTAACATGATCTTTGATAAAGTCGCTCATGGCAGGCTGATATAGAAAGTCAAGTCACATGAGATCAATAGTGAGCTGGTAAGACAGATACAGAACTGGCTTGGTCATAGAAGACAGAGAGTAGCAGTGGAAGGTGTTTTTCAGACTGGAGATCTATGACCATGGTGTTCTACAGGGATCAGTGCTGGGACCTCTGTTTGGAGGATAATCTAGGTGTTTGTAAGTTTGCAGTTGACACAAAGATTGGGGAGCTGTGGATAGTAAAGAGGATTGCTAGACGATACAGCAGGGTATAGATAGGTTGGAGACTTGTGTGGAGAAAAGACAAAAGGAAGTATATCTGTACAAATGCAAGATGATACATTTTTGGAGATCAACTGTAGGAGAGAAATATACTGTAAACCACAGAACCCATTAATACACTGAGGGATCTAGGTGTACAGGTCCACAGTTCCCTGGAAGTAGCAACACAAGTGGATAACGTGGTCAAGAAAGCATATGGCATGTTTGCCTGCATTGGTTGGGGCATAGAGTATCAAAATTGGCAAGTCATTTTGCAGCTATATAGAACTTTAGTTAGGCCACATTTTTAATATCGCTTATAGTTCTGGTCACCACACCACCAGAAGTCTTTGGATAGGGTACAGAAAAGGCTTATCAGGATTTTACCTGGTTTGGAGGGTATTAGCTATGAGGAAAGAATGGACAAACATGGTTTATTTTCACTTGAATGTCAGAGGCTGAGGGGCAACCTGATCGAAGTTTACAAAATTATGAGAGGCTTGGAGAGAATGGATAGCTTCAATTACTAAAGGAGGAAAGTTTAAAGGAGGTGCGAGAGGAGAGTTGTTTTCACAGAGTGTGTTGAGTGTCTGGAATGCCCTGCCAGAGGTGGTAGAAGCAGATAAAATAACAATGTTTAAGAGGTATCTTGATGTATATGATCAGGCAGGGAATAGATGAATATGGACCATATAGTGGCAAAAGCTTTTTGGTTTAGAAGGGCATCATGTGTTGGTGTGGGCCTTGTGGGTCCTAGAGCCTGTTCATGTGCTCTACAGTTCTTTGTACTTTATCTTTCTAAAACTATGTAATGCATTAGTTAAACCACACTTGGACTAGTGTGAACAGTTTTGGTCCCCTTATCTAAGGAAAGATATCATAGAATTGGAGGCAGTCCAGAGAAGGCTCACTACGTTGATCCTGGGTCCTGATCCTAGAGGGATTTTATTATGAGAGGTTTAGTAGGCCAGATTTGTACTCTTTGGAATTTAGAAGAATGAGAGGAGACTTTATTGAAACATATATGAGTTTTACGTGGCTGGTCAAGGTCAATGTCAAGAGGTTGATCCCCCTTGTGGGAGAGTCCAGGTCCTGTGGGCATAAGCTGAGCTAAGGGGAAATTTTCTCTCTGAGGATGGTGAAACTGTAGAGTTCATTATTCAGAGGGCTATCAAGGCTGGATTGTTAAGTATATTTGAGGCTGAGATAGACAGATTTCTACTGATTAAGGGAATCAAATGAAATGGGATAAGGAAGGAAAATGGAGTTGAGGATACTCCTTTCAGCCATTATCTCCTTGAATGGTAGAGGTGACTCAGTAGACTAAATGGACTACTTCTGCTTCTATGTCCTAAGATCTAGCTACTTAGAGTGCTATTTGATCCCATATCAGCATAGCTCCTGAGATTTGCCTCAGGTGGATACTATGAGTTGCCATGGAGAGTAGATGAGGCAGTAAACGTATGTGAGGGTTTTGGACTAGAGGGCTGAATAATGAGTAAAACAACCAGGTCTTAGCCTTGGGAGAAATGAGGTTAGCCTTTTACTCAGTCTGTTTCAACACTTGGAGAAACTTCTGGTTGTCTTTAGAAGCATTTTTGAGGGTGGAAGGGCTGACTCCTACCCTGTGCCCTACCCCACCACCAAACAAAAATCCCAATTAAGAGGGTAATTTTTCCTGGTTTGGTGGAAGGGAGCCAAATCTTGCAAGACAAGAAATTTCACATATTGTCACCAAGTTTCAAACCTGTATGTCTGCAGGTATGCCAATTTTCCTTGTTATAAATTGCTATGTCTGCTTTTATGTTTAGCTGGTTAAAATACATCAACTTGCCATGCTGCAGCAACTGTTTCTGGCCTGTGGAGTGCTACAGCATAACCACTTTGTGCTTACCAACAGCCATACACTGCAGAGTGCCACTAATGTATAAATTGACTTAACTTCTCTTGTTTTTCAAATTGCCAGAGATTCCATAATTAACCATTCCATAATAATAAGTCTGCATTTAAATGAAAATAAGGACAGTGTGTATGAATTAATATGTAGTGTTCTTTTGTGCACCCAGTCCAATTATTCCTTGACTTGTGACTGCTTTACCACAGGATCACAGTACACTTCATCTTAATTTCATTTGTGTCATATCAAGGGAGAGTGATTCATCTGTGAGTACATTTTATTTTGTAGGTTACGCTCATAGAACAGGAGCGCACCTGCATGCCACTCCAATGGACCGTCCAAAAGAGTGTCTTGCGCCTCGATACTCAAAATACTGTGTGGAGCATTTAAGGAATATTATTGCTTCGGTAATATTTATGCAATAAATTAGTTCTTTTAGTGTTACACAGTAGTAAATTTTCATTATGAAAAAAGTGCAAAGAGCTGCTTCCCTGTATGATATAGAAACAATTTATGAAACTACTTATTTATTTGTCTGAGTATGGAATTGCTACATATTTTCAAGAAATGAAACAAGAAGTATTTGTTTGCCTTGCTGGACAACATTTTTACAAACTTATCTCCTAACCCTTTTTATAGAAAATCGCACCTCTTCTCCTTATCTATTCCCAGCATCTGTCTTTGCGGCAGAGATCTTTGGGTTGAGCACTGAGAGAGATGTTAGCACTGAAATAATTCCATTTTCATTTCCAAACCTCGAGAAATGCAAGCTTCGAAAGTGTTTTTCCTCTTTACATTATCTGGGCAGTTATGCCATTTTTAAAGTTAATGTTGTGGAAAATGTTTATCTGTGAACTACAATGGAAGAAGTATTTAGGAAGGTAATCATGTAAAAAAAGAGCCATTGTACAAATTGTTTTTTTATCATTTTGCTGTGGCAGCTGTTATGCTATTTCTTGTACATTGCCAACGACTCGCTAGAAGATTGCAATGTTCTATAACCTCTTTAAATCTACAAGAAATGCTAAAACAGGAGTATTATATCAAAAGATTGTTCTTCATACCACGCCTTGATCTTAACCTCTCATGACAGCACTTCTGGGACACTTTTTGCTTCCACCCCTGCCCTCTGGCAGTCAGTGCCTTTTTCATCCCACTTTCAATGAGAGTAATCACTTCAAGTACTTATTAAAAAATTAATTCCTGGGATGTGGACGTTACTGGCTGGGCCAACATTTAATTTCCAAGCTAATTGCCCTTTAGAAGGTGGTGGTGAGCTTCCATATTGAACTACTGCAGCCCATATGTTGTAAATGGACCCACAATGCCATTAGGGAGGGAATTCCATAATTTTGATCCAGCAAACATGAAGGAATGGTGATATATGTCCAAGTCAGGATGGTGAGTCATTTGGAGGGGACTTTGCAGGTAGTGGTTGTTATAAATTTGCAGCCTTTGACCTTTTAGATGGAAGTGGTCATATATTTGAAAGCTGCTGTCTCAGGAATCTTGGTGAATTTCTGCAATGCATCTTGTAGATAGTACACATTGCTGTTGCTGAGCATTGGTGGTAAAGGGAATGGATGTTTTTGGATGTGGCACCAATCAAGTGGGCTGCTTTGCCTAGCACTGATCTCTAACTCCATCACCCTCCTGTGATCAATGACCACCGTCACCAAGCTCAGTAATCTCACTTCTGACCTGCTAAGGCTTTTTTTTATCAGGAAGGGGCCACATTGATAGGTTATCTGTAACGTTGGCTACTTACCTTGATTAACAAGAGATCTTCATTGTTGCCTTTTAGAATGGATTCCATCTAAAATAATTATCTCATGAACGGCAATAAGAACATTCTATTTATCTCTATCACAATTACTAAAACTAGGGTTCCCTGGTTTCATTTATTTAGAGGTCAATTTATTTTGTTTTACTAATTTGGATAGTCTTTCAAATATGGTTTGAGTGAAAAAGAATAGTTTATTATTAAGATTCGAAAACAGGTTACAATCAGTAGAGGAAGTCACATATGTAGCCTGGATCATACTGGGCAAATTCATAAATTGCTTGTCTAAGCAGGTTCTATTTTGTATACTGCCATGCAAGGTTTAACTCAATTAATCATTATCAAAGTAAATTTGTTTTGAACTGCGTCATGTTTCTATAATTATTACTTCATCTGCCATGCCTGTAGTTTACTTGATTTTGACAACATGCAGTATCTTCCAAAATCTCCCACCTAGTGCTGAAAGAACTTTGCCCTATTTAGCAAAAGCTATGCTGTCACAGGCTTGTTTTACCTCAAGTACACTGGTACAGTTACTCATTGGCAGTGAGTATGAAAGCGCCCTGAAATCTTCAACTTCTTATGAGAAATACATGCTAATATTTCGAACTCCCCTTTAATTGAGAATATGTTCACGTGTCTGTTGAGAAATAAAAAAAAACACATTTCCCAACAACAAATCACTCCTTCTTTTCAATACCATTTTTTGTCACATGGATATTTACCAAATTGAATTTAGTTATGCATCAGGAGGTAATAAATTGTCCACTTTAAAATTCCCTAAAGCGCTTACAGCGTGCTATTTATGATGAATATTTCCCAGTAGGTGGATGACTAATTAGTAGATTAACACTTACAAGAATGAAAATTGGAAAATTTTCATTGTAAATATATCGTTTTTCTTCTTCTTAAGTTTTTTTTTCCATGAAAACATCCAACCGTAGCACCACAACCTTCAGGTGGGACAAAATGGCAGTTACAGTATCCACCCCAGCCAAAATGAAAATTGATCCTAGTCTGTCAGCATCAAGCTTTTCCTCTTTGATCATACAGCCACATGGCCTCCCAAGCAGACTGAGTTGCTGTGGCAACATACAATTTTATATGCATGTTGTAGCGTGGTGCTATGATTGGAGATGATAGAGGCTTCAACATTCTTCCCAACACATTGCTGGCCAGGAGCCTTTCCCAGTCTTGCTGCTTGCTATAAACATGTAGTAAAGATTTGAAAGTTGATTCTCAGTTAGTTTGAATGCATTTTGAATACACCTTCTTTCCATCAAGTCATGGAACAGAACTTGAAATTGAAGCTCTGGCACAGAGGCTGAGATGCTATCACTGCATCACAAGGCTTTGTGTTTCTCCTATCTTCCTGTAGGAGTTGCATGAGCCATACATCAAAACAAAATGATGCTCTGATGCCATCCTCAGAACATGTAAACGGGTGTGAAAGTTTGACTCATGGACATTGTTAAACTTATTCACAACCTCTCTACCTTATTATTGTCTCCTGGAAGAAAAAAAGCGGCTCAAAAAAAGGGTCAGTAGGAAATTTGGGGAAAATGCTAGGACGTTGCCTCTGATGTCATGGTACAATCATGAAAGGTCTGAGAATCACGCTGTTCCATCTTTCATTACAATCTAGACCAATTATCCACTCACCTTTATAGCTAACAATGTTGTCTTCTCAATTACTAAGTTTAAACGGTTGCACTGATTGCAAATTTTATGCACATTTCCAATTGTTGTTTCCAAAGGATAATGATTCAATGTGGCAGGAAGTACTTCTTGGAAGGTAAAGTAACTCTTTCTTGTGCTTTTATAGGAATATTGGATTTGCATCGGTGCAGTCATCGCCAGCAGAAGGAGGACCTCAGCAAGACACAGTCTGAGTTTGAGTGAAGATGAGCGTCCAGCAGAAGGCAGTGACAATGCTGATTGGCAGTTGGGGGTGAAGATTTGTTTTGGCGCAGTCATCACTAATAAACAAGGGGTTGTGGAGGAAGTTTTGTCAAGGGACAGTAAGCCTGTGTAAGTAGGATTGAGAATCCTGCATGTTGTGTTGCCTGCCTGGAGCCAGGGTAAGGGATATTGCTGACTGGCTTGAAAGAATATTGGAGAGGGAGAGGGAGAGGGAGAGGGAGGATCCAGTTATTGTGGTCCACATAGGAACAAACAACATAGGCAAGATTAGGAAAGAGGACCTGTTCAGGGATTATCAGAAACTAGGAATGAAATTAAGGAACAGGTCCTCAAGGATTATAATCTCTGGATTACTGCCTGAGCCACGTGCAAATTGGCATATGGACATGAGAACAAGGGAAGTAAACATGTGGCTAAAAGAGTGGTGTAGGAAAGAGGCATTCCTTTTCATGGGGCACTGGCATCAGTATTGGAACAGGAGGGATCTGTATGGCTGGGATCGTCTCCACCTGAACCGAGCTGGGACCAATGTTCGAGTGAAAAGGGTAAATAGGCTGGTCAACAGGACTTTAAATTAGAAAGTGGGGTGGGGGGGTGGTGGTGGAAATAAAGGGTAAAGTTTCCCCCAGTAGGAAACAAAGCAGCAAGTTAACATCTGTAGGGGTATGAAAAAATGATGGGAAAGGAGAACTCAGGAGAGGTTATTAAAGTCTCCAGAGCAGACACAAATAGGACAGAGTGTTTGGAGAGGGTTAGGAATCAAACTGCAAGCACACTGAATAAACAAATGACAATGAGAAGAGGGAAGGTTAATACAGGACTGAAAGTGTTGTATCTGAATGCATGCAGTATAAGAAATAAGGTAAATGAATTTGTGGCACAAATCAAAATTGGCAGGTGGTGGGTTCCACAGAGACATGGCTGCAAGGAAGTCAGGATTGAGAGCTGAATATCCAAGGATATACATTTTATCGAAAAGATTGACAGGTGGGCAGAGGGGGTGGGGTTGCCTTATTAGTAAGAAATGAAATTAAATCAATAGGAAGAAAATAAGTAGGGTCTGATGGTGTAGAATCTATGTGGGTAGAATTGAGGAACTGCCTAGGTAAAAAAACCATAGTTGGAGTTATGTACAGGCCTCCAAATAGTAGTCAGGAGCTCAGGTACAAGGTACACCAGGAGATAGAAAAGGCAAAGTTACGGTGATCAAGGGGATTTTAATATGCAGGTGGACTGGGAAAATCAGGTTGGTAGTGGATCGCAAGGAAAGGAATTTGTGGAGTGTCTACGAGATGGCTTTTTGGAGGAGCTTTTGGACCGATTTGGACAGGTTAGGAGAGTGGACAAAGAAGTGGCAGATAGAGTATATTGTTGGAAAGTGTGAGGTCATGCACTTTGGTAAGAAGAATAAAAACATGGGCTATTTTCTAAATGGGGAGAAAATTCGGAAGTCTGAAGTGCAAAGAGACTTGGGAATTCTAGTTCAGGATTCTATCAAGGTAAACTTGCATGTTGAGTCAGGAGTTAGGAAAACAAATGCAACTTTGGCATTTATTTTGAAAGGACTTGAAAATAAAAGCAGGAATGTACTTCTGAGGCTCTATAAGGCTCTGGTTAGGCCACATTTGGAGTATTGTGTGCAGTTTTGGGTTCCATATCTCAGGAAAGATGTACTGGTCCTGGAGCGGTTCAGAGGAAGTTCATGAGAATGTTCCTAGGAATGAAAAGCTTAACAAATGAGGAACATTTGAGGACTCTAGTTCTATACTCAATGGAGTTTAGAAGGATATGGGGGGATCTAATTGAAACTTACAAAATACTGAATGGCCTAGACAGAGTGGTTGTTGGGAAGATGTTTCCATTGGTAGGAGAGACTAGGACTGGAGGGCACAGCCTTAAAGCAGAGGAAAGACCTTTTAGATTAGAGATAAGGAGAAACATTTTTTAGCCAGAGAGTGGTGAATCTCTGGAATTCACTGCCACAGAAGGCTGTGGAGGCCAGGTCATTGAGTACATTTAAGACTGAGATAGATAGGTTCTTGATTGTCAAGGGGATCAAGGACTATAGGAAGAAAGTGAGAGAATGGGGTTGAGGAACTTATCAGCTATGATTTAATGGTAGAGTAGACTGGATGGGATGAATGACCTCATTTCTGCTCCTATGTCTGAGGGTCTTATGGAATGATAATGGTGCTACTATTTCTATTTATTTCAAGTAGTCCCTTTAACTGGGATGCATCCAATCTCGTCTGCATTTTACAAACTTCAATAATTTTGCTCTATAGAGTTAGCTTTTAAAAGTACAAAAATGTAATTCTTGGACTTGATTATAATAATTAAGTAGTAAGATATTGTTCCAATGAAGGGTAATTGATCTGAAACAATGAGTCAAATCTCCTGAAGGACATGAATGTGGGAGGAATTCAGAGGAAGTCTCAATGAATACCAAATCCCTAATTCCCCTGACTTAGCTCTGGAAGGCTGTCTTCAGGCTTTGGCTGGCATTTGGCCCAAATCTCTTTGGACATCCACTGTATTTAACATCATTCCATCAGAAAGTACCCTGGTCTACCATTTTTCAATCAAAGTAGATATCCTCACACGTGTTTGCATTCAACTTCATCTGTCACAGTTTTGCCCACACATCTAGTCTATCAAAATCCCTTTTGGAATTGTATACTATTGTCAGCTTACTGACACTGAGTGGTTGTCCCACAGATATCTTTGGAACATCTCTGGAATGATCCTGACAAATGAAACTTCAGGGCCATGGGGAATTTCACTGCAGCAGGCCACTATATCTGATTCCCTTGAATAAATGATCAAGTGGAAGTATTAGGTATGGTGGCTGAAGTGAAAGCTGCCAAGTCACTGGGGTTACATGAGATGCAGCTGAAGTTACTGGAGGAAGCATTATGGCAATTATAATACAATCATCCGTAGTAGTAGGGGTGGTGCTGAGAGTGGAGAATTGTAAAATGTTACATCCTTGTTCAGAAATGAGAATAAGTACAAGCATAGCAACTACTTGTGAGCAATGTTAGAGCTCATGGAATAAAAGGGACAGTAGGAACTCGGATGTGAAATTGGCTGAGTGACAGCAAGAGTCCACAGGTGGATGATTATTTCCTCGCTGCATTGTGCACAGCTGACACCTCTGGACAGCCACAGACATTGTTTACATTGATGCTCTGGCATCTCCATGAAAAACTCCCTCTCTCTCTCTCTCAACACTCTCTGCTTCCTTAGACAAGTCAAAATCTGAGTGCAAGTAACCATTTAATAATTGGAACAATCAAGTCTCAAAGCCTCTCAATTTGCTCGTTCATCATGGAGGTGTTGTACCTCACAAAGATATTTTGAATAGTCTGCCTGCAATATGTGTAGCCATTTTACTTTTACTCTGATCTATCACTCTGAAACATTAATGTTTCAGAACCTGCCTGTATTGAAGCACTGATCTTCTAATGATGTCCAACACTCACCTGCCACTGAGCTCTCATCTTGTTTTAGTTAACAGGTTGAAGGTTCCAGTAAAGTAAAGGAACCCTCAAAGTAGAAAACGATTGGCTACTTAGCTGTTTCAATTGTCTTCCCACCACCAATGTGCATGTTGTCTATTTAACAGACCATATTTGAGAAATTGACTGGCTGTGTGAACATGCCAAAGCTCTGATCCACTTCATTGCTCCGCCATTTTACTGCCCTCACCACCTCCAAACCCAACCGCTTGGGGCCAATAAAATTCCATCCTGCGCTAATGACTCATTTATGCCGTCATTCATTTTCCTAACTACTTGGGATAAGTATGATTCATTCTGTGTCACTGTCAATCTTAAGTACAATAATCTCAGCTAATCCATTTCCATGCTTATTTCTGGTTGTTTTCATAGCTGAGAGCAAATGCTCAGAAATGCTTAGGTATATGAAACTTACCCATGAATAAGTAAGTAAGGCAACTCTTTCCAGCTCTCAAACAATGTGGGCAATGGTGAGTCAGCTGGACAAATAAGATTCCTGAAATTGAAATTAAAAAGCCTGAATCTGCAACCAATTTTTGTACAGTGAGATGAGTATTGTGTTAGTGAGAGGCAAGAGGTTTATTTGCATGCCATCAGTACCAATCTTGTTCATTTTCATGTATTTTCCTATTCTGCCAAGTGCTGGAGAAACTAACCAGTGACAATTCCTGACGTGAAAGTCAAAGTGGGTGTGTGGTGGTTTCAGCTCATCATTAGCATTTTTGGGTCTCCATCTTGGATAACAGTCTCCAGTATTTCAGGGCACGCTCCATGGGCAGTGACTATTACATCCCCTGTCCGCAAGTTGGCATCAGACACAAACCAGTCTCACTCTATCATCAGGAACATCTCTGGCCCACTTAGAATACAGTTCTGCATATCTAATCTACACTTTGGAGTGCATCAGTACGTTTTGCTGTAACGCTTCTGGCCTGACACTTTGCACACAGGGTCAAGCACACAGCTCATGAAATGCAGAAAGGTGCACATCAGGGCTCCTTCCTTGCTGGCTTAGTGCTCCCTCATTTTGGACCGACTCCAATGCTCATGGCATTTCTGCCTTGCTTTGCCTTTTTGACCTTTAAAATTCTCATGAAATGGAAAGCCACACAGGTCATTCCAGGCAAAGTGAGTGACAGGTTCCTGAACCTTTACCCTTCTTTCTTCCTTGCATTCTTTATTGAGCGCTTCAATACTAAGCTTCTACACATTTTCACACAACTTGTTGAATTACAACTTCATCTCTCAACATTACCCCCAAAGTCCTTGTCCTCCAGTTTAGTCATAGCAATTGTAATGCTTTCCCACAAAAGTCATGGTGTTTATGACCATTAATGACCGAGACCCCTCTTGTAATGCAGTAAACCATGTCCTCCAATGCCCAATATATTTCCCCTGATATGTTGAACACCCAACATTCATAATCATTACCTCCACACAATAACATGGGGTCTAATATTGTCCCAGCATCTCATCATGCTGCTTCCAATTTCAAGAATTGAGTTTCCTCACTTCCCTAATGCAGCACTGGCCCTTTCACTTTCATTAAGCTAATCCCCAAGACTGACAGTGGCTTATTCTCCAGATTGAATTGAATGGACAATCCTGACAGATGGGTGACTGAGCCCCTAACTGATCTCTGTGCAGCTGTCCAACTAACTTTCTGCAAATCTTTGGATTTGTTGCACTAGACCTACAGGACCCATTGTGGCCCGTTCCCTAGACTGTAGCGTTATGGACAGCTTCATTTTGACCACCCCAAATGGTTAACTGATTGCATCCTAGCCCCGGGACTGACATCAGACGTTATCTTCAGTTTACCCTGTCAGGACCTGATGAAGAAAGAATGTCTCCTTTGACTTGACCAAGGACTACTCCCTTTAGACTTTGAGACATGGCTATTTGGTTGAAGCATATGCCACAAACACAAATTAAACATTGATATAATCCTTGAATGATCACTGCTGACAACAGTGACAAACTGCTTGGTTTGTGTCTGTGCTTAATGGCAAGACAAGACAGAAGTTTTTAAGTTCTGTAAGAGGAGTGAAAGTGAAGAGAAGTGCAGTGGTGCATTTGATTAAAAGGCTGAACCTGTGACTCAGAGATAATAGGTACTGCAGATGCTGGAGAATCTGAGATAACAAGGCATGGGGCTGGATGAACACAGCAGGTCAAGCAGCATCATGCTCCT
Organism: Ginglymostoma cirratum; assembly: GCA_024137785.1. Lineage (NCBI taxonomy): Eukaryota > Metazoa > Chordata > Chondrichthyes > Orectolobiformes > Ginglymostomatidae > Ginglymostoma > Ginglymostoma cirratum. Next base: position 25,220,535 of record JAHRHZ010000289.1, on the reverse strand, counting down.
ATGATGCTGCTTGGCCTGCTGTGAACCTGTGACTCACTGTGCCGAGTGCAACCCATTGTTGCTTTCCACACTCATGGGAATCATAAATGCACAACGGATGTGCAAAATAGCTGCAACAAGAACTCCTGGAGTGAACGGAATACATTTTCTTTTATCTGAGCTTGTGGGCTTCACTTGTGAGTGACGAGAGTCTCTTAAGAGGCAACATAATAATAATACAATAATACACTTACACAGCGCAGGTTGAAGATATCTGTAATCGTAACAGCACGCATGTAAAATGTGTGCCGTGTGCCAACAGTGTGGGATACAAATCCTGGTCACAAGCAATCTTGACCATGTCTTTGGTCATCACAAACTGATCATAGTCATCTCAGTGAAGCAGAAGTAACCCCAGGAGACCTGAATCACAAAGATGATCTAAGGCTACACAAGGGTGTGGAGCCGGTTGATTTTGTCCCACTTTGAATTGTAGGCATTCGCCAACATGCTGTTATATGCAATGATGCCTTACTTAAAGGAGGTGCAGGAGTAGCTGTTAAGGATACTTTACCAGTAATTATACAGCACTAGCTTCCTATTTGTATTTGCGTAGCCTGGCTTGTCCTTATTCCTCTACATCAAAAGGTCACACAGAATAATTCCATGGCCCTCCCTGTCAGAGTCCTCTATGTCCCACTGTAATAAGGATTAAGTTAAACCATCACTTGGCTGCAATGTGAATGCTAACTGCTCACGTTACTAAGAACCCTATGTGGTTTCTGATATTTCTCACACTGGTTCATTGGAACCGTGGTCAATCAATCCACCTGACAGTAGGGGTCTGAAGGAAGCAGAGTGTTGCCACAGACTGCAGATGACCTGTAATATAGTTGCAGAACAATGCCAGTGGCTGGGGCAGGACCTGCGATCTCATGGGGTAGATGGCCATTTTAACCCAGGATGCTGTGAAACTAGAAAGGATTCAGAAAAGATTTACAAAGATGTTGGCAGGGTTGGAGGTCTTGAGCTATAGGGAAAGGCTGAACAGGTTGGGGCTATTCTCCCCGGAGCATCGGAGGCTGAGGAGTGACCTTATAGAGTTTTATAAAATCATGAGGGGTATGGATAGGTTAAATAGTCAAGGTCTTTTCTCTGGGGTGGGGGAGTCCAAAACCAGAGCACATAGGTTTAAGGTGAGAGGGGAAAGGTATGAAAGGGACCTAAGGGGCAACTTTTTCACGCAGAGACTGATGTGTGTATTGAATGAGCTGCCAGAGGGAGTGGTGGAGGCTGGCATGATTATGACATTTAAAAAGCATCTGGATGGGTATATGAATAGAAAGGGTTTAGAGGGATTTGGGCTAATGTGAGTAAATGGGACTAGATTCATATAGGGTATCTGGTCAGCATGAATGAGTTGGACCGAGGGGTCTGTTTCCATGCTGTCTATCTCTATGACTCTAAGTTGACAGCTGTGTTCTGTGTGAGTGGCTGCTTCCAACAATTCACCAGGAATCCATTGGGATCACACAAACCTCAACCACAGATGTATCAGGGCTGTTATTGATGTGGTTTTTGCCAGGTCACACTGCTTCATCTCTTTTCTCCTTGATGAGGTCAGTTTTGCAGCCAGGTCAGACAGCTTTGCTAATATAGCTGGCATTCTACAGGTGCAGAACTCTCTAAACAGTACATTCATCGTGTTAAGAATTCCATACCATAATGCAGCAGGCTTTATCAACTTAAAAGGGGTCCATTCCATCAAAATACCAGTCATCTGTGATCATCAGTACCACAGTGTAGAAGTCTATGCAAGGTGCCTAGAAGCTGCCATGCTTTATTGTTGAGAAATTGTATGTTCCTGTTTCATTTCAAGGCCCATATGCCTTACAGGGATGGTTACTGGAAGGCAAGGGCTACCCTCTGCATTTGTGGCAGATGGTTCCGTGAAGAAACTATTATAAAAAGCATTAAGAAACCCCCTGACTGAGCCAAACGTAGAAACAATACTGCTCATTCTTAGACCAAGTATATCATTGAGCAGACTATATGCCTGCAGAAGATAAGATTCAAATGTTTGGTTTAGTTTCAAGGGGCCTTGCCGTACACCTCTTGACTGTGCCTTGTTGATGACGGATAGGCTTTGGGCAGTCAAGTGTTAATCCCTGCAAGATTCCTATCTTCTGACCTGCTCTTGTAGCCACATTATGTATATGGCTAATCCAGTTCAGTTTCTAGTTAATGGTAACCCCCGTCATGTTGATAGTGGGGATTCAGTGATGATGATACCATTGAATGTCAAGCAGTTGTGGTTAGATTCTCTCTTTTTGGAGATGGTCATTGCCTGGCACTTGTGTAGCCTGTATTATATTTGCTACTTGTTGGTCCAAACCTGAATATTGTCGAGGTTTTGCTGGATTTGAACGTGGACTGCTTCAGTATCTGAGAAGTTGAAAATGATGCTCAACATTGTGCAGCCGTCAACCAAAATTCCCACTCTGACACTATATTGGAGGGAAGGTCATTGATGAAGCAGCTGAAGATGGTTGGACCTTGGACACTACCCTGAGGAACTCCTGAAAGATAACATGGAGTTGAGATGACTGATCTTCAACAAACACAACCAATATCATTTGTGCCAGTAATGACTTCAATCAGTGAACAGTTTTGTCCCTGATCCCCATTGACACCAGTTTTGCTAGAGTTTACGAATTTCATACTTGGGCAATAACTGTGGAGAATAGTATGAGAAAACTCATTCATGACGGGCTCACACAGTGAAACCCTCCATGAAACTCCTCAAAATTGACACATAGCTGACTTTTGGCACAAATCAACATACAACTTTTGCTTAAAAATAGAAAATGCAATACAATACTTAAAAGAATGCTTGCTACATTTAAAAGTTGATGTTGGTGGCAGCCCATTGATATATCAGAATCCAAAAGTGTTAACAACTTTTAATATAACTCCACAAACCATGTCTATTAATCCATTAACCCACTAATTCGTGGCTATAATACTAACTGCAGATTTCCATGTACTAGCCAGCCCTCATTCAAACTAATTCAGGGGTTCGCTACCATATCAGATTACAACCACTTCAATTTGTGGCTACACCCCACTTGAAAGTGCACTCATGCATAACGTGCTATATAATCAGCCCCATTTAAACAAGACAGACATTCCTTTCGAAGGTGCAGTCAGGCGTGACAGCTAACAAATCTGCACAGACACTACAGGATGGATCTTTTTTGCATCCCCACACCAAAAACAGTGTTATCTGACATTAAAATCCAACTGAATAGCTGCTTTTACCAGAGATAACAAGGTGTAGAGCTGGATGAACACAGCAGGCCAAGCAGCATCAGAGGAGCAGGAA
>JAHRHZ010000289.1:25158141-25216771 GCA_024137785.1 Ginglymostoma cirratum | reverse complement strand
TACACTCACCTTTACTGGCTCCATCCCCGCCTCTTCGACTTGTCTGCCTCCTCTCCACCTATCCTCTCCTCTATCCATCTTCTATCCGCCTCCCCCTCTCTCCCTATTTATTTCAGAACCCTCTTCCCCTCCCCCATTTCTGATGAAGGGTTTAGGCCCGAAACGTCGAGTTTTCCTGCTCCTATGATGCTGCTTGACCTGCTGTGTTCATCCAGCCCGATGCTTGTTATCTCTGAAGATACAAGGTGTTGTGTTTTCATCAGTTATTGGCAAATAACACAGATTGAGTCGCATGTAAGATAACAAGGTGTGGGGCTGGATGAACACAGCAGGCCAAGCAGCATCATAGGAGCAGGAAAGCTTGATGTTTCGGGCCTAGATCCTTCATCAGAAATGGGGGAGGGGAAGAGGGTTCTGAGATAAATAGGGAGAGAGGGGGAGGCAGATAGAAGATGGATAGAGGAGAGGATAGGTGGAGAGGAGGCAGACAAGTCAAAGAGGCGGGGCTGGAGCCAGTAAAGGTGAGTGTAGGTGGGGTGGTAGGGAGGAGATAGGTCAGTTCGGGGAGGACGGACAGGTCAAGGGGGCGGGATGAGGTTAGTAGGTAGGAGATGGGGGTGGGGCTTGAGGTGGGAGGAAGGGATAGGTGAGAGGAAGAACAGGTTAGGGAGGCGGGGACGAGCTGGGCTGGTTTTGGGATGCTGTTGGGGGAGGGTAGATTTTGAAGCTTTATCTTTGAGTAGCATGTATTCAAGTTATTTGAAAAACTAAATAATGCTTATTAACAGCTTAGACTACAACTTGCCGTCACAGATAACTATGCAATAAGCCTTTCCTAAGCATTGATTCGTGCTGGATAATGCATGACAGTTAACCGTGCAGTTTATAGTTGGATATTTTCTAATCAACATGTTTAGGGACACATCTCTGGAGCAGGTGGGATGTGAACCCAGTCCTCCTGGCTCAGAGATAGGAATACTACCAGTTCAGCCACCCAAAAGGCTACTGTGCCTGGTAGCCCCAGCCAGTTTCCCATCCAAGTACTGCTTGGGCCGCAGTCTGCTTAGCTTATGAAATCAGACATTTGCTGACTAGTATTGCAATAGGCAATACTTGGACCTTTAGATTATTAGCATATATTAAGGTCTTAAACAGCACAGCTCTTAAAGGATTGATACAACATGAGGTATTATTTGCACAACATTCACAATCATCCACCCCGTCCATCACTGTTGCTTAAACAGGCAGCATTGCATATTGTCAAATACAGTTCAAGATGAGAGGAAATCTCTGTGATCATGCGCAGCCTATGAGACCGTGGATTGTCTTTGTGAACTGTGGCCCTTAGGTAATATATTCAAAGTCACCTGTGATAACTTCTGCTTCACAGAATGATGATGATCCATCTGCAATGACCAATGACATAGTCAAGATTGCTTGTGGCTAGGATTTACATTCAACTCGGTGCATGCGTTTCATCTGCAGAATTCTATGATGACATGTATCTCAAACATGTACTGTACAAGTGCCTGATTAATGCAAGTGCCCCTTGAAGGGTCACACATTTCTTAGAAGTTGAGCCCACGTCCTTAGATAGACACATTCTGAGCATGGAGGCAGCCCTTTTTCAGTTCTATCGCCCATTTGCAATTCAGATGAGGATGGCACAGATTACATTTTACACGTTGTGTCATAGGCTCAGCCTCTTAATTTAATAATCTTCCAAACCTCCATATTCCTCGCACTTCTACCAGACCCCATCAGATATGAGCTTCCGTATATTCCCACTCAACTCTTTCATTTAATTCCTAATATTGCAATGTGGCAGCCTGAAATTCAGGCCTACAGCCTGCAAACCATCATGGTGCATTGACCGCCAGCAAATCCTGGGTTGCTGCTTGACCTGCTGTGTTCATCCAGCCCCATGCTTGTTATCTCGGATTCTCCAGCATCTGCAGTACCTTTTATCTTTGCTGTGATATTTGTTGGCCTGTCCTCCCACAGTAACCCATGTTCTCTATTACATTATTGTCTCCCACACTTATGTATTGAGTTGGCATCTGTTACAATTGCTGTCTACTCAGAATCCCAGCATGCTGCCTTTAATCCCTTGAATTAACCTCCCTGGCTCCCCAGTTTAGCTGCGTCTCCTGATAATCCCCCTTGACTTTCAGTGTTGAGAACCCCAGGACTGACTGACTAGCTATTGACTGACACAGAATAATAGCCCTGACTGATAAGGAATGAATGATGCACATGCAGCTCTCCGGCTAACTTGCCACTAATCTCTGGACCAGCTGCCGTGGACCAGTGGGACTGACTGTGGCCTAATATCTGGATTGTAAGGACACATAACCCCTGATCCTGGATGACCTAAGGGGCTGACTGATTGTGTGCAAGCATATTGACATAAATCAGATGCTGCCATAGACTAACTGTGGAGAGGTTTGGAGAGACTTTTGTGAGAATTCAGTGCAGACTCAATGTGTCAAATGGCCTCTTCTGTACCGTAGATATTCCATGATTCACATTTGTAATGCATTTCTATTTTATGTCATCACCTATCTGATCAACAGTGTTGGTAAATGCAGCTATAAGAACCAAGCATCACTAGCTACCCACCTTAGAAATGCTCCATTTTAGAACATTGTTTAAGGGAGTAAGTTATTGTTTAAGTTATTGTAAAAGATCACTTTTAATTTTTTGGACTGTTTTTAGAACCCTTGCTGATTTTTCATTGTTTTCATCTTTATCCTTTTATCAATTTTATTTTGGAGCTGAAGATGATTTATGCATTTCGGGAAACAGCTTGTGGAGGAGGAAAAGAACAGACAAAACAAGGTTTTGATTGTGAGGTCAGGCCTGAGGTTAATTGCAGGTTGACTCTTGATCAAAATGGTTCCTAAAGACGTAGGAAGAGCATTGTGTTTAAACAGATAGCAAAAGTTAAATACAAATGAGTGTAGTGCATGTGAATTGGTTCTGGCAAGTCTGGCAGTGACCCTGTGTTCAAGCCAATGGCACATCTTGAATGGTAATTGAGGCCTCCAGGGGTGGAACGGGGATGTAGGGGAAGATGTTCCATCTATCAGGGTGGAACCAGAGTTGAAGCTGATTTTTTTAAACTGCGCTTTCTGGGAGATGAGCTTAGCTATTGCCAATACAGCTTGAAGATTTGGAATCTCCCTGCCTAATCTCCCACACCAACTTTTGGAAGCCAAAAGAGTAAAAAGCTGAGTTAGACATATTACTATATATACCTGAGTGAAAGGAGAAGCTGATCCTAATTGTTGGTTCCAGAAAAGCAACTAAGGAGTCCACAACTATGCCTGTGAAAGAACGCATCTGAAAACCATTTAAGTAATCTGGACAGGTTTGGTTATTTTATTCATCCCATGTTTGATTATCTGTCCCTCTTTTGCGACAATGAGGGCTGAAAGCAAATGTTTTGGGTTTAAAGCATAGACCTTAATCAGTTTACCTTATTGATTAAACTTTCCTCTGTTAAAGTTATTGTATATTTAATAAAAAGTTAAATCTTCAATTGTTCAAAAAGTCTGGGATTGTTTATTCAAAAGTCTGGTTAGGAACCTTTGGAGTACCTACTGAGGGTCTTTGACTGTTTACTTTTACTGTGTTGCGAATATAGAGGTAGAAAGGATGACTTGCTTTAGCTGTCTATCTCTGTTTTGTAACACTATGGACTTCAAAATGTGCACAGGTACTGCTGTAATTCAAGAAACTGTGGAAGAATATGTTGCAGTTTGAAAAAACAATGCCAATTAATTGCCTGATATATCTACAAGGTGATTTATTCAAGTAGTTGGGGTGGATGCTAGGCATCTCAGCTTCATGGGTTCGTATCCAGGTATGGTATTGATTAGTCTTCATTGAACAAACGGTTTTGTGTGCGTGTGTGTGTGTGTGTGTGTGTTCAGAGTACCCAGCATAGTAACTACCTTTTGACCAGGCCCGCTGATCTCTGTACAGCTCTCTGATTGAATTCCTGCAGATCATTGGATTGGTTGCACTGAACATGCAGGATTGACAATGGCGCACTCACCAGACTGTAGTGTAATGATTCCCCCGACCCTGGCCACATCAAGCAGCAGACTGCCTACTTCCAAGCTTATGGACAGATATTAGATGCTACCCTTGATTTACTGTGACAGTACCTCCTGATTAAAGTTTGTAACGCTCTGTTTAGATTTTGAGCGTGGTGATTTGATAGAAATACATGCAGTTTTCTTATGGAGTAAGTTGTTGGCACATGATGCAAGTGTAACATTGACACAGCAGGAGTGCCAGATAACTACATGGATTACTGTTGCCAACCATGACAAGCTACCTGGCTATGTGTCTGTGCTAAATGGCAAGACAAGGCAGAACTACTGTGAGCTTTAAGTTATGAATAAAGTTTGCAAAATGTTAAAAGAAAAGGCAAAGCAGATGTGCTATGAGCATCCAAGGAGGTGCAAAGTGAGGATGACAAAGAGGGCAAGGGAGAAGGTCTAATGTGCACCCAGGTGTAATTCGTGAGATAGGTACTTGTGCAAGTGTACAAAGTGTCTTGGTAGCAGTAACATTACAGTGAAATATGCTACACACTTTCAAATGAGGCATTAAAGTGCAGAACTGTATTGTAAGTGGGTTGGAGTAGTACAATGTGGTTGTAGTGAAGCCGGTACATGTCTAATGTCAAACTCTGTGTGGGTGCTGTCCAAGACAGTAGCTCATAGGAAGAAGCGGTGAAATTGAGCCACCACGGAAGAGCTGTGAATTTCACGTTGAGAATTGTTGGCATCTACTTTCTCTTCAGTGCATGAGAGGATGAGACAGTGCATAGCAATAGAGTGAGATTTCATACCAATACAATGCAAATGCATGCAAATGTACCTCTCACTGGCAAATTCTCACATAACCATTCCAAACTTCGATGCAGAATCTGACATTGAGAATCTCATTTCTGGTGATCTTGCCATATTTTGCCAGTTAGTTTGCCATTGTCCACATTGTTCAGGGGCTGAGAAATTCTACACTATACATTTAAAAATAATGCTATGAGTTCATTCTACAAGATCGGTATTACCACTTTTTAAATTTGGCTTTATTAACTATCCTCAGTATTCACTTCTAAACATAAGAGTAGAGCGAAGAGAGTAGCTTCATTGTCTCTTTTCCCCATGCTAACACATGTAAATATTGCAGCAGAGTTGTTATATGGTGATTAAGACTTGGGATCCTGAACAATTTTCTTTTCACTACAATGAGTGGTAGTGAGCCAAATTATAGCACTATTATCATAGATGAGGCCACTTAATTCATTACCTGGGGCCTTGCCAGCCTGCACCGCTGAATGTTAGATCACACTGCATTTGACCATCAGGAAGCCATATATTCAACAGCTTGCAAACATTTACATTATGATTTTACATTTTAGCTACATCTTCAATAGAAGCTGATTGTAAGCCAGCACACCAGTACTACATACTAAAAAAAGAGAATTTTATTCTCAATGCTTTTTTTCTGCCTTGCAATGAGATTAACAGTTTACATTTTGTGCCATAACAGAGTTTTATGTAGTTTGTGTATAATGAATTGAGATTCTGTCTCCTGTATTGGAAAGAATAGGTGCATATAGAATACAAAATAAGAAAATATGGTTCAGCGTGATTAGTGAACTGTACCACTAAGAATTAAATGATGCTTCTAAAGGAAACATGTCAATACACTGACAAATTTCTGACATCACATTGGGAATTAGAAACTATTCAAAGTTATTGTTCATAAATTGGTTTCTAGAAGCAATCTTTGTGTGCAAGAGCACAGGCCCCTCAGGGTAGTAGTACAGGTAGTAAGGTTGTAAAGAAGGTGTATAGAATGCGTTCCTTTATTGGGAAAGATATAGACTACAAAAGTAGGGATATAATGATGAAACTGTCAAAGATACTAGTAAGACCAAGCCACAGCTGGAGTGTTGAATGCAGTCTGGTCATCACGTTACAGGAAGGATGTTATTGCTCTGGAGAGAGTGCAAACAAGATTTACTAGAACGTTGCCAGAGCTGGAGAATTGGAGCTACAAGGATAGATTAGAGAGATCGGGGTTGTTTTCCTTGGAGCAGAGAAGTCTGAGGGACAATGTGATTGAGATATACCAAATTGTTAGGGGTAGAGGTAGAGTGGACAGGAGGAAACTGTTTCCTTTGGCAGCAAGTTCAAAAACAAGCAATCATAGATTTGATCTAAGTGGCAGAAGGCTTAGAGGAGCTGTGAGGAAAAAGGTTTATGGTGGGGTGTCTGGAATTTGCTTCCAGTGTTCATGGTGGAGGCAGAGATCTTAAACTCTTTTTAAAAGTACTTGGATCTGCACCTTAAGATGTTTAAACTGAAGGACTATGGGCTGTGTGCAGACGAATGGGATTAGAAAGGGCATCTGCATTTCTTTGAGCTGGCATGGACAAGATAGGCCACATGGACCCCTACTGTGCTATTTCATGTTTGTGGTTCTATGGAACTACCTATACTGGCCACATTTTTCTGCACTAGGTCCATAGTCTTGAATGTTATGACACTTCAAGTGCTCGGAGGCCTGAAGTTGGAATAGCTAACCCAGGTAAGCTGGTTTGGAGCAAACATGTGCCAGCTGCCTCCTCCATGCCCCTTCTTTTCCTCTTTCAGGGCCTTTCTTCCATTCTCCACAGTTTCTAGCTCCATCTTGCTGTCAAGTTGCAGAGCCAGAGGCAACTGCAGATGGCAACTACAGCATTCAGACATGCTGTAACCTGTGTATAATTAGTAAGTCACATTACACTAATGAATGGTATCCAACTTCAGTGATGCCTGCTGATGCAGGAATACCCTTGGAGCTTGGACTGAGGCTAAAATTCCCCCTTCTACTCACTTATGTATATAACACAAAAAGTTAATAAAAATCGTTGTTCACCAGCAAGACGACAGCCTCTTCTCTCTCTACATCCTTGGTGTGATCTCACAATACAGCCTTTGTTTGGAAAGACCACCAAATTCTCTATCCTTTCTGTAAGAATGCGATAACACTTTCGGCCATATCCTGGAATCCATCACATCATCTTCAAAATCATTTCACTGTACTTCAGAGATTTTGCAATAGCAAGAATGAGTTATAATCTGCTTAGATTGGTTAGCTCAGTTGGCTGGATGGTTTGTTTGTGATATAGAGTGACTCTCCTTTTCAACCTCTCCCTAGTCTGAGGTTTGGTGACCCTCAAGTTAAACCACCACCAGTTATCTCTCTGTAATAAGACAGTAGGACTAAGATTATTTTAACTTTTACCTAGGTGTAAATGGATGGCTGGCACTTTAAATTGTTGACACCTGCTTGTCATTGACTCCTGTGTTTTGAATGAAAACTTGTTAATTATTTTCATGCTGTTTTTTCACTGGATATTGCAATCGTTCAATTGACTTATGTGGTCCAAGTTTCAAAAATGTGCCAAATCTGCAGAATGGTATTTAGCATCCATGCTATGGCCAGGTGGGTTGTTTCCAGGGTATACATGACACACCTACAGTTATGTTGTTCCATGCTTGGGGCTTTCACACTGGAAACAGTTGGAAATACTGTGCTCCCACTCTAAGAGTCTCTGGCATTATGTTGTATACAGTGTGATGATGCTATGGCTTTAAAGGTTGTTTTGTTTTGAAAGGAGATTGTGAGGCAGAGGTAACGAGCATTCTGGGGTTATGTAAACGGCTTGGGTTTTTTTGTAATGTAGACTGAATGGGTGTGGCTGGCTCTCACTTATCTAGATTTCTGTCTTTTGGTTTTTCCAACGCCATCAGAAGCTATTGGAGTGTAAGAGTTAGAAGCTTCAGTCACTGGTTCCTGGCTGGCACTCAGTCGGAATTTTCTCTTGATTCTTTTCCCACCTCAATTGGAGACCTGTATGTGAGAATCTGTCTGAATTTTCTTTTTTGCCAAGGGTTGTATTTTTGGGATGTTGCTATATTGGAACAGTTAATTAGTAATAGGCACTGTATCTATTATTCTGTTAGGTTTCCAATCTGTTGTTATTCTAAATTCCTCTTTCTTTGGTTGCATTTTTAATTACAGCATTTAAATAAATTGTATTTTGCTTAACATCGAGTAGATTGGCCGTATTTGGAACTGGCACTTCACAATGGCCGTTAAAAAGTAAGAAAAAGTTAGGGTCAAGGCTACATTCTTAAAATATTTTGAGGGGGTCTGGTCTGACCCTTAACAGCAGCTACTCTACAGAGGCAACAATCAAGCTTATACTGCTTTAAAATTTTTACAGTACTGTTTTCATTTCTAACTACTGCAGTCAGAATTGAAGGCGATTTTACTTGCCTGGGAAAATGAATCAATGTAAACTTTGTGAAACTTTGCCAGATGTCTGCGAATTGTGAAATAAGATGTGTGAATTTGATTTTGAGTATGTGTCTAAACCTGAAGCAACTCTGGCTTAACAGAAATACACTGCAATCTCAACACTATAAATAACAATTGAGATATTTAACAGGTGAAATATGAAGCTGGGTTCCTGATACTGCAAGACTATATTCGAAAATAAGTGTGAGGACAACAGAATGGAAAAGTAATGTCAGCTATTTATGTCAACTAGCAAGGCTGAAAAATAAATTGGAGAGTCTGAAAGTGCCTGGTCAAAATTGGTATTGATAAGCTGATCTCAAAAATAAATCTTGCTGAAGTTTTCCTTTTTTCAAAATAGGATGTAATTCTGAAAAGAATTAATCCACAACGAAACAGTGGGCTGTTTGCTCTGGTTTTTATTACCTGTCCAAGGGGCCTGAACATCTTCCACTGCAATGCCCTTGCTTGCCTTTGTGCATGTCTATAAATGAGTTTTTAGATGAGACTGCACTCGTGTAAAGCAGTTTCTCCAACTTTTTATGTTTGTAGAGGAAGATACAAAAACCCCAGGAGAGCCACATGTTACTTTCATTACAATGTCCACATGAACCTGGTGCTCATGGATGAATTTCAACACAATATATATCACACTGTTTTGAAACAAATGAAAAATTTTGTTAAATATTTTCAGGAATGCAATGCATTTAATTTAAATTTAATCCATTGGCAGCAAAAGTAAAATTTTGCTAGGATTCAATTCTTCCATCTCTTTTACTATGTTTTCACTTCAATGGAGATTATAATCAGGCAGGTGGACATCTGATCTGAATCTGTTGGTTTGCTGGTGTGTAAGAGGTGAAAAGTCCTCTCAGTGCCTGTGAATAAATTACCTGTACAATGACATTTAATAATAAGTCAGATTAGTGCAGGTACATTGATAGTAAAAGCTTAGACTTTTATGTTGGCTTTTTTGCATTATACATGAACATAAATATTCCGAGAAAACATGTTAAGGAGTTGCTGAGCAAAATGGAAATGTCAATTATAACTGACAAGAGGATACAGTTTTGCATTCATTCACTGTATAACAAAATGACTAAATTGTGTTTTGTGCCCTTCTTGTTATATGAATTATTTAGACATTGAAACTTATTTTTATGATGTGGGTGGTTGCCAGAAGTTAATTGAAATGGAGCCACCTTGATTAAGATGCTGGACGATATCAACATATTATGAGGGGGCTCCCATCAAAGTCTGAGTCAGACATACTATCCATAATGTTTACCTGAAATTCCAAAAAAATGTCATCCATTGTCTACTTTTTGAAAAGAAAAACTTTATGGAATGTGAGCAATGCTGGCAAGGCCATCATTTGTTACACATCGCTTATTGCCCATGAGATGGTGGTAGTCAACTGCCTTCTTTCAGGTACATGCACAGTGCTTTTAGAAAAAGAGTTCGAGGTTTCGGATCCAGTAACAGTGAAGAGATGGAGTTATAGTCCCAAGTCAGGATGGAGGATGGATTGGAGGGGAACATGCAGGTTGTAGTGTTTATATGGATCTGCTTGTTCTTCTAGGCAACATTGGCTAAGATGCTAGAAGATGCTGTCAAAGGAGCCTTGATAAGTTGCTGCAATGCATCGCACTTCCCCAGAACATAAGCTTTGACATTTGGATTACTAGTACTGTGATATTCTTACTGCTTCCCTATCTTTTACGTCACCTGAAGTAACCGTGCAGATGTTGGTATCCCATCACCAAGTTGCCCTTTATTTGCATGTGCATAGTACTTGACACTGATCTGCCTTTCTCAGAGCCAGGTCTCAGAGTGAACAGAACCTCTGACACTCCTGTTCTTATCTGTCAGACAGGGATCCTTGATTTGTCAAGATTAACAGCCCCAATCAGGGAACTCATATTCTATGAGGTCCAGCTGGCTGACCTCGTTACAATCTCTACAACTACCTTTGTTCTCAGCCATTCCTTGTTGTACTGTCACTGGGCAGATGCACTTTTTTTGTTTCTAGAGTTAATGAGCTTTTCTTTTACCTGTGTTTTGCTCTCTCACCTGGTCTAGTTCTCTGTAATTTTCAGGTCTCAAACTTGACAACCTGTGACCATTCCTAATGACCTGTATCTTTGGTATGTAAAATAGTGAAGTAATACCTTGTCAGTGAAATTAGCAAGGATCTTGCCAAACTTTGGTAGAGTTTGCAGGATAAGCAATTAGACAAGTTCTCAAGACAGACTTATAGAGCATAACAATGTTTCCCAAAAGATTTATGAAAAGTAGCAATAGCCAAATAGAACTTTGGATTAACTGAAATTTCTGATCATAATTTTAGATATTCACAGGGTGAATAACATAAGAACTAGTTTGCAAAAATAAAACCTGGACATTTGCAATAATAACAACCCCATCAGACATAAATTGAATGGTTTAGGTTTATGTCCAATTACTACCAGGCTGGTTGATTGGCTTAGAATGGTGGAATCCAGAATCAGGATAGCAATAGATTCAAATAGTATGCCCTAGCTTTCAACCATAGTGGATGTGGATAAGAATATAGAAAAGTGCCTTGAGGTAAGGATGCACTTTATCACTTTCTATTTCCTGCTGACAATATTGGAAAGAACTCAGCCACTACAAAGCATGTGTGATGGGTTTGATTTAATTCAAACAATTATTTTTCTGTTTTTTACCTTTTGGAAGCTGCTTATACTGCACTCCTCTTTTGACTGCTCTGGTGACATTGGGAACTCACTGCAATTGTTGATCATAGAGCCAAAACTATTAGATCTAGCATGGCCTAACTTGAGCACATCTACAACAACAAATTGAGCACATCTAGGCCTATTGTTATGAATTCCGAACTTTACAAGACAGTTATGATCTTTTCTGAGACCCAGTCTCAGCTGTTTATGAGTCCCATCTTGTATGATCATTCTAGAGAAGGACAATTAACAGCTTACTTCCAGGAGCCCTGTCCAGTTAAGGACAGTGTGGACGAGGAGGGTTGGAGGTTCAGAGAGGGTAACCTGTGAAAGCAGCTGTGGTCTCCAGTAATGTGAAGTTCCAGGGTGAGAGTAAAATTAAGGAGGTCTTGCTCATTGACTGCACTATATTTAGGATCTCCAGACACATGTCAGCTTGTCCCTTGGGAGCAGACCATCCATCATTCAGAAGATTCATACAGCATTACCAAGTTAGCTCTATATTTCTGACAGAGATTCCCTAATCACTTGGCCTCGGGTAAGATTGCTTAGAGATGGGAATGCCTCAATTAGAAGAGCTAAGGTGTATATTTCAAAAATTCCCTATCCTCAAAACTGCCTTCATGTAGCTGATAAGATTCTGCCTAATGTCTTTTCTCTGGGCTCAGCATCTACTATTGTCTGATTCTGACCCTGTGAAGGACTTTAGAACATTTCCCTAGACATTAATTTGATCCATATAAATGCAAGCTATAATGGTTGAATTAACTGGACTTCTGGGCTGCTGGGCAATAAGTACCCCATTCTTCATTGATTAGAAAGGAACTGTCACAAAATAAGCAACCTTGCCCTACTGAATAGCCAAGACATCTGTACAGATACGATAATAAAAAATCGTAATGCTGTTGGAAAAAATAGTTACACACTAGTAACATGACTAATGGTTAAACCTTTACTCTGCTGCATGTTCTTTGTACATTATAAAGAATACTGCAACAGAATGGTATACAGGCACTTTGTAATGTTGCTTGGTAAGAACTGTGAATAAAGTTGAAGTCGAGAGAAAAATCAGGTTTTGTGTCTCACTGCCAGAGGCTTAACATGCTGTTGTGAGAACTTCACAGCATCATGGCTACTTAACAATTATTTTCTTTGAAATGCGCTCTAATGGATCAATTAAAAGCTGCTGTAAAATAAAAGTAAAAATTTGAGATGCATTGGTAACACAATTTAGAACAATGGAATCCTGTGACTTTCCACTCATCTTTAAACCTTTAACTATAATTTCAAGGATTGACTGATTTAAGAGGAATTTCACCACCAATTAATAATGACATTCATTGTGCATGAATGAACTCTACTGGCCCTGAGAATATTGAGTGGTGCTTACATTTCAATTGAAGAGGTTGTTCCATAGTACATTCTGCAGTAATAGTGATAGTGAATAGTAATAGGATTGCAGTTCCAGGGCTATGGTGTTGGAATAGTCTCCTTCTATGCTGCAATCATTCTATGATTCTATAACAGCTGCTCTTTGGATGCTCTGTTGCTTGTTCCTGCTAACCATTTATCTAATTTTTATCAAGGCATTTAGATTCAATTGATGAACTCTGTGGGGAATGTAACTCGTGTCTATCATGCAAATACAGCAAACTCATGTATTGTGATTGTGGGACAGACAGATACTGGCTTCACTAAGTTTGTGACAAAGAAATGTACTTAGACTCAACTTTTGGATTTCTACATTAAATTTTCACTTGACCTAAGTTCTTGTAGGACATATGAATACAAACCTGAGTTATTTTGATGGAAGATTATGCCTCCATTATGTTCTCCAGTTTGTAATTTTATCTACCTCTAATTAAGGGATTGCTTTAGTCTGTGTTGGCTGTATCTGCTAAAATGTCATAGTCTTGTGTTTAAAAACTTCAGGAAGTGTAAGAACAAAAATACATCATTTTGGTGACAATATTTATGCGTGAAAGACTAATTGAGCTGTCAACTTGACTAATGTCATCAATAATATGTTTATAAACAACGCCGAGGGATATGTTTCAAGTAGTCTACATTCTTTTAATATATTACAACTGATCAGCAAGAATCAATTTTCTTTTAAATTAGATGCCAGCCTGTTGACATCTTGAGCAGTTATGGTCTTATTTTAGTAATCCAATGATATCATATCAATGATATCATATTGCCAGACAAGTTGAAATCAATTCAAATAACTCACTTTATGCATTTTCAAGAAGCTTTTAAACAGCTTTTAAACATTGTATATTAGAAAGCGCAGCATTAACCCTGCTTAATTGATTAGTGGTTAAATTAGCAGTAAAACCTTTCCTGTTGTGTTCTTGCCTGCCATGAATTTAATCAGACACTTTTCCGTGGGATCCTCATGAATATTTGTAAATTAAGGTCCAATGACACAATGAAGACTCCAACTCCATTTGGAAATAAACTTGCTGATGTCCCAGAGAATTTTTATAGCAGAACAAAGTACCACTGCTGAGTGATTGCTCGAAACGCTGATCGACTCATTCCAGCAATATCTCAGAGGTGGATATTTGCCTCTCAAAGGCTATATACAGGTTTGAACTCAGAGTGTGCATTCCAGAGGTTGGAAATTTCTACTAACGTTGGATAGGATGGGGACACTGTCTCCTCTTGTGAGGGCCTGGACGTAGAATGGCAGACTACAGTCTTAAGGATACACTATGGAATGTTGCCTTTATGCTGATCTACTGCAATCCTCATTTAACTCTGACATTTATCCTGGTGTTTTGAGAGGGAAGGATATATGACAGGTTTGTCATAAATAGGTTTGTCATCCTCTGAGGTGCTTTCTTAATGATTTTTGCTGGTAAGAAAGATGCTGTGTAAAGTAAATAAAGGGGCAAACATTAGAATGATGCTTCTACCTGATCTTGCCCCTCTTTGTGACACTATACACTATCTTGTCCTCCTAGAAGACTCAGTGAGTTTAAGTGAGTGGCTAATGAAAAGTTCTGTGAAGGTGCTGAGAGATTTGCGCATAGTTGAGAGGTTGAGAAAGGGCAAGATAGAGTAAGAACAATGTGGTGAATATACAGGCGGATGTGCGCAATATGAAGGGAGAAAGAAGTGCTGCGAGGAGTTGGCAGTTGTGCAAGTACTAAGAGAGCTAAGAAATTGTTGCTATTGTATGGTGTGAAGACCACAAAGAAGACATGAGTGCATTTAGAGGACAGGCAGCACACACTTGTGATTGTACACTTAAGGGCATGGGGAGGTTGGGAATTATTGAGTGGGGTGAAAGGAGTGCTATCATGTGCAGTTGAGAAAGACAGAATGATCACAAGTCTCATTCATGCTTGCTTCCCTGGTGTATCTTCCTGCACTGACTGAAACAAGGGCTCAGAGGTGATGCTGCTGGTACTATCACAACTGAATCAAAATTTACATTATTGAGGCCTGACTAATAGCCCCCTGTGAATTCTGGGAACAAACCTTTTTTTTTGAATTGACTTCCTCCGTAAGGGTCTCCAGGAAAACTTCAAATAATCCAAGGCAGCTGATTTTAGAGGATTTCCTCCTTACAGCAGGCAAATTTCAAAGTAGGAATTGTAAATTGGCTTTAAGAATTATAGTTTCATTTAAAACACACTGTAGGAGGCCTGCCAGAAATTGTGCTGAAAAATTCATGACACAATCAATAAGAAGGACAGTTTATTTAATTCAACATGATACAAAGTTCACCTTGCACTTTCCTTGAATATTAATATTTGATGATTGCAACAGTTGGAAGATCAATTAATGTTGAACTAAAAAAAACTGTATTAAATAAATGAATAGTAAGGTGAAATTTGATGTATTAACCCAGAGGAAATAATGTAGGGCCATTTGTCAGTAAATTTTACCAGAACCAATGAGAAGGTGTTTTTATGCTTCATCACTTGAATGGATATAGCTATGTCAGAACTATTTGGTAGGATTGCCTAATAATTTTGATGTTCCTTCTTTCTGGTTTTGAAATTTTTTTTTTCAATATTATCACTTTTGTATTTTATATCAGACACTGCCTAACTGACAGAACAGATCAATGACCAGTGCCAAACCTTCGGGAATGGCAGTTTGAAGCTGAACAATTCCAAAGCTACTTATTCTATTGTTTTGCCCCTTCTTTCTCTCTGGGAAAGTGCTTGGCTTCCATTTTATTCCTGCTCCATGATGGAAATTTCAACTTAAACTTGTATGTCAAAATCTGACAATCATAAGTCATAGGAATCATAGAATCCCTACAGTGTGGAGACAAGGTTTATTTTGCATTGTATTTAATTCATAAGCAAAGTTTGGAAAGTGTAATCCCACAATTCTAAAACTTTGTCACTTTATACACAGGACTGTCCCAAAAGGAATGATCGGTGTAGTATCATAGACCAGAAAAGACAGAAAATCTTATCTCCTATCAAGTGGAATTTCCCCTCCCTTGTCTATTGTTGACAATAATGAGAAAGTTGGGAAAGTATGGTGAGAATGAAAAAAATCAGAATCTCAAAATTCAGAAAATGTTTTATGACTTCAAATTTCAAATGGCAACGTTCAAAACTTGCTATTGAGCAGCAAATATCTCCTTTCCATGTATTCTCACTTTTAGCCAAGCTTGCCTTATTTCTACATTGCTTCCAATTTTCAACTTCTTCCTGTATAAAGTAGCTGGCACAAATTCTCATGATGAACATCAGAGCTGGTACCTAGCAGTTACAGCTTACTGACAACCTGCACCAGTCTTCATCTGACCCTGTATGCAACACAAAGTCCTTGCATATTCCATTGAGACCATCTTCCTCAAACTTTAGTCCACACAAGGCAGCATCAACAAACCAACAAACTCACCTCATCATAGATAGCTGCTGTCGGACCTACTTTCACACTACTTCAGCACTTGACTTTCAAGCTGAGGGATAATTATGCTGTGCATGCTTCCGCCAGGTCACTTTGCAAACAGAGACACACACATCTCACTTATGGCTTCTGGCTTTATTTCTTAGCATTGACTCAATTTGGCCATATTTTGTGGCTGCCAGCCTCTGCATCTTGCATTGCTTTTTAGCAGAGTGCAAGAAGCATGCAATTTTTCAGAGTGGAGGAACATGGAACAATCAAGTGAATTGGACATGTCATTGCACTGCAGTGAGATAAGTAGATATCGCACTTGTAGGAAGTGTGGCAAACACATGGCATGTGCTTCAAACAAATTGTTGCCTTCTTTGAAAGTCAAAAGGAAGTCATCATTAGTGGGGCCAAAGAGGAATATGGTCAGTCAGCATACTTTTGCATTCTATCAAGGCGCTTATTTGAATCTAGTTCAGGGGCTGACCATGGTCAGTCAGTCAGGACTTAGTCCTACCAGACTCCAGGGATCTATATCCTTGCAGTCTGGGGATTGGGCCATGGTCAGTCCTGTAGGTCAAGTGTTCAGGGAAAGCAGGTAGGTCAGTCCGGGTGCTGTTGAGAAATCAGCCGGGGTGCTAGGCTATGCTCAGTCAGGGCTGTCTTGCCAAGTCAGTCAGGGAATTGGGCCATGTTACGTCTCGGCAGGTTTAGCAAAAATGGTGAGGGGACGTACCAGTGGGCAGTCCATGAAGGAGCGATTAAAGTGAAAAGGAACATTCCAAGCTAGAAAGGTGAGATCTTTTGGATGCCATGGGGTACAGGTCTCTGGTGCAGAGGCTGTCCCAGTTGCTCAGAAGGGAAGGGGGAAGAGGAGGATAGCATTAGTCATTGGGGACTCCATATTTAGGGGGACAGATAGGAGATTCTGTGGGAACGAGAGAGACTCACGGTTGGTGTGTTGCCTCCCAGGTGCCAGGGTCCATGATGTCTCGGATCGTGTCTTTGGGGTCCTGAAGGGAGAGGGTGACCAGCCCCAAGTCGTGGTCCACATAGGTACCAATGACATAGGTAGAAAGAGGGATAGGGATGTAAGGCAGGATTTCAGGGAGCTAGGGTGGAAGCTGAGAGCTAGAACAAACAGAGTTGTTATCTCTGGTTTGTTACCCGTGCCACGTGATAGCGAGGCAAAGAACAGGGAGAGGTATCAGCTGAACACGTGGCTGCAGGGATGGTGCGGGAGGGAGGGTTTCAGGTATATGGATAACTGGGGCTCATTCTGGGGAAGGTGGGACCTCTACAAACTGAACGGTCTTCACTTGAACAGAGGGGTACTAATATCCTGGGTGGGAAATTTGCTAGTGCTATTCGGGTGGATTTAAACTAGCTCAGCAGGGGCATGGGAACCTGTGGTATAGTTCCAGTACACAGGGGGATGAGAGAAGGGAGGACATGGACAGGATTTCACCATCACAGGCGTGTGCTGGCAGACAGCAAGCTGGTTTGAAGTGTGTCTACTTCAACGCCAGGAGTATCCGGAATAAGATAGGTGAGCTTGCAGCATGGATAGGTACCTGGGACTTCGATGTTGTGGCCATTTCGGAGACGTGGATAGAGCAGGGTCAGGAATGGATGTTGCAGGTTCCAGGGTTTAGATCTTTCATAAAGATCAGGGAAGGTGGTAAAAGAGGGGGCGGTGTAGCTTTGTTAGTCAAGGACAGTATAACAGTGGCTGAAAGAACTTTTGACGAGGACTCGTCTACTGAGGTGGTATGGGCTGAGGTCAGAAACAGGAGAGGAGAGGTCACACTGCTAGGAGTTTTTTATAGGCCTCCACAAAGTTCCAGGGATGTGGAGGAGAGGATCGGCAAAACGATTCTGGGCAGGAGTGAAAGGAACAAGGTGGTCATTATGGGAGACTTTAACTTCCCCAACATTGACTGGAAATGCTATAACTCTAGTACGTCGGATGGATCAGTTTTTGTCCAATGTGTGCAGGAGGGTTTCCTGACACAGTATGTCGAAGGACCGACAAGAGGGGAGGCCACACTGGATCTGGTACTTGGTAATGAACCAGGCCAGGTGTTTGATTTGGTGGTAGGTGAGCACTTTGGAGAGAGTGACCATAATTCGGTTACGTTTAGTTTAGCAACGGAAAGGGATAGGAACATGCCACTGGGCAAGAGTAATAGATGGGGGAAAGGCAATTATAATGCAATTAGGCAAGACTTAGGAGGGATAGAATGGGGTAGCAAAATGCAGGGGATGGGGACAATCGAAATGTGGAGCTGGTTTAAGGAACAGATATTGCGTGTCCTTGATAGGTATGTCCCTGTCAGGCAGGGAGGAAGTGATAAGGTAAGGGAACCTTGGTTTACAAAAGAAATTGTATCTCTTGTTAAGCGGAAGAGGGAGGCTTATGTGACATTGAGACGAGATGGTTCAGATGAGGCGATGGAGAGTTACAGATTAGCTAGGAAGGATTTAAAGAGACAGTTAAGAAGAGCAAGGAGGGGACATGAGCAGTCATTAGCAGGTAGAATTAAGGAGAACCCTAAAGATTTCTATAGGTATGTGAGTAATAAAAGGATGACTAGGGTAAGAATAGGGCCAGTCAAAGACGAAGTGGGAAGTTGTGTGTGGACCCTGTGGAGATCGGAGAGGTGCTAAACAAATATTTCTCATCTGTTTTCACTCAGGAAAAGGAGAATATTGTAGAGGAGAAGACTGAGATATGGGCTATTAGACTTGAAAGGATTGAGGTTAGTGAGGAGGAGGTGTTATCAATCCTAGAAGGTGTGAAGGTAGATAAATTCCCTGGGCCCGATGGGATTTTTCCGAGGATTCTCTGGGAAGCTAGGGAGGAGATGGCGGAGCCTTTGGCCTTGATCTTTGAGTTGTCATTGTCTACAGGTTTAGTACCAGAGGACTGGAGGATTGCAAATGTTGTACCCTTGTTCAAGAAGGGCAGTAGAGATGACCCAGGTAATTATAGACCAGTGAGCCTTACATCTGTTGTAGGAAAAGTTTTGGAAAGTATTATAAGAGATAGGATTTATCATCATCTAGCAAGCAACAATTTGATTAAAGATAGTCAACATGGATTCGTCAAGGGCAGGTCGTGTCTCACAAACCTCATTGCATTTTTTGAGAAGGTGACCAAGCATGTGGATGAGGATAGGGCAGTTGACGTGGTGTACATGGACTTCAGTAAAGCCTTTGATAAGGTTCCACATGGTAGGCTATTGGAGAAAATGCGGAGGCATGGGATTGAGGGAGATTTAGCAGTTTGGATTAGAAACTGGCTTTCTGAAAGAAGGCAAAGAGTGGTGGTTGATGGAAAATATTCAGCCTGGAGTCCGGTTACTAGTGGTGTGCCACAAGGATCTGTTTTGGGACCACTGCTGTTTGTCATTTTTATAAATGACTTGGACGCAGACATAGGTGGATGGGTTAGTAAGTTTGCAGATGACACTAAAGTCGGTGGAGTGGTGGACAGTGTGGAAGAATGTTGCAGGTTGCAGGGAGACTTGGATAAACTGCAGAATTGGGCTGAAAGGTGGCAAATGGAGTTCAATGCAGATAAATGTGAGGTGATGCACTTTGGGAAGAATAATAGGAAGGCAGAATACTGGGTCAATGGAAAGATTCTTGGTAGTGTGGATGTGCAGAGGGATCTTGGTGTCCAGGTACATAGATCCCTGAAAGTTGCCACCCAGGTTGATAGTGCTGTTAAGAAGGCATACGGTGTGATAGGTTTCATTGGTAGAGGGATTGAGTTCTAGAGCTGTGATGTCATGCTGCAACTGTACAAAACGCTAGTGCGGCCTCACTTGGAATGTTGTGTACAGTTCTGGTCGCCCCATTACAGGAAGGATGTGGAAGCATTGGAAAAGGTGCAGAGGAGATTTACCAGGATGTTGCCTGGTCTGGAGCAAAGGTCTTATGAGGAAAGACTGAGGGACTTGGGTCTGTTCTCATTGGAGAGAAGAAGGCTAAGAGGGGATTTAATAGAGACCTACAAAATGATTAGAGGATTAGATAGGGTGGACAGTGAGAGTCTTTTTCCTGGGATGATGACGTCGGCTAGTACGAGGGGGCATAGCTGCAAATTGAGGGGTGATAGATTTAAGACAGATGTCAGAGGCAGGTTCTTTACTCAGAGAGTGGTAAGGGCGTGGAATGCCCTGCCTGCCAATGTAGTTAACTCAGCCACATTAGGGGCATTTAAACAGTCCTTGGATAAGCATGTGGATGATGATGGGATAGTGTAGGGGGATGGGCTTAGATTTATTTAAATGGCGGCGCAACATCGAGGGCCGAAGGGCCTGTTCTGCACTGTATTGTTCTATGTTCTATGTTCTATGTTCTATAGAACGTGACTGGGAGCCCTGGGAGGTGTGAATTGTCACAGTTTATGGCCACTTTTTCCTGTACAAGGGAAGACCATATGGCCAACAGGGATATGGCAATTTGAAAAGCCATGACCTGAGGAGGTAAAGTGGGAGTTGTATAAATGGCTGCGCAAAGGAACTCAGCAGAAATGGATGGGGGAAGCTAAAAGGTCATCGGGACCATAAGGACAACAACACAGAAAGGAACGTGAAGGACGGACGGGATCATCTTGCACCTTATGTAGTGCCAGGGACCCCTCATTGGAACATTAAGTTACAAACTTAGAATTATTAATGGAAAGTTAACTGCACAATAATTGCACAAACTGCCTGACACTGCATGCAAAGTGGGTGAAATAATTTAAAGTATTTTTTTCAAGTGTAGCTATAAATATCTCCAACCTGATAGCACTGCTGGGGCAATCACAACATTAATTATACATTGATTCAGTAATACCACTCCTTGGGTTCAAGGTGTACTTAATCAGCAAGTCATTCATTGTCCAAAAATGCTCATTTTGAATTATGGTCTCAAGCAATCATGACCATTACATTGTGCACAATAATTGCCTCCTTGTCATATTGTGATGCAGCAGAGGTCAACCCATCCTCCCCCCCACCCTATAACTAAAATCGAAACACCCAGGGAGGCTGTCCTTGCCTCATAACCTGTTACGAAGAAGTGTGAAAAGTGGTATAACCTGCCTCTCTCTCACCTCCCAGTGTCTCCCGGAATGTTCTATGCCTTCTCTACTAATCTTCAGTCAGGAATACCTTTCTCCTTCCAGTTCTTGTGTCTGGAATATTAGCTAGAGTGACGCTGTACCTTTAGCTAGGTGATGGTTTTCTGAGCACTTAGAGAATATTGTGACAGCCAATGATGTTTTTTCTTTAAGGTTGATGGTTGTTAACTCTATCAGATAGCAGTTGACTCTCACACCAATTTTCAAATGCCCTCTTTGTTTATACCCTTGATGACCTGTTATTTTCTTACAATAGGATTGGTCCGAGGTTGTCAGAACCATCAGATTTAAATTTAATTTTTTTTTAGTTTCTAAGTACCTGGTTTAAATTAATTGGCTTATTTTCAAACGGCTTTCCTTAATTACAAAACAAACTATTGCCTGGGTTGTTAACCACACAGTCTTTTGATACAATGTTTCGATTTCAGGATCTCTGTGTGTACCTGCCCAGTTTTTTAAATCTCTAAGCCTAGAAAAACCATATCATCTTTTAAAATGACCACATACTCTTCCCCTCTATCATTTTACAAACATCAAATTCTAACATCCTAACTTCCAATCCACAAATACTCTGCCCAACCTCGTAGCAATATCAGTTGTAATCAGACAATTGTACTTAAAAGCATTACCTGAACTTAGACCAGAAACATAGCTAGGATTAGAAGACAATATTTTGCCACATTTGTGTATAAAAACTTAAGCATTCAAGGGCATGGTCTGTGAGGTACAAAGGTGCCTTTTCCCTGTGGCGGGTCTTGGGGATGGGGAGAACAGGATTCATGTTGGCTTCCAGACAAATTTATACTCCCAATGCAGTATGTAACTTTGGATGCGCAATTATGGTGACCTACCTCAGTGTTCTTCATGGTGACGTGACAATGACCTCCTTGGGAAGTCTCCATGTCATGTTGCTGAGGGAATAACATGAGGCTTATGACTGAGGGCTCTGGGGCTCCTACAATAAAATTGTATTATCTCTCTGACCTTCCCTGCAGATTAATAACTCACACCTCTGACATGGTCACTGCCATTGACACAGTCCTTGTGGCCTTGCTTAGAATTCAAAGTCAAAGTAGGAGGCAGCAATTAAAGGATTATTAGTAGGTTCAGCAAGAAAGCAACCTCCAGCACAGCCTCTAGAGGAAGTGGCAGGTGAAGATCCACTGAGGAGGCAGAGGAGAATGATGAGACCCTGTATTTATGGACCTAGTTGTCATTTTCTTCAACTGTCTGAAAGACAGTGTAGGCACTGATTAAGAATGAGTCCATCCTAACATCACTGAACTGTGTCATCTGTTGGTGTCGGACTTGTGCTTCGAAAGACTGAGTGGCAATCCTATCCCTGTTGCCATCAAGGCCACAGCTGTCCTTGAAATTTTATGACAGTGGCTCTTTTCAAGGAGCAACTTGGGGACTTGTTTTGTATTTCTTGCCCTTCTTAACAGAAGCACAAGAAATGGAGAATCAACAGCAAACTTTTGAGAATACAGATTAGGATGATGGTCAGGGCATTTATGAGGATGTCCAATCAGGACAGCTTGACAATGCAGTGTATCATTGAGCATTAGAAGCTTTGGAGAACCTTCTTCCATAATGAATGATATGGATGTGGACTTTGTTTTGATGGTTTAAGATTCTGTTGGCAATCTGGAAATAAGCTCCTGCTAAGTGCAAAGGGCTGGAGATCTTGCTTTTTTGCCAACTTTGATGTTTTCTGTTGCTGAATAAATGTCTACTTATCCATCTAGTTACATATTTTGATACATTCACATGATCGTGCTTTGAAGTGTCCACAGATTACATATCCTACTAACTGTTGGGAGAGGGGGGAAACAAAACATCAGTCAATGAAAGAGTGACCTAACATTGCATGGTATTAAGGTTAGGAAACTCTTAAGGCTGTCATCAAGACATCTTCTCCTAGCATTGTACGGGGAAGTCTCTCATGATAGCCAGCAAGTTGAGAAGAAACCTGAAGAATCCTCGTTTAACATTTCCATCATCAGTAGCTACTAAATATTTCAAGAATGAAAAATTGCCTTGAACTGATTGAGCTTTTTGTAGGGAAATCTGAACCAGTGAGAAGCAGCAGTCTGTATAGATGCTTACAGCAGCCAATAGCACAATGAGGGAGATTAACTCACACTTACAAGGTGTAAGGGTGGAATGACGAGTGCAGGCCAGACTTGAGTACAATTCCCGCACACCGTGTTTAGCCTCATTGTTGTACACGTCAAAGCCCAGCATCTTAGACATCACTGAAAGCCATGGTTCAAGAAGCTGTGAGGTTATCTGCAGTGAAGGAATCTGTTACTATGAGAGATGGGCAATGTTTGGCCACTACAGCATCTTTTGTGCTTGGAATGTCTGAAGAGGTTGCTCAACCCTCACATGAGTGCTATACAACCAGGTGTGACAGCAGACACGGGGAGAGTGTGTAAATTCAGACAGTCCACTTAAGCTGTAGTTGAACCCAGGTCCTGGCGCTGTGAGGCAATAGTGCTAGCCTCCGACTGACTGTGCCAACTCTAGAGCAAACATTTTAAGAGTGGTAGTGAAGATATATTTATGGATGTTATTTACAATTCTAACACAAGGCTTCACTTGCACCATCAAAGTGTCCTTAGTACGTTCTTTATTCTTCTTCACCCTCCCCCTACTTCGGAGTGCAGTCCTGGCTCCCACAGCTGCGGGAGAGGGAACCTGCTTTGTAAATAGTCCTCAACTGCAGAGAATGTCCTGACCAGATGCAGACTCACCCTTCTCTTGGGTTGGACTTCTGCAGGCTTTTGCATCACAGGCAATGTGCGAGGAGAGGGGAGGTGGGCAGCTCTAGATTGTCCTCTGAAGTGGTTTCTGGGGATCCTGAGTGTGGCTCCTCCCTTGTATGGATGCCTGCTGGGTGCACCATTCTGTATCCCTGAGAGAACCTTGCCATTGATACAAAGCAGCAATTGTTACAGTGTTGGAGTGCAGGTCAATGTGTATAGCCAGTAGAAACTGGGCACTGGTGGTCACAGTGTCCTTGGAAACAGCCACAGGGGACTGGTCACCAACAGTCCACTGAGTTTCAGATACCTAAGACATTTCTTCCTTGACCAGCAGCAGAGACACATCAGTGATGAACTTGAGATTGTGCTCTCAAGTCTAAACAGTATAGAGAACCCACTGACAGGAAAGACTCAGTTCTGGTGCAGGTGAAGGCACTGCTGCTGCATCCTGTGACGATTTGATGGTTTCCCCTTCTGACGTAAAGATGGACCTGAAGGTCTCTAGCTCTGATTTCTGTGCAGACATTCACTGGGATCTTCTAGAGGCTGCATAAGACAAGAGAGCGAAATAGTTAACAAAGAGGGATTAATGCTTGTGCGGATTAAAAATGTATTGCCACTGGTGGGTAATGACAGAACAGCATAGGATAGCATAATGAAGCTTCCTGGGTTGGTTGGATGTTTCCCCATCCCCACATGTGAGGTCATTCTCTTCTCTAGTTGATACAGCAGATGAAAGGAGTGAAGAGGCTAATGTCAACCAACCATACACTGGTCTTGGAACTCTCGGACCAGTTACAAGCTGATTATTTCTGCAATAAGACAATAAAGGGATTGAGTATGATGAAAGTGAATGATAGAGTGCTCAGTGGTGATGCAGAAGAAGTGATGAGGTGTCCCCAGTGAATGAGTAGGAAGCCTAGTGGGGGCAGGAAGGGTTAGCAGTTTGGATGGATGAGGTGGGTGACAGCCATCAAATGGACATAATGAATACAGTAATGAGAATTATAGACAATGTGCCAGACGTCTGCAGTGACAGAGTTAGAGTAAGTGATTGCTTTCTGAAGGTAAGCTAGCTAGAGAGAAGATGATGGAGAATGCAAAAGGTGATTAACCTTCCTCCTGCCTTGCTTTGCTTACTATTTTCCCAGGACATAATATTGGCCCAGGCTACAATTTGGGTCCCAACTGTCTTGATCTGACAACATGGTCTCCTGTGGCTGTCAGCAGGGTAAAGAACAGCTGACTTCTCCATAACCCCATCAAGCAGCACCTCCAGTTCCTGTCCACGAAGCAGGAAGCTAAATTGCCTTTGTTGGCTATAACAGGATAAGACCACGGTGTGAGGGCCAGTTCATGGCTTGCCATTTCTGAAGTGGTGTGCAACAGGGTTTTAAATAAAACCCCAATGGCCTGAACAATGAAAGGTCCCATCAATGGCAAGCCCTTCAGGATTTCCTCCTATGCAATTCCATTAAGAACATAAGAAGGAGTAGGCCGTCCTGCCCTTCAAGCCTGCTCCGCCACCCAATAAGATCATGGCTGATCTTTTCGTGGACTCAGATCCACTCACCCACGCTCTCACCGTATCCCTTAATTCCTTTATTGTTCAAAAAAAATCTACCTTAGCTTTAAAAACGTTTACTGAAGTAGCGTCAACTACTTCACTGAGCATGGAATTTCATAGATTAACAACCCTCTGGGTGAAGAAGTTCCTTCTCAATTCAGTCCTAAATCTGCTCCCTCTAATCTTGAGGCTATGCCCTCTTGAACTAGCTTCACCTGCCAGTGGGAACATCCTCTCTACTTTTATCTATTCCCTTCATAATTTTATATGTTTCTATAAGGTCCCCCTTCAATCTTCTGAATTCCAACAAATATAATCCCAATCTACTAAAAAAGGTGTCAAAGAGCATGGTTGCAGAATTAAAGAGATGTAGAACTGAAAGTTTGTGTGAATAAAGGCATTCTAAGTCATAGCAGATCGAGTGCCATGAATCTCACTCAATAAAACACTTCAAAGGAAAATGGGAAAATTTAGTCCAATGTCTTGAGTGACAAAGAGGCACTGAACAGAAGCAATGCATTCCCATTTTGTTAAATAACTGCATCAGCAGAAAAATAAGATTCATCTGCCTAGATAACCGGCTAATCCTCCCCATCCACTTTTGAAGATTGAGGGGGGATCTTATAGAAACATATAAAATTATGAAGGGAATAGATAATATAAAAGTAGAGAGGATGTTCCCACTGGCAGGTGAGGCTAGGACAAGAGGGCATAGTCTCCAGATTAGAGGGTGCAGATTTAGGACTGAATTGAGAAGGAACTTCTTCACCCAGAGGGTTGTTAATCTATGGAATTCCTTGCCCAGTGAAGTAGTTGACGCTACTTCAGTAAACGTTTTTAAAGCTAAGGTAGATTTTTTTTGAACAATAATGGAATTAAGGGATACAGTGAGAGCGCAGGTAAGTGGATCTGAGTCCACGAAAAGATCAGCCATGATCTTATTGAATGGCGGAGCAGGCTCGAAGGGCTGGACGGCCTACTCCTGCTCCTAGTTCTTACGTTCTTATGTTATGCTTCAACTCTCTCAGCTTTTCCCTTCAGTTTAGCAACTCACATCCCTTTATATTGCATCTTTTGACAGACCCCAAAAGCAAAGTTTCACCAAGATGCATTATGCCTTGTTTAGCAAAGCTTCATTTTCAAGTCTCCCCCTTTACAGCAGTCTGAATCAGATCAATGCTCAAGTCTGGCTCATCTTTTGATGATTTGGTTTAGATCACTGAGTTGGAAAAGATTAGAAAACAATTGATTTTTTGTATTGTTAATAAGGATAAATGAACATTCTTTTATTTAAAAGGCATTATCAGCTTGACGTATTTTGATAAGCTGCTGAGTTGCATTTTGTAACAAAACAAAGGAGTACTCAATGAATGGCTGGACACTAGGAAGCTCAGAGGAACAGTGGGTCTTGCGATGCTCTTCCACACATTCCTGAAGACTGCAAGGCAGGTTAATAGGTTAGTTAAGATGGCATATGGACACTTGCCGTTATCAGTCATGGGATAGATTCGAAGAACAGAGAGATCGATTAGCTTATTTAGCTGGATGACTGTTTGCAATGCAGAGTGATGTCAACAACATGGGTTCAATTCCTGAACCAGCTGAGGTTGCTATGAAGGTCCCACCTTCTTGATCTCACCCCTCACTGAGGTGTGTTGTCCCTCAGGTTAAACTTACTTACCAATCACCCCTCTCTAAAGAAAGAGCAGCGTATAGTCCTTTGGGACATAGTGACTTTACATGAGGGGTTCTTCTGGTGCAGTGGTAGTGTCACAGAGCCATGAAGTCTGGGTTCAAATTTCTGAGGTGCTTAATAACACCTCTGAACAGGATGATTAGGGAAAAAAAAGTTGTAGTTATGCCACTACTATACAGTGACAGCGCACATAAAATCTTTCACAGCATGCTGCTGTCAGACTATGAAGGTGTTCTGCCTACCACACACAAACGAGCAACATCATGTAAAGGAACAGGGAGGTCATGTTGAAGCTGTACAAAACTTTGGTTAGGCCATATCTGGAGTACTGTTTGCAGTTCTGGTTGCTGCACTATAAGAAGGATGAGATTGCATGACGGATTGTGCAGAGGAGATTCATCAGGATATTGTCTGGGATGGAGTTGTTTAGCTATGAAAAGTAGCTGGAGAGCTCAGGTTGTTTCCTTTGCAGCAGAGAAGTCTGAGGGGACCTGACTGCAATGTATAAGATTACGAGAGGTGCAGACAGGGTGGATAAAAATCAGGTATTCCCCTTACTTGAAAGGTCAATAACATGGGGGCATCGTTTTAAGGTGAAAGATTAGAGATTTAGAGAGGATTTGAGGAAAAGTTTTTTTTCACCCAGGGTGTGGTGAAAATCTGAAATGCACTGCCTTGGAGGGTGGTAGAGTGGATGAACATTTAAAATGTCATAGCATTCAAGATCAAGTGCTGGAAAGTTGGATCAGTGTAGACTTAGAGTAGTGTTTTGTTAGGGTAGATTCGATGAGCCTAAGGGCCTCTTCTGTACTGTATGAATCTATGATCACGTTCAGTTTGAGGGTGAGAAAAGTGAGGGCAGGTCTTATGAGGAAAGGTTGAGGGAACCACGGCTTTTTTCATTGGAGCGAAGAAGGATGAGAGGTGACTTGATAGAGGTGTACAAGATGATGAGAGGCATAGATAGAATGGATAGTCAGAGACTTTTTCCCAGGGCGGAAGTGTCTATTACGAGGGGTCATAATTTTAAGATGAATGAAGGAAGGTATAGGGGAGATGTCAAAGGTAGGTTCTTTACACAGAGAGTGGTGGGCATGTAGAATGCACTGCCGGCAGTGGTAGTGGAGTCAGATACGTCAGAGACTCTTAAGTGACTCTTGGATAGGCACATGGAGGATAGTAAAATGTAGGGTATGCAGGGTAGATTGATCTTCGTAGGATAACAGGTCGGCACAACATCGTGGGCCGAAGGGCCTGTACTGTGCTGTGCTGTTCTATGTTCTATGTTCTATATGACATGTGGTTTAGTTGTATTTCCAAAGTGTATTCAACAATGCATAGCGAATCACCTTTTAAACTTCCGCATTGAAACCTGTTTGGTGGAAATTTTTATTTTGAGTCAAATATAGAGAAAGTGTACAATTGCAATTAAAAGCAATACAAGAGCATATGCAGGGAGCTAAGCAAAACAATTACATTTAAGTTGTGACACAATTAAAGAAAAACATCTCGACCTTACTAACTGCAACTAGAACGCTGTTGTTTATTGCAAAGGATATTGAATATAAAATTAGAGATTTTTTGCTATAGTTGTACTGGTCATCATTGGGATCACATCTGGAGTACTGTATATGGTTTTAGAATCCCTATTTAAGAAATGATATGACTGCATTTGAAACAGTCTAGTAAAGGTTTGCTTAACTGATACCTCAGAAGGGGTGTCTATTTGATGCAGAAAGGTTGGACAGGCTGAGCCTGTATGCAGGGGAGCTTAGAAGGATAAGAGGTGGTCTCATTCAGGCATGAAAGATCCTGAGATAGTAGGAACTGCCGATGCTGGAGAATCTGAGATAAAACGTTGTGGAGCTGGATGAACACAGCAGGCCAAGCAGCATCAGAGGAGCAGGAAAGCTGACGTTTCGGGTCGAGACCCTTCTTCAGAAATGGGGGAGGGGAAGGGGATTCTGAAATAAATAGGGAGAGGGGTGAGGCGGATAGAAGATGGATAAAGGAGAAGATAGGTTGAGAGGAGACAGATAGGTCAAAGAGGCGGGGTTAGAGCCAGTGAAGATGAATGTAGGTGGGGATTTAGGTGGGGGATAGGTCAGTCCAGGGAGGACGGACAGGTCAAGAGGGCTGGATGAGGTTAGTGTGTAGATGGGCGTGGGGCTTGAGGTGGGAGGAATGGTTAGGGAGGTGGGGACGAGCTGGGCTGGTTTTGGGATGTCGTCGGGGAAGGGGAGATTTTGAAGCTTGCGAAGTCCACATTGATACTCTTGGGTTGCAGGGTTCCCAAGCGAAATATGAGATGCTGTTCCTGAAGCTTTCGGGTGGCATCATTGTGGCAATGCAGGAGGCCCAGGATGGACATGTCGTCCGAAGAGTTGGGGGGGTGGGGGGGGGGGGGGGGGTGCGAGTTGAAATGGTTCCTCCCCCATTTCTGAAGAAGGGTCTCGACCCGAAACGTCAGCTTTCCTGCTCCTCTGATGCTGCTTGGCCTGCTGGGTTCATCCAGCTCCACAACGTTTTATCTACGAAAGATCCTGAGTTGTCTGCACAAGCTGAAAAAAAATCAAGCCGCATATTCAAACCCACCTTCCTGCACCTGACCTGTGGCCGTCCAAATTACTTCAAGAGCAGATGAAGGTACATTTTAGACAAGTGTGCGTTCTGCTTCAATCATCAACCTGGACAGTGAATTCCAGACATTGGCCGCACTCTAAGCGGAGAAGGATTTCCCTCTATTCATGAACACTCTTGACTCGATATATTTATTGAATTCTACCCAACGATGTAGAAAATTGAAAAAAAAATGCGAGAAATACAGCAGATCATGCAGCATCCACGGAGAGAAAGCAAGCTAATATTTTGAGTCTAGATGACTCTTCATCAGAGCTGAAGTGAAGTGTGAGAGGGACAGCATTTATACCATAGTGGGAGGGGGGAGGGTTGGAGTGCTAGGGGAGAAAGGGTGTTGATAGTTCAGATTAAGTGATCAGGATGTGAGAAAGGCAGAACAATGGGTGTGTCCAACTGCTAGGCTGAAAAGAACAAGACAGGCCCATTGGGTTGGGGGGAGGTTACCCTCTCACACCCCAGTAGGACTGTCTGTTCTTTCCAGTCGGGCAGAGGGTGACAGAGAATGTAACAAGCAAAGCGAAAAGAAAGAAAAGGAACGGGCTTACAATTTGAAGGTTTTGAATTCAACATTGAGGCCAGAAGGTTGTAAACTGCTTAGTTTGAAGGCCTCCTCTCCACCTATCCTCTCCTCTATCCATCCTCTATCCGCCTCCCCCTCTCTCCCTATTTATTTCAGAACCCTCTTCCCCTCCCCCATTTCTGATGAAGGGTTTAGGCCCGAAACGTCAAGTTTTCCTGCTCCTATGATGCTGCTTGACCTGCTGTGTTCATCCAGCCCCACGCTTGTTAGGTCTGAGGATAGGCTGCCCACCAATATCCATCAGAAACCCACAGTCTCCCACAGTCACCTCAATTCTCCATCTCAGTCACATTCGTTCTGATGATTCCACCTCATGTTAGGCTGCATCCAACACGACAGTGTTCCCTGGCCGACATCTCAGTCTTGGGCTTGGGTAAATTGAGTAACTTACTCCTACAATGTAGAAAATTGCCCAGATATGTCCTCTACACAAAAGCTGGACAATTCCAACCCAGCCAATTATTGCCCCATCAGTGTATTCTCACACATCAGTAAAGTGATGAAAGGTGCCACAACACTGCTATCAAGTATGGGGCGGCACAGTGGCTCAGTGGTTAGCATTGTCGTCTCACAGTGCTCACGGACCTGTGTTCAATCCCAGCCTTGGGCGACTGTCTGTGTGGAGTTTGCACATATTCCCCCCGTCTGTGTGGATTTCCTCCCACAGTCCCAAGCTGTGCAGGCCAAGTAGGTTGGCCATGCTAAAGTGCCCATAGTGTTCAGGGATGTGCAGGTTAGATGGATTAGCCATGGAAAATGCAGGGTCCCAAAGACAGGGGTCGGGTATGCGGTGAGTGAGTCTGGGTGGGATGTTCTTTGGAAAGTCAGTGTGTACTTGTTGAGGCCAATGGCCTGTTTCCACACAGTAGAGATTCTATGGAAGCAGCACCTGCTTAGCAATAACCTGCTCATTGATGTCCAGTTTGGGTTCTGCCAGAGTCAGTTGTCTCCTGACTTCATTACACCCTTGGTTTAAACATGGACAAGTGAGAGTGACGGCCCTTGACATCAAGGCTGCATTCGACCAAGTATGGCATCAAGGAGCCCTAGTAAAATTGGAATCT
Organism: Ginglymostoma cirratum; assembly: GCA_024137785.1. NCBI lineage: Eukaryota > Metazoa > Chordata > Chondrichthyes > Orectolobiformes > Ginglymostomatidae > Ginglymostoma > Ginglymostoma cirratum. The sequence continues at coordinate 25,185,351 of JAHRHZ010000289.1, read as the reverse complement.
ATGGGTAACAGAGGGCTAACTCTCTGCTGTTTGGAGTCATGCCTGGCACATTCAAAGATGGTTGCTCTTGTTGGAACTCAGTCATCTCAGCTTCAGGACGCCTCTTCAGGAGTTCCTCAGGGTAATGTCCTAGGCCCAACCATTTTTAGCTGCTTCCCTCCATCATAAGCTCAAAGTGGGGATGAATGCACAACATTCAGCACCATTCATGACTCCTCAGATACTGAAGTGGTCCATGTTTAAATGCAACAAGATTTGGACAATATTCAGGCTTCGGTGACAAGTAGCAAGTAATGTTCACGCCACACAAATGCCAGACAATGACAATCACCAGTATGAGACAATCTGACCACCATGCCTTGACATTCAATGATGTTACCATCACTGAATCCCCCACTATCAACATTCTTGGGGTTGCTGTTGACCCAAAATTGAACTAGACTCGCCACATCCGGTTGCTATGAATATGAAGGCCATGATTTGAACTGTGTAAATTACTGCTTCAGCTCACAATCTTCTTTGGCCATTTTTATGTCAACTAAAATCCATGGGCAGGTGTTTTATGTTAACTAAGAACCCTGAGCAGCCCTAGCATTTATAAAGGGTTGGGGGGGCGGGGGGAAAGAATAAACATGTTAGTAATAAGGGAAATGTTTATTTCTGGGGATGCATGTAAAGTGGCTATTTTAAACTTTCAGTATTAGAGTAGTCTCCTTAATTAAATTTATTCTTCACAGCTTTTGTTTTGGTTTTTGCCCTAATAATCCTGCCTTTTGATAAGGGCTGACAAGGAACAGGTTCTTTAACCAAACCTACTGTTCCTACTATCAGCACTTTCTGCTGTACTCTTAATAGGGTCTGTTTACTGTCCTTTCCTACCAATCTGCTGCCCATTATTCCCCATGTCAGAACCAAGACTAGTTGTACTCCTACTATCATGTGTAGTATCATCTCGGGATGTATTTTAACATTCATCTTTTTGTTTTACCATTTCTGTTTCTGAAATTCCTGTTCTAAATCCTCTTCAAGAATGTCTAGTTTATTTTGCAACTAGTGGTTGAGCCTGACTGTCTGACAAAGTGTTTATCTAATTTTCCCCACTTGCTAACTGAAGTGTGGGATGGGGGCTGTTTGTCCTTCCTCAAAGTCCATGTGGTGGTCGTGGAGTATGTCGAATACCTTGAGCCATTTCCAGTATTAATGTTGGATGTAACGGGCAGGCGAGGGGGGTGAAGCAGAAACTGGGGAGTGTGATGAAGCAGTGTAAGCTTCCTTTCTTTGTGATGTTTCTACGGTTAATACACTGCCCCTTCCCTTCTGGTCGTGGTTGTGCCTTAATTGGCTGACAATTCATAGCCTGTATACATGACTCAATTGACCTCCTCGACTCTTTTCAATATCCTCTTACTCCTTGTCAATCAAATGATTGATTGTTTTAGCATGAGCTTTCATCACCATCTTATTTGGTTGTGGTCCCGTTGCTATCCATCCCAAACCTTAATTATGTTTGTTATCCTCCAGTTTTCTATCCTCAGGTCACCTCACTCAATAACAGTAAACTAACATCATACAAGGCCTTAAAGTTCTCCAGCCTTCTTTCATCTGTATTCATTTTGAAGATACTTCTTACTAAGTGTTCCAATCCCAAGGTCCTTGATTATTCAAATTTACATTCTCCTTTCTCCTTTTTTGCAATTTTGCTATCATTACTGCATCCGAATTGTTTTAAAATCAGTTTCTCTAGGGACTAGGTGTCATCATGTTGTAAATTAAGAGGTTTTCTCACTTTTCTGGCCACATTAACCATTTCGTGCCATGCTGTTTGTCAAGTAGGTGTACATAATTGAAACCTGTTTTTCAGTGCAGTATTTCCTATCATTTGTACCAGTCTATTTAGACAGGTCTTAGAATATCCTTGCACATTTATGCAGTATCCCAATATGATGCCACAAATTCTTTACTCCTATATGATCTTATCAAAATATCTGTGACGTTTTACTTATCCCACCACATATGGTTCCAATGCCTCAGGTGGTGGCTCAGATTCATTTCTCTTAAAGGAAAGCCAAGGATACAAACATCACTGAGAGCAAACTGTTGGTTTCTAAGCTTCTAAACTTCCCTTTCGCTGGAAGGCATGTTAACTTTTATTGCCTTTAGGACTGATTATTCTAATTTTGTTTTTCTGCCACCACTGTCCACCCTTAATCACTTTCACTTATCCAATCTTGCAATTCAACTAGTCATTATCATATCTCATTCCCGAACCCTGGTGAGATTTTCAATTCAATGAAATATATCAACTCTAGCCTCTCAGCCTGCCTTGATTCCTTGCAATCTGCCTACCGGCACAACAGATCCTCAGCAGATGATGTTTCCCTGGCCCTATACTCATCCCTGGAACATCTGGATAATAAGGATACCTATGTCAGGCTTCTATTTATTGACTAAAGCTCTGCCTTTAACACAACAATCCCAACCAAACTAGTCTCAAAACTCTGTGATCTTGGTCTCAGCCTCACTGTCTGCAACTGAATTCTCAGCTTCCTGATCTACAGACTGCAATCAGTGAAGATAGACAACTGCACAGTCAACAACAATCCCCAAGTCTGGCATGCCACAAGGATGTGTACTCAGCTCCCTACTATACTCCCTGTACACTCACGACTATGTAGCTAAATTTTGTCCAAATGCCAACTACTGCCATTATGTTGATGACATCGCTATTGCAGGTCAGATATCAAACAATGACGAGTCGGAATACAGGAAGGAGATAGAATGTTTGTCATGGTGCAAAGATAACAATCTCTCCCTCAGTGTCAGCAAAACTAAAGAATGGATCATTGACTTCAGGAAGAAAGAAGTAGGACACACTCCTATCTACATCAATGGAGCTGAGGTGGAGAGGGTTGAGAGTGTCAAGTTCCTAGGAGTGACAATAACCAACAGTCTGTCCTGGACCTCCCATGTAGATGCAATGGTCAAGAAGGCACGACAATACCTCTCCTTCCTCAGAAGGCTTAAGAAATTCAGCTTGTCCATATGGACCCCCACCCACTTTTACAGGTGCATCATAGAAAGCATTCTATCTGGGTGCATCATGGCTTGGTACAGCAACTGCTCTGCCCAGAACCGTGAGAAACTGCAGAAAGTTGTGATCATGGTCTGGACCATTACGCGAGTCAACCTCCCATCCATGAGCTTCATCTACACTTCTCGTTGCCGCAGAAAGGCAGCCAACATCATCAAAGAACCACCCCCTAACCCCCAATATCCTGGTTATACTCTCTTCCAACCTTTTCCATCAGGTAAAAGATACAGAAGTTTAAACATATGCACCAACCAGTTCTAGAACAGCTTCTTCCCTTCTGTTATTAGACTGCTGAATGGACATCTCTAATTTCAAATCTAATGCTGATCTTGCTTTTGTGCACCTCCTTTACAGCCATAACCTTGTTTGCCTTGCTCTGTTAAATACCCTATGATCTAAATGAACTTGTATGTCATGATCTGCCTGTACTGCATGCACAACAAAATTTTTCACTGTACTTAGGTACATGTGACTACAATAAATCAAATCAAATCAAATCACGTCAAATATATTCTCATAATATCCTTAAAACAGAAGTCAAACATTTCTGTTTTATTCCAGGCAGCAACAAATTTTCTTTTTTTTCTCTCTTAGATTACCCCTTTTTCAAAAAATTTACTTGATAACTCATGCCAGGTATTTTATATATGTGTGTAAATTTGTCCGAATTCATTATTTCATGTACTTCTTCAAAGGACACTGACATTTTTCTGCAGGGATTCTGGTTGTGATCAGTAAAACTGCTGCTGTTTTGGGTGGTACTGATCACCCCCAGATCCCTTGTTCTGACATTGGACTTAATTTAGGAATGAGATTTGAAGAAGGCAGTAGACAGGGGTTTCAGGGAAAATAATCTCAGGATTTATTAAATACAAAGGTGCGTATATCACGAGAAATAAAAGGCAATTGCAATAAACAGGGAAATGATACAAAGGTGAATAATTTACAAGGGATGAAAAAAATGCCAAACAGTGAAACTGATACTATCAGTTATTAACTTAACACAGGCTAATTACTATTACAAACTGAACAGCAGTTTTAAGCGCAGACACTTTAATCAGACTTCATGACGAGAAGTATAGATGAAGTCCTTGAATGGAAGGTTGGCTCGTGTGATGGCCTAGCCTGTGTTCACAACTTTGTGCAGTTTCTTACAGTCCTGGCCAGAGCAGTTGCCATACCAAGCCATGATGCACCCAGATAGTGCCCTGCACTATGACACACCTACCTTTCCCGCCCTGCTAGCAAGGTTGGATACTTTGGGTTTCGAGGAAAATAAGCTCACCACTGGGGATAAATGTGCTTTGAATTACAGCTGGCCATTCCCACCTGCTGTAGCCAGTGCTTCACTGAAGACTTCGGACGGTGCAGGCCTTCAGTCTGGGTTGAGTCCACTGATGCGGTAAGACATGTTGTGGATGTATTGAGATAACAAGCTGTAGAGCTGGATGAATACAGCAGACCAAGCAGCATCAGAGGAGCAGGAAAGTTGACGTTTCGGGTCTGGACCCTTCTTCAGAAATGAATATTGGGCGAGTACTTTGGTTTTCTGACTTTTTAGAGGGTTTTGCGAGTGGGTTTTCACCTCAGGATATACCTAAGGCCTTGTGGTGTCGATCAGGTTAGTGGTTCTCAGAGGTCGTTGGTTGTTTGGTCTGTAGGTGATGGTCAGTCGCTGGTGGTTGGAGTTGGCTGTAAGAGTCTTTCTCGATGCAGGAGCTCTTTGGAGCCCTTCTCCTGTTGGTAGCTGTGGGGAATAGCTCTTCAGGTGGATCACTTCTTTCTTCTTTCCTTTTCTCTTTTTTTCAGGTGAGATGGAGGCCTGTAGTTATATGAAATTGCAGGTCTCTTATCTTGGCACCAAAATCTGTGCTTTTCAATTGTGTTACTGTTGGCCCCTTTTGAGGCGAATTGCCTCCCTGATAGTTTAGAGTAGGTGTAAATGTATTTCGGTTTGGTGGAATGTCCAGTATTTCTATTAATGAATATTAATTGAAAGTTGGATGTCTTGTTATCTGCAAAGGCTCCGTGGTGTCTGGGTTAAGTTGTTTTAGGTCTTGTTCATTGTTATTTTAGAGTTGAGGTGTGAATTGAATTTTCTAACTGAACAATGGTTCCAGGCAGCTGTCCCTGAGACTGTGTATTTCCCAGAGCATAGACCAGCTGCCTTTTTTTAACTTTAAAAGTTCCGTCAAAAGTCCAGCATTTTGTTATAAGTCCAAGGTTTGGTCCAATATTTAAAATGATAGGGATTTTTGCTCAATCCTACATTTCCTTCCATGCATAAAAACCACAGAGACTGTGCGTATGCATTTATTATTTTCCAGAATCCATTTAAATTTTCAGGTAACTGTTCCTGTTGAACATATGAGAATGTCAGATCATGTGAGTCTTACTACAATTTTTTCTTATGATATTTGTAAATGGTTTTGAAATTCCTGATACTCAATATATTTTATGTTTTCATAGTAGTTCTTTGATAGTGAGTTTTGTGGTTAATAAATGGCTTGATGGGTTAAGGAAGACTCATACATCACTGTGTTGCGATGCTAAAAGTCTGCAGACAAATTCAGAAATTCAAAGGTGTTGAGAAACCTTTTGTATCGGTGGTTATCTGAAAAGTTTGACTCTGCTTTCGCTCCACAAGTGCTACCAGACCTGCTGCACTACTCCAAAGTTTCAAGTGTCCTTTTTCAGTGCATCCAACAGTTTTTTTTATAAAACAATCAGATCGCTGACTGTTGTTATTCACCTATTTCCATTCGGAGATTTCTTACACAACAATATTGATCACCGGTATGCTTTCGTTCACACAATTCATTGTGTATGTTATCCTGTGGTGAGGTGTTACTGATTTAGCACTCAATGTGTATTGCTATTGAGTCTGTTTTTAGAACTTTTTCCAATATTTTCACTAAGAGGAACATCATACCTGCCACCTTACTTACAGCAAGAGTTTCAGCTGCTTTGATACATTTTATTATTCTACTTATCATTTTAGTTTCCCAAGCTAAAAGGCAACATTTACCTTCCGTTTACAGAAGAAAACGTATAATTCCTCCAACAATTGAGAATTTGTAAAAGAACCATGGCTCAAAAAGAAGTTTCATGTTCCTGGCAGCTCCCATTGATGGAAACTTCAAAATATAATGCTCCATTTTAAATTTTGTAGAGAGTTGTTGGCCCAAGTATTCTCTTCTACCTTGGGAGCCTTCATAGCTATATACAACACTAATATTTTAAAATTGTATTTGACTTGATTTCAATGAAAACCTTTCTGCCTACATGCAGTGCATTCAAATGTTTAAAAATGTATAACTAGTTGTAGCCTTTTACCAAACTGGGGGTTTATCGCTTATTACTGATGGAGTTTCAGGATTCTAAATTAACTAACTAACTAACATAACCTAAGTAATATGGACTATGTCCTCCCACTATCTGCATGTACAGACCGCGTTAGTTCAAATGATACCTTATGACTTAATTGATCTGCTAAACTTTGATGAATTGTTTTGTCTATTCGTGCATGGTTCCATTCACATACCCCATTGTTAAAAGGGCTTTTTTCTGCCATATTCATAACCATTATGTTTATATTTGCACTTATTTTTCTATATTCATCATTAGCAAAGTTATCCCCTCCCTATTATCAATGAGAACTTTGTTGGTGTTCAAGTCTGGTTCCTATCCACTCACCCATTTGCTTATTCACAATTATTTTCTAATCTTTAATATGTATTATTGTTCACTAACAAAACCTGCTGCTAAATCTAAATGTAAAAATAAAGTTTTTTTTTTTAATCTTATATCTTTAAATCCATTGCCACCATCTCATTGAAATTTCTTGTTGGGGCAGACGTACCATCAGCTGTGACAATGTTTTTCAACATTTCTTGTGAATTTCAAATATATCACTTCTTCCTTCTATGACCTTATTCTTGCATCCTTTACAAAAAATAGTTAAGCTTTGAGAGGATGGATGGGCAAATGCCTACAATTTTGAACACAACTGATTTTTTTTATCTTCTAAATTTCTACATCTTGATGTCAATAATACTTCTTGATTTGTTTAGCGGAGGTTATGCTCCATTAACGGAACACAAAGTATTCTGATTGCATAAAGTGCAAATTTACAGATTTTTCAGATTTGTCATTTTCCATTTTTTATGTCATCTGTGCTTTTTTCATCAAAGGCCTACTTAATAACAATGGTATTTCACTATACACTACACTTGTGCCAGTAAAGTGATCGATTCAACATTTTACAAAGGAATGAACACTTTTTCCAAATATTTTACAGTGTTATCATCTTCAAATCTGAAACTGGAACTCTCAAATTCCTTAACCTTCTCCTGGTCTTTATCACTCAGAGAGTCTAGGTAACACTTAGCCAGTCTATTCGAAACACTGTAGACGTCCATCCACTGTACAATACCGCACAACTGAAAGACTCTGCCACTGACACATTTATGACTGGGTTGAAAGTTCATGTGTCCAATACAATGTCCTCTCCTTGATCTGTATCTCCATCTTCTTCCTTTAAACCTTAAGCTTCATGTTTAGTTTTGAATAATATTTTATTATACCGATTGGGATAATTCATAGTATAATGATATTTTGAATTGATTCTGAAACATTGAATGACTACACACTGAGTATTTCTGGAGTTCATTACCTTATTATAAATTCAAAATTCATTTTGTTTCTCAAAATTATCAACAGAATTTCTATCCTGATTTCTGCTAATTATAATTCTCGCTTCGCCTTATCACTTGTGATCTGTATCTGGACGGTCTCAATGAATTTATCATTGCGTCCCTCATTTTTTGTTGTATCACTGTGATTTTCCTCTTTGTGCTATGAATGCTGCTGGGCAAAAATTTTTTCTGTGGATTTTTTTGGATTTTTTGACATTTGTCCTAGTAGTGTATGCTTATCCACAAATTTAACTCTGATAAGAACAACTTTGGCAAAGTCCAATGACTTAAATGAGTCTTGCATACAATCTACTGAATTCCATTATGTATTCTTCCATGGTACTATCCTCAGCCTTTCTAAATTTGTCAAAATCTGACCATGCGTCTTAAGCAGTCAATAAATCATCTTTTTGATAAATTCTGTCTTTGCAAGTTAACAATCTGTCCAAACTTTAAATCAAGCTCTAGTTTGGAAAAGAAACATTCCTTCTTACCTTGTATGGTAACAGAAGCACTATGGCACATTGTTTCAGTTTTGGTAAAGAATTAGTTTTGGTAAAGAAGTAATCCAGTTTCACATTGTAACTTAATTCTTTCACTGGTCATAAGGATCATTTTCAGTAAACAGAGGTAGATAATCATACTTAAAAAACTTTACCAAGGAGTGACCCTGTACTTGAAATGTTTACTCGTTCTCTTTATAGATGCTGCCAAATCTGCTAAGTTTCTACAGCCCCACTTTCAGTTTTTGTTTAGGATTTCCAGCATTCTCAGTTATTTATTTTATTCTTGGGAACTGGAAAATTTGAACATGCAAACAAGTAATCAATTAATAATCAAGAAAAGACACTTAAATGACCTGTGGTGATCCCAGTGGGCGAGAAAGGTGCTCGTTTCCCAATTGAGAAAGCATGGTGACCTACCTGTGAGTTAGTTACTACCACAATCTTGAGACAATCAGGAGGGCAGATTGAGAGGTAGAGGGGTGGGTTGGGGGGGGGGGTGGTGCAGGGAAATGAGGTGGCCCCTCAAAGCCACCCTGCTGCCCTTGCCTCTGAAGCCTGATCCCCTCTCCTTGCAGCTCCACTCCACAATGAGATAAGAACGGCCCACTACATTCCCCACGGAAGAGGGTTTTGATTAGCCAGCAGCTTGAGGTAACCTGGATTGCAGTTTCAAGGCTTGTGATAGGGCAGGGTATCTCATTCCCCTGTCAGCTCTTAACGGCTGATTGACAGTTGATCTGGTGAGTTATCTCGATGGTGGAAATGACGTGGTAGGCACTACTTCACAATTCCACCTCGATGTCTGTGTGTGTCAAAATGAGAGCAAGAACAGAGCAGAAAACAATACAAGCACAAATACAAGTAGAATGAATTGCAGTCAAAGCTTCTATTAGGCTGAATAAGTTTAATTTAGAGAAGAAAACTGTGGTAAGAAAATTTCATTTAATTTTCTGGAAATAGCAATTTAAGTCCTGGAATTGCTACCAATTATAGTTGTCCTTTCTATGGGTAAATGCATCATCTTAGTGCTGAAACCAAACAGTACTGAATTTTTCAGGTTTTATCTCTGTCCTGTTCGGAATTAGATAGTTAGTTTTGATTATGCCAATACAACTAGAACCTACTGGTAATCTTTAGCATGTTATTGCTGATCGAAATATTAGGACAGGGGAGAGAGAAAGAGAACTGCTTGCCTATCAGATGTTGTGCTAATTTACTGCAAATAGCTTATGCTTTTGAGTGAATTTGCTCAAAATGTTTGCATCTAAATATGGATGGTAATAGTGGGATAGAAGAAGGATGACTGGTGATGGACCTGTGTGGGATTCAGGAGGGCTGGTAGCAAGGTTAAAAGGAGCAGTGAGAGTGGAGACCCAACCAGAAGCAGACAGACGCATGGAGAAGCAATTAGGAAGTGGGAATGATGGAAGTGGCATTAAAAGGAGCACTGAGAGCAGAGTACCAGAGGCTGACTGACCTGCAGGAGACCAGAGTAAGACTTGGGAGTGGATACAGTGATGTTGAAAGAAGCAGTGAATGCAGAGAGCTCCTAGAAATGGACAGATGAATAGGGCAGCTGCTTCAACAAAAACAAAGTGCAAGATTGCAGGAAGCAAGCAGATTTTTGGTGGGTATTTCTCTCTTGTCTTCTGTGACTGGAAATTGATTTAAACCATGTCAAAACCACATTTCTTCGTTTGAACTGTTAATGGGTTCTGTTTCTTTGTTGAACAGAGACAATATTTTTCTGGTGTACATTTAATTAGGATAACAGTGAAATAAATGCAACTGTCCACTTTCTATTCAGTTAAATTATGTCTGGGGAGCTCAGGCAAATCATTGGCATGTCTTGCACGATATGGGAAATCCTAGACACTCCTGGCGTCTGGATGACCACATGTGCAGAAGGTACCTCTGACCGCAGTTACTCTACCGCTCTGTAGGGGGAGCAGCAGATGAGGACGCCATGATGCATTCATGAGGCTGAGAGGTTTGCGGATAGCACATATCAGGATATGGTCGCCCTACAGCTCAAAGAACTGTAGGCTAAGAGGGAATGGCAGACTGCCAGACAGAAAAAGGGAACCAGGCAGGTAGTGAAGGAATCCCACATGAGCGTCATGTTTGCAAATTGTTTTGGAAACTGGTGAGAGTGATGGTCCCTCCGTTGACGCCAGACAGAAGCAAGGCTATAGCACTGTGGGTGGTCTAGATACTCTGGGAGAGGGGTAGAAAAAAAATGGAAGGGATTTCTTCAATGAGGGAGAAGTGAGGCTTTTGCGGCCATAGATGCGACTCCAGATGGTATGTTGCCTCTTGGGTGCCAGGGTCATGGATATCATAAGGAATGACATCAGGGTATTCTGAAGTAGCAGATAGATAGCCAGAGGTCATTGTTAATATGGGGACCAACCCATATGGAAGAAGGAGAAATGAGGCTCCACAAGCAGACTTTAGGGACTTAGGCAGGAAATTGAAAAGCAGGACTTCAAAGGACATAACCTTTGAATTACTCCTGGACCAACACAGTAATGAGCGTACAAAAAGGAGGACAGAGCAGATGAATGTGTGGCTGGAGAATGATAACGCAGGAGAGAGGTCTTTAAATTCCTATGGCATTGGGACCATTTCTGGGGGAGGTGGGACCAGTACAAGTTGGTCAATTCATTAAATAAGGTCATTTAAGTAGCAGTAAAAGAAACACAAAAGGGGAAAATATTGTTGAGCATGTACTATAGGTCCTCAAACAGTCAGGGAGTGATAGAGCATCAAATTTGTAATCAAATTTCACAGAAGAGTAGTAACAGTATGGCAGTAACGGTAAGGGATTTTAACTATCCATATATTAACTGGGATAAGTTTTAGTGTGGAAGGTAGTATTAGGATCAGAGCTGATGTTATCATTGGACAAGTCTGATCCCGGATCGAAATCTGGCATGATAAATCTTATTTCATTTGTTTTGGTTATACTGAGGTGGTCTTTCACAGAAATACAAACACTCAATGCTGCAGATTTGGTTTTAACAATAAAACAAAAGTTTATTCCGCGAAAGAAAATAAGGTAAACTAGAAAAAAAATCAAACTATTCACATATAACACAGTTTAAAGACGTAAAAATACACTGTAAAATACAATTTCATTAATTTCCACAAAACCTCAGGATTTACATCCGAGAGATATATCCTCTCTTTTGCATCTATAGGGATTAAATTAATTAGTTTCAATTCCCCATCTTGAGAACCTGATAGGCTCTTCCTGCATAGTTCAAACAACTAAGCTTAGACTCTCTCAGGTTCAAATAACTCTTTTAGGATTGAAACCAAGCTTTCAAATTAAACTGCATACACTGAAGGTAATCTATTTCTAAACAGTTCTAAACCATCTCCTTTCATGAGAAGCAACTGTTTTACACATCCAACTTCAGCCGAGACTTCTGCAAAACTGCCAAACTGAAACTCAAAAGCTTTCTTTCCATGCTACACTTCTAATGTAAACAATTTCCAATTTGCCTTCACAAACTATCTCTCTTAGACTGACCTTTAAAAAATCACCATGGATACAGAAATACTTACAAGTTAATCCTTAAGCTCCCTTCAGACACACAGACCAAAACCCACATGCCACTAGCTCAAATCCACACACAAAAATAAATTATATTAATATATATATAAATCATACACCTTACATCACAGTATGGAGGCAGCAAAATTGTTAAATCATATCCAAGAAACCTTTTATAGCCAGTACATAGAAAGCCCAAAAAGGAATGGGGCAGTTTTGGATCTAATATTCAGAAATGAGGCTGGGCAGCTATATCAGTGAGTGGACATTTTGGAGATAGTGACCATAACTCAGATAAATTTAGGATAGTTATGAAAAAGGGTAAGGATAGGCCAGGAATAAAAGTTCTAAACTGAGGAGAGGTTAATTTGCTCGGATAAGGTACATTTGGTCCAAGTGGCCTGGAAGTAGCTACTTGAAGATAAAAATGTCATAGACATTTAAGGTGGAACTAATGAGAGTCGAGGGCAAATAAGTTCCTGTAAAAAGGATGACACCAAGACCTGAGAACCTATTAAAGGACATAAAAGTAACAGTAAAAATAAATAGAACTTTATGCCAGATCTTAAGAGTTCACTGCGGCAGAGTCTCCAGAGGAGTATAAAAATGGGGCTGGGGAGGGTCTTAAAAAGAAAATTATGAAAGCTGAAAGAGTGCAAGTTGAATAAAGGAAAACACAAAGTTGCTTTTAAAAAATATATAAAGAGCAAGTGAATAACTAGGCAATGACCAGGGTTCATTATGGCCTATAGAGTTAATGTGTGTGGACCCAAAAACGTGTACAGAGTCCTCAATGAACAGTTTGCATCAGTCTTCATAATGAAAAAGTATGCTGTAGGTGTAGGTATCAGATGGATGACTGTGCAATGTTAGAAGGAATAAACATAAAGAGAGAGGAGGTACCAGTAGGTTTAGCAGTGGATAACTCTGCATGCATGGAGGAGATGTACCCCGGGCTAATGGAGGCAAGGCAGGCGATAGCAGAGATCTTGGCAATAACTTCCAGATCCTCTTTAGTCACAAGTGAGGTATCAGACGACTGGGCGATAACCAATATTGTCCCATTATTAACAAAAAGAGAGGAAATTACAAGCCAGTCAGTCCAATCTCAGTGGTGGGAAGTCATTAGAAAGAATTCTGAGGGATAGAATATATCTCCACTTGGAGCGACATGAATTTATTAGGGATAGGCAGCAAGAATTTGTTATGAGGAGGTTGTGTTTGACAATTTGTGCAGTTGTTTTGAGGGGGTAACCAGGGCTACTGTGGTCTACATGGACTTTAGCAAGGCTTTTGATAAGTTCCTAATGGCAGACTGGTCAAGAAAATAAGAGCCCATGGGATCCAAGGCAAAGTGACACATTAGATTCAAAATTGGCTGAGAGGCAGGAAGCAGGATGATTATTTTATTGTGAGTTTCATTGGGGTTCAGTGGGGTTTGGTGTCAGTGCCCTTGCTGGTTGTGGTGTATATTAATAATTGAAATTTAAGTGTAGAGTGAATGATCAGGATGTTTGCATGTGACATGATGATCAGTATGGTGGTAAGTAGTGAGGGGGAGTGTTGCAAACTGCAGAGCTGTGGCAACTCACTAGACGAGTGTGAGGTAATGTTCTTAGGTAGGGTTAGCATGGCAAGGGATTACACTATAAATGGTCAGATCCTGAAAAATACCAATTTTCAGAGGGACTTTAGCATGAATATTCACAGATCTCTGAAGGTAGCAGAACAGGTGGAAAAGGTGGTTAAGAAGACTTACTGAGATATTTGTCTTTATTAGTTGAGGCATAGAATGCAACAGCAAAAAGATTATTGTGGAATTGCATAAAATGCTGGTCCAGCACAACTGGAGTACTGTGTGTAGTCTGGTCATCACATTATAGGGAGGACGTGAATGCACCAGAAAGGGTTCAGAGAAGATTTAGCAGGATGCTGCCCAGAGTCAAGGGTCTGAGCTCAAAGGAAAGATTGAATAAGCTGCAGCTGTTTCCTTGGAGTAGCAAAGGTCGAGAGGGGACCTAATAAAGGTGTCTGAGAGCTATTGATAAGGTAATTAAGAAGGCACTTTTTTCAATTAGTAAAAGAGTTAATGATTGGGGGGCATAGATTTAAGGTAAGAGGTATAAGGCTAAGAGGATAGTTGAGGAGAATATTGTCACCTGCAGGGTGTTGGGTGTTTGGGACTCACTGCCTGAAAGGATAGTTAAGTCAGAAACTCTTCTAACATTTAAGCAGTATTTAGATATTCACTTGTGCTGACATAACCTCTAGAGCTATGGGCCAAGAACTGGAAAATGGAATTAGCATAGTCAGGTCTTTGCTGACCAGTGCAGACATGATGGTTCAAATTCCTTCTTCTGTATTGTATACATCTATGAGTCTATCACATCTTAAAAATTGCCCTTGAAAAATGGTGTTGGAATGTTTGGTTCCATGCTGTGGACTAACATTTTTCATTTCAAAATCTTTAATTGAGTCACCTTTGTATGCCTTAAGTGGTACATGGTTCTTCTGAATGTATTCTGTTCCCACACTGCAATGGAGAAGGTTTACCTGTTTATTGGTCATTTGATTTCAGCTTGAATCAAGAATTTACCCATCTAACAAATTTCTCAATGTGCAGGAAACACTGAGCTGATGCTGGCTAATTCCCAACAGGAATAAAGAGAGCTCTCACTGCGAGCTTTTCTGTCTTGTCCTTTTGGCAGGAAGACTTTGACGTAGGAGGAGGAGGAAGGGGGAAACATAATTCACAGAGCAGAGAATTAGGCAAATATAAAAGGATGAAAGTTCCATTTATCCTCTTGTGATTTTTATTGGTCAGTAAAAGATCACTACGTGCTTGTTAATATTTGCTTTTCACTTTGTGCAATTGAAATCCCAAGTCCCACCCCTACAACTAAACTGACAATGCAGTTTATACTGTTGTTTTTCACATGTGGCATTTGCTTACTTTAATGGTTCCCAAACTGTTTGTGGATGTTTGGATCATTATATTTGTTCACTGCACATTCTCAATCAATATTTGTAATAGTCAACTCTGGGAAACTCTCATCCATCTTTAGTGTACTTCTCAAATACTGAGCTTCAGCTTACACTTTAATCCTCAGTACTGTGTTAAAGAGCTAAAATTGTTCAATGCCGGACAGTGGTGGTTGACTGATAATGGAAAAGGTGTGGCGACAAATATTTTAGTTGGGAATCATTTCAAACTTAGATCTACCTTGTATGATGTTATTTTTGGTTATGCAAATGCACGAAATATTAATGTAATTCATAACAATGTCATAAAGCCACATACCATAATTGTCAAGGTTTTGTGGTTGCTATCTACAAAACTTTGGTAATCGTACTTATGAGAACAAAAATGAAAAAAAAGTCCTAAATTATTAGGTTATACTGTACAGTATTTTCAATTATATGTTTGACCTTTATTATGATATGTTAATAAAGCAGAAAACTCATTTCTAATCAGTTTCTGTATAAACTTTATCTTTCAGTTGCATGTTTATTAAATCAGGTGTATTCCAACTGTTCATTCTAAGATTGTTATAACAAATGAAATGGGGAGACCCATAGTTCCATGAAACAGCGCCACATACAGCATTAAAAGAATCTTACTTCTGGAAAACAAAGAATGTACTTAAGCTTTAAGAAACCCTGCAGAATTCCATTGCCCTTTGGTTGAAATGTTCACTATTGTTTCCCCTGGGTAGTTATTAGACTTGGTGAAAAGATAAGTTTTCAAATTGCATTTTCTTGGAGCAGGGTAGGCAAGGAAAAAGTCAGTGGTTTCTTTAGATATAATAAAAAGGTATTCATTATCTTTTAATCGGGGAAGAAGTTGCCTGATCAGTTGCAAAGGGACATTTCAAAGCCACTGGGGAGATGCGCTCAGTGATGATTGACTAATGTTTTAAGGTGAGCTGGATGTTAAATTGAATTCAGGGCAATTTCAACATTCTGCTAATTGGAATTGTACTTTCAGATACCACAGTCATCATTACATCTGTATTTAAAAAAACTGTGGAAATTTTACGTAAGTCCACTCATCCAGCACTGAGCAATGCTCATGCACCCTAAGTGTTAATTAATGCATTGACAATAGTGTGAATTTATCACCACACTAGTGTCTAGCTCTGTCATTTTAGAACTGTATATCACCAAATGGCACAAAGCTACAGAAGCAAATTTATACAATGTAGAAGATCATGCCACCTACATTGATAAAACATATTAAAAGAGTCACAGGATTAGTGGGGTAAAGCCAAATATTTAAACAACAATTAACTGAATAATTCCAATCAACTCAAACCTTTATTGTTTTTTGCTTTGTGACCCTTTGAGGGCTGTCGTATGATAATTTCACTTGAATTAAAAGGAGTGGAACAACGAGATTGATTTCAAAATAAGTTTGTAATAACCACAATTTTAGTTTCTAGACTGCAAAGTACTGTGAAAAGAAATACCTTGTTGCTCATTTAGTTTTTTACTCCACATTTATGGTAGTCCACAGTGAAAAGTTATAGAAAATATACATCTTTTTTGCAGAAGTGGGATAGACATTAAGTGATTTACAAAACGAAAAAGGTTAACACTTAAAGGATTAATTTATCATTCAACTAAGAGTTGCATCCTAACACTCACGTTAATAATGTTCAAAACACTGTTAAGTTCAGCAACATAGTTGTGTACATTAAGATTGCTTTTCAGTGTAAAAAAATGCAGATGTTAACTGTACAGTTGTCTTAAAAGCAGTGTAGAAGGTCATTGGATGGATATAAGCTCCACTCTGTAGCCTCTCATGCTTCCCCAACCCACACGATTGTGTTGCCTCGTATAATGTTGGATATCTCACAGTTCAATTTGTTTTGTCTTGCACCTATGATGAACAGGGAATCCTTTGATGGGGTAACAAGGTGCTGTCCAAATAGGCCACTGCCTACTACCACCCTGTTGTTGTTATTCCACAGCCAGTCATTCTGTTCGATGGGATCCTTTACGCCCCTAATGATGTTAACATGGCCTGTGGAGAGCTCCAGGAATAGCAGATCTGTTTGGAGACGAGAACTAGCATAGATGTAATATTGGTTGGCTTCTGTGAAGGATGGCTGAAAGATCACATCAACAATGTGTAGATTGGTAGTAATATTAAATGTAGACTTGATCTCACCCCGATAGCTAATAGACTGGACTCTAATCAACCCCTTGTCATCATCTGTGCTGACAAGGTAGTGCCCGTCAGGGGAGATGTATGGACTACCTGACACTTCATCATTGTATCCGATTAGAGAATCAGTAACACTGTCTAAGATGATCTGTGGCTGAGAAGTTGAGCCATTTGCCAAACAAGTAATAAAATAATAGCCACCCAGGTGAGTGTAGGCCATTGCTTGTGGAATGCAGCTGTAGTTTTTCAAGCTGATTGTTTTAATGTAGGCCATAGTCTCTAGATCGATTTTGTGAAGTACAGCTTCTGATTTGTGAAGAATAAATCCAAATCTAAAATAGAAAATCAAAACACAAATTGAATCAAGAATTAAATATTTAGTAGAAAAGAGTGAGAAAATAAATATATGGAGAGCTGAATTTCTTTATTTATGTTAATTAGCTGTCACTATGGTAACAGAGCCAAGGAAAATCCTGTAAAAATATAACTCTTCGGTGGTTTCCATGGCTGTTCACCACAGCTAAGGCTCTCTGGGCAAGAGAAACTGCTGTTTCCCCACATTCCATCCTCATGAATTAGCATCCCTACTATCAACAATAATTATAGCTTAACATTGAAATCTAATATGGATAAGAATTATCATTAGGGTTTTCATTTATTTCTGCTCAGTTAGGCTGCAGTTAGAAAGGAGACACATCAATTAAAAATCAAGGATCCAAACATGAAGTGATATAGTTGGTAAAATGCTATTTCTTTGATAAAATCATATTTAATTGGTTGTCTTACAGGTTCTTCCTTGTGTTCTAAAATAACTGCTGTCTGACATTAGGCTTAACTGAGAGATTTTTAAATAGCAAAATCATAGAATTATAGAATAATTAAAACATAAAACACAAAAGGAGGCCACGAGGCTCATCTTATTTCAACATGCTCTTTGAAAGATTAGTCAGGCTTAGTCAACATCGCCACTTTAATCCATAACGCAGTCGGTTTTTCATGCTCAATTAAGAAATTCTCATATTAGAAACATAGAGGAACAGGAATAGGCCATTCAGCCTTTCGAAAGCTTTGCCATGCTATATGATTATGGCTGATCATTCAACTCAGTATCCTGTTCCTGCTTTCTCCACATAGCCTTTGATCCCTTTAGTTCTAAGATCTATGTTTACTTCTTTTCAATGTTTTGGCATCACCAGTTTCCTGTGGCAGGGAATTCCACAAGGTCATCATTCTCTGCGTGAAGAAATTTCTCCTCAAGAATAGCAATAATTTGTACCTAAACAGTTCCTTTCATGTAGCAAAGACATCCTAAGGTGCTTCTCGGGGGCAATATGAAACAATATATAACACTGAAGCACTTAAAGAAATATTAGGGCTGATGACCAAAAGCTTTGTCAAAGAGGTAGGTTTTAAGGAATGTTAAAGGAAGAAACCAAGGGAAAGAGGCAGAGAAGTGTAGAGATAGAATTCCAAATATTGGGAGCTAGGCAACTGAAACAATTAATGGCGCAGTGATTAAAATGAGGAATTATTCATTTACTCATGGGAAGCGGGCATCGTTAGCTGGCCAGCATTTATTGCTCATATCTACTTGCCCTTGAAGGTGGTGATGAGCTGCCTTCTTGAATCTGCAGTACACATTGTGTTGATTGATCCACAATGCCCTCAGGGAGGGGATTGCAGGATTTTGACCCAGCGACAGTGAAGGAATAGCAATATATTTCCAAGTCAGGATGGTGAATGGCTTACAGGGGAACTTGTAGGTGGTGGTGTTCCCATGTATTGCTGCCTTTGTCCTTCTAGATCAAGTGGTCGTGCGTTTGAAAGCTGCTGTCTGATCTTTGTTGCAGTTTACTGTGATTTCTTCAGAGGGAACTTGTAGGGAACAGTGCTCCCATGCATCAACTGGTCTTATCCTTCTCGGTGGCAGAGGTTGCAGGTTTGGAAGGTACTGATGGAGGAATCTTGGTGATTCACTGAAGTGATCTTGTAGATGGTACACACTGTGGTCACTGTGGACCATTAATGGAGGGAGTGAACATTAAAGATGGTGGATGTGGTGTCAATCACGGAAGCAGCTTTATCATGGATGGTGTCAAGATTCTTGAGTGTTATTGGAGTTATACTCATTTAGAAAATTGGACAGCATTCCATGGCATTCCCAATTTATAGTTATTGCAGAATCTCCAGCACGGAGATGCTTTTGTGCCCATACTGTTTATACATGGTTACATGTGGTTGATCCAATTCAGTTTCTTGTCAATGATAAGCCGAGGGATATTGATAGTGAGGGCTCAACAAGGGATGCCATTGAGTGTCAAGTAGAAATGAATAGTTCTTTCTTGTTGGAAATGGTCATTGCCCAGTGAGAATGTTACTTGCCATCAATCAGCTGAAGTCCCGATGTTCTCTAGATCTTGCTGCATACAGGAAGACTGCTCCAGTATATGGGGAGTCATGAATGGTGTTGAACATTGTTCAATTATCAGCAAACATCCCATTTTGAATTGTAAGATGCAACAATGATCGTTGATGAAGCCACTGAAGATAACTTGACCAGGATGTTGCCCTGAGGAAGTCCTGTAGAGATGTCCCAGGATTGAGGTGAATGACTTCTAACATCCACAACCATCTTCCTTTGTGCCAGGTATGAACACAACTAGTGGAGAGTTTTCTCCGATTCCCACTGATTCCACTTTTGCTGGAGATCCTTTTTGTCATACCTGGTCAAATTCCATCTTGCTAACAAGAGCAATCACTATCACTGCACCTGGTTAGGACAAGGGCAGTAAAGATTCGGATAATCTCAAGTGCCAGCAGTGTGTTAGAATTATTAAACGCACGGATAAAAGTTGCAGCAGCAGAAGGTTTGAACTGGGACATTCTTGAGTGATGTTATTGAGATGAAAATAGATGTCCTCAGTGGTGGTGGGAATATGTAGTTGCAAATTCAATTTGAAGTGAAATGCCCTGCCAGGTTTGTGAAGAGTTTAGTTCAGCCTGGGACAGTTGTCAGGAAGAGTGATGGAGTTGGTGGTGACAGAGCAGAGGTTTTGACAGGGACTAAAGACTGTTGCCTCAGTGTACCCAATATTTAATCAGAGCTCTCGTGATCTAGTTCTGACTGTTTGACAAGCCTTATGAGAATGCAGAGACATTAGAGGGGTTGAGAGAGGTGGTGGTGAGATGGTGCTGGATGTCACCAGCATATCCTTAGAAATTGACATTGTATTTTTAGTTGATGATTCTCAGGGGCAGTGTGTGGATGAATAATAGGATGGGACGAATAGATCATTGAGGACACCAGATTTCATTATGGTTCTCTGGCTATGATTAGATAGATAAGACTGGAACTGGCAAGTGCAGTGAGGGAGATGATATGGAAGTGATGTTGGAGCAGGATGGTGGGATCAACTGTATCAAAGGTCACAGTTATACCGAATGTCATTTATGACATTTTTAAGAGTTCTGTTAACAGAGTGGGAGGGATGGAATTGGATTGATGGGAAGGATTAACACAAGTTTGAGAGGAGACAACATGGTTAAAGACTTTGGATATGAAATGAAAAGATGTTAAGGGCTGGTTGTTTGAGATGAAAGGTGCTATGGAGATAGGGAAAGCAACTGAGAACAGAGGACTATTTTAAAAAAATGGGTAGCTAATGTTGGAGCCAGGAAGCAATGCTAGCTGATCATATTGTAGTGGGTATAGGGTCAAACCCACAGAGCAGGTTCCGATGCATAAGAGGAACATAGACAGGGCATGGGAGAAATGGGAGAATAATGAGAGAAATGCTGGGATGAGGCTCCTAGCTAGTGTTTTGGCTGATGACCTAGAAGGTGGGAAGTGACAGAGGCACCTGACTGGATGATTTCAGTCTCAGCAACAAAGTACCCCATGAGCTCTTTCCACTTGCAGAGGTGATGGGTGAGAGGACAGGAAGAGGGGCTTTAAGAAAATGGCTTGCAATAAAGAAGCTGGGGGTTACCTCTGCACTGCAGGACGATCTCTGAATTTTGAGGTTTTTTTTTCAGCAGACACAAGCAGGGTCTAATAGCACTTAATATGGTCCAGCCAGATCTGATTAACCAGTTGTCTGTCTTCTCTGTTCAAGTCTCTATCTTCCGCATTCAAGTGAGTAAGGGTGAGAATTGTACCAGGGAAATGAACAGGACAAAAGGTTTGCAAACTGGCCATTGCCATTGAAGCTACATCCACTATTAACATCAAACATTTTCAGCTCAGTCTTCAGCTCAGTGGCACCTGAGATTTTAAAAATCTAATTTAACATATTTTAGGACAGTTATGAGACTTTTTAAAAACTGTTATAAACTTTTAAGAATGTTTGACACTTTAGTACCAGCTTTGTAAAAAAATTGAAAATATTACAATAGGTTATAGTTTTATAGTGGTTTTGGCTCAAATTTCTTACATCACAAATATACCAGCTTATGCTGCCAAACAACAGGCTTGACAGATTTAGGCTGATAAAGTCTGGTCCTCAGGTCCTAATACCACACATCTCCTCTCATATGGTGCCCTCCAGCTCCTATTCCTCTTTCCCTCTAACATACTCCCTCTGCTCTTTCCCAACCTCCTCCACCACCACCTCCACCAACCCATCCACCACCACCATGTACTGGCTTCTCTTCTCCACTATCCATGACTCCTTTGCCCCTCTCCCTGACACATTGTGAAATTCACATCCAATCTGAACCTTGCTCAAACCCCACACCCCAGCTCTCCTTCTCTTGTTCCTTTGGCTCCTGTCCTCCTACCCACTGCTCGTTTCCCTTGTTCCTCGATGCTAATGATTAACCTCACAGTGCCAGAGACCTGGGTTCGATTCCACCCTTGGATGGCTGTGTTGAGTTTGCATGTTTTCCCTGGGTACTTCAGTTCCCTCCCACAGTCTAAAGATGTGTAGGCTAGGTGGATTTGGCCATGCTAAATTGCCCATGGTGCTGAGGGATGTGAAGGGGGGTGGGATGATCTTCAGAGGGTTGGCGTGCACTAAATAGGCTGCATGGCCTGCTTCCAGAATGTAGGGATTCTATGAGTTTACTTCAGTGATAATGTCATCCAGGATTGAGGTATCATGTTACTCACACCTAAATGCATCATTTATGGTTCACATGTGGACACATTTGTACAACATAGGACTAGGGGTAAATACTAAAGGTGAGATTTGTGACCAATTCCATTTTCAATTATATCACCATCTTCCAATGTTATGCTAGTTTTGACTCATCCCATGCTGCTCAGCAACAGAACTGAAAGATTTAGCGATAAACAGATTGATCTGCATGCCCTTCACATTGACTTCAGCATCAGTTACTTGGCAAAGTTCAACAAAAATAGCATCCTCTGATGTTGGTATAAAGAAGTATTCAGGGTAGACTAATTAGGTGCAGTGTTTGATTTATATGTAGGTCAAGTAAACAGCCAGGTTTTCCACTGATACTAAACACATCAGCTAAGACTGCTTGTTTGTTGACTAGATGTGAACAGAAAGTTTACCATGAAATGGAAGAAGTGTTTTGCATCAAATGGAAAGAACACGAACAACATGTGCTGGTGTTCACTTGAAATTCAGAATCATCAGGAATAAAATGGTGATTAGCTTCAACATTAGCATTTTGTGAACATCCAGAATTAACGATAAGTTGATTGATAACCTTAAAAGTATATTATTATGTGACTACAGTTTATTAAATCAGTTGTCTGCTGTTTTGATAAAGTAAATAAATACGCACTATCTCTATATATTCCAAACTGTTAGAATGCAGTAATCAACTGCAGGTTATTCTATGTGGAATGATTATGTTTCTGTGGATACATAGCTGAGTTAATTTGAGTCAGCAATAAATTGTTTTTTGAGAACCAAGGAGAGCAATGGGAGAAGCAACACAATTTCCCATAAGCAGGGATGACACTCGGACTGTTCACACAACAGGAATCCCATTCATGCAACTGGATGGAGTCCTAAGATTGTCAGGAGCCCCGAGTGGATCCAGTGAGAGGACACCTATTCACTGATCAATTGGTCTTGCTTTATCAATTCCAAATATATCTTTTCATGATTGTTGATGTGCAGATTTACCACCAGATTGCATAAGCATTTAGTATAAGTATTTTGAATAATAAAGGAATCATAGAGTCATAGAAATGTACAGCACAGAAACTTGTCCAACTTGTCCACGCTGACCAGACATCCTAAATTAATCTTGTCCCATTTGTCAGCATTTGGCACATTTCATTTTAAATCCTTCCCATTCATGTACCCATCCAGATGCCTTTCAAATGCGTAATTGTACCAGTCTCCACCACCTCCTCTGGCAGCTCATCCCATACACGCACCACCCTCTGTGTGAAAAAGTTGCCCTTTAGGTCCTTTTTAAATCTTTGCCCTCTCACCTTAAACCTATGCCTTTTTGTTTTGGACTCCCCTGCCCTGGGAAAAAGGCCTTGGCTTTTCACCCTATCCATGCCCCTCATGATTTTGTAAACCTGTATGAAGTCACCCCTCAGCCTCTGATACTCCAGGGAAATAGTCCCAGCCTATCCAGTCTTTCCCTGTAGCGCAGACTCCACAAACCAAACTGAACAAAGATCATGCCATTGTGCACAAGATACTTTGGTCATTGCCAGGCAATCACCAGTGTATGAATAGCTCCAATCCTAGTAATAACAAACAGTTGGAGTACACCTGACTAATTTTGTGCCTTAGCATGATATAATCTGAATATGATGTTTATTTGGAATTGTTGTTTGGTTTCTACATCTGGTGTTTGACATTTGCTTTGATCACTTGCTCTGGCTACCTCTTAAAAACTAATTTAATATTTACTCTGTATTTGGGACCCGTAAATGACAAAAGTCAAACAAACTACCCTCCATAAACCAATTTTGAATTTTACTACCTGGATTCAGGTAATAACATTCTACTTGTCAATGCAAGTGTCTACAAAATGAATCTACAGTTGACTTTTTGTGCTACTAATTCCAAACAAATATGAGATAACAAGCATGGGGCTGGATGAACACAGCAGGTCAAGCAGCATCATAGGAGCAGGAAAACTTGACATTTCAGGCCTAGACCCTTTATCAGAAATGGGGGAGGGGAAGAGGGTTCTGAAACTCGTCCTCACCCTCAACAACTTCTCTTTCAATTCCTCCCACTTCCTACAGACAAAGGGGGTGGCCATGGGTACCCGCATGGGCCCAAGCTATGCCTGCCTCTTTGTAGGTTACGTGGAACAATCCCTCTTCTGTACCTACACTGGCCCTAAACCCCACCTCTTTCTCCGTTACATTGATGACTGCATCGGCGCCGCCTCGTGCTCCCACGAGGAGCCCGAACAGTTCATCCACTTCACCAACACCTTCCACCCCAACCTGAAGTTCACTTGGACCATCTCCAACACTTCTCTCTCCTTCTTGGACCTCTCTGTCTCCATCTCGGGTAACCACCTAGAAACCGATGTCCATTTCAAGCCCACTGACTCCCACAGCTACCTGGAATACACCTCCTCCCACCTACCTTCCTGCAAAAATGCCAACCCCTATTCCCAATTCCTTCGCCTCCGCCGCATCTGCTCCCAGGATGAGACATTCCACTCCCGTACATCTCAGATGTCCTCATTCTTCAAGGACCGCAACTTCCCCCCCACAGTGGTCGAGAACGCCCTCGACCGTGTCTCCCGCATTTCCCGAAACACATCCCTCACGCCCCATCCCCGCAATAATAACCAAAAAAGAATCCCCCTCGTCCTCACATACCACCCCACCAACCTCCGGATCCAACGCATCATCCTCCGACACTTCTGCCATCTGCAATCAGACCCCACCACCAAAGACATCTTTCCCTCCCCACCCTTATCTGCCTTCCGGAGGGACCACTCCCTCCGCGACTCCCTTGTCCGCTCCACACTACTTTCCAGCCCCACCACACCCGGCACTTTTCCCTGCAACCGCAGGAAGTGCTACACCTGCCCCCACACCTCCTCCCTCACCCCAATCCCAGGCCCCACGAAGACTTTCCACATCAGGCAGATGTTCACCTGCACATCTGCCAATGTGGTATACTGCATCCGCTGTACCCGTTGTGGCTTCCTCTACATCGGGGAAACCAAGCGGAGGCTTGGGGACCGCTTTGCAGAACACCTGCGCTCAGTTCGCAACAAACAACTGCACCTCCCAGTCGCGAACCATTTCAACTCCCCCTCCCATTCCTCAGATGACATGTCCATCCTGGGCCTCTTGCAATGCCACAGTGATGCCACCCGAAGGCTGCAGGAACAGCAAATCATATTCACCCTGGGAACCCTGCAGCCCAATGGCATCAATGTGGATTTCACAAGTATCAAAATCTCCCCTCCCACAACCGCATCCCAAAACCAGCCTAGCTCATCTCCACCTCCCTAACCTGTTTTCCCTCTCACCTCAAGCCACACCCCCATCTCCTGTCTACTAACATCATCCTGCCCCCTTGACCTGTCCATCCTCCCTGGACTGACCTATCTCCTCCCTACCCCACTACCTACACTCACCTTTACTGGCTCCATCCCCGCCTCTTCGACTTGTCTGCCTCCTCTCCACCTATCCTCTCCTCTATCCATTCTCTATCCGCCTCCCCCTCTCTCCCTATTTATTTCAGAACCCTCTTCCCCTCCCCCATTTCTGATGAAGGGTCTAGGCCCGAAACGTCAAGTTTTCCTGCTCCTATGATGCTGCTTGACCTGCTGTGTTCATCCAGCCCCATGCTTGTTATCTCGGATTCTCCAGCATCTGCAGTACCTTTTATCTCTCCCAAACAAATATGATTGCTTCTGGCATTGAACTTTGCTTGGGAGTGAAATTAATAATTAAGGTAACTTTATTTTAGTCTGTATAACATACTACACTGTCAAGTATATCTTTTGCTTGCTGTCTTCATTTTAGGAAATCATCGCTGTCGTTTCTGTGATATCGATAATATCAAAACCTGTCATAGTACGCTGAAATTATTTTGTGTATTCCTTGCTCCAAGCTCTTTTGCACAATCATTTTTACATGTTAAGTGCAAATATGTGCGTTAACCACAAGGCCACAATGCTAGTAGAATAATGGCAAATTGATATAGATGTGCAAGGGAGATGACATTGGGTCTATCATTGATTGGAATTTAAGGTGGAGTGAAGCCGACGTATTGTACAGGTGTTAATGTATCATTTTATACTTCCCGGAGTAATTTTTCATGCCTCGAATATTATCTATAAATTCCTCATTAATATTTTTAAGTAGTGTTATGTACAAAATGTTCTTTCAGGTATTACCAATAATGTTTAGTTTGACAGTAAATTCATCATTCTCCTCCAAGTATTTGGATGAAACTTCATTCTAGTATAATATAAAAGCAAGTTTATTGCTCATACAAGACAGTCTTTATAAGAAATGTACAATCCTGTTGCACATGTATTGCTCGGTAAAACAAATATGTAGAATTCTACCTGATGTGATTGATGATAAGGTTTGTTGGAGGAATGAAAAAATCATCCACCCGATCAAACTGTTTGCCAACTGGTTGTGTATGGATTGTGTGATGGTCTCCATTTCCACTTGCCTGAGTGATGACCTGGAAAAACAAGAGGCAGAAAAATCAGTGGACTCATGTAGCTATATTTCTCTAAGCTAAGGCTTGGATTTCCAATGTTTTTATCTCTAAACTCTACCTTGTGACTTTAATTTCTTCAGGCTATTTTCTTTCTTAACATAATTATTTTCAAGTATGTTTCCAAATTTTTAAGTCATGTGGTGCAGTGTGTGGTACCTCTGTCTCTAAGCGAGAATCTCCGGTTTCATGTCCCACTTCTGGACTTGATGGCCAAGGCATAATGTGGCCAAATGGATTATGTAACATTGATGACTGCATCGGCGCCGCCTCGTGCTCCCACGAGGAGCTCGAACAGTTCATCCAATTCACCAACACTTTCCACCCCAACCTGAAGTTCACCTGGACCATCTCTAACACTTCTCTCTCCTTCCTGGACCTCTCTGTCTCCATCTCGGGCAACCACCTAGAGACAGATGTCCATTTCAAGCCCACTGACTCCCACAGCTACCTGGAATACACCTCCTCCCACCCACCCTCCTGCAAAAATGCCATCCCCTATTCCCAATTCCTTCGCCTCCGCCGCATCTG
>JAHRHZ010000289.1:25049658-25153141 GCA_024137785.1 Ginglymostoma cirratum | reverse complement strand
GCCTCCCCCTCTCTCCCTATTTATTTCAGAACCCTCTTCCCCTCCCCCATTTCTGATGAAGGGTTTAGGCCCGAAACGTCAAGTTTTCCTGCTCCTATGATGCTGCTTGACCTGCTGTGTTCATCCAGCCCCATGCTTGTTATCTCGGATTATGTAACAATCTGTAATTCCTTCCAACACAGAACAATGACAGGGAGTAAGGGTGGGAGAATTTTCTGGTCAGTCAGGATTACTTCTCACATGCCTCAGCCTCTCTCAGAGAAAATCATTCCAAGTTCTACCTAGATTGTTGGTTTGTTTGTGGGCCATCACAAGTGAGTCACTCCCAGCACCCCCACCATCCCCCACCACACTCACTTTCCCACATCAAGTTCATCTCCAAGATCAAGAGCATGTCCTCAAACTTGGCACCTGACAGGCAACATAACCCTCTGAAATCCTGATTATGGTTTAGAGAACATTATCTATCCCCCATTAATACTGTCCTAATCATTATTACATTGCTTGTTATTGCTACATTATTCCTTTTTACTATTGCCACTTTAATGGTATCCTGCACCATGGTGCCATGGCCAGGTTGTCCATTCAGCCTGTATCAAGCCTTCACCTCATCCACACTAGTAGCAAGCACCTCATACCTATTTGTCAAAGTCAATGATTGAGCTTCTTCCATCACTACTTGCCCATATCTGCCTGCTCAGGTAGAAACTTCTGCCCCTGACTATTGACCAAATATAAAGTTCGACCAAGCTTAAGGAATGTGACTGCTCCTGGAAAAAAAAATGTAATTCTCCTCCTCCCTAACATCTACAATGTCTGAAATTCAGACTCCAGTTCGGTAACTGTGAGTTGATATCGCTCATGCTGCAGAAATTTACTTTGGATACGGTTGTCTGGGATGGAAAAGCATTCCATATATTCCTACAATGTTGCCATAACAGTACACTACCATCACTGTCATATCTGTGTAATCTTATTGATTCAATTAGTCAATTAATTATTAACTCACACAACTAAAGTAACAGATTGAAATAACTCCACAGAGCTCGGTATACTGTCACCAACTCACCCTTCATTTACATGTGGGAGTCCTTGACACTGATTCAGCTCCCTCAAAGCCAGCTCTTAGAGTGAACCGAATGTCTGACATTCCTGTTCTTATCTGCCAGCCAGGCTGTCTGACTGGACTGGATTAGCAGCACCAATCAGGGAACTCATATTCTATGAGTTCCAACTGATTGACCTTCTTACATTCACTACATCCCTCCCCCTCTGAGTCCGAGGACATAAGCTGGTTTTTTTTTTGTAGATCCTCTTGAGGCATTTCAGCACTGGGTCAGGTCCCTCCAAATATGCCTTTGATACGGGTGGTGCGTATTGCACAGCAGCTTGTGTCTCATGCCCAGAACATCTCAGAAGAAATTCATTCTCTTCTTCCAGCAGTAAAGGCATCGATGTGGCAAAGTCAGCTGTATCCATCTCAGATTCCAAGGTATATTGAACGCTTGATGGAGAGGGAGAACCCACGGTTCCAGAGCAGTCAGAAAGGCTGTCAAGGAGCTGGGCACATTTTTGACCTGCACCGTTGGCAAGTTTGTAGTTTTCATATGGTGCTGATTCAGGACCATCTCACCTATTCAAACTTTATACGTCATTTGACCTGACCTTGTTTCAACCATGCTTCTTACCTATATCGGCCATTCCCTTGGTTCCTACACCAATCCTCATCCCCTGAAGTAAACTGTCTCTCTTGCTTAGGGGAGTCTTGAGTCCATCATTGACATTCCTGATGCTGTTTCACCCTCCTTCCAGGTCCGGGAAGATCGGATTTAACCTGATGCCGAGTCTTCTCTCCATTAGCAACTCTGCTGTAGTTGCGTAAGGTATGGGCCTATAATCAAATAGGAACCAGGATGGTTTGCTATCTAGTGAAGCTGTAGGCTGTTTCTTTAAGCTTGCCTTCAAAGTTTGGTCTGCTCTTTCTGCCAGACCATTGGATGATGGATGGTATGGAGCTGTCCTTATATGTTGAATATGATTCAGCTTTAGAAAATACTCAAATTCCCTGCTAGTAAATGATGGCCTGTTGTCTATGACCAACACTTCCAGGAGTTTGTGCATTGCAAAAGATGCATGCAGTTTTTCTATCATTGTCCCTGTGTTTGATGAATGAACTGTATGGATGTCCAGCCAACTTTGAGTGGGCATCCACAATAACTAAGAAGATTGAGTCCATGAAAGGACCTGCATAGTAACTGAGTCCTGGTTTACCCAGTCATTTCCCCGAATGTGCAGGAGCTGCCAGCAGTAATTTCTGTCCTTGTTGGCTCTCTGGGCAGTGCGTCACCAATGTGGCTATTTCTACATCTAATCTTGGCCACCGGACATAACTTCTCACCGACATCTTCATCTTGGAAACCCCTGGATGATCCTGGTGGAGTTCAGCCAGTATCTGGCGACGACCTTTGCTCAGGGCAATCGCTCTTGCTTCCCATAATGGCATGCCATCCCCTGTGATCTGATCTCTCTGAGTCCAAAAAGTTACAATTCTGGTTGTGACGGCCCTTTGGTTTACCCCATCACCACCAGCTGTTTCCATTTTGGCAGGACCTGATCTTTCTGCATCCAATGTCTGATATTGTCAGCTGTGACTGGAAGTGCTATCAGAAAATTTAAAACCATTATGGGCTCTTCCAGTGGTGGTACCACTGGCTGTGTATCTGCCAGTGGAAGGAGGCTCAATGCATCCACATTTTGTCCTCTGGATGGCGTTCCAACTTGTAGTTATATACATTTCGTGCAAGAGCCCACTGCTGAACTCAGCCTGAAACTATGGGTGGCACTGCCTTTAAGTAGACCTAGCAGCGGTTTGCAGTCAGTTATTATTACAAATTTATGTCCCCGAAGATATTGGTGGAACTTCCTGACTCCAAATATGACTTCATTCTCTATTTAGGTATAATTGTGCTTTGCATTAGCCAAAGTTCTGGATGTATACGTGTTCCTCTCCATTGGGCCACCTATGAGCTAACACTGCCCTGCCTGCACCACCCTTACAGACAGTGAGTTACAGATTCCCACCACCCGCTGCTTGAAAAAGTCCAAAACTTTACCACCGAGAAGAATAAGGTCAGCAGGTAATGGAAACATCACCACCTGTAAGTTCCTCACTTCGTCTCTCACACCACCCTGATTTGGAAATATATTGCTATTCTTCTTTGTCGCTGGATAAGTATTCTGGAAATTCCATCCATAACAGCACAGTGAGTGTTCCTATATTACACGGACGGCAGCAATTCAAGAAGGGGCTCACCACTACTTTTTTAAGGGCAATTAGAGATGGATGATAAGTACCAGCCTTCTCACAGCCACCCACATCATGAATGAATGGAAGAAAGAGTCTTGAATAACTTTGTACAAATTAATCAGGAACAATATGCACATATAAATAGAAGCAGAAGTAGTCTATTTGAACTCTCAACCCTGCTCTGCCATTTTGATGGGATTATGGCTGATCTGACTGCGGCCTCAACTCTATTTCCCTGTCTACTCCCTGTATCATTTGGACGCCTTGTCAATCAGCAACCTATCTAACTCTGCCTTAAAAATATTCAATGAACCTACCAACATTGCTTTCTGGTAAGGAAATTCCATAGATTCATGACCCTCAGAGAGAACAAATTATCTTCATCTCCATCTTAAATGGAAGACACCTTACTTGAAACTGTCCTGATGTTCTAGTCTCTACAAAAAAGGGGAAACATCCTTCCAACATCCGCCCTGTCACGTCTGTTCAATAAGATCACACCGTTCTTCTAAACTCCAATGTGTAAAGACCAAAGTGCCCAGCTTTTGCTCGTGACACAATCATTT
Organism: Ginglymostoma cirratum; assembly: GCA_024137785.1. Taxonomy (NCBI): domain Eukaryota; kingdom Metazoa; phylum Chordata; class Chondrichthyes; order Orectolobiformes; family Ginglymostomatidae; genus Ginglymostoma; species Ginglymostoma cirratum. The sequence continues at coordinate 25,149,268 of JAHRHZ010000289.1, read as the reverse complement.
TATCTCCAGTATCAATCAAGTGAACCTGCACTGCACATCTTCCAATGAAATTGTAACTCTACTGAAATAAGACAACAGAATATACAAATGAACATAAGCTATTGTAGATGCTGAAAAACTGGAACAAACACGGAGAATTTGATAAAGATAACAAACTAACAGTTAGGAAAGGACGTAGTGCACAAACTTAAGAATGTGTCAGCCAATAAGGCCAAAGGCTGTAAACACAGTAAAATGATGGAACTAAAGGCTTTGTATCTGAATGTACTCAGCAATCAAAACAAAATAGAAGAACTGGAGTAGAGGGGGAGAATAGGGTGTACAGATGTAAGTGCATAGGAGGTAAGTGTGACATATCATTATCCTTACTGGTCTCTTTGCTTTGTCCTTTTTCTTTAATTTACAATAACTTTCCTCATCTGAGCCCTTATTCCCATTATTCAATTTAATACCTCTGTATTACCGTCGTTATATAACTCTCCTGAACACTTCTCAGCATGATTCCAGTGAAATCTGCTCGAATGGTACAGCTCACATTTTTCCAGATATTAATGGCAGTGCCTATGAATAGAAATCTATTCTTCCACACCAGTCTTTGAGTGCTGCACTTAATCTTGTAACCTTATTTTTCCTGTGCCAATGTGCTTATGGTTCATGTAATAATCCAGAGATTCTGCAATTTGAGGTTCTGTTCACTTCCTGTGCAACCCACTATGATCCTGTATACCCCATTCTCCTCCGAGATATGCCTTTCTCCTCACATACACTCTCTCCTGACCATCCTGTTATCCTGAATAACCTACTTTTCCCCTGTATACTTCACTCTGCTACTGTACTCCTCTCCTTCTGTACACCCCATTCTCATGTACACCCTGTTTTCCTGTACATCCCTCTCTTCTCTACTCCACCCTCCGCTCTTGTACACCCCTACACCCTGTTCTACTCCTGTGTACCCTGCTCTCCCCCTGTACACTTCTCTTTCTCTTTCCTACTGTCCTATATATTTTCTTCTGTATGCCCCATTTGCTCCTTGTTGAGATGTCTTACTCTTTATATTCACTCTTCTCCCTAAAGTTTCACTTTATACAGCTTCCCTCTCCTTGCTGAATGATCGCTCTTTACAGTTCTGCAGTCCTCGCTGAATGAATGCTTTTTATACTCTATCTCCATGTTACCTGCCCCTCCACTCAATAAGTTCATGGCTTGTCTGAATGTAGTCTTAACTTTACTTTCCAGGCTGTTCCGCATACATCTTGTCTCCCTTATCAATAAAAATCTGTACAGAAATATTGCTTGCAAAGTTTGATCATCATTAATTTCAGGTCAGATAAATTTTCTATCTCTGGTAAAGGAGGACACACTAACTCTCTCATACCTGCAAAGTAGGATTCCCTTTCCTTATATCTCCCCAGCTAAGGACCCAAACTTGGTCATGTGACTTGTCATATTGCAATTTCACTGGGACAGGATCGGTTGATACAGCCTACAAAAGACAAAAAGACAAGCAGTCATATTGAGTGTGAAATTTTTCTTACGTAAATATTTGGAGAGACTGACACCCATTTTGAGGTGGTGAGCATCTGCATTTCAATTATGTAGATATTTTTAATCAATGTATTTAGAAATGTCAATACATACCTTGGGAGCAAGGGGGATTATGAACCGAGGCCCTCTGGCTCAGAGGTAGGAATACTACCACTACACCATAGCCTAACAGCTGAAAGTTTTACTTTAGAACATGATTTACACCAAGCGCTCTCTTCATGAAATAAAGATTTTTTTTAAGTTTAAGCTACATTTTGTTATTGTTCAAATCTGATGAAGTAATGTAATGGTTTACAATATAAAATTCTCGTAACTTCATGCTCCTAGGTGGACAAACAATTGAAATCCTTTGTTCTGACATGGCACCCTGCTACAACTTCCATATTTAGTGTTTTGTTGCTATAAGATATTTCACACAATGAGTTTTGGCTTGTATTCAACCCCAATGGTGGTGAGGCGCTAATAGATTTGAAACTATAATTTTAAAAAAACAGGTTTACTATCAAACACTCCCGGCAGCATTACACAAAGACCATTCAATCCCTCTATTTAGTTGCCAGCTCAAAAGAGTATCTTTCCTCCCACACTGATATGGCATTTCCAGTTCCTGTGACAGCTTTGCTTCTGCTTACTCTTGAGCCCAGCTGCCAGTTGAAGAGCAATGGCCATGGTGTGCAGCAACTCTAAGGAAAAGGGAAAGACTGCCAAAATCAGTTCAGTACTGGATTAATACAATTATCAGACACCAGATTTTTGTGCTGACAAACTTAATTGGATACAAATTCATGTTGCTGAGGTCTTAGGCACATTTAACCTTATAACTTAAACATTGTAATTACAATCTAATGCCTTAGATTAATCAGTTAAAGTTACCTGTAACACTTTCTGGGACGGAATGTCAATGATAAGAAGCCGACTCTGTGTGGGTTGGGAGACATAGATGTACTTATCTCTTATGTTGACAGCAGAGGCCCAGACACATTGTTGAGTGGTTTTCCGTTCATTGCTGGGACAAATCTCTTCCTGTGAAGAAGGATAAGGTTTTGAACTTGGTGTTAGGGATGTTTGCATTAACACTTGAAAAAAAAGTTCTTCTTGTCACTAGTTTAACCTCAATTTTTGAATTTTTCTTTAATTCGGGAAAGTAAAATGTTTACTTATCAAGGTTAATTTTTTGCGATCCAAAAAATTATACGGCTTATATTAAGCATCCTGTGTGAAGAAATAAGAACTTTTGGACACTATGAGTAGACTAACATTAACATATCTACATAACTTGTAGTAGATCCTTATTACCTAAAATATTCCTTTATATGCAATAAATATATGTACTACATATTGGAATTTAGAACACTAATTTATCGATTTATATATATATTTTGAATTATTACCATTAATATAAACTGGTCTTATGTAATACATATTTACTATCACACAATATAATCAAGCTGTAAAATTGCATAACATATTCGGATAACTTTAGATGCATTTACTCATTGGCATAATTTTTTTCTGTTGCTTACAGATAATTATAAAAATACATGTAATGTTTCTCATTATAAAAAAGTTTTATCAACATGTGCTTAACAACGTATCTTGCACTTTCAATAATCCTGTAAATTTACCACATCTTTAATGTCCATGAAGCAAGGAGACTCAAAAAATAATATTTTCTCTGAAATAAATTAATTTACTTTAGAGGCTTGTTTTCTACAATGATTTATTAAGATGTAAGTGACAGGTGTTTGTTTTTACATCCACAATTTTTCTCTAGAATGGATTGTTGATTCTCTGATTTTGGCAAATGAACCATCAGCCAATTTCTCATGCACTTTATCATTAAAGCAAAATCCTTAAGTGATTGTCACAGTGATCAGGAAATTTGGAATTCCAATAAAATTCCTTGAAGAACTTAAGATGCAACAGGACAAAAATTATTAAGCACAAAACATTTATGAGCACAACTATCTCCTGATTTACCAAGTACATAGTCAGCTGATCTCATTCATGTTGGCAGTCAGAATCTAACAAGTGGGAATTTTGTATTCAGGTGCTTGACGAGAAAAAAAAAATCCAGGATTATTCATTCTGCTGGAAATAGATGTGTGTGGATATTATCTGAGGGAACGTTAACATCTTGCTGTGAAGCCTGCCATGGTCAAATATTTCACTGCCACGATGCAGGTTCAGACAAGTAGAATGACCATTTGACCAAGGTACATCTACCCGTTAAATTATACTCAACAATGGTTTGCCACCTTAAAGGAGAGATCAGTAATTTAGAAAAATGAAATTTCCAAAACTAAAACGGAATTTTGCTAACAACATAATATATTAATCATGTTTTGTTGAGGATCCCCTTCTTTCTATTCTGACAGAAACTCAAATTAGATTGTTCCCAGTTTTTGTAAAATCAGGCATTAGGAGGTGCATGGATAAGACAATGAGTGATATTTCTATTCACATGTTCGGAAACCCATTCTTCTGTTGCTTGATAAGGTTAAGAATTACTGATATCCCATCATTATGCTACTGCTTTAGTGTAAGATAAATGTTAGATTATGACAGGTTGGAGACACTTTAAGATTAGGATTTTACAAGATTGAGATCTATGTTTCAGGTTTTATAGTGTCAGAGAGTCATACAGCATGGAAACAGACCCTTCAGTCCAACTTGTCCATGCTGACCAAATTTCCCAAACTAAATTAGTCCCACTTGCCTGCATTTGGCCCACATCTCTCTAAACCTTTCCTATTCATGTATCCATCCAAATGTCTTCAAATATTGTAACTGTACCTGCATCTACCACCTCATCTATCAGTTCATTCCACACACAAACAACCCTCTGTGTGGAAAAAGTTTCCCCTCAGGTCCCTTTCAAATCTTTTTCCCGTCACCTTATAAATATGCCCCTAGTTTTGAACTAACTCACCCTCGGGCAAAGACTTTTGTTATTTACTTTATCTATGCCCCTCAAGATTTTATAAACCTTTATAAGATCACCCCTTAACCTCCTACGCTCCAGTGAAAGTCCCAGTCTATCCAGCCTCTCATTATAATTCAAACCCTCCAGTCCCAGCAACATCCTGCTAAATCTTTTCTGAACCCTGTCCAAGTTAACAGTTTCCTTTCTATAGCAGGATGATTAGAACTGGACACAGTACTCCAAAAGAGGCCTCGCCAACATCCTGCACAACGTCAACACGACGTCTCAACTCCTATACTCAAAGGTCTGAGAAATGAAAGCAAGCGTGCCAAATGCCTTCTTAACCACCCTGTCTACCTGTGATGTAAGTTTCAAAGAACCATGTTCCTGAACCCATAGGTCTGTTCAACAACACTACCCAGGGCTCGACCATTAACTGTATAAGTCCCGACCTTGTTTGTTTTACCAAAATGGAATGCCTCGCATTTATCCAAGTTAAACTCCATCTGCCACTCCTCACTCAGCCCATTGGCCCAATTGTTCAATATCCTTTTGTAATCTTAGATAATCTTCTTCACTGTCAACTATACCACCAATTTTAGTCTCATCCACAAGCCTACATATCATACTTCCTTATCCCTATGTTTATATAAATGACAAACAAAAGTGAACACAGCACCAATCCCTGAGGAACACCAGTGGTCACAGGCCTCCAATATGAAAAACACCTTTCCATCACCACCCTCTGTCTCCTACCGTAACGCCCATTTTGTATCCAGTTGGCAAACTCTCTCTGAATCCCATGTGATCTAACTTTACTAATTAATTCACCATGTGGAAGGCTTTACTAAAGTAGACAACATCTACTGCTCTGCCCTCAATCGTTTAGGGTTATGTCCTCAAAGCACTCATTAAAGTTTGTGAGACACAATTTTCCACATGCAAAGCCATGCTGACTATTTCTAATCAGTCCTTGCCTCTCCAAATGCATATAAATCCTATCTCACAGAACCCCCTACAAAAACTTACCCACCACTGATGTCAAATTCACAGGTCTATCATTTCCAGGCTTCTCCTTACAGCCTTTATTAAATAAAAGCACAACATTAGCCACTCTCCAGTCCTCCGGCCCCTTACCAATTGCTGTAGATGACACAAATATCTCCACGAAGGGCCCTGCAATTTCTTCCCCAATTTTCCACAATGTTCTGGAAGATTTATCCATCTTTATGTTTTTTAAAACTTCCAGTACTTCCTCTTCGGTAAAGTGAACTGTCTTCAATTTATTTTTACCAAGTTCTCTAGCCCCCATTTCTTTCTCCACAGTAAAAACTGATGTGAAATATTCATTTAGTATCTCTCCAATCTCTTGTGATTCAACACATAGACGGCTTCATTGATCTTTAAGAAGCCCGATTCTCTCCCTAATTATTCTTTTGCTCTTAATATACTTATAAAATATCTTTAGACTATCCTTAGTCTTATCCTGCCAAGGCTACCTCATATGCCCTTTTTGCCCTCCTGATTTCCCTGTTAAGAATCCCCCTAAACTCCTTATACTCTTCAAGAGATTCACTTGATGCCAGTTGTCTATACATATTATATGACTCCTTATTCTTGACCAGAACCTCAATTCTTTATTCATCCATTGTTCCCTACTCTGATAGCCTTACTCTTCACGCCAACATTAACATAATGCCTCTGAAATCTTGTTATCTCACTTTTGAAAGCTTTCCACTTGCCAGTTGTCCATTTATCTGTGAACAGTCGACTCTAATCAAGTCTTGAAAGTTCCTGTTTCATGCAATCGAAATTTGCCTTACTCTAATTAAGAACTTTAATTTTTATACACAGACTATCCTTTTCCAAAACTATTTTAAAACCAATAAAATTATGATTACTGGTCCCAAAGTGCTCCTCTACTAACACTTCAGTCACTTGCCCTGCCCTATTTCTCAAGGGAAGGTCAAGTTATGCTCCTTTTCTAATAGATACATCTGCATATTGATAAAAAAAATTTTCTTGAACACATTTAACAAACTCCTCACCATTAAGCCCCTAACACCATGACAGTCCCAGCCTAGGTTTGGAAAGTTAAAATCTCCTACTGTTACAACCTTATTACTCTTACATTTATCTGCGATCTCTCTACATATTTGTTCCTCAATTTCACTCTGGCTATTAGGTCCTACAGTACAATCCCATCAAGGTGATCACACCCTTCCTATTTTGGAGTTCCATCCATGTAATTTCACTGCACGATTCCTCAGAAACATCCTAAGTGCAGCAGTAATGTTTTCCTTAATCAAAAACGCCACTTCCCTACCTCTGTTACCTCCCTTTCTATCCTTCCTATAGCATCTAAAACCCGGAACATTGAGACGCCAGTCCTGTCCGTCCCTCAGCATTGTTTGTGTATTAGCCATGATGTCCCAGTCCCATGTTCCTAAACATGCCCTGTGTTCATATGCCTTGCCTGTAAGATCCTTGCAAAGTATAGCAGCAATAGATGAGACAGAAGCCTGATTAATATACATTTTTCTGAAGAGGGGTCTAGGCCTGAAACGTCAGCCTTCCTGCTGGTCTGATGCTGCTTGGCCTGCTGTGTTCATCCAGCTCTACACCTTGTTATCTCAGATTCTCCAGCATCTGCAGTTCCTACTATCTCTAACATACAACATCCTTTGCTTTGAACCTTACAGTGCCAATTTGCATTGGAAGAATACACAGATAGATGATCGAATACAAGCTAAGTATGATACAAATGAGAAAAGGCTAATTCTGGGGGGAGGCCTGATCAACTTTTATGGTCAGGTGTAATTTAAATGGCACAGGCACACTGTCAGAGCTAATTACACTATTTACAGACTCGTTTAGGTGATCAGGAAATCAAGTGGCACATAGACTGATGCAAGCTTATGACAGGACTTTGAAAATGGGCTGCAAAGACGAGTCATTAAAGCAGAACATTTAAATGACATGGAGTGTACTAAGAGCACACTCAAAGCAATGTGGAAATATTTGTTAAAAGGGAAAAAACAATGTTGAAATATTTGCAACTTACAAAGCTTGCAAGGATCCTATCATTGGCTTTGATCTGTCTTTGAATCTCACATCCTGTGGGCTGAATTATTGTGATTCCATCGTCAGAGAATATATAGAACATATTTCCAACACTAAGTCCTTGAAGACAAAACACAAAAATGTTTCATTTGCACATTGTGTAAAATGAAATATTTAGACTTTTTAGAAATATTATTGTTTAAATTCTAAAACACTTGAAATCAGTGGGGAGAAAAAAAGGAAAAGCAATGTTGAAGGCACAAGAAATGCAACCTCCAAAGAAAAAGGAAATCGCGGAGATGTTTTCGTCACTTTAACAGCTTTCTATGGCAAGTCTCACTTGGCATCAGAAAGGCATTAAAACAACTGCAGACTGTGAACTTGTGAGAAAATGCAATTGGGTCATTTTCCATCAGTGCATTCTCAAAGCATAACATTAACACGCACAATACCTCAAGACAGGCTTTAACAACATTTGGTTTATCATCTTGAGCATCTCATTGTTTAATCTTTTTTACAGTTTTAACAATGTACGCATAAAATATTTTTACTGGTCTACATTGACATTATAGTTCACAATAAATATGGTAGATATACTATTGCTTACTTCTGCATTCCATATTCTGAGGCATTTTTCTTATGATCTAGGGCTGCATGAAATGGGAGTAGTTTTGGTAATGGAGTTGCAGAGTTCAGCATATCTAGCCTATTACCCACATGTGCGTACACATGCTGTGGTGGATAGAAAGCTCTGCACACTGTAGCACAAACTTTCTGGAGTTTAATGCGGAAAAGTGTGAGGTGATTCACTTTGGAAGGAGTAACAGGAATACAGAGTACAGGGCTAATGGTAAGATTCTTGGTAGTGTGGATGAGCAGAGAGATCCTGGTGTCCATGTGCATAGACCCCTGAAAGTTGCCACCCGGGTTGATAGGGTTGTTAGCAAGGCGTACGGTGTGTTAGGTTTTATTGGTAGAGGGATTGAGTTTCGTAGCCGTGAGGTCATGTTGCAGCTGTACAAAACTCTGGTGCGGCTGCGCTTGGAGTATTGCGTGCAGTTCTGGTCGCCGCATTATAGGAAGGATGTGGAAGCATTGGAAAAGGTGCAGAGGAGATTTACCAGGATGTTGCCTGGTATGGAGGGAAGGTCTTATGAGGAAAGGCTGAGGGACTTGAGGCTGTTTTCGTTAGAGAGAAGAAGGTTAAGAGGTGACTTAATAGAGACATACAAGATGATCAGAGGATTAGATCGGGTGGACAGTGAGAGACTTTATCCTCAGATGGTGATGGCTAGCATGAGGGGACATAGCTTTAAATTGAGGGTTGATAGATATAGGACAGATGTCAGAGATAGATTCTTTACTCAGAGAGTAGTAAAGGCGTGGAATGCCCTGCCTGCAACAGTAGGCCAACTTTAAGGGCATTTAAATGGTCATTGGATAAACATATGGATGATAAGGGAATAGTGTAGGTTAGATGGGCTTCAGATTGGTTTCACAGGTTGGCGCAACATTGAGGGCCGAAGGGCCTGTACTGCGCTGTAATGTTCTATGTTCTATGTTCTATGTTTCTGCTTTGTAGCTCTATCACATACAACTCTGCAATGGCAGACTTAAATTGCATAAGACAGTTCCATGAGGACTGTTTAACATGAAGACAGACTTTCTAATTTGAAGACTTTTTTCCTGAAATTTGGACAAATAATAGGATGTAATCAGACACAAGCAAATTAATGAATAATGTGTGAAATAATGGTTCAATTAAATATTTTAATAGAAGAGTTGCTAAGGGTTGGCAACTGCAGTGTTGGCTGCTCCTGCTTATTGTGACATTACTCAGTTGACTACATACAAAACAGGTGACCAAATACTGACCTTTAGTTAGGAGTGAAGGTGGAGTGCTCCCTGTATTATACAGAATGAATGACTGCTTGCTTCACAGCCAGAAGGCATTATTCTGATACTAACGTTTTCAATCCTTAACAGTTTAAACTTAATTTTGCAATTTATCTTTCATTAGGGAAGGGGAAGAAAAAAGTTTATTTACCAAAGTTAGTTAGTTGCAATCCAAAAAATTATATAGCTTATAAATTGATCATACTATTTGAAGAAATAAGGTATTATGAGTAGGTTAATGCTAAATTATGCACATAACTTGTATTGTCCAAATAATATATATATTTGTTATATATTATAGTATTTATTGTATTGTGAGTATATTACATGTTATAATATTAAATCAATATTACATATATTGTTATATGCAATAAACATATGTACTAGATATTGGAATTCAGAACTCTAATGATTTATATATATTTGTGGAATTATTACTGTTAACTTAATCTGATTTTATGTAATCTATGCATTATGCAATATATATTTACTGTCACATAACATAACTATGCTGTAACGTTGCATAACATATTCAGATAATTATATATTCATTAACTGCATAATTATAGTACTTTTCTGTTGTTTATTGTTAATTACAAAAACTCATGTGACTCTTTTTTCATTAGAAAATGTTTTATCAACATTTCCTTAAAAAATATATTCTTGCACTTTCAATAAACTGTAAATTTACTACATCTTTAATGTCCATGAAGCAAGGAAACTCAAAGATTAACATTTTCTATGAAATAAGTTAATTTTTTTTCAGGGGCTTGTTTTCTACAATAATTTATTAAGAGGTACGTGACAGGTGTTTATTTTTAAATCAACAAATTTTCCTTAGAATGGATTGTTGATTCTCGGACTTTGGCAAATAAACCATCAGTCAATTTCTCTCGCACTTTATCAAAAAACAAATTCATTAAGTGATTGTCACAGTGATCAGGAAATTTGGAATTCCAATAGAACTCTTTGAAGAGTTTAAGATGCAATAGGACACAAATAATTAAGTACAAGTCATTTATATCCCCTGATTTACAAGGCACATAGTTAGCTGATCTCATTCCCCTACTTGTTGGCTGCAGAAAGACTGTTCTCAACAGCCTAATGATGGGCCTCCATAGCCTGACATCTTTCCAACTATCCCCTAAAAGGTAAAACATTTGTACTAAAGAAACATGATTATGTACAATTGACACAGGAATTAGCTTCACCCTTACTAATATCATTGTGTGCTTGCAGATGAACCAAAGGTGGCTGACTAGTGGCTGTTTTGTCTTTAGATATGTGGCGAGGAAAGAGAATCCAGGGTTATTAACAAAAGTAAATTTTTTTAGGTATGCCAAGATGACACACTCTTTTTTATGAGAATGATACTACCATCAATTTGTCCCATACTTCCATTTACTTGCCTAAGAACAACACTGGTTGGTGAGATGAATTGGAAACCCTGATTGATTTTATTTTCTTCAGTATTTTGGGCCACTGAGCCATTGTACAAGCCCTGTTCCAACTCTGGGTGAGATCAGGTAACAGTAAAGATCAGGGACCACACTTGGAAGTTAAATATTTATTTCCATTTTCTCGAGACTTGTTGTATTAGGAGACAAACGGAGATGCCTACAACACCATTCAGACTGCAAACAAGGTATGGACATTCTAAGCTGTAAAGACTTTGAATTAAATGGAAACTATTACTAAAAAATTTGGCAAACCTTTGGTTCATCTGCAAGCACACAATGATATTAGTAAGGGTGAAACTAATTCCTGTGTCAATTGTACATAATCATGTTTCTTTAGTACAAATGTTTTCCTTTTTAGGGGATAGTCAGAAAGATGTCAGGCTATGGAGGCCCATCATTAGGCTGTTGAAAACAGTCTTTCTGCAGCCAGCAAGTAGTGGAATGAGATTTGAACATGAACCATCTGGCTCAGAAGTAGGGATGCTACCTAATAAGCCACAAGACTCTTACATTGTAATATGTTAAAAACATGTGCTGCACTTCCTTCAAAAAAGCTGTGAAAACTTAATTATAATGTAACAATATCCAATTATCATGTATAGACAGACAAAGAATGGTTTGATGATTTTATTTGCTGCCTGTGGATCATAAATACTCTCTTGGAAGGTGTTCCATTTTTAGCAGACTCAAGATAACGTAGAGTTTCTTTGTATATACTTTGAAAAGAGTAAGTAAAATTGGGATGATACTCTCAAAAGATGCAGCCTGTCTGAGAGGTAGTGGGAATATTAGACTTAGAGGCACTGTATGGAGAAGGACCTGTTATTAGAAGTAATAAATTGTGTTACAAACAGTGGACAAGCACATGATCACGACAACATAACAATGCACTGCAGTACCTTCCTCTCGCCACAGTATGTTTGCAACTGCAGCATCAGAGATTGGAGAAAGCCAGAAAATGGTTTAAAAAAAGGGAAAAATATGTCAAAAGTTTTATTTAATTCACACACGCAAAAGCTGTTCATATATATTATCATTAAAAAAAGACTACTTTTAAACATAAATACATTTAATATTGTTTGTAACCCCTTTCTCAACTTGTTTAATTCTCCTCTTATCTTCCATAGATTTGAGGGAAAAGATGGAAATGGAAGTGGGATCCTTGTTGTGCACTAATATTCTTTTGAACTGGATCGAGACATCAAAAATGATCACGGGGGGCAACTCTTCCTCCAAAACTGCTTATCTTGGGAGTTGCCTGTTTTTAACAGCATTGCTCACTATAGTGTCTTAAGTCTATTTTATTTGAACTAATGTTATTACACAACTTTTTATTAAATGTATCTGAAAGGGAAGTGTGCATGTTGAATCATACTTAAATTATAGGCGTTGGGAAAAGAGGTGCTGCATGTCGCTACATTGTTACATTTCTTGGGTTACATTCACATGGCTCCCGATAAACTCTTGGTTCACAATAGCGTGGATGGAATTTGAAGTGTAAATAGAGTTGGTCTGTGATGCACAGGGTCTGATCTGAAAAATGTGTCATTCAGTAGCTAAGAAAATCAGGAAGTCCCAAATAATAGATTCCTCTGAAGCAACAGGTCTATTTATATACTCGTTACACTAAGTGAAAGTAACAACATACATATTCATTAGCTTCTTTTTAAAAAATTATAATTGTAATACTTTACTTCCATCTAAAACTGCTGATAATTACCAAACTGAAATCCTACATCACCACAGTGACTGTACCAAAATAACTTTATTGGCTGTAAAGCACTTAGAGGAACTTGGCAGTTCTAAAAGATGAGATAAATACAAGAGATAATACGAACTGCAGATGCTTCTCCTCTATCCATCTTCTATCCGCCTCCCCCTCTCTCCCTATTTATTTCAGAACCCTCTTCCCCTCCCCCATTTCTGATGAAGGGTCTAGGCCCGAAATGTCAAGATTTCCTGCTCCTCTGATGTTGCTTGGCCTGCTGTGTTCATCCAGCTCTACACCTTGTTATCTAAGATAAATACAAGTCTTACTTTACTACTGAATCACAAGTCCGCCATTGCTGAGTAAACAATATGGACAGAAAACTACCCATGCACGACCTTTCTCCCAGTGAAGAAACTACCCACGATGTTTTTATTGTATGTTGTTTAAAAAAAGAGGCAAAGGTGATTTAAAGGTCATAATTCATTTCAGTGCTTCAAGATGTGCTACTGAATTATTCACAACTCCAGCGAAATTAAAGCCTTTTAAATCATTCTCAAAATGTTCACAGTATTAATATAAAATTGCCATAAAGCTTCAGGTAATTGACTTTTGTTGGTCATATTCTTTTGATTTTATTGGAAATGAAATGTTCAGCCAGAGGATAATAAATAGACTGCCTTGGAGTTTGAAGTCTAGATTCAGAATGTTGGAGCCACTGTCAATCTTCAAAGTTTTATATTTGCTGGATTAACAGACTGTGAGGAAACACTACAAGAAGAAAACTTAGAAGATGTGAAGAAACAGAAATATTAATTATTTTACAAAAATAGATATCATTTTCATGAAAATCTGGTCTTATTTTGGTTTAAAAGCCACGATGACATGAATCACATTGAAACATATTGTGTCACTATGTGTGATGACATGATTATGAAAATGATGCAGTTTTCTTTGGCCCTTTCTAAAGTTTGTGAAATGTATTTTCATGAAGATGGAACATTTTTAACGATGTAAAGCAAATAACTAAATACTCATGAAAATTGGAAAGAACTGGGTAATACACATTACCCCATCACATTGGAACCTAAGTTGAAATTGAGCCCAGACTGATGGAGTGGAAGTGTCCTTTCTCGGCTCATCGAAGTTGTTAAATAACCTTAAATGTTCCCTCTTGCAACAAAAATGTATCAAATGAATTCTACCATTCACTATATCATTGAATGCTGCAGCACAGAAGGTCATTCAACCCAATGTCCAATGTCGGCTCTTCAAGAGAGTCAACTACCTTAAATCTTTATTCTCTGGTTACTGGCTCTTTGTCATATTCTAATTTTGAATCTTTCCCCTTAATCTACTTTCATCTGAGAATAACTCCAGCTTTTCTAATTTTTCCAGGAAACTGAAATTCTACACACACAGTGCAGGCATCTCTCCTGTAAATCTCCTCTACATTCTATCCGAGGCATTAGCATCCTTTCTAAGTAACCTCGAATTTGACGAAACACTCCAGCTGGGACTTTAGCAGTATAAAACCATCGATTTACTAATAGCCTTCTTTTCCTACGATCTTCTAGATTTTGTGTTCATAACACTCCCTGTTTTCTCTGATCCTATATTCCCTTTCATAGTGTAACATTTAGTCATATTTCTACTTCTCCTCTTTTTATCAGTGCATGATTTCACATTTCTCCACATTTAACTCCTGAATGTCTGCACATTTCACCAATTTGTTTATGTCCTGCTGATGACTATCACAATCATCCTACATTTCTGATTTCTGTGACAATTGTAAACTTTGAAATTTTGACCTGCATACCCATGTCCACATCATTATATGTAAAATAGAACAGTCGTTCTAACATTAACATCTGGGCAACACCATTTAAGCACTTCCTCTTTTACTGTGCCATTGGCAATATGCTCTACAATTTTTATTATTCACTCATGGGAAGTGAGCATTTATTGCCCGTCCCTATATGCCTACTTGCCTTTGAGAAGGAGGTGGTGAGCTGCGTTCTTGAACAGTTGGAGTCCACGTACTGTAGGTAGACCCACATTGCCCTTTTATTGATGCATTACTTATTTACTACCTCAGCCATGTCTTCTGCCTCCCCTAGGAAAATTCCCGTTTGGTGCTGAATTGATCCATCGTTTCTCTGACTATATGTTTTATGAATTTATGCACATAAATTATTTCTGTGATCCTTTTTAAGTTATCCACTAATCTATTCTCATTTTTATTGCCACCCATTTTCAGTTCTACTTTATAGTTTCTGTAACCAGCTTGGTTCTGCTCTATATTATGAGAGTCACATTGATCCTATCTTGTTTTATTTTAGTCTCTACATTTTAGACATTTAAGAAGCTAAAATTTTAGATGCCCTTCCTTTCACACTTTCCTGCCTTTCAGTGGCATCCTTCCAGCAACTGCCTAAAAATAATGCAAATTTTAATTGAGATAAAATTAAGGGTGTGAAAAAAAGCAACTGCAATTTACCATGAGGAAGCTATAAGCCACATAATAATTTATCTCATAAAACACTCTTTAGTTAAATTCTACTGCAGCCAAAGTTAAATGAAAAGCCTAGAGGCATAACATTCAGCAGGAACCCAAAAGTAATCTACAGAGCTGTGACAATATATAAAAACATAATTGGCACTTTGTTTTAATTATAAGCTCAGAATTTCCTTTTTTTCTACATTTTCTCACGTATTTAGAAAAATGTTAGCTCTATTTATTGGAACCTTCTGCAAACCTGGTAACTTGTCAATGCAGCATCTGACCAACTGGATGAGTGTTAACTCAATTGAATTACTCAATTTAATATTAACAACAACATGAAGTTATAAAACACCATAAATGTGCAAAGATGTCCTAAAGCACATCAAAGAGGTGTAATTAGAGAAAAAAAAAGATTCTGAGCCAAAGGAACAAGTGTTAGGAAATGTCACCAAAGGTTTAGTCAGTGAGGGAAGAACTACAGAAAAAAATCCAGATTTAAAAAAAAAGTCCTTGATGGGATTTGTCACTGCTGGCTAGGCTACCATTTTTTGTCCATCGCTTGTTGTCCCTGATATCTTGCTTGGTGAATTAAATTAGTTAAATATTGACATCTGTGATGTTGGAGACAGCAGGAGGAGGTTGGGATGGATCATCCATTCATTACTTCTGGCTGAAGATGGATGCAAATACCTTGTCTTGTGCACTGATGCACTGGACTCCACTATCAATGAGGACAGGGATATTTGTGGACCTCCAGTGAGTTGTTTAATTGTCCAACACCATTGATGACTGGGTAAGACAGGATTGCAGAGCTTAGATCCAGTCCGTTAGGTGTGAAATGATTTATCCCTACTTATTGCATGCTGCTTTTACACACAAGAAATCTTGTATCATAATTTCTCCAGGTGATGCTGCTTCTGGCATTCCTTTCTGCACAGTTCTGTGGGGATATGCAAGGTCATGAGGTTACAGATTGTGGTTGAATATATTCTGCACTTGCAGAACATCAGCTGGGGAAGTGGGCCGAGAAATGGCAGATGGGGTTTAATATAGATAAATGTGAGGTGTTGCATTTTGGAAAGTCAAATCAAGGTAGGAATTTAATGATGAGTGGTAGGGTCTTATGGTGTGTAGTAGAACAGAGGGACCTTGGAGTTCAGGTGCACAGTTTTCCGAAAGAGGACTCACAGGTAGACAGGGCAGTGAAGGCTTTTGGCCCACTGGCCTTTATCAGTCAGGGTACTGAGTATAGAAGTTGGGAAATTATGTTGCAGTTGTACAGGACATTGGTGAGGGTGCACTTGGAGTATTGTGTTCAGTTTTAGTTACCTTACTACGGGAAGGATGTTATTAAACTGGACAGAGTGCAGTAGAAATTTACAAGGATGTTGCCAGGACTCAAGGGACTGAGTTATATGGAGAGGTTGGGCAAGCTGGGACTTTTTTCTTTAGAGTGTAGGAGACTGAGGGGGGACCTTATAGAAGTGTATAAGATCATGAGAGGCATGGATAGGGTGAATGCACTCAGTCTTTTTCCCAGGGTTGGGGAATTGAGGACAAGAGGGCATCAGCTTAAGATAAGAGGGGAAAGAATACATGGGAACCTGACAGGCAACTTTTTTACACAGAGGGTCGTACGCATATGGAATGAGCTGCCAGCAGAAGTGGTTGAGGTGGGTACATTAATAACATTTAAAAGACATTTGGATGAATACATGGATAGGAGAGGTTGAGAAGGATATGGGACATATGCAGGGAAATGGGGTTAGCGTGGATGTCATCAAATGCTGGGTACTGTTGTGAGACAAGCCACATTGCATACAAGATTTGGATGCTTTGTTGAAGCTGTTGACGGGCACAATATTTTTCGTAGAGCAGAACACTTGTTGCTATGTTGCTACCCAGCCACGTTTGCTTCAATTGTGCTTCCTTCTTCTAGCAATACATTAAATTTGCGCAGAAGTGCCTTTCTGAAGGATTTAATAGGTGGAGAGAAAATAACCTGTTCCATTAGCCTTTCAGCTAAATTACTGTTGGTGAAATTCCATTGTGTACTTTTGCATCAACACCTGCCAACAAATCAATCAAATATTTTACCCAGCTGATGACTCAAACTTAAGCTGGTCTACTAAAATTGGGAAAGTTTTGTCAGGATCTTTACAGTCATCATTAGAAATAATAAAGGATTTAATTCTTCTAAATTCTTCTTTTCCCAAAGCTATAAGAAATTTGACTGAAATGCATAACCTGAAATAAAAACAGAAATGGTTGAATAAATCCTGAAGGTCCAAAAAATTATTAAATTGGATTTGAAACATGAACTCTGCTTCTCTCTTCACAGATGCTGCCAGATCTGTTGAGTTTCTCCAGCTCTTTCTGTTTTTATTTAAGGAGTTTGATAGTTTGTCTTTCTTTAGAAGTTGTGCGTTGACCCAGGAGGTGAAGATTAATCCTAAATAATGGAAGGTCTGTCAGTGGTTTGCCAATCCATGCTAGATATTTGCTTTCGATCTTTGCCAAACTCTTTAAAATGTCAGCATAAAAATCTGCGTAGTAATGTAATTCATCTTCTGTTCTTTTTCCAAACAAATTGGTGTGGCTTTTCTTTTCTTTATTACTACTTTAAAAGTAGTAGCTTGCGTCTATAGGTGGTATTCATATCAAAAAGAGGTGATGACTTTATGCATACATTTTTTTGCTTGTTTGTGCACCATTTTAAAGAGCAAGATGGTGAAGTCGGATGACTGGATACAGCTAAGGCTTTTATAGAAAGCAGAATTATTGGTACTTCCTTTCTGTACTTTATTAAATGGGATCTGCTCTTTAACACTTGTAAAGTTCCTTTTTTTTAAGTTAGCCCAGTTTTGGCCTTTGTTGAAGAGAGAGTACTGACATAATGTTCTCTGTCTTTTGAGGTTGTTGTGCATCAGTATGGGTTGTAGCACTAACTTTGGTTGTGGTTGTAACAACGTCTCTGAACTCAGGCAGATGATGAGGATTTACCATCAGGAGAAATTCTTTTCACAGCTGCCCTATTTCAGTACTGTCTATCACTCACTAAACAGCTGTCAACCTTAGTTTTTAATGCTACTTGTTGTCATAACGATGTGGTTTCTTGGATCAAACACCACTGCCAGTATGATATGGTCGCTGACCCTAAACGTTAGCTTATATAAAATATACTACAAAGATTGGGACTTTGTTGAGACAACTAGCTTTTTCCACACGCCATGTGGGATTGCCATGATGCTCATTGTCACCTTCATATCAACACTCAATTTTGAATTTGGGAGGAGTTTTTTTATAAAGCCAGGTGGCCCTTCTGCCACTAATGCTCCTGTTTACCTTACTAGGGAGTGCTACATGCTAGTTGGCTTGTACACCAGTCACTGAAAGTAAGCTTTTAGTAGTGAAGAAGATAAACAGTATGTATCCTTCATAGTAAGAGGTTTCGAGTAGGGAGCAGGGATGTTTTGCTGTGGTTGCATTGGGTCTCTGTGAGACTACACTTGGAGTACTGTGCGCAGTTTTGGTCTTCTTCGAGAAAATATGTTCTGGCTATGGAGGGAGTGCAACAAAGGTCTACCAGGCTAATCCCTTGTTGGTAGGACTGAATTATGAAGAGAGCCTGGATCAGTTAGGACTATATTCAAGGGAGTTTAGAAGAATAAGGGGGGGGGTAGCGGGATATGGTAGAAAACTATATAGTTCTAATAGGACTCAACAGGGCAAATGCAGGATGGATGTTCCCAATGACCAAGAGTCCAGAACCAGGGGTCACGGTTTAAGGATACAGGGTCAGCAATTAGGACTGAGATGAGGAGAATCATTTTTCACCCAGACAGTGATGAGTCTGTGGAATTCCCTGCTGGTTGAGGTCAAAACACAGAATATTTTCAAGAAGGAGTTAGATATAGTTCCTAGAGCCAAAGGGTTCAAAAGGTATGGGGAGAAAGCAGGAACAGGATACTGGGTTAGATGATTAGTCATGATCGTATTGATTAGCATAATAGGTTTGAAGGGCCAAATGGCCTACTCCAGCTCCTTTCCTCAATGTTTCAAAGTTTTCTATGAACTTGTGGTAGAATCAGTGTTTGCTGAGGCCCACCTCAATGTTAGGAGCACCTTGCTCCATCTTTCATGCTTTTCAGAGGCAGTCTGGTAAGTTCCTCACTCATTAGCGGGTGTTGGCAGTTACAGAGAATCATTGCTGGTCAAATACCTCATTGACAACCCAACACGCCTCGTCAATCTTAACAATCTCAGTGAACATATTAGACATTGTGAAAACTTGACATGGAAACCACAGTCATCACCTGGCAGATCCAGCTCACCAGTTGCTCTGAATGACCTCCAAGCTGGACAAGAAGCACCAACTTTTCAGGGCATACTCCATGGGCACTGCCACATGCCGACCTCTAAGATCCCCCAGGGCACATCTCCGATCCACTTGCAGGAAGCTTGTGCACTTCACTGCTGCATCTCAGGTTATACTAATAACTATTGCTATAATGCTGCAGCAAGGGCACCATGTATTCAGGGTCATGAACCCAGCTAAGGGACCGGACCAGGCTGCATCTCTGGGCTGTTTTCTCACAATAACATCATTTACTTACTTTGCCCCTTCCTGGATGGCCACAGCATTCCTGCCTTGCATTGTCATTTTGTGCTTTGCTCACTCAGCTAGACATTGCTTCTGTCTTGCTTTTCCATTTAGTGCAGTCTCTGTTAAGACTTAATGGTCTGAATCTTTTCATGGCTCAGTGCCTATTGCAATGGGTTTGGGAGGGTCTTTTTCTACAAGGTCCAGTGAGGTTTCTTGCTATACCTTACCAAACACCCCACTCTACTCCTATGATGTCCCTTTCATCCAGTTCTATCCTTGTCTTACCAAAAGCCATTCCTGGAACACTGCTCCCAACTGTGCGTTACCATATTCCTCCCTGACAAATGCAGCTGCTCTCTACTTCAGGATTGTTATCCACTTTCCCAATGAATAGGTTCTGAAGTCTCCTTCCTGTAGCAGCGCCCCCACCCCCAGGTCGGACCCAAACACCCTTTCTCTTTAGCTTCTCCGCATTGACCTGACAGACTGACAGTGGCCTAACTCCTTCAGTGACCTAACCAGACATTTCTGGATAAGAACTGCCCAGAGCCCTGACTGATGCCTGTACATCCCCCCAACTATATAGCTCTGCCCTCCCCAGACTGGCCTCTGTGAAACCACAGGACTTACCATGAACCACTGCCCAGGCTATAGAGCATGAAAGCCTGATCCAGAACACCCAAACTGGGTACCTGACTGTATGGGAGACTGCCCTTAACCTATTATGCCAGAACCCTCTAACTGACAGGTGCCTCCAAGCACGTCAGTACGGTCTATACCCCAAAGGCTTTGGGACATGGCTTGCTTGCTTGCTTTCTGCACATGAAGTATGTTTACTGCATCAGCTTCTGGCAAAGGTACAGATGCGACTTTGACCTAGCACACAAAAAGATGTCAGTCTCTCTTTACTAAACACTAGTGGCTGGCAAGGTAGCGTACCTAATTATGTGCCTGTCCTAATTGGCACAACATGGTAAGGCAGTTGGAAAGCTGGTGAGCATGTGGATAGGTGCTCAGTGAGCCAGACCAAGCAAGCACCTCTAAGATGCAGCCTGATCCAATCTGTGAGTTCGGTGTCTGTCTTCATGTGCAATGTCTCCTTGCAGCAACCTTCAATGTTAGTTGCTAGTGTGCTCTGAAATGCAGGTCTGTGCTTCCCAAACAATCTGCAAGTGGAACAGAGAGGAGCCACAAGGATTATGAGCAAATGTCAGGTGCCAACGTCTGTGGATGAGCGGTATGCGTGGTTTTGTCATGTGGAGCATGCCCTGGGATGCTGCTTGGTCCTGAACAACATGGAGGCTCCTTGCAGCCAGCAGTAAGCTGACATTATCCGCTCTGACTTCCATGTCGAAAATTCTCAGCATCTAGCTTGTTCAGTGCACTTGGTTAAGATGGCCAAAAATGGCAAGGTGGCTCAGTGGTTAGCACTGCTACCTCACAGCACCAGGGACCCGGGTTGGATTCCACCCTTGGGTGACTGTCTGTGTGGAGTTTGCACATTCTGCCTGTGTCTGCATGGGTTTCCTCCCACAGTCCAAAGATGTGTAGGCTAGGTGGGTTGGCCATGCTAAATTGCCCATAGTGTTCAGGGATGTGTAGCTTAGGTGGATTATGGGGGGATGGTCTGGGTGGGATGCTCTGAGGGTCAGTGTGGACTTGTTGGGCTGAAGGGTCTGTTTCCTTCAGGGATTATATGGGTTATGTTCTCTGAATATAACTGAGGCAAGTTGTAGCATTAATAAGCATGGGGCTGGATGAACACAGCAGGTCAAGCAGCATCATAGGAGCAGGAAAACTCGACGTTTCGGGCCTAAACCCTTCATCAGAAATTTTCTGATTTTCTGATGAAGGGTTTAGGCCCGAAACGTTGAGTTTTCCTGCTCCTATGATGCTGCTTGACCTGCTGTGTTCATCCAGCCCCATGCTTGTTATCTCGGATTCTCCAGCATCTGCAGTACCTTTTATCTTTGTAACATTAATAAGCTGTTTAACAAATAACAATA
This sequence comes from Ginglymostoma cirratum, assembly GCA_024137785.1. Taxonomy (NCBI): domain Eukaryota; kingdom Metazoa; phylum Chordata; class Chondrichthyes; order Orectolobiformes; family Ginglymostomatidae; genus Ginglymostoma; species Ginglymostoma cirratum. The sequence continues at coordinate 25,127,552 of JAHRHZ010000289.1, read as the reverse complement.
TGCTTAATTGGTAACTCATTACTGCTGAGTGAGAAACTTGCCACACCTCTCTGCAGATACATGAAAGATGAAGCCACTTGCTCCTGACATCAGGATGGACCTCTCCAGATGATGCCACAAATTTTGCCTTTGCTCATATCATTCAGGTCTCTATAAGAAGCGCCCGTAGAGTCAGAAGTTGAGACTTGGTGCTTCAGACTTTTAGTTTGACAAGACTTTCTTTTCCTTAATTTGCTGCGTTAGTGGTAGTGATTATATTTCTTTGAACCTAATTGTTAACTTCTAGTTTGAAAAAAAAGATATCTTAATGTAGAGTTAGTTTGTCTGACATGCTCAAATCCCATCGGCTTTGAAATTCTACATATGCGACTGTGCTACATGCCGCTGTGCTAGTCCTCTATTAGCTCTTTAAATTATTTCTATTGGGACTGACAACTCTAATTTTATATCAGTTGGTCCTGTCAACTCATGATCTAAGAAACATTTCTAAATTCATTTCAAGCAGTTGGCAGAGACAGAAGACTTTCTACCAGAATACTGGAAAGAATAGAACAGTATTCTAACACATTATGATACTCAGTTCCCTCATGGTAACAATCTGTATGATCAAGAATTGGTGTTATTTCCACCTTTTTTTGTACAGCAAATTAGCTCAGAGTTCAATAACAAGTGGTTTAATGCATTTTGGACATACGAGTCTTTCGAGCTGAATCTTCGACAAAAAGCGACGAGATGTCTTCATCAACTCCTGCATCGTTCTTTGCAATGCAAGTGTACGCCCCTGTATCTTCATAACGCACACTGTTAATGTGAATTTCACCGCCATTTGCTATAGAAACACAGAACACAAACAAGAATGCACAAAACAAAGTAATTATCAACAGTCATTGTTCAGAGACTTAGACATAACAATAGCTTCCATTTAATTTTGTCATGGTACCTCATGGGAGCGATGGTCAAACAAAATTGCACACCGAGTCACGTAAGGAAATATTAAAGTAGTGAGACAGGGACCGAAAACTTGATAAAGTAAATAGATTTTAATCTATGTATTAAAAGAGGAGAGAGGTAGAAATATGGAGAGGTTTAGGAAGAAAATTCCAGAATTTAGCACTCATATAAACAATGTTGCTGTGTGGTGCAGCAATGAAAACTGGGGTTGCAAAACATTCGTATTGGATAAGTGCAAAGATCTTGGAGGTTTGTAAGGTTGGAGAAAATTCCACAGATCAGGAGGGCAGACAGAAATTCAGGAATGAAAATTTTAAAATTAAGGGGTTGTCTTTAAAAGTGGCAGTCTCACATTGAGATCACAATTTAAATGCCAATCAGTTAGAGAACAATTGGAATCATTTTAGACATTCTATCTTTTCTCACCTCTGTCCTTTGTTTGATGTGCCGCGTTTATTGAATGCTAGGCTTAGTGGAGTTGCTGAGGCCAGTGTTACAAGCTGACTGCAATACATTGCTGAAGCTGAAACATGCTGGGTTAATGATCATGTCAATCAATATTAATTCAGCTCCTTACATTGTCAGAAGTCATTAATCCATTAAAACAGTTCAGTCAATTATTATCAACCATTATTCACTTGTAACTACTACCACTTTAGAGATACATTTTCTTTTTCATTTTGCTGCTCTGATTCTCTCCGCAACATTTTCTACAATGTGAAGGATAGGTGGGTGCCTTGGTTATAGTTTGCTAAAGAAGTAGCCACTGGGAGGTACACTATCTGAAATTTAAAGTGTCTTCTTCCTATTTCCAATTCTCACAAGAACATGGGATCCAATTATTGACCTTGGGAAACTTCTATGTCCAAGCTGTTTGACGCATTGAATGATAAAATACTGCTGCATTGTACCATCAAACACACTGCAATGCAATGCTTTTTTCAAGAACACAGTCTCTAGTACCCTGGTTAACACAACTGCCCTTCAGATGGGTTTCACACATGAATCTTTAAAGCTGTTGCTTCATTGAACTTTATTCTGTTATCATATTTAATTACAACCAAGTTGTTTTAATCTAATGCCTGCATTTTTAATACTCCCATGTTTCCCAAACTGTTTCCAGGAAATGCATTACAAATGAGAGAGATTAATTAGAGGACCCCAGTATTTTTCCTAACATAGACCAGTCAAGATTCAGATGTGCTGGTTGGATTTTTTTGAACGTTGTCTCACTGTTTGAGGAAAAAAAAACTCTTTTGTGGCCTATAAATGTACAAGCCAGACTCAATTTATATCTGCTGATGCATTTTGTTGCTCCGTGTGATAGCTTGCTACAAAATTGCAAAGACTTTACCAGGCCCTGAGAAGTAAGGAAGGAGGTGTGGGGGCCTGGTAAAGTCTCAGGGAGTTTGATTGGCAGGAGCAGACGTGGAGCGGTTACCTGCTTGGTGGATGCAGGGAGCCACTTCACATAATTCCAGTGCTAGAAGCATTTTGCCAACAGTAGGGTAACTCCCTGCTATGTGGGGAAGCCACCAGCCAAATGTCTCATTGCTACAGTCTTGGAAAACACTTTAGTGAAACCAAGAAGGGAATCATGGCCAGAGGAAACAGCACTCCTAGTCCCACTGATCTTCCCTCAGAGATTTCCATCTGACCTTGGCCCCAAGTTTTATGTTCTTTTTCCATAGCTGTTATAGAACCAGGGGTTCCTGTGATGCTGCGGAGGAAATCAGAAACAGGCATGAGCAATTTAAAACTTTGAATAAACCTAGAATAGAAGAGCTCTGAGTCCAATTGCAATATTCATTCACAGTAAAATAGATTTATCACTGATGAAGCTAACGGCTGACTGTGGAACATTGCAAGTCCACAAATGTAGAAAAGAAGCTGCATTTGCCTTGTTAAGCAATCTCTGAATGTTAATGGAGGTTTCTCATACGGCCTTGTGTCATTCTGATGTGATCAAATGCAGTATAAAAGCAAATATCACTACTATATTCGAAAGCAAAGGATGCCAATGAAATTAGATACTACCTAATAGCACCAGTTGGTTAGGTAATGTCGAAGTAATATCTAGACCATTCTTCAGCCAGGTAATTTTGGGGTTAGGAATTCCATCAGCATGACATTTTAAACTGGTACTCACACCAGGTTCTTGTGCCTGGCTTTCGGGATATACTCTGATTACTGGAGGAACTACAAACACAGAAAAAGAAAGAGAGTTTCTCTTGAATATCAGACATCGGAATGACAATAACAGGTAGTGATAGAACTCTCTTCATCCTATAACGATAATGCAGCATTTGTCATAGAAGAAAGAATGTGTGTAAGATACGTTATAGGTAGTGACTACAACGTCATTTAAATTAGAAGCAATTTAGGAACTTTCAATTTATCTCACATGGTCACGAAGCAAAGTATTGCAGGCAATGGAAATTTGAAATAGGAAACACAAAATTTTAAACACTTATTTGAGTGAGTTCCTAAGGTGGAATGCGGCTATATTTTATGGTTTTGTACCTAAGGGCTGTAAAACAGGTGGGTGGCCTCATAAATTTGAAGGTGTGCCTAGTGCGGCCCACACACCCTCGATGGCAGGACAGATGTGGATGAGTGCCCCACGCCGTGGTCCAGTTCAGGTATTTAATTGGCTAACTATTACCTAATTAAGTAACTCATTTCTTGGCCACTGCAATGTAACAGGTGGCAAGAGACAGTGGGCTCAAAGTGTAACATGGCACGTCTAACCTACAGGCTTTTGGTCAGTGCAAACAGAGGCCGGGGGCAGGGGGTGGGCAGGGGGTAGGGAGGGGGGGGGTTCCTCCCTTGGACCCCCTGCCCTCCTTTCCGCTTCCCCACCAACTCCATGTCAATTTGCAGTCCCCACTGTTTTGCCTTCCCCAGATCCATCCTTCCTTTCTGGGAGCTGCCATTGATGCGATATTGAACATTCCCAGGTTTGGGCGAATCTCTGGTTCTCCTTCCTCCTGACCGTTTTGCAATACCAGCAGTGTTCACCAGGGTAGGTGTAACACAGGGCTGCTGGCCTCTGATTGGATGGTAGCTCCATATGGCAGGACTTCCCACTGGAGGCAGTGGGAATTCTTGCTTCATATTAATTAAACAGCCATCAACCGACAAATTAAAGTGGGAGAATATGGTCATGTGAACATGAGCTCACCCCCGAAATTTATTCTGAGCTATGGGAAGCTTTCCATCAGTTTATAATTTATCCTGTGGTGTTGTTTTTTCAGGTTTAATGACGCTTTATCAGTTCTGTCAATATGAAGAAATGGACTGTGAGACTGACACCTCCATTTGTATAGGGTGTAGTGATTGTAACAAGGTCAGCCACGTGGACCTCATAGAAAATGAGTTCCCTGACTTGGGCTGGTCCAATCTGGGAGCCCTGGCTGACATAAAAACGAGTGTCAGCCATCCTGATACTCTGAGAGTTGGCTCTGAGGGAGCTGGATCAGTGTCAAGGACTTTCCATGTGTAAATAAAGGGTGATGAGATGGTGGGACACCGGCCTCTGTGGAATTATGTCATGGGGATGCCGAGGAAGCAAACTCTATTTCACTCAGGAGCAGCTTAGGGGTTACACTTCAGGCTAGGTTTTGGGTTCAGGCCTCTTCCTCTTAACGACTAAATCAGATGACATTGGGTTGAGGCCTTTTCTTCTGCATTTATTGCTGAGTTAAAGGCCTTAGGTGGGCCACATGAGGAGACCAACCCAAAACCTCTCATGACACCTGTAAAATCATGGCAAGGGAGAATGATGCATTGCACTAATTTATGGATCTATCTAAGTATTTAGCCGTATGCAGGGGCCTGCAGAAATTGGATCAAAACTCTTTTTATCTGACTTGTTGAGCTTTTCTAATACTTCTTGCTCTTGCTTGACATACGATACAGGGAGTCTCACAAAATAAGAAGTTGATGATGACAATTCAAGGGAATCTAAACTCAATTCTTCCTTACCTATGCTGCAAGGTTATTCATTTCTTTTCCATATTTCTGTAACAGCCAATAAAGTATAGGGGATGTTATGACCAAAGCTGGAGGAGTGCACTGTCACTCTAGTCCCACTAGGCACAACGTGAAATAAGTTACCAAGATGATCAACTAAATACCTTAATAATATCAGAATTTAGATAATAAGAACTGTCAATCATGACCTTTGAGAGTGTGGTCACAATGGATCAGGTGACCTGCAAAAGGAAGGACACCAGCAATCACAACTAAAACTGCTGGGCTTCTCCCGGGGCATGTGTTGGCCTGGAAATGGGTAAAAGACCAATGGGCATGGAAGGAGGCCCTTAAGTGGTTATTAAATTGCTAGATAATCAGCAGAGAGGGTTGGAGCAGGCAGGAGGCAGCATGAAAGGCCCCTTGCTGGATGTTACATGCTCCCTTCAACTTCAAATCTGCTTGCAGTAAAGGATAGCGTCTAGTCCTAGACACATCATCAAGCCACCTAAGGAGATATTGGTTCTGATGGATTTGACGAATTTCTTAAAGGAGGAAGTTGAGACAGAGAGGTATAGGGAGGTTTTCCAGTTGTTAGGGCCTAGGGACTTGAAGACTCAACCACAAATAGTCGAGCAATTAAAGTCATGAATGCACCAAGAGGTCAGGTTAGTGGAACTCAAACAGTTTGGAGACCTGTGCTTTAGATTACAGAAAAATTGTGATAGGTTTTGATGCAAAGTCACAGACTTAAAACATTAACTCTGTCTCTCTCCTCACAGGTGCTTCTCAACTTTCTGACTTGCTGAATATTTCAAACCCATCTGCTTTCATTTCAGATTTTGTACATCTGCAGTATTTTGCTTTTATATTCGACCATAGTGGTTATTTTCATGTTATAACATCTTATGTAGCAATTTCAGAAGAATGCCTGGGAAATACATCCCATCGGATCCCTGAACAGGAAACTAATGCTGTTTGGGTTGAGATTGGGGTTTGAGCAACATCCAACGCTGTACCACTAACGTCATCAGGCGTTCTTCTGATACTTCTGTGTAAAGTTATTATATACAAATTTAGCCCACAAACTGACAGTATTCTGTTGTGACTTTGATGGCGAAACAGATGTGAAATCTTCAACTGTCATTGTCAAGTGTTGCTGGCCTAATCTGAAGGATAAGACGGCTGTTGGCATTAATTCTTATCTCGGGTCACTCATGCCTGTTAATTCAAAATAAATTAATGGAATAGATTTTGCTGGAGCCAGGCACCTCGCAGTGTGTCTTGTTAGATTTTTTATTTTCTGAAACTTCAACTGAAAACATGTTTGTGCTGGAAGTGTAAGTTGATAACACCATAAAAAAGGCACAATAAAGGAATGTCAGAGAAGGGTGTATGAATAAAATCAGATATAGAAAGAAAAGTAAAGACGTGAAAAAAAAACTATTTTAAGTTAACTCGAAAAGACACAAAGCCACTAGTGAGAAAGAAAATTAAAAAAAATACAATTTGACCTTTTAAAGCTATCAAACAAAAATTTATCGCCCAAAATAATGACGCACACAGTTTTGTTCAATTAAATATTTGGTCAGAGAGCTTGACTGCTTGTAAATTAACAGTTCACACATTATTAAAACAGTTACCAATCCTTGCTGAGTTTAATTACTGTGGGAAGATAGCGAGGTTTTAAAATAATGGGGAAAAGGATATGATATTTGTTTTGCAAAGCAAAGAGATGGTAAATCAAGCAGCAATTTCTGGTGTTCCTCATGTCATGGCCTATCTCTCAATCCACTGAATTAGCAAACAAATGTTGACATTAATAATGGTGCGCATCATTAACATAATATTATTTTCTCAGCAATATCTAGCTACATCTGATCAATTATCTTGCTATTAATAACATATTTAGTGAATGCAAAGCATATGGGAAGCATAAATACCACAAGTGTCAAGTTGCCATAGCAGCTAATCCAGCATTTATAAAACTTAATTTGTGATTGAAAAATAATCAGATTACATGTTATGTGGTATTTGAAGACTATCTATGACTGTCAGGTATGACATTTACTAACCATTCACCTGCAGGATGTGGGTCTGGAGAAGCTCATCATAGCCAAAAGCATGACAGGTATAATTTCCCATATGGATTGTTGTAACTTTAGTAATGTAAAGAGAGCCATCATCCCCAAAATCCTGCAAAAGCAGCAGAAAAATATACTGTTTTACAATGAAGAGCAGGTAGTCCAAGTGAGAAATAAGCACAAAAATTGAAATACGCTGTTCAGAAAATTAGAGCATTGCTGAACAATAGAATGTATTGAAACTTTGAGAATTGTTTCTCTGGTTGCATTAATATAGACAGATTATAGATGATTAAAATAAGAAGAAAATGCTTGCAAATATCACGGTCAGATTGTCTTTATAAAAAAAGAAAAGGAAGAAAAGGACATGGAGAATAAGTGAGAATTGCATATGCATTAGAGGAAAGAATGCTATTTGGCCATCCTGAGGTTCATGAGCTAGCTACTCTTGCAATTTGCTGCTTTTTCAAGCAAGGCGGTGCAAAATGTACACAATCTGTCACCGCACATCATAGCTCTGAAAGAAAATGGGCGATTGTTCACTTGTAGATGTTGCCTAACAAAATCCAATGCATTGCAACTTCCTATCATTTTGCGAAGTATTTGTGTTGAGGTAATTTGAATCGGACTGTTCCATGATTGTTTTAAGTGCTGGGGTAGTTTGGAAGGAATAATTCTGTCAGTCCTGAAGCTGATGCAAACCCACTAGGCAAAACAAGGAGTTTGGAATTGTTTCAAAAATAGTACGCCAGCACTGTGCCACACTGCCTGTGTAGGGGAGAGGAGCATAGAACAACTGGGACTTAATTACATGTCTCTGATCCCACTTTTGAACATGTAGAAACATAACAAAATAAATGAGCTATAATTCTAAATTCCCTGCATAGCTATAGGGCAAATAAATTAATATTCCTCAAAGTCCTGTGGTTATTTTAAAATAATTGCTTGCTTTGATGCACAGTGACAGAAGAAAACATATTAAAGAAAAATTTGTGCCAATTAACAGAAGAATGATTGCACAGTGGAACAACAGACAAAAATTGCAACTTTGTCAGGGGTGTACAACAGGCTTAGAGAATTTGGCAGATTTACAGCTCACTTGAGTGTCTTATCTTTTGTGGATGCCATGAAACAGGATGACATTAGGTCACTTGTCCATTATATATCACTCCGGAACTAAATCTATTGACTTCATTGGTAGTTTAACTGTAGAGAGGTGTGTAATGGATGGCTGATGTTATATTTTCTGTTTTACATTATCACCGAAGTTTAAATAAACATACTAAGTGAAAATGGCAAAAGAATTACCACACATGTTAGTTCAATAGACCACGTACATTGATATCTTCTAGATCCAAGAAATTTAAAATGATCCCATTATGCTTCCAGATGATTGGTGGTCTCAAGATGCCCTGAATAGCACAGGATAATACAGCACTCAGTCCCACTGTTACTGTGGTTACACTGATCTTCTTATCTTCAGGGAGAATCAGCTGAACAACCTCTGGAAATAAATGACATTGAAAGCTCAATAAATCAAACATTTTTAATGACCTCAAATGATCTTTCTTTGAACAGCCATCAAAAGATCAATGTTTAAAACAAACTTATAGGGCAGAACCTTCAGGGCCTGGGCGAGGGAAGTGAATTTAGTTTACGAGATGTTGGCAGACCAGATCTCTGCCACCTTCTTGACTTTTTCTGAATTTAGTTCTGGATGCGACAACTCAACCTTCTTGTCTATTGTCAACTGAGGTCAATTAAGCACCACTTAAGGCCCCTGTTCTGCCTAGATTACAATTATGTCAGCATTGGTTGGGTTGAGAAAGAATTGGTCTACCTACCTGGTTCACCAGTGTAAGCAGGCTGTAAATTTAGGAAGGAGGGTGCCTCGATTTGCCTTAATTTGTGAATGATCAAGGGGCTGGACCTAGGGCAGAGGGTTGACCACTGAAAACTACCAACCTGTGCTTGCTCTTGTTCACCCTTCTCTGTCTCCCCGTGGTACAGCCCCAGACAACACAATTCTGTGGATAACCCTCCATCCTAAAGATCCAGGTGGCCTAGTCTCAACAGCACCTGCAGTCTCCATGGTTCTGCTGAGTTCTGGAGCTACCAGACTCTGATTGACCAGTGGCTCTTGGTAGCTAAGCCTTCCTGGTATGAGATCCTAATTCTGGCAGAAAGCCTGCAAGAGCAGATTGCTGGAAGATTCAGTAGACATTCACACCTTGGTAGGCTGTGGGTTTTTCCTCTGGAAACCACCCAGCTTTTGGACTAAGTCCAAAAACAGGAAGATTCTGCCCATAAAGTGTAAAATATTGGCTATTTGGAACGTCTTAGACAATTGATAAGCCAGGCCAAAATTAATTTTCCAGAAATTGAGAAATGTTATTTTGAGAAGCACTTGTTTAAACTGACAAATAATTACTGAGGAAAGACTTCTGCTTGGTCATCATTGCACTTCATGAGACACTGATGGATTGCAAAAGCCTAGTGAGTATCAGTGTTCTTCTTCACTGGATTGCATTACCAGAAAACAGTTTGTGTCTTTCCCGAGATACTGCTACTCTCATCAAAGCAATCCATTCTGTGATTAATTCTTTCAGAAAAATTATTAATGAGGAATGGAACTGAAGCTTATAGAGATGTGTCTGACCTCAGAAGATTATGTGTGTCAAGTCATGATTGGGATTGGTGGTAATATGAATCAACACTTGTGAAATTAGTGGGTCAGTTTTGAAAAGTAGATACACCCAATTTTTCTGTGTAAAAGCCTAATAAACCATAGGTTTCTTAAGTCAGTATATTTTCCTAATATATAACTTTTCCTAATGAATCTAAATAGCTGGACTGCAGCCTTGCATATGTTTATGGAATTGGTTGACTTGAAGACTCAAATGGCTCTTACTAATTTAATTTTTAAAAATTGATTTATAGCTTTAGGCTTTTTTGAAACACATATACCCCTAGCCTATGTTATAAGAACTCCTGATCTTTGTCCTGTTACTGGTGTTTTTGCATTTCTTGATTACTGCTGTGATCGCATTTGTAAAATGAGCTCCTATATTACTTTAATCTCCAACAGGCTTCCTTCTTATATTCTTATGTTAACAAAATGAAATGTCAGCCATGGTTAGGTAAAACACTCAATTTGATCTACAGTAGTACGAGACATGAGATTGTTTATTCTTTCAGAGAATACTAAGTTTAGAAAGTAGCATTCACGATGTTGCTTGCACAGTCTCCCTCAGTCACTTTTTTCAGCTTAATCCAAATGCATTTTGTTTCAATCAACAAAAATAATCTATCACAATACATGGAGTATGTCTAACATAAGACATTGAATGGATTTCTACATTGACATGACAACTCTGTTCAAGAAACTTAATAAAAACAGCAATAGGACAACACCCCAACTGGTCAACTTGCAAAAATTCCTTTCGGTAAGATAATTGGGCAAGGTTTTGAATCTCAGTGAGATGCATTGCATCATATTATTCTTAGATAATACTACAGTATCCTAACACCCTTAGATAACATCGCAATACCATCATACCATAATATTCACAGCCTAATAATATTACTGCAGTGCCATCATACTGTAATATCCTTGCAAAACATCATTGTAACATGATATCATAATATGCTCAGATAACATATTAATCACACTCTAAAACCCCTCGATAATACAATACAATCACACCCAGATACCTTTATATAACATCATAAATCCACAATATTATCATACTCTTCGATCTTTTCTCTTAGTTATCAGGAATTTGAGGTAGTTTCTGATAACAGTATTGGAGGGTAGAAGTTCATACAGAGTAGAACCAACAGGACCACAGTGAAGTACATTAGAAGATATTGTAATTCACGTACTGTGGGCTTTAAAAAGCTCAGCTGGGATGGAGCCAATCGATGTGCATCTGAGGACTGTGGAAAGAATTGTCTCATGAAAACTAACAAAACATAGGATGTTGCAATTGTATGTGTGGCCTAAGGAAAAGAACATTGGAAGGTTTAGGGGTTGCACCTGTTATGATCCCAGCTGACAGCATTACTGGAATCAGAACTCTGCATTAAACCTGGCTTGATTATTTTTTAAAATCTTAATTAATGCAACGGTCATTTACTGAAACATAGTGACACAAGGCTGCTGAGTTTCTTTAACAATGAAACAGAACGTTCATACACAAAAGATGAAACAAGAGCTATCTAGATAGTTTAGAAAAACCTTTAAACACACAGCAAAAACATTTCAATACATTTCCCAATACCATCAATTTACAGATATTCATGTCCAGAGAAATTACCTCTCTAAATCAAATCCTTAAGAACTACTTCAGAGATAGTAGGAACTGCAGATGCTGGAGAATTTCTGAAGAAGGGTCCAGGCCTGAAACGTCAGCCTTCCTACTCCTCTGATGCTGCTTGGCCTGCTGTGTTCATCCAGCTCTACACCTTGTTATCTTAAGATCTACTTAACTGATTATCCACAGTTTCCTCTTTGTGAACTGTGGATAATTCTTACATGAACACTTCCTAAACTGAGTTCTTTTTCCAAATGACTCTGATTTTGTTTAAGCCACATTCATCATCCTCTATGATAAGATTCACCTACCAAAACAACATTAATATATATGGATTATATGGTTCAGTTGTTGATTTGCTTGCCGAGCTGGTAAGTTTGCTTGCAGACATTTTGACACCATATGAGGTGACATCATCAGTGCGCCTCCCGGTGAAGCGTTGATGTTCTATCCTGCTTGTTATTTATGTGTGTTGGTTTGCTGGGGCATCACTTCCAGATTTCTTCCTTAGTGGTTGGTATATGGGGTCCAGCTCTATATATTTGTTAATGGAGGTCCGGTTTGAGTGCCAAGCCTCCAGGAATTCTCATGCGTCTGTTCTGGACACAGATTGATTGAAGTAAAATGGAGAAGACACCGAGACAAGCAGAAAGTACGAAACAATGACACAAGGTAGAAAAAGCCCGAGAGAAGTTCATCATGGAAACAATCATCCCAGAGGGCACCTGAGAATGAGTAAGCCTGAAAGTAGCCATGAGAACATTTTGAAGTCTATAACAATTAATGGCAGTAGAGAGAAAAGGTACAATGTGAAGCTTGCTGCCATGCTACTCCTTTATATTTCCTGCTGTCTTACACGCACCAAAGTCCAAACCAATAAAATCAGAAACTGTCGGAAAAGCTCTGGCAGCATCTGTGCAGAGAGAAACTCAATTAACATTTTGAGACCAATGACTCTTCTCCAAAACTGCAGACAGGGTTTTCTGCTGTCGTAAAGGGGAGGGGGCAAGTGAAATAAAAGGAAGTGTCAGCGAAAGGCTCAGGGAAATTGGATGTCAAAGCAATCATAGAATAAAAGACAAAGGGAATGGTATTATTAAAGAGAAAGCAGAGCATAGATTCAGAGTAGGTGCATAGGACAGAGTATAATGATTTCTCTGACTGGCATAGCAGCACATTTTGTAGATCTCCTTCTCCAAAATTCTTAATTTGAGTCTGTTGGACTGAGATTAGTGGGATTATCTATCCTTTCCTTTGTGTTCAGTATTAAAACTTGCAGCTTACTTTCATCTGATTTCACATAGACTTCTGTCCATTTAATCGATCAAGACACATGGTCAAACTTCATAAGTGGTCTCGTGATCCTCTCCAGTGCTTCATTTTACTTTTAATTAAACAAAACAACTTCTTTCCCTGTATTCATAGCCACTATCATGACCTTGCCATCTCACCTGGCTTCTCACCATGCACTATATCGGTCACAGATTGAACAAGCAATGATTCCTTCCCTGTAGTCTCTCCATTCACACACACATTCCCTCTGGAAACCCCATTTCCTTATATGTCTGCCTTTGTTTTTAAAGATTAGAAATTGGGCAGTGAATTAAAGACAGCTTTTCCATGAAAGCATGTGAATTAAGTTAAATGACTCAATTACCTACCTGGGGAGTTAACTGCTGAATGTTTTCCTACATGGAACCAATTGGACAGGAGGCATTAGCATTAATTCAGGAGAAGAAAATAAATCATACTATCAAAAGGGCAGTTTTAGTTTGTGGAAGACACCAGATTGTGAGAGTTTAGTTTGTAAAAGTAACTGGGCCATGGGAATTGGTGGAAATCTTGAGGTTATCAGAACTAAAGAGAAAGCAAGTGTCATCAGAGTTAGAAAGAAGTTTCTTGGCCATCAGAACTGGAAAAAAATCTTAAGTTTTTTCAACAGTCTAAACAGAATGGCTAGAAAGAGTCAGTTGAATAAGTTGAGGATGATATTTCACCGGGATTGAGTGTCTATGAAAGATATTACTGGGAAAAGGGTTAAATTTTTATTCTTAGCTGTTTATATTAAGATATTTCTAAGTTATTTTAAATATAAAGCTTTTTTCTTTCTTGTTTGTGTAATAAACTTATTCCCATTCATTAATACATAATTGGCAGCCTTGTGTGAAGATGTTTAGCAGCTATTTGCCATGGTAACTTCATCTGCAAAAATAAAACTTAAGATCAATGATGCCAGATTTAAATCTGGGACCTGCCTTGTCCAGTTCATTATTAGGTGAGACCATAACAATTGATATTATACTGTCACAGAGACTGTGAAGACGATTAGGATGGTAGGTCTTACTCCATTGAGATTTTGAAATTTCTTCTACCAAATCTGTACAATATCATCACTGTAGTGTATAATCACGTAATAGTGCTTAAGGTACACCTCATTACTAACACTTTTAAAATCTTACACCCTTGTGCAACACCTTTAAGGGCCATGTTTTAAATTCTGTAATCCCAGCCACTATTTGCAAATTCATTGCAAGAACTCACAGGCACATACCAACCATCCATTTATGGTTAGAGTGGCAGAATCACAAGCTGTTCACTGCCTACTAATGATAATAATTTTCTTGAAGCACAGGAGTAAGTCACGGGCATCGCAATTTAATGTACTCTTCCATAAGTAAGAGGAGAAGTTACAAGTGATGTTCCTCCACAAATAATGTGGTAATTATTTTCAACTTGACTCCTTACCTAGCAGCCTGCTGGAACAAACTGTTGTAGAAATCACTTAACTTATATACTTTGAAATGAACAGTACAAGTTCCTTGCTCTGCCAGGTCACCATCCAAATTGTCGCGCTTACCCTTAATGTCTTCGCTCTCATCATACTACTCAGATGGACTACTCAAATGGTGATGCTTACCCTTAATATTCCCTTTGTTATATTACATGACATTTAGTCTCTCAAAAAAAAGAGCTTGGATGACTGTGCCATGTCAGCTGTTCTGGCTGAAAAAGATCAGTATGATGCAACCGAATTAACTGTGAATCTACATCTTTCTTGATCTGGTACAACAATAATAACAGCTTGCATTTATATTGCACCTTTCAGTTCATCCCAAGATACACTGGAGAAGATTTGTCAGATAATGATTGGCAATGAGTGACATAAAGAGACGCTGTGACAAGTGCCCAAAAGCATGGGCAAAGAGGTATACTTTAAGAAACCAACTAATAGGAGGGGAGATAGCAAGACGGGGAGATTCAGGGAGGCACTTCCAGAGCTTAAGGCATAGACAGTTGTAAACACAGTCATTAACTGGGTCAGCCCAATGAACACAAGCTTGAGAATTTTAAAATAGAGGTGTTTCTGGGTGGGAACCAATATCAGACAGCATTGCAATGCCACAGGAATGCTAAGTACACAGAGTTACGCACTTTCTATTGATTATTCCTAACTTAATTTACTTTGAAATATTAGTCAATATATTAGCAAACTAATCATTTTCTGCCAGAAAACAAATCAGGACATATAGTTAAAAAAACTCAGAGTCAGTAGGAATAAATAATTTACAGCTAAATATTTTTGTAACTGCAAGCTTCAAATTATACCTTGCATTGGTACTTCAATGCATCTTCTGTGGATAATACCTGTGATGCATGTATGCAACTCTTTCCTCAGATGTGATTATTTGAAAATCTGATTGTAGCAAGAGCCAAATAAAAACAAATTGGTAGAGGTTGATTAAGTGCATTTTATTCAACTGAATGTTGGTTAGACATGATGAAATTATTAATTCTAATACAAAACATTACCATGCTCCTATTCTCTGCATGGTCATGACTTTCACCTTAGCTTCTACTTTGGTGTAGATAGGAGCCCTGCTTAATTACGTTACAGCTTAACTGCATTAATACATTTATGATCCACTAGCATCCTGTCCTGCAGTTTACCCATCTTGTACAGTTTATGGAAGTAAATGAATGAGTCAGCTTTCAGTTCTGCCTTGGAATGCTTTTGAAGGAGCAGTTAACCAAATTATCCAAGGACTGCAATATGTTACTGAGAGCAGTGACAATAATAATCACATCTAGTTTCAGACATTTCAGATATGCTTTCTCTCGAGATAAAGTCACTGAGCAAAGAGGCATTTATAAACAAAACAGGCCATGGCAACCAACCAATACCTGTCAATGTTTATTTGCATAAACTTCTCTTTTGGCGTGATTTTATATTTGAAAATCATCATTTATCTTCTATTAACATCAGTGATGACACAAGCAAACAATGACAACAGAAAGCTATCTGCTTTTTGCTCACGGAGCTAATTTTAATTGACTTGTGGTATCAACAGTGTAGTTAGATGGATCTGTACTTACACTCCCCACTATTGAAATGGTGGTGACACAGTAGTCTGTCAGGTAGCAGGCTCATTTGAGTCCTGAGATGGTGGTTGGCCCTGAGCATTTTGTTTTACTTGTTCATGGGATGTGGGCATTACTGGCCAGGCCATCCCTAATTGCCCAGAGGGCAGTTAAAAGTCAACCCTGTTGCTGTGGGTCTGGAGTCACATGTTGGTCAGATCAGGAAACAATGACAGGTTCCTTCCCTAAAGGACATTAGTGAGCCAGATGGATTTTTCTTGACAATCGATAATTGTTTCACGGTCATCATTGGATTCCCAATACCAAATTCCTTTGCTGTGAGTTCAAAAATCACCACCTGCTATGGCAGGATTTGAACCCAGGAATACAAACATTATGTGAGCCTCTGGATTAATAGTCTAGTGATATTATTACTAGGCCAAGCTGCCCTAGATCCAGAAAAAGGTCCTATACTTAGTTTGCAGCCAACAGAGTGATACTAGTAACTTTTCAACAGCAGTGACAGGAAAGCTAGACTCTTGAGGGCCAATGGTTACTTACAGGATGTAAGATCCTTCAGGGAGATGATTGATGTTTCCAATGTTTCTTAAACATGGCAGTGGGAAACAACCTCATATCTCAGCCTCTGCTTGAATGGTGTTCGCATCACAGATACATATTCATCCACATTTATATAGGTAGCACTGAGTGAACCATGGATGGTCTTGGTAGTCCTGATAATAAATGTTTTTAAATGACAGTAATTTAAGATGAATCTTACAAAGTTCACTTGGTAGGACTGTGACCATTTTCTTTAGAGCACCAGGATAATCCTTCGGAAGAAAGATTATCGACATGTGGTACTGGAAACAAATGGTATTTGGAGCTATGGATGTCAATTTTATGTTTTATCATTGTCATAGGGGACCACATACTTATTTCTGTCAATTCTCATTTTTTATAGGATATAGTCAGTCAATCTTTCTCTCACTTTGCAGTGGTCATTCCTGTTTATTAATGTCATTGTTTGGAAACAGTTAATGTTAAAGTTGCATGAGCCCCACTCAATCTGATAACGCAGTACAGTCTAAATAGAAATGAGACAGTCTGGTATGAGGTCCCTACAGAGGGATGTGTCACCTCTGGTTCCTGATAAATGTGCTTATTACTAACTAGTTAATGTTAATTATACCTATTGCTACCACACATAAACTACAGCAGGTCCAGCAGCATCTGAGGGGAGAGAAATACAGACAATGTTTTAAGTCTGATGTGACTCTTCTTCAGAAAACAGCCATATCAAACTTAAAACATTAATTCTGTTTTATTCTCCCCCAATGCTGCTAGACCTGCTGAGTTTCTCCAGCATTGACCATGTTTCAGATTTCCAGCATCTGCATGATCTTCCTTTCATTTATGCAGTAAATTACACCTTGTTATCTAAGACAAGTGCTTCCTCTTGTTATGACTGCATTGTAGTTTATCCTCTTTGCTCAGTTAGTTAGACAGATTCAGCATAGAAAGGAAGATTAGTGACAGTGAACTTTATAACCACAAACAATCAGAGCTTGGCATTCAGAGCCCAATATGACAATTCCCATTTGAGATCGTTAATGAAGGATGTTATATTAGCGTGTTTCCTATTCTGATTCATGCAAAGTTGTGTGGCAAGAGTTTATATTCATTTTCTTGCTTGTACTACTGATTGGTAATCAAAGTGGAGAAAGGAAGGCACTTACGAGCAACTGAAGCAAGAAGCGTAAGATTGCAAGACGTGGAATAATAAGCAAAGGAACTGTTTGTGCTGCCCCTTGGCTTGTGGCTCGAGCTTCTCTCTACATTGGAGAGATGGCTATCAGAGTCTTTGTGATCTGTCATGGCTTTCCCTTTACACATCAGTGATTGTAATACAAGTCCTATAGGTGTCTGAAAACTCGTTTATTTACACTGTTGTACATAAACTTGTTCTCTCTAGACACATCTCTCAATAGTACAGAAATAGCAAGAACTGCAGATGCTGGAGTCAGAGATAACAAAGTGTGGAGCTGGAGGAACACAGCAGGCCAGGCAGCAGCAGAGGAAAGGAAAGCTGACGTTTTGGGTTGGGAAGGGTCCCGACCCAAAACATCAGCCTTCCTGTTCCTCCGAATCTGCCTGGCCTGTTGTGTTCCTTCAGCTTCAACTTTGTTATCTCAATGGTACAGGCTTGTCTTTTTTCCATAGTCCCTTGTACTTGACTGCATATGTGACTGTTCCATCATGGTACACATCTCTATCTAATTATCATATACATTCTTATTATTTTATCCTACTCTTGGGTAGATGCTTAGATCAATACAACAATGATTGGTTGGGATGACAATAAATATTGGCCAGACAGCAATACCCATATCTCACAAAAATGAATTTAAAAATATATAATGAATGTAAACATGAAAGGTGATCAATATTTCTTCTAGCTATCAGGCAAATCCCAATGAGTTGTTACCTGAATTTGAACAGGAAGTTATGTTGGTCTGATAAACTAGCACCAATTGGTAGATGAATAAATCCTCCAATTGATAAGGTCCTTGTCTTTGACTATTTTAATAATACTGTAGATTCTCTAGCATTCTCCTTCCAAAATCTTTTCATTCAAGAACAAAATCAGCCATAAATCAAAATTAACTTCAGAGGTAATCTTGTAAATTATTGAATCCTTACTGCAACTGTTATCCACGAATATTCACACCTTCATAGTGTACAGGTTATCTACCTTCCTTATGTGTATGTCCTGTACAAATGTACTACCAATGGTACTAGAAATATGCTTTTGTTTCATATAAATTGAGTTTCTGGTAAATACTAAAGGTTCCAAAGGGCAAGCTGCAGAAAGAATACTGTTAAACATACCTCTTGGTGATTTTGCTGCGCTTAACATTAAAGGTTAATAAGTGCTGGATATGGCAAACAACCTGGTGAAATATAATTGCTATAGAGAGAATCTCCCTCTGCATCTGCTGCTTCGAAACAGTCCTTCACGAGTGTATTCTTTGCCTTGTGATCTTTCTAATTGAAATTAACCAACTTAATAATGAATCTTAATATTAAATGCAGGGCAATTTTGTTCTGTGGACCCACACATAAATTGAAGCTGTCTGAACTCAACTCATGTAGCCCAGACAGAAAGCAGAGATTTGCAACACATCAATTTGTGGTGAGTGCAAATTCAGGCTTCAGAAGTAAAATAACAATTTAATACCTCATTAAATCATCTATTCCCCTGGAATGTTTCATTTGTTGGATTGATGCTGAACCTGAAAAAAAATTTTACTTAAAAGCCTCTTCTGTATGCTGTCAACGAGCTCAGAAATCATAAGAATATCAAAGATAAACGTTGCGACTGATTAAAGTGGTGAATTGTTTTAATATGATTTAATTGCTAAGAGGTCTGCAGCACTTTCTTAGATCTATAGCCCACCAACAAATTGCAATGGTCAGACTGAGATTACATATTCTCACTGAAGTGAGCATGTAGCATGGTGTAGAAAATGCCTGCAATCAGCTCAAGGCTCAGCTTGGATCAACCTAACTAGCTTCATCCAAAGACCTTTTTATCTTACAAGAGGCTAATAAGAAATGTTTATTGGCAAAAAAGAACAAAAAGGCAAGTTTAAGAATATTCACTAGAGACTAATTTCCCATGTTGTGACAGGGATGTTTAAATTAGGATTATTTAATGAAGTTGAATTGTATCACATTCTAATTCAAATTACGAATATGATAATTGCCTGAGAACAATATGTTTTGACCCACCAAGTGCAGCAATGAAGATTTCAAACAAAATTGAGCTAAACAGACAAATCTGATACAGAAAAAAAGTGGTGCACTATGAAATTTCTTGAGAATCCAGAAACCGAATTATTGAGAGTTTGATTATAATTGGAAACTTAAAAAGCTAAATAATGGTACTGCTAAGTTCTAGTGTTTTGGGCTTTCTCATGGCCTTAGCTTTGTTGATCACGAGGGTGAAAAGAGCACTTGTTTTAAGGTCTGTATAACCCACAGATGATCCAGTTGAATTTAGAAGTCAGCACATAGAAATCCACAGGGAGAACCTGAATCCAGACTATACGTAGTTAGCTAGCCTGTCAATACATATAACTACAATTTGAATTGTTACTTTTCTTTGGAAATAGCTTGTATTCAAATTAATACTGAGGTATAAGTGAATGTAATCATACATCACATTAAGATTCAAAGGATGTGCCATTTAATCCTGATAAGAATTTATTTTGACTTTACACTCTAGGTAGGAAGCATCATTCATAGTAGCACTTACCAGAGATCATGGTGCATAATATAGAGCTGAATGACCGCTGAGCTTGACTTTTTGTTCGGCTAAATTAACGGTCAGAGAATTATGCGCAGTGAGTGAATCAAAATGTCTGACAAGCACACGGTGGGAAGTCAGAAAATAATCCCTAATATCCATTCTATCTAGTAAGAACATTTTACAAAGGGCTGTCTAATCTGTAATGTCAACTGAGAGAATTGGTTCCTAAGACTGCTTACTGTGAATTTGGTACATGTAGCTGTCAGCCCCATCTCCTGAATACTGAGCTGCATACTGATATCTATGTCTCAGTCTATCTCATGGTGACAAAAGGTAATTTGTACTTTCTATTCTCTTTTAAAGGAAAAGCACAGGTTCTAATAGGAGAGCTTATCAAAAACAGAGCTTTTTCTTGCCTGAATAGACTGGTAATCTGGATCTCATGGACTCTAATTTTAAAAGAGGAATGTTTATCAAAGACAGAGTTTATGTTAGTTAGCGCAGTTCCCTGTATTAGAAAAATGACTGCAATTCAAAGTATTTCATTGGTTGTGAGTTCCATCAGACATCCTGAAATTGTGAAAGGTACTTGAATGCTAGTGTGCAGCTGGTCATAAATGAGCTGTAGATTGTGAAATGGCACCCTTTTCCTAATGAACATTGCAATGTTGATCATTGGAGCCTGCAAGTTAATGTTGGTGCTGGCACAACTCCGTGGATCTCTTAAAATCCTGCCACTTTGTAAATGCTCTGATTTTCCTAGCTTGCAAGAACATGACTCTGACCTGCCTCCAACAACAAATGTGTTGAGATCATGAATTATTTCATCATCAAAATTAACACTGTTCATTGAGATGTGCCAACTGCCTCCCCTACTTTTCTTCTCCATTAACCCCAAACCCCTATGCCACTCTAGCTCTAAATCCAGTTTCCCCTTAACCACTCTCCCACTTTTGTGTTTTCGCTCAGGAACACTAGGACAATTTGTAGGACCCTTTGCTGCTTTCCCATTGATATTCAGTATACATGAGGGGAGAGGTTTGATTTTCACCAGGATTCTATAGATTTTGATGAGGAACTTGCCAGGAGAAAGCAAGGAGCTCCCCAGCCTGGTGAATTTAACTCATGCCTGATTACAATAGCTGCAATTGTTTTCCTGTCAGGCAGCTGAGACCAAGGTATACATAAAGCAAACTTGTAGTAGTGCTTAATAAAAACCGGAAGAACTGTGGATGTTGTAAATCAGAACCAAAAACAGCAATTGCTGGAAAATCTCAGCAGGTTTGGCAGCATCTGTGGAGACAACTCAGAGATAATGTTTTAGGTTGAGTGACCCTTCCTCAGATCTGCAGCCACTTTGCATTCCCTTCATAGCATATTTTCCTATTTATCTTTGTATCATTACAGTTTTGAATATATTGCACTCAGTCCTCTCATCTAAGTCATTGATACAGATTGTAAATAAATGAGGCGTAAGCACTGAACCTTGTGGAATTCTACTGGTAGGTGCTCTGCTACCACTCTCTTAATATTACTTTCTTGCATTTTCTCTACTATAAATGTCAGATTAATTGGAGAATGAATAGTTTCCTGTTTTCTCTCTCCTTTTTTTTAATATGGGTTACATTTATTATCTTATTTTGTATAAGGTAATGGCTCTGAAAACCTTAGTGCTCATGTTACATTGACTCAACCATTACACTGATGTCATGCACCATCTGTGGGTAAAGACAAGATATTTTACTGTAGCTTTTGAAAGGAGAAAATGTACTGTACCAGCTCCTTAAGATTTCAGTGATTATGCCTGACCAAAAATAGTTGTCCTTACTACATAGAAACATAGAAGATAGAAGCAGGAGGAGGCCATTCGGCCCTTTGATACTGCTCTGCCATTCTTCACGATCATGGCTGATCATCCAACTCAATAGCCTAATGCTGCTTTCTCCCTATAACCTTTGATCCCATTCACCCCAAGTGCTATATCTAGTTGTCTCTTGAGTACTTTCAATGTTTTGGCATCAACTGCGTCGTGCGGTAATGAATTCCACAGGCTCACCACTCTTTGGGTAAAGAAATGTCTCCTCATCTCCATCCTAAATGATCTACCATGAATCCTCACACTGTGACCCCTGGTCCTGGACACACCCATTATCGGAAACATCCTCTCTGCATCCACCTTGTCTAGTTCTGTTAGAATTTTACAAATCTCTATGAGATCTTCCCTCATTTGTCTGAACTCCAGCATAAATAATCCTAACCTAGTCAACCTGTCCTCATACATCAGTCCCACTATCCCTGGAATCAGCCTGGTAAACATTTGCTGCACCCCCTCGAGAGCAGGAGCATCCTTCCTCAGAAAAGGAGACCAAAGCTGCGCGCAATATTCTAGGTGTGGCCTCACCAAGGCCCTGTACAACTGCAACAATACATCCCTGCTCCTGTACTTGAAACCTCTCACAATGAAGGCCAACATACCATTTGCCTTCTTTACAGCCTGCTGCACCTGCATGCTTACCTTCAGTGACTGGCGCACAAGAACACCCAGGTCTCGCTGCGCACTCCCCTCTCCCAATTTACAGCGATTCAGATAGTAATCTGCCTTCTTGTTTTTGCTTACAAATTGTATAACCTCACATTTATCCAAATTATACTCCATCTGTCATTGATTTGCCCACTCACCCAACCTGTCCAGATCATGCAGAAGGATCTCAGCATCCTCGTCACAGTTCACCCTCCCATCCAACTTGGTGTCATCTGCAAACTTTGAGACTTTAGATTTTGTTCCCTCATCCAAATGATTAATAGCACCGATCTCTGTGGCACCCTACTAGTTACTGCCTGCCTATTTCAAAAGGACCCA
The DNA here is from genome assembly GCA_024137785.1 of Ginglymostoma cirratum. NCBI lineage: Eukaryota > Metazoa > Chordata > Chondrichthyes > Orectolobiformes > Ginglymostomatidae > Ginglymostoma > Ginglymostoma cirratum. Next base: position 25,104,692 of record JAHRHZ010000289.1, on the reverse strand, counting down.
TATATTCCTACTCTCTGATTGTTATTGATTGCTACCATGCAATCATTTTTTTTTGTTATCTAAGGTAGTGCCTCTTCTGTGCCTTTACTGTATCATCTTCCACTAATCATTGCTTAGGCTCAAGACAAAGCAAAAACATAGGAGGATCGGCAACAGTGAACTACGTCAAACACCCGTTATTCAGTCCTACAACTTGGTAGTGGTGGAGAATACCACAAGTACCAGGAGTGGTCACCCCTCTTCCATTTTACCAACCTTTTCTAAAAGGCAAATACCATATAATAGTTACTTTGCAAAACTGATCATTCTGTGGCTACATCCCAGTCATATAAAGCAAATTCACGTATCTCCTTTTGTACTTTAAACTCATACACCTTGTTAATACTAATACTTCTGGTGTTCAGATACAGTGCTTTTAATTTTAACTTTTCACCATTTTCCCTAATGTATCCTTTATTGTTAATGCCCCATTACTATTACTGAACTGTTTGTCCCTCTCTGGCACAATCTGCTTGATTCAAACCACTTTATTACTCTGCCCTACATCCTTGACATTTTCTTCAGATAAATGAATTTGCTTTTATCTCCATCCTCCTCATTAGTTTGAAACCTTATTCACTGTTCTAGTTACTTGATTCAGGAAAATACTGGACTCAACTAGGCTTAGGTTCATCTCAACAGAACAGCTCCTTCTTTTCTGCAGCCCTGCTCCGACTGTTTTAGTCACGCATTTAAACCTCTCGTCTACCTGTCCATCTGACAATTTGTATGTGTCTCAGGTAGTAATCTAAAATTATTACATTTGATGTTTTGTTTGTTTTAAAATGCATATCCTAGCTCCTCAAATTCTCACAGCAGGAAGTCATTTTTGGATGAACACAGCAGGCCAAGCAGGATCATAGGAGTAGGAGAGCTTGACGTTTCGGGCCTAGACCCTTCTTCAGAAATGGGGAAGGGGGTTCTGAAATAAATAGGGAGAGAGGGGGAGGCGGATAGAAGATGGATAGAGGAGAAGATAGGTGGAGAGGAGACAGACCGGTCAAAGAGGCGGGGATGGAGCCAGTAAAGGTGAGTGTAGGTGGCGAGGTAGGGAGGAGATAGGTCAGTCCAGGGAAGATGGACAGGTCAAGGGGGCGGGATGAGGTTAGTAGGTAGGAGCTGGCGGTGGGGCTTGAGGTGGGAGGAGGGAATAGGTGGGAGGAAGGACAGGTTAGGGCCACTGAGGTTTTTCCGGAGGGAGGAGGGTAACTTCTTCAGGGTAGGCATCCTTAGAAGAGGCTTCGCAGTGGGGTTAAATTATTTCAGAGATAGTAGGAACTGCAGATGCTGGAGAATCTGAGATAACAAGGTATAGAGCTACACCTCGTTATCTCAGATTCTCCAGCATCTGCAGTTCCTACTATCCCAGGAAGTCATTTTTGTTCTGTTTATGTTGTTGGCTCTTAGAAGAATAACACCAACTTGATTTGCTTCTTCCTTCTCCAATTCTTTAGCTACAAGGAAGTGTCTTTAACCACAGTACCTGAAGGGTAACAAAACCTTCAGGACTCCTAGTCAATGCTGCAGAGAACAGGATTTATCCTCCTGACTATTCTATCCCCTGCCATTGTCACATTTGTTATTACCTCCCAACTTGAATTGCCTGGTGTACCACAGTACTGTGGTCATTTTACCCATTGCCCCAGGAGTCTTTGTCCTCATGCACAATGGTTACAAGCATGTTGTACCTTTGGGCCAACAGAAGTGGCTGAGCATTCTCCACCACTGCACCTATTGTCTTCTTACCTGTTTAAGTCACAGTCACATCCTTCTGTTTCCTGGCCACAAATAAAATTCTAACTCACTAACTAACATAAGGGTTGATACTGCTACCTGGATCAGTGAAGCCTGACACTATATCCCTCGATGATGCATCCCAAAGTTGGCACCTCAGACTCCAAAGCCCAGAATTTCCAAGGAATGGCAATCTCTTGCAGATTCTTATTTGTGAAATGAAATAGTTCCACATTTCTCCACACATGAGATTCCAATCAGGGCTCCTTCATGAATGCACAGCCATACTTTCATTCTGACAGGTTGCTGTATTCTATGATTTAAATGTCTCGCATCACAGAGAGGTACTTTGACAACTCCTGTAAAAATGTAAGTAAGTAAGATAAGTGTGAAGTTAGGGTGTCAGGAAGTAGGATGCCAGGTGGGTAAGGGTTAGGGTGCTATAGAGGAAAGGTGCCAGGTGGGTAGGGCTAGGGTGCCAGATAAGTAGGATGCCAGATAAGTTGGACGCAATATGGGTATGGGGTGTCAGTTGGGTAGGGTGCCAGGTAACTAAAATTACCACAGTCATAGAGACCTTAGGGTTGCCCTCTTATTAGAGAAATACAATTGGTGGTGAGTTTAAGTTGGGGGTTACCATACCGCAAGTCAAGCGGTGAGGTTGATAGGCAGGAAATTCATCGTAACCTCAGCTGTTTCAGGAAAGCTAGGTAAAGAGGGTGCCGGACAGCAAGTTGACATGTGGGCTAAATATGTATTGGACTGTGTAGGGTAGCTTGGTGTAGATGGAGTGGAGGTGGGATGGTGGTGGTGGTGAACGGTATAGTGTTAGGTTGTGGTAGCAGTGGAGGAGCCAGGTTCGGGGTTGGAGGGGTGGAGGTGCAATGATGGTTGGCTGCAGGAGTGGGAGGTTGGGGGCGTATGGGGCCCCTAATGGGTACCCGGAGGATGCTGTGCCAGTGTCAGGTCCAGATTCACAGGGGTTAGGGAGTCAGGTTCAAGACAGGTGTGTGGTGTCAGGCCACAGGTAGGATCTGGGGTCAAATCCAAAATTGGGGGATACGGCGTAAAATCTGGTAGTGGGGGAAGTGGTGGGGGAGGGGTCAGGCCCCAAAGGGATGGTTGTTATGTCAGTTCTTAGTGGTTGGTGGGTGGTGGAGGAGGAAGGAGGGCATTTGACATAGGCTGGTATTGGGTCTAAGGAAAAGTGTGGAGAGTATGTTGCATTTGGATGGGTCCTGAAGGGTCAGGGGTCTGAAAGTGGGATGTTGGATTGTTGGTGGTGGGGAGCAGGGATTTTGGTATAGCAGTGGATTGGAATCTGTCATGGTCTGGAGTAGGTGGATGTTGGCTTTGTGATGTGTGGGGTTCAAGATAGGGGGATGCACAGCTTTAGCACTTGGAGGATGTAAGGGTCAGAAAGTGTAGTTTGGTGTGTTTGAGTTAAGTGGACTTGGGTTTTTATACTTACTCAGGAGTTAGAAGCATTTAAATGTCTAACCTTTCCTGTGTGACTACTTAATTCACTTCTGCAGAACCCTCCAAATTCTTGAATTTAAGTGAACACTTATTGTGAGTTTCAGGCGTAGGGGAATGATCCAATGGAATCTTCCATTTCCAAGGTGATTCCTCCAGAGTCTGCTTTAATGGTGATTCCGCAGGGTTCCATGTTTAAATCCCACCTACACCTCATCTGGCATCAGAAGATCTGGGCCCCACTCAGCATGAGAGCAGAAGCTCCATGACACTTACTGTACTTTCCTGCGATCATGATATTCTCTTAAACCATCCACATGCTGTAGGTGTGGCACATCCCCTGCACTGCCATCTCTAACATTACTTTATATATTTATTTAAACTCTTACACAATCAATTCACTTTGTATGCTTTGAAAAGGTTGACTTAACGGAAAGGATCATCTCTTTCCCCCTCTGCTTCAAAGTTCTGCTCTTACTAAATTCTCAAATTCAGACTTTGATTAGATTCATGACTGCTATGTCCTCCTATGGGCATTAGAGGATGGCGATACAAAAGGGAAACAAAGAGATGAATTTGTTAGCTGAACTCCCTGTAGATATGATGCACTTGTATAATTCTATTAAAAATACTTGTTCTAATTAAAAGTGTGAATTAACCATGCTTAGTGGTGGGGACAAATTTTTCAAATATCTTCCCAGTCATTGAAATTCAGTTAATGGTTAGAGTACTTTTTCAGAGTTTTTCATCTCTATCTCTCAGATTCCAATATCTTACGTGATGTATTCCTTATTGTTATTTTTCTGGAATTATAGACTATGTTATTAATAACAAGCTAGTCTCTATTCTATTAATAAAACATTCTGCTATTCTGGGGGAAAAAAGACTGCAGCAGACAATTGTGAAAAATGCTTCTTGCAGCATCTGAATTTGAAATAAGATATGGAAGCAGTGAATGCTTTACTTAAAGAGGCACTGATCAAATTGGATTGCTTGGAAAAAAAAGAGCTGATTGCAGACTTTCTTTATGCTCCCACTTTCATACACACACAGATTTCTATTTTCAAAGGATTATTAGATATTTATTTTTCTACACCCTACATAGCAACGACATCTGAATTCTACATGAATCTTAGCAGGTATTGCTTTTCATGCTGTTTTAACATGGAAATCATTTGGTTGCTGTGATCGCCATCCTGCTACAGGCAATGCTTAATTTTGGAATGAGGGCTTTATGTAATTGAGGTCAGTGCTTGGATCATCCAGAAACAGGTTCATGGTGGAGAAAAACACATTGATTTACCATGCTCAGGAATGAAAATTGCAAAGTGAGTGTAATGAATGACAGCAGACACCATTCCAACCACACACCGGCGTTTATATTCTTGTCAAAATAACTTAACTATCTGGTTTCCAAGAAAAATCTTGCAATAATTTTGAACACAGAATGTGCATATTTATGACTTCAAACAAAATTTATTTAACAGGCAAATACACCTATGGAATTGTCCCAAATTTAAGAAACATGAGTGTGCAAAAGAAGGAGAGTAACTGAGCCCATGAAGCCTACTTCTTTCACTTCAGACCATGCCCAAGCCATCATATCAGAGACACTGTCCTTCCAGTTAATGTCCTGAAGGCAGATTCTAAATAATTCCCCTTGCAAACAGTTAGTTCAGCACATCTCATGTCATGGTTATATGAATATGTGAAGAAGCAATGAAAGAAGCAAACAGAAATTTGGAATAATTTCTGCATAAATAGTTATTCTGTGACTCTATTAACCGATTCTCACTTGGACTGCACCATGAATTATCTCAGATGAAAAGGAGATATGCCAGGAAGAAATAGTGGAATGGACATTTTCTACTATCTGAAGAAAAGGGTAAGAGAGAACTTCATCAAAATTTGTAACATATGAAACAGCATGGACCGAGTAAACAATGGAGTGCATCAGTTACCTGAAATCAGTGCCAAACTAGAAAGTGTTGAATTCACAGGCTGTGGATGTCACAAACTTTGTCTGAAATAAACAACTTAACTAGGAAGCATACAATCCCTATAGTGCAAATGGAGGCCATTCAGTCCATCAAGTCTGCACCAACTCTCTGAAGAGCATCCCATCCTATCCTCATAACCCCACATTTACCGTGGCTATAGGGCTAATCCACATAGTCTGTAGATCACTGGACACTAAGGGGCAGTTTACCATGTCTAATCCATGTAGCCTGCACATCTTTGGACTGTAGGAGGAAACCAGAACACTCAGGGAGACACAGGGAGAACGTGCAAACTCCACACAGTCACCCAAGGCTAGGATCAAACCTGGGTCCGTAGCGTTGTGAGGCAGCTATGCTAACTATTGTGCCACTGAGGAGGGAGTTAACAGCAGACTGGTTAGCTGTTATTAATCACTGTAATTAATCCTCTGATATAGCTGAAATGGGGTGCTGTGCTGGAAATCAAACCCAACTATTCCCAAAGTCATCACAAATGTTAAAGATAAAATTATCCAAAATTCTGCAATTTACCTGTTGTTTGGATCCAAATTGACAAAAAGCTAGGAGCAGGTTTCTGTACTTAACAAGAATCTTTATGTATTATAGTTAATATATTCTAGCTACAGATAGACAATCATAAACTGTCAACATAAATATACTAGTTAAAACTCTGATGTCCTTATAAAAACCACCTATACACACATGACACAGAAACAGTGGGTGTTTACAGGCAGTAGGAAAGACTGAGCAGAGAGTTCAAAGTATGTATCCACAGGGTTCACTGAGAAAACACCTTTGACTTGCCAGGACTCGCTCCTACTTCAGGCACTTTCACTTGCTTCCAGCAGGCACAATGCAACTGATTCACACTTATAACATCTCTGACTTATTGGTTAAAACCCACAGATTAAAGCAACTGATGAGCAGAAATAAACTAGCTTTCTTCAGGCTTGTGGTGTCTTTGCTGCAGAGAAAGGGTCCCTCCTTCTTTTTCAGAGGTTTGATGGCTTCTGACCAAACATTTACACCCCGCAAGCTCTTTAGCTGCCAGGGTGCCAATGACATAATTGTTGCCATGCAGAAAGCTATAGTTGTCGCTAAAAGGTCACCATTCCACAGACCGATCAGCTACTTGTTGCCAGGCAAATATATTTTGTACACATTCAGAGATAGTAGGAACTGCAGATGCTGGACATTTGAGATAACAAGGTGTAGAGCTGGATGAACACATTTTTGAAGAAAGGTCTAGGCCCGAAACGTCAGCCTTCCTGCTCCTCTGATGCTGCTTGGCCCGCTGTGTTCATCCAGCTCTACATCTTGTTATCTCTTTTGTACACATCCCTCTGGTTTCAGTTTGTCTTCAACTAAATCTTACCTACTGCTTGAACAAACAGCAGTGTAAACAGCACATACGATGAGAGTCAGGGATCAGCTTTTTAAAAGTACAGTAATCCTTCCCACAGCTCTTGGTTTTTAAAACAGACCTTTTCCTATAACTAAAATACAGAAAAACAAAATGATACAATTTTTACACCTCTCAGTGTTTTGTTTATTGAGCCCCTTCAGATCTTTTATGTTTTTGAATTAGATCACCTCTCATTCTTCTAAATTCCACAGAATCAAGACATAATTTGTTCAATCTCTCAAATATGGTAACCCACATCCCAGGGACCAACCTAGTGAGTTTAAGCTGCACCACCTCCAATGCAAGCATAAAATATAGAGACCAAACCTAGAATACACAGTATTTCAGATCCAAACATATGAGCAGAACTAGGCCATTTGCCTCCTCAACTTTCTCTGGCATTCAATAAAATCATGGCTGATCTGTTTGTGTTTCTAAATCCATATTCCCATCTACCTCCAACAATATTTAATGCTATCGCTTGTCTTAAAAAAATTCAATAATTCATCTTCTGAAGTAGAGTTCCAAAGCTGAACCACCATTTGAGGGAAATAAAATCTCCTCATCTCTGTCTTAAAAAGGTAATCCCTAATTTAAAGAACAGTGCCTCACCACTTTGTGTTCACCCACAACAGGATACATCCTTTCCATGTCCACCTTGTCAAGATTTTATATACTTCTATCAAGTCACTGCTCATTTTTCTAATATCCAGTAGAAACAAGCCTAGCCTGGCCAACCTGTCATCATAAGACAACCAACTCATTCCAGCTATCAATCTAATAAACCTCTGATGAACCACCTCCAATGCTAAACATCCTTCCTTAATAAAGGAGAGCAAAACTGCACATTCAAGATGGCATCTCAGCAAAGCCCTGTATAAAGGAAGCATATCCTCCTTACATTTACGTTCAATTACTTTCAATAATAAAATCTTATGAGCTTTTTTGATTATATCTTGTCTCTAAATGATGGCATTTTGTGACTTATGCACTAGAACACCTAAATCCCTCTGAGCCTAGACCTCCACAGCCATTCTTTGTTTAAGTAATACTTTACTTTTCATTCTTGCTGCCAAAAGGGACAATTTCCCATTTTTCACATTATGCTCCATGTGTAAGATATTCTCCCATGCTCAGTATATCCATATCCTTAGTCAGACTCTTTATGTCCTATTCAAAACATATTTTCCTACCTATGCTTGTGTCCACGCCCCTACCACTCTCTGAGTAAAGAACCTACCTCTGACGTCTCCCCGATATCAACCTCCTTTCACTTTAAAACTATGTCCCCTCGTAAAAGCTACCTCCACCCTAGGAAAAAGTCCCTGGCTGTCTACTCTACCTATACCTCTGATCATTTTGTACATCTCTATCAAGTCACCTTTCATCCTTCGTCATTCTAAAGAGAAAAGCCATAGCTCTCTCAACCTTTCCTCGTAAGACCTTCCCTCCATTCCAGGCAACATCCTGGTAAATCTCTTCTGCACCTTTTCTAACGAATTTACATATATTAATATTGTTTTTTGGATTTTAGATTTCAAAATAGTGAAAATAAATAGATGAGTGTTTGTTACTTATGTGAGGGGTATTCTGAGAAGAAATCATTGGGTCCTTCAGGAACAGTGACAAAATAAATTTTTTTCAGAAAGCATGTGATGGGAACTACTTGTGATGTTAATGGAAAGATGTTTATATTATTGGATTTACGAAAGATAGCGTAAACATATTGGCTTTGTTTTTGGTTCAAAAGAATCTAGAATGAGCAATTTAAAAAAAGAACAGTTCAGAAGATCCCAGCATAGAATTTAGAAACAAAATTCATTTCTCTCTTAACAAAGATTCAGGGCAGTTCAGGGAACAAATCGTGGAACAAATTACCTCAGCAGATGGATTTCATTGGCGATTTTTTAAATCAGGAGAGTTTGATTATAAATCTGCAGGTTATTAATTCTGAGAAAGTTTAGGCTTTCAGATTTGTAAACTGTTAATACCAACATATTTGGAAAGGACTCATCGAACTGTTTCTTCAGTCCACAAGCAAAATAACCTGAAAGGAATGCAAGTGAATGCTAAAGAATCAAGATTGGGGCTGTAATTTCCCTGAACTTGTCTCCGTAATAGATAGCATTGGGATGATGTTGAAAATTTGCTTTACTGTGTTTTGTAGAGCATTCTAATTATATTCTATATTCAGGTAGCTTCCTTAAGTGCATCTTCTTTTGTATAATAAATGTGTATTCTATTGTTAAAGAAAATCCACACCCTCTTGTGAATATATCTAATTGACTAATCCGCCATGTTCACTAGCTAGACAAAAAAAACTATGAACTCTGTTGTAATTCTGGGACCTGATTTGTCCAGTAACAACTGCTGAGATCATAATAAGTGTAGGCTCATGACTGGGATTTCAATTTATTTAATTTAAGAGGGTCTGTCTCTCCCTTAAAGAAACAGGTATGTAGAGCTTTTGGACATAGAACAAAAGTATTGTGCTGAATTTATTGCATGGGTTGAATTTTTAAATTGGCTTTAAATATTGCTAAGATATTTTTAGAAGAAGACATAACAGTTAATTATTTGAAATCTTTGACTAAGGTTAAACCAAGAGGGTTAGTAGATAAATTGAAAGTAGAAGTAAAAGCAGGATCTCAGAAGGAGGTGATGCTTAATGTGATTATCCAACCGTTAGAATTAAATAGGAAGGAGCTGGTAATTGAAATATCATAGATAGAATTAACTAAAATTCAGCTGAAAATGAAAAGAAAAATTATATGACAAGAAAAAAAGAGAAAGAAAAGAAATTAGAAGACTGGAATTGGAAAAGGGAAAAAAATAGGATGAAAAGAGACCAGAGAAGTCGAAAGGGAAGAGAAAGAAAGGAAAAGAAAATTAGAAACAAGAAAGTTTGAATAGGAAAGAGAGGAGATAGGAAACAGAGAGTATTAGAAAGGCACGAGCAATTTTAAAAAATATTTGAGATGCAAAGTGATATGGAAATCGGACAACATGACTTAGCCAGGGGAAGTATTGAGTAAAAGTTAGAAAGAGGTAGAAGCCTGGAGGATGGAACTGATTCCAACGAGGGACTTGTTTCAACTAAAAACCTATGCCTCGTCCCTAAATTTACTGAGGATGGATTCAAAACATATTTCCCACATTTGAAAATGTAGCTGGTCAGATAAAGTGGCCTAAAGATATTTAGGCCTTAATGTTACACTGACAGGTACAGCTATAACTCAGCATGCATGTTTATCAGAAGAATAACGTGTAAAATACAAAACTGTTAAAAAATTGCATATAAAATTGTCCCTGAAGCTTGCCAATTAAAACTTAGAACTACAAGTAATTAATTCATTCGAAATTTGTAGTATTTGTAAAACAGAAAACAATGCAGTGGTTTTGATCACTGAAGTTAAAGAAATATTTTAACAGCATAAGGGAAATCATGATTACAGAATAATTCAGAAACTTCATTCCAGCAAACCAAAACAAAATTTGGGTGCGCATCAAGTTTCAAAGATCTGAGAAGCAGCAGTTTTGGCAGATAGGTGTAATATACCACACATGTGGGGACAATGTTACATGGGAATCCACATGAAAATTGGAGGAGTAGGAAATCTGCAGACAGGAAAGATACTAATTTTAGGGAACAAACAGTTTCATGACAAACTAATAAAGAACAAAAAAAGCTGGAAGCAAAAGCGACATAAAGAAGCTAATATGCTTCCATTTTAATAAGTCAGATTGAAGCCAAATTATAGTTAGGAGACAAATTGCAGTAGTAGGAGTCTAAGGAATCCCCAGAAAAGGGTGCATCAGTAAAGGATATGGGTACCAAAATGGTGGCTGTAGTACAAAGCGAACTTGTTTCCTTAGAAACAGCGAGAAAGAGAACGATGAATCGGGACAGTCAAAAAAATCTATCTCAACTATTGATAAAGAGAATCAGACATCTGAGGTTCTGAGTATTTTATTTAAAAGGAGAGGAAATTCCTTATTCTTTAGTCAAGGAGATAAACCAGTCAAGATATTGGGAGACACTGGAGCAAGTCCATCACTAATGCTGACTGATGATAAAATTCATCTTCCAGAGGTATAAAGCTAAAACATTAATGGGAATTATACCCAGAGGTTAAAAATGAGTTCCACTGTATAGAGTTGAGGAATTGCCAGCAGTCTATCAGGTGATATTCTTATCTTCATTATAATATTTTATGAATACCTCACGAAATTCCAATAGCACCTCACTTAGCCACTTGGGCAATGCAGGCTAAAATATGGAAGTATTTTTATGAGCTATTATTCCACAAAAATGTGGTCATGTTTTTCCAGGCATCCCATACATGTCAGTGAGAAGAGAAACCCCACCCATTAATTAAGCCTTTAATCACAGCATCAGCTTTCAAAGACCTATTTGCCAAGCTAGATCTATCTAAAGCCAAGAATGGAAACCAGTATCTTTTGACAATTTTGGATGTTCTGACAAGATTTTCTGAGGTAATACCTTTGGGAAAAATTACAAAAAAAGTAGGAGAAGTTAGTTTATTGTTTTATAAGAAATGGATTCCCTATAGAAATAGATTCAGATTAATGTTCAAATTTTATGTTGCAAGTATTGAAAGAAATGATGAATAGCTTGGGAATAAAGCAACGTCTATCTTCTGAGTATTGCCATCAAAAGGTGCATTGGAAACATGAAATCAAACTTTAAAGATCATGGCTAGAGCTTACTGTCAGGAACGTCCACACAATTGGGATAAAGAAACTTCCTTGTTACTCTATGCCTTTAGGGATACTGCTAATGAGTCCACAGGATTCAATCCCTTTGAATGGATATTCGGACATAAACTAAACAAAATGAGTGAGCTGGCCAAAATAAAAACATTTCAAAAGGACCCAACAAGCAATGAAAACTGGAGCAGATAAAAGTGCCCAAGTTCAAAATGTTGTTGCTGGAGACAAGGGGTGGAAATTTGCGGCAGAAAAGCATGAGAATTCTGTGACGCCAATCTCAATGTTCACTGAACTTGCATACATCCGCAGGGTGTCAAGGTGAGTTTCTCACTTGGCAGTGGCAAGTTGCCTATTAAGGCAGATTATTGCTTGTTAAATGCCTACTAACTGCATATATGACCTCTTTAATACACAGCTTCCTATCTTACCAAAAGTGTTGAACAAACTGGATGTCATGAATTCTCAAGATGCCAGTCAGAGTGAGGACCTGATGACTTCAGCTTGCCACCAATGATTGCCTCACAACCGAATCTCAGGGTACCTTCCATGGGCACCTCGCATGACCCTCATCCAGAGATATTGGCATCTGAGAATTGCCAAGTCCTCATCATCCCCATGGCACCTTTGTGATCCACTGTGGGAATTATGGAAGCACAGACCTATTTTGCAGGGTGCAACAGTAATTAGCATTGAAAGACTGCTGCAAGGGCATTTTGCACCCCCAGACAGACACCCAGCTCATGGATTAGACCAGGCTACATCTCAGTGCTGACTCACTCAGTGCCTACTTGCATAATACATAATCAATGCCTTGCCTTCTTATTCTGTGCTTTACCTGCTAGCACATTGGTGCTCCAGCCAGATCCTAAAGGCTATCAGTACTGGCAAAATGAGGTACTCTATTGCACAGACACACAGACAGTCTGTTTGTCAGGAGGGATCAGAGCCAGGGGAGGTGGGCTATACAGTGGACCAAGATGTCAATCTAACACAAACAGTGCATGCTACTTGTCTGCATGGCAAACTTACTGCATGCTTATTCAACCAACTGTCATGTCAGAAAGTGGGTTGGTGCTAGTCCTCAATCCAGGGGGCTGTTGTCAGTCAGCAAGTACTGGTACCACAAGTCAGGGGCAAACCTACCAGCTTGAGTGTTCTCACAGTTCACTCCTGAAAATTCTGGATCTAACATTTAGAATATAACCCCAGTTCAAGACAGCTAAACTAATGAAAATAGTTTTTCTGTATCCACCCTATTTGTTGTTCTTAATATCTTGAACGTTTTTGTTGAAATCCCCCATTAACTCTCTAAATTCTAAGAAATATAACTTTAGTCTGTGTAATTTATCCTCATAATTTAAGCCTTGGCATTCAGGTCTCATTCTGGTAAATCTATTCTGTATTCGCTGCAAGACCAAGCTCTGACATTTGCAGCATTCCCTCAGATGTTAGCCTTGATAATGAGTTGAAATATCCAACTGAAGTTAGACTTCTACATTTCTGAAACAAGAGTGTGACTACTGAGTCAAGCTTTACACATAATCATTTTACCACTTTGTATACCACTGATATCACTCTGTGCTATTACTGAACCTATCCAGTTGCTGTGCAGAATTGCTGCTTGAAAATTAGAAAAGTCCACAATGCTTGGCCATGCTATGTTATTGTGAAGCCAGAATACAGACCTCTAAATAATCCTGAAATTGTTGTTCCCTAATACATCATTGTTCTTTTGAAGGTCAGACCGTGAAATGGTATATAATGGCCCCAATGTTAATTCAACTACTGACTCCACTCAACACCGTCAGAGTGAGTTTATGTTAAATGCCCAGTTTATTCTCTCCATCTGTCCAACTACAGGCTTCAATGAAGTTAGACAGGATGGTCTGTAAAAACATGATGAATCAACCAAATCCACCACACTCTCTTGTGTAATCTCATTGCTGTCATAAGGTATCTCAATTTGAGGATGAAATCTAAGCAGGGTTGTAGGCTTCTGTTATGTTTTTTGATGAATGGGTCAATTTCTGACCTTACAGATCTTTGGGCACAAGTGGCATGGGCGAGTGGGATCCAGAATGCATGTATTATTTGTTTTGTTTTCCTCTGCTGCTGCTCATTATAGCATTGTGTCTCCAACCTTATATAAAACGGAATCATGCTTTAAGTAAATAATATATTCTCTGGCAGTGCTACTGGATCAGACTCTGGTAATACGCACAGTGTGCCTGCACACTTTTGAGCTGATGATAGTATAATGGGAGGTCAGTTTATTGAAGTATCTCAACGGCACAAATTAAATGTACCGTATGACAGGCTAGGAGTGTCACAGATAAGACTGAGACAGAAAGTTGGCACAGGAGATGATTATTTTGTAATCAGGGTGCAGCCCATGCATTAAGGCATTTAGTTTGAATTGAATTAAGTTTGTTACCACAGGTACTCACATGAATACAGTGAAAAAGTTTACAAGTCGCTACTTACGACACATCTTAGTTACAAGGGTACTTAGTACAGAATCTTGGTACAAAGCAGAAAAATAAAGAAAACAAAGTTAAAAAGTTAAATTTTACAGTCCTTCTCACTAAGAAGTAGAAAGTCCACTATCCATAAGCGCCTAGCCATGCTGGGCTCATGTTCCTCACAAGGGCTCAAACTACCCTGCTCCGGGCTTGACCTTGACCCCTCTGCCAGCCTGGGCAGTTTCCAGCTGCCTAAGTGATGGCATATGGAGGTGTGAGACCTGTCTAACATACAAGTTTCCTACAATGCGCTCGTTGGGAGACTGAAGCACCGGAAGCCTGTACAGAAGATTGGTTCAAGGTTCATTAAGGCATAAAAAGCCATACCCTATGGGAAATGCCTTATTCTTACAGATCAAAATAAATATTTTAAGCTTGCACATCCGAATCATTGATTTTCAATGCTTGGAGGCATTATACATGATTTTTGGGTGCCAACCTTCAAAAGTAAAACTGTGGGTTGCCAATGTTTTTTTTCATTACAGCCATTCAGATCTTAGATTGATTTTCTCCATTATCCATAGACAACCAAAGAAAAAAGGAAGACTCTGTACTGGAGGAAAGAGTTGCCTTTCTACAAAATTCCTGCTTCTACCCTCAGAATTTCCCCTGAAAAGCCCATTCCAAATTGGTATTTAGTGTTTGGAGGACTGCTAGCTGCTTCAGATTATGTTGTAGGGGTTTTCCCAGTCACAAGCACATTGAGCTCATCCAACATAAGAAACTTATAAAAAAAGATTTTTTTGGGATTCAAGTGTTGCTGCTATTTATTGCTTATCCCTGATTCCACTTAAGAAGGTGGTAGTCAGATGTCTCCATTAACTACTGAAGTCTATGTGATGTAGACATGCCCACAGTGCTTTTTATTCTTTAGCAATTTGTACAACCAAGTGGCACAAAAGACCATTCAGTGTGCACTTAAAGAGTCTACCACACAATTGTAGACCTGTCTGGGTCAGACTACATAAAGATAGCAGTTTCCTTCCCTGAGAACATTAGTGAACTGGAAGGGTTTATACAGAAACCTAGCGGTTTATGATAAGTGAGACTAACATCTTGTTCCACATATTTTATGAATTGAACTTAAATTCCCTTAATGTTTGATAAGATTTGAACTTCCATTTTGACAGCACTAAGGCTAGGGTGTTGGATTACTAGTCCAGTGATGTTACCATGACCTGTCTGCATCCACATCTAATGCAAGCAAACAGAGTCCAATCCACTGCAGTGAACTGAATGCACTCTCCGTTTGTTATCAATGTCAAATACTTTCAATGGACAGTACAATGTGATAAACATAATCTTTACATTGACTGGAATTTTTTGATTAATCATACACTATATCAAAATTATCTACTTGTTTCACTTTTTTAAAAAAAGGTACGATGTGTATATATTCTTTGTTTCCTTTTTAAGTACAAATTTCAGTTGTAAGTCTTCAGCTTTGTTTCACATTATCCTTTTATTTGTCAACAGGCCCCGGTGCTTGCTATCATCAATAAACGTTAGAATATTGCAAGCGTTCTCTTCCAAATAGTTTACAAGTACCACAGAGGAAATGCAAAACAGAGTCCTGAAAACTTTATTAGTTACCAAGCCATTTCCATTTATGGTGTCCTTCTGCTTCGTATTAACAAGTCATTTCTGTCAAACTGAATAAATCACCACAAATTTATAAACTTTACCCAACTAGAAGGGTTTCACAAATACAACTTTATTTAATGTTGTGGAAAAAGTACAAATAAATAATGTTCGTCTGCTATCCATCCTTGATAAATTTAAATTTATGAATTATTGCTTCTAAATCCATGGCAACAAGGCAGCTTAATTCTGAATTTCAGAAAAGGAAATATTATTTTAATGCCCATGTCACTAAGTTATCTTTCCTCATCATGTTTTCTACACAAACAGAAGCTATTGGGCAACTGCAACTATTCCACAGAACATGCAGCCCTCCGCTCCCTCCACTCCAACCCTAACCTCACTATCAAACCCGCAGATAAGGGAGATGCAGTCATGGTATGGCGCACTGACCTTTACATCACCAAGGCCAAGCGCCAACTCTCTGACACCTGCTCCTACCGCCCCCTCGATCATGACCTGACCCCTGGCCACCAAAACATCATCTCTCAAACCATTCTTAACCTCATCACCTCAGGTGACCTCCCACCCACAGCCTCCAACCTCATCATTCCCCAACACCACACCGCCCGTTTCTATCTCCTTCCCAAAATTCATAAACCCGGCTGCCCTGGCCGACCCATTGTCTCTGCCTGCTCCTGCCCCACTGAACTTATCTCCACTGAACTTATCTCCGCTCTGTTTTCTCCCCCCGGTCCAGGAACACCTCACCTACATTTTGGGACACCACCCATGCCCTCCACCTCCTCCAAAACTTCCAATTCCCTGGCCCTTAACACTTCATCTTCACTATGGACATCCAATCCCTGTAAACTTGTATCCCCCATACAGATGGCCTAAAAGCCCTCCACTGCTTCCTCTCCCACAGGCCCAACCAGTCCCTCTCCACCGACACCCTCATCCACTTAACCAAACTCATCCTTACTCTTAACAACTTCTCCTTTAACTTCTCCCACTACCTACATACACAGCGGGTGGCCATGGGCACCCGCATGGGTCCAAGCTATGCCTGCCTCTTCGTAGGATATGTGGAACAGTCCCTCTTCCACTACTACACTGGCACTATCCCCTACCTCTTCCTCCGCTACATTGATGACTGTATCGGCGCTGCCTCGTGCTCCCACGAGGAGATTGAACAGTTCACCAACTTTTCTAACGCCTTCCACCCCAACCTTAAGTTCACCTGGACCATCTCCAATACATCCTTCTCCTTCCTGGGCCTCTCTGATTCCATCTCTGGTGACCGCCTTGAAACCAATATCTATTTCAAGCCCACCGACTCCCACAGCTACCTAGACTACACATCCTCTCACCCACCTTCCTGTAAGAATGCGATCTCCTACTCCCAATTCCTCCGCCTCCACTGCGTCTGCTCCCAAGATGGGGCTTTCCACTCCCACACATCCCAGATGTCCTCTTATTTCAAGGACTGCAACATCCCCCCTCCAGTGATCGAAAATGCCCTCAACCACATCTCTTGCATTTCCTGCACTTCTGCCCTCACATCCCCTCCCCCCAACAAAAATAAAGACAGAATCCCCCCGGTCCTCACATACCACCCCACCAACCACTGTATCCAATGTATCATTCTCCATCACTTCTACCACCTACAATCCATTCCCACAACCAAAGATATATATTCTCTCCCCACCCATATCTGTCTTTCGTAGGGACAGCTCTCTCTGCAACTCCCTCATTCACTCCATACTACCTACTATCCCCACCACCCCCGGCACCCTTCCCTGCAACTACAGGAAGTGCTACCCTGCCCTTACACTGCCCCCCTCACCTCCATTCGAAGCACAAAACAAACCTTCCACATTAGACAGGGGTTCACCTGCACATCCATCAACGTGGTCTACTGCATCGCTGTTTCCGATGTGGCCTCTTCTACATCGGTGAGACCAAGTGGAGGCTCGGAGACCACTTTGTAAAGCACATGCGCTCTGTTCACGACAAATGACAACACCTTCCGGTCGCGAATGATTTCAACTCCCCCTCCCCCTCCCTGGGCAACATGTCCATCCTGAGCCTCCTCCAGTGTCACAATGACACCACCTGCAAACTGGAGGAGCAGCACCTCATATTCCGCCTCAGGAGACTACAGCCCAACGGCTTAAATGTGGATTTTACCAGTTTCAAAATCTCCCCATCTCTGGCCTCATCCCATGTCCTCAACCTTCCTTCTCATACTTGCCTCCTTGACCTGACACAACCTGTCCATCTTTTCTCCCACCTATCCATCCCGTCCACCTCACTGACCAATCCCATCACTCCCTTCCTGCACTCATCAGTCACCATCCCACCTACCTTCCGCAGCCCCACCCTTCCTCTCTATTTATTTCTGAGCTCCTTTCCCTTCTCCACGTCTGAAGAAGGGTCCCAACCTGAAACGTCAATTTTGCTGCTCCTCTGATGCTGCCTGGTCTGCTGTGTTCCTCCAGCTCCACTCTGTGTTATCTCTGACTCCAGCATCTGCAGTTTTTACTATCTTTGCAACTATTCTCTGATAGTCAGATACACAGATCTTGAGATAGCTTTTGATCTGTCTGATGTAAATGTCCAATGGAATACTATCCTACTAGCCTTTCCGACTACTCTCTTAAGACTACTTCGAATTCTGAAACGAAGGGTGCAGTTGTATAGTGCTTATGTTATTGGATTAGAAATCCAAAGGACCAATGTTCAGGCAATTTGAGTTCAAATCCCACGATTGTAGTTGGGTAATTTATATCTCAGTAGTTAAATTCATTTGGAATATAAATCTGGTATCGGTAGTGGTAAGACTGAAATTACTGACTGAAACAAAGCCATCTTCTTCAAAGTTGCTCTTTAGGCATGTAAACACATGATCATTTCCCAGTGATTCCAGACACATAACAATGCGTCTGATTCTTAGAGTCATAGAGTCATACAGCATGGAAACAGACCTTTCAGTCCAACCAGTCCACGCTGAACATAATCTCAAACTAAACGCGTCCCACCTGCATGCTCCTAGCCCATGTCCCTCCAAACCTTTCCAATTCATGTATCTATCCAAATATCTTTTAAACGCTGTAATTGTACCTGCATCCACCACTTCCTCAGAAATTTCATTCCACACGTGAACCACCCTCTGTATAAAAAAAATTGCCTCATGTCTTTTTTAAATCTCTCCCCTCTCATCTTAAAAATGTGTCCCCCAGTCTTGAAAGCCCCCATTCTAGCGAAAAGACAACTATCATTAACTCTATCTATACCTTGCATTAGTTTATAAACTTCTGTCAGATTGCCTCCAAGCCTCCTATGCTCTAGTGATAAAAGTCCCAGCCTATCCAGCCTTTCCTTATAACTCAAACCTTCCACCGCGGGCAACATCCTGATAAGTCTCTTCTGAATCTCTTAACAGCCCTTTGAAGCACCTTAGCAAAACATTGTATCAAAGTGCCAAATTGTAATAAGAATAAAACCAAATAGACCTCCCAGCAATGCACCAGACAAAACAAAGTCACATCCACCCCAGCTGACATTGCAAAGTCCTGCTTACTAGCATCTTGAGGCTGGTGTCAAAACTGGTAGAGCTGCTCTTCAGTCTAGTTAAGCAGCAGCCTGATACAGTCACACTCACAGAATAACAGATTATAGCCAATATTCCAGGCTCCTCCACCTTTATGCTTAGAGATATTAGCACAATTTCATTTAGTCAGAATAGAGTGGCCTTTGGAGTGTTCACCATTGACTCTCTACCCCATGAAATCTGATTGCAGCTGGTCAGACATGGGCAAGGAAACCTCTTTGCTTGTGTATAATTCTTCCTCAGAGGTTGAGTCATTGCTTCTTCATATTGAACAGCACTTGGAAGAAGCATTGACGTTGGCAATATACTCTAGGTGTGAGAATTCCATATCCATCAAAGCGTGTCCGGGTTAGTACTGATTAACTGAGCTGTTTGCGTTCTGAAGGACACAGTGCACAGCTGGGCCTGGAACAGGTGGTGAGAGACCCAACATCTACTTGACCTCCCCTTCACTGACATAAATCTCTTGTTACCTGGTAATATTGATCGGGTTTAGCACCACATACTCCTGTAAAGACAAACTCCTACCTTTATACAGCGTAGTCTTCATTGCATTTTGTAGCTAAATGGGGTAGATTAAGAACAGTTCTAGTAGCTCATGACTAGGCCTTCATAACATAAACAGCAGCAGAATTATATACAACTGCGAACTGTAAACCCATGCCCTGGTTTATCCATCACTCTATCAGTAGATAAGGTCTGTTTTATCGGGCAGAGCATATCAGGAAGTGTACTTAAAAATAAGGTGCCAAAATGCTGAAGCAGTAACACAGGAGCACAACTGCCAAACAGTGAAAGCTGCATGCTACAGATGGTATCATGATCAAAGTTACAGATCAAAGTTCTGCAGTTGTTTCACATCCAATCATGAATGTTGATGAACAATTGAGTGGCTGATGGGAGGAGACAGCTCTGTGCATATCCCCATCCTCAATAATGCTAGAACCCAGAATATATTTGCAAAATAGAAGCCGTCTCCACCTTCAGCCAGAAGTGCCGAGTCAATGATCCATCTGGATAGCTTCTAGAGGGTCCCCACTCTCAATTGGTTAGATGATTGCATGTAATCCTAACATAAAGACCAGACAAAAGCCCATGAGGGATTGGAAGGGGCCCAGGATTCTTCATTGTTAACTTAGCTGTTGGTTAGGTCCGCAACAAACCAAGACATTCCCAAATGCTTAGAATGAAGCAATACAGCATTGTCATGGCCCATTAGCATTAGTGACCTTTGCAGTTTGCAAGTATTTTTAATCGACCTGTTCGTATATACGTTATGGCACATCTCTAGGGCAGGTAGTACTTGAACTTAACCCAGAGGTAGGGAAACTATCACTGCCCCACAAGAATCCACCTTTGATAGGTATTTTCACTAACTTGTTCAGTGATATTTTTACACTGCTCCGGAACAAGTGGGACTTGTATTTGGGCCAACTTTATCAACATACTTAGTATTTTTCTGACGGTCAAAATCCAGAGTTCTTTTTCAGAACTGGAAGTACTGGAAATTATTCTTGTCTCCTGCTTAGATTCATCCCCCTTAAGCTCAATTCTTTTCTTTATTTGATTAGGAACTTCCTTTTATTTTCTACTACTGCTGGCCCAGAGGTAGGAACATTACCACATCACAAGTGTGTCTTCCTTGCATTTTAATAGGTTTTTTTCAATTGACCCATTCAGAGTTCTAATGATACATGTATGGAGCAAGTGGGACTGAAACACCGTCCTAACTCATGATAGGGTCTCTACTACTGCACCACAAGAGCTTTTTGCATGTTTGCTTTTTTAAAATTTAACCTATTTTTCTAATCAACCTGTTTGGAGATGTTATTACACGCTTCTGGAACAAGTGGGTCTTGAGCTCAGGCCTCTCAGTACAGGTGTAGGGACACTACCACTGCACTACAAGAGCCCTTTGTATGTTTGCTCCAATATACGCTGAAACTGAGATCACTCAATATCAATTAGCAGCAATTAAAACAGCAATTAATCTATATGTTAGCTGGATTCAAACTCTGGTTTCTTGCCTTTATCAAACTTTGATTGGTACTGGTTCCCTGGCCACATGGCTGTTTTTCCTGATGGTGGAATTGGTGTCTTCACTAAGTCCCTGCACTTACACATGTGCCGTGGGGGAAAATAAGCTCTAGCAGTAGTGTGGGGACAAAAAAATAAAAGTAAAGAAAAAAAGATCAAACTCTAGTTTCCATTTGCTAAATGGTTAAACCTCTGAGCGAATTTCAACATCACAGATGGTAGTAATGATGGGAGACCAGCACCTCCATCAAAATCATTTGGATCAAAAGTATGCTTTTTTTTGAAAGCAAAGTCACACTTCTAAATGCTTTTGTTTTACTATCAACCATTTTTGTAAAGTGACCTTGCAAACTCAGTGGAAAGCATTGCTGAGAAGGATTGCTGATTTTGGTTTGGCATAGCAAAGAAAGTCACGGACAATAATGGTTATATCAATGACTTACATATAGAGATACTAATCCAATGTCCCCAGTCCCAACCAAAAAGATATGATTTGGCTCAAATTGACAGCCACATTCTGAATTAAAATATTTCTAAATAAAAAAAAACAGATGGCAAAGAAGGATAATCTGGATTTATGTTATTTTATTTGAATTGGTATTCTGCACTTATCCTTTTTATTCAAGCATGATTTCAACTGTAGGGGGAAGTGCTACAGGATGCTTATGTAACAAAAGGTCATCAACTAGATTGTTAGTCAATTTGTTGATGCATTTCCATAGAATTTCCAGAGGAAATCAAGAGGATCATTGCATTTCTAAATAATTTGTTTACAATATTTCATTTGAACAGTAACTCAGTTTAGCAAAGTTTAACTCCGAATAATTGAATGTTATAGGCATAATCTTATAGATGTTTGAATGACATGGACTATGGCAGAAATATGGCAGAATCGAGTGAAAAATCCATCGAGGCCTCTCCTGATGTCAGCTACAAGCTACTGCATCTTTAAACTAAGTTCGAGATGTTGAGGTGAATTCTTGCTTGTAAGCAGCAAGTTGCAGATTAAGGGAGATTCTTGCCTGTTAACAAGTTTGATAACAGCCCATCTTGCCTCATTAATGTGCACTTTCCTATCCTACTGCACATTATGAACAGACTAGACGTCGATAATTCTCAACATGAAAGTCAGTGCGGATACCTGGTAACTTCAGCTCGCCACTTACTCCACAGGTCCTCTATGTTGGATACAGGCACCAACATCTCAGTGCACGCTTAATGCACACAGGCCAAATTCACACAGCATTCATAACATTGGCATCCAACATCAGCCTTTAAGAACCCTCACATCTCTGATCTATTTACTGGATGCCTTCTCACTTCAAAGCACTACCCTGGTGTGCAATGGCAATTATTATTGGAATGCTGCAGCTATGACAGTATTGTAATAAGGGACATGCGCCCAGTTCATAGGCTGGTGTAGCTTACTCACTTTGACCTACCAGGATGCTTACTGAATTCTTGGCTTGCCTTGCCTTTTTGCACCTTGCTCCTCTGCCAGACATACCAGGCTCACAATACTGTTGGCTTGCCTTGCTATTTAGTGCAAACATAAAGCCAGAAAACTTGTCATGGTTGTCAGCAATTCTTCGTCAAGACAAAGGAGATAGCTTGCAATAGTGGTTTTGGTACAGTATGTAAAGGGCAGCCTCTGTTACCACTCCAGAGGTTTGGACATGGTGAGTTAGCCATTTGGAGCAGTCAGAGTCAGAATTCTCTTCTCATAAGGGGTGAGGAACTGAATATTGGATAGCTCATCACACATCTTGATTCCTTCTGTTCTATTGTAGGGGCTGTGTGGTGGCTCAGTGGTTAGCATTGCTGTCTCACACCGCAAGAGACCTGGGTTCTATTCTACCCTTAGATGACTGTGTACGGTTTGTATGTTCTTTGCGTGTCTGTGTGGATTTCCTCTGGGTGCTCTGGTTTCCTCCCGTAGTCTAAAGATGTGCAGGTTAGGTGGATTGGCCATGCTAAATTGCCCATAGTGTTCATGGATGCTAGGTGGCTTAGCCATGAGAAATGGCAGGTTATAACAATAGGGTAGGAGGATTGGTCTGCGTGGGATGCTCTTTGAAGGGGTGGTGTGGACTCAAGGGCCAAATGCCCTGTTTCCACACTATAGGGATTCTACAGATTGAACTTGGATGTCACAATTTTTTTTGATGCAAGTGGGGGTGGTGTCCCAAGCAAGTAAGTAGACAGTGCAGGGTTAGTAGTGTCAGGGGCTGGGACTGATGACAGTGAGAGTTGTAAGATATAGCGGGCAATAGTTACAGTGGTGGTGACTGAGCCTTGGTGGGAGCAGGCGACAGGACCAGAGATAGAGTGAGTGTGAGAAATCAGACAGAAGATGGCGGCAACACTCGTGAACCGAAGCAGGTCATTTATCTTCTTCCTACAGTGCTGTGCATTTCACCAGATGGCTGAGATTGCACTGACCAGGTGCCAACTTCAGACCAGGCTGGCATGGTCTAGTGTCATGGCCTCAACTGCCATTTCTCACCACTTGCCTTCCCAACTATTTTTGTTTTATTCATAAATGGGGCTATAGTACCTTCAAGTCATCATCCAAGTCACTTATTTCTCATCCAAGTCATTTATATTATAAATAATTGTGGCCCTAACACTGATCCATGGTTGAATGTCAGGGCTGCTCACTTGCTTTCTTCATGCATACTCACTTAGTACCTATCTCCAAATCCCTACCATGCCTCCAGCATCTGCAGTACCTTTTATCTCCCCTACCATGCCTTGCCTCTTGTACTTTGCTGATGCAGCCAGAGCTAACCATCACACAGTATTTATGTCTTCATTTTTAACAGACACAAAGCCAGGATGCTTGTCATGGCTGTCTACAGTCATCAGTTAAGAGATAGACATGATGCTGAATATGATGCTATGTGCACTGTGCTATGTCAGTCACATGCCTACATCAGATGTTGACAGCCTCTATGCCAAATACACTGTGTTTGGTGCTTCAAAGCAAGTGGCCATGTCTCACAATCTAAGGAGAGTAGTACTCAGTCATGTCAAGGGAGACACCTTTCAGTCAGAAGATCACAGCACAGCAAATGAAGGGCAGCCTCTGATATCAGTCCAGCAGCCCATCACTCCTCTTGGCTATTTCTGTCTTCTTGTGGGCTATTTACTCCTGAAATGATAGAAAGGGAGAGTTCGGGCAAAACAAAACTGGGTGGCACAGCTCGTGCAGGTGGAGTGTAGGTGGTGAAGGTTCGTAAGATGAGTAAGTAGGTAGCACAAGATTACAGAAGTGGAGGAATTATGTAGGTAGGAGCACATGAGGGAAGATGTTGCATGCAACAGTAGTGGTAAAGCATGAACTTTACTTTCAGGGCTTGGGCAGTAGCAGAGAAAGAATGAGTTTGATGTAGCGGAGAGAAGATGGTGACATTTCCCTGGCCAAACTGAGAAGCTCACTGACCTTCTTTCTACACTGCTGGGCATTCCCCCACACAGCTGAGAACTCACTGACCTGGCAACCTCAGAGCAGGCAGGCAGGGTATGGCACTGTGGCCTCTCCTGCCTGTCGTGCAGGAAGAAGACATCCCTCCCTGAACCACTTCATCCACCAGGACCTCAAGGTGTCTCTCTGCAAAGGAGGGAACAAATTTTCCTTTATCTGCCACAACTAGGGCAAATGTCTCAAAGTACAGAGGGCAGTTCCAGACTGACAGTATTTGACCAGATGCACAACGGCCTTTTAAAGATACGGTCAGTGCCAGGGATGCTGGGACATTCTGGCTGTGGTGAGTACTTCTGGCTACAGCAAATGGGAGCATTGGGATAGCTTTGGCTGAGGGAGTGCCATAGAGCTGTAATAGGTGGTTAATGAGGCAAGTTTGGGACGACAGTGTAAGAAAGCCCAGATAAAGAATTCTTCCATGGAACTTGACAAAAATGTCACTTTGCCAAAATTTGGTAAGATTCTACCCGTGAACTTAATGATGGCAGAGTAAGTCAGAGGGGCCAAATGGTGCAAGTATGCAGACTCAACCCCAGTCTTGTTCACTCAATAGGCTAGTGTAGACGGCGCTTACACAGGTGACAGTTTGCAAAGTCCATGAAAATCTGGGTTTGGGATGGTGTGAGAACTCCAGATGTTCAATCACCTATAGTTGAGAGTGCTACTTGGAGAAAGCACAGGCTTAAGCACATACTCTAGGCTGACACATTCATGGACCGCTGCCTTGTTGGAGTTTTCCGTCATTACACTGAGATAATTGAAGCAAATTTGCTCTCTCAGGTGGATGTAACAGACCTCTTGGCATTTCACAAAGAAAAGCAGGAAGGGTTCCTGATGTCACTGCCCAGTTTATATTTTACACCAAAATTCACTGATAAATTAGTTTTTTTCATGGTGTTTATGGGACCGCGATGCACACAAACCTTTGACTTTACCACATAGAAGGGCAAAGATAATAGGTACAGGGAACAACACAACCTCCAAGTAATACATTCACTGACTGGAAATATATCACCATTCCTTCATTGTTGTTGGGTCAACAACCTGGAACTCCCTCCCTACCAGCATTGTGGATGTACCTCCACCACCTGGTCTATAGCAGTCAAGAAAGTAAATCAGCACCACCTTCTCAAGGGTAATTAGAAATAGGCAACAAATAGGGGCATTTCTAATCCCACTCACATCCTGCCATGTTTCTTTATATTACAATAATAAGGGATTTATTAACTATACAGCACCTCTGGTCTTTCTAAGGTCATGATAAGTGTCAGGTATATGTAAATTCTTTTTCTAGTTATCCATTTTGGAAGGCACTTCATTTGCGGCATAATTATGATAAAAATCTAACGGGAAAATGTGGAAATTACTTTTTTGCAGCTCAAATGAAAGCATGGAATTAAAAGTGGCCACTCACCTAACACATAAGCTTGTGATTTTCACAGATTTTGTATAAGATTTATCATCATGGACTTGTCTGACTAATTTTGCTCCTAAAGTAAAAGTTGTAAACTTTATCCCTGATCTTTCAAGCTAATAAAAATTGAAAATATTCACAAACCACCTTTATGCAACTTTGGTTTATGATAAATATTTTTGCTGCCCTAACAACATTGAAAAAAATTGTGCTCCCTGCAGTATGTGATCATCTAAGTGTATAATATTTCTGAAATGATTATGTTTTATTCCATATTTTCCAAATGTCTGGTCCCCACAACATTGAGGGCTGACCCTCCAGATAAAAAATGTCAATAGCATTATAACTGGCCTTTCTTAACTCACTTCTATCAGATTAGACATAATTCAATTCTGTAGACCCATACAAACTAATCAGATATTTACTAAACTCATTTTGCATTTTAACCTTCCACTGCCAAAGGGGTCATTGTTCCACCAATATGACTGGAATTCAAATCCATACATCAATGAAAGATGCCAGTGGACTAATTAATTATGATGCTCAGTCCTTTAAATCTGTTTATTAGAGTCATTGAGAGATACAAACCAGAAAAAGGCCATTCAGCCTACCGTCTGTGTACCAGCTACTGCATTAAAAGAGCAACCTAATTCATCCAGATCTTTGCTTTTTCTCCATAGTCCTGTATAATTCTTTTCCATTCAAGTAGTTAGCAAATTTTCTTTGAAATGTGCTATTGTATGTGCATTGACTACACTTTCAAACAGTGTATTGCCAATTTAAACCTGTTGACATCCTTCCTAAACTATGGTGCCAAGCCTAAATAGCGTTCTATAAAGGATTAGCATAATTTCTGTGTTTTCTAACTTTACACAGTCAATGCTTTTTGACAATCTTTTAAACTTCTTCCACCATTTTCTACAACTTGTGCACCAGGTCTAAGGAGCTTACCCTTCAAACTTTCAGTTTATTTACATGGTGTTCATTAGCAGGTTTTATGGCATATGATCTAATGATTGATCAAATAGCTACGTTTATTGAGTTCATGGAAAGAGGGGTGCAGATTTGGCAGGACATTTCAAGGAGTTCGGAGAAGGAATAATGTTGGGAGATGGGATGGCAGTTTGCAAAGATGGAAGGATCAATGTTTATTTTTGAGGAGCTGGTGATGGCCGAATTGAAGAAGAGAAAAGTAATAGCTGAGAGGAAAGAACGAGGAAAAACAGCAGCCAATGTGGAAGCCAGGGTGGAATGTTGGATCATTAGTGGTTTAATTGGAATAGACAGCAAAAGCTAGGTCTTGTGGGCATGGTGAGCCCAGAAAGATATGCCAGGAAATAGGGCAGGAACTATGGAAACATACAAATTCAGGACAGCATAGGAAGGAATTTTAGAGGAAGTTTAATTCAATAGGTTGGAGGAAGGTAGGTAGATTGCAGAGGCATCTACTTGGATGGTCTCAATCATAGTGACAAGTGAACTATGACCCCACTGTACTCACATTTGCAGCTGAGGGTAGAGGAGATGGGGAGAAGCATTAAATAAGACAATTTTTTAGCACAGAAAACAAACTAGCTATTATACTAACATTGCAAGATGCACTTAGAATATTGAGCAGTTGTGGTAAGTTCATTTTTGTTTTATTTTGCAGTATACTTTCATTTGAAGATCATGTCAACCATTTGGATGATTTCATCTTCTCTGAGGTTACTCAGAGTGGTTACAAATTATCTAGTTTTGTGTCTGTGAAATTGCATATGATTTAGTAAAGTTGACTGTATATAAATATGCTATTATTGTATGAAATGCTACCATTCAAAATACATTTCTTCTGAAATAAAAATATAATTGTAAGGGAAAATAAATACATTTTTTCAAAACCAAAGCTTTAGCTGCATTCATTGGCTATTGTAATCTATTACCGTACATGCTAAATGATCTCAAACTATATGAAAGACAAACTGACTATTTGAAAGCTGCAATTTAATACATTCACACATCATTATTCTAATACAGAAGCAAAGCAGAAAATTCAAAGCATTTCTAAATGATGCAGTGAAGGAGGTTAATAATCGTCTTTGACCTTTAGTCAAAAGATAAAAGATGACAGCTTTATTGCTGTCACTCAAAATTTTGTTGCATTTTTTTCCGTTTGCCCATTCCCCATAACTATTTTTTATGAGGCCTATCAAGTTAAGGTAATAACAGCCTTCAAGCTTTCAGTTGTCAGTATTGTGTTTCCAGTATATTACAGCTTTGATACATAATTAATAATTCAATTTGAATGAAGAATTATAACAATCCAAACTATTCGGAGCACAGACACATATTATCCTAGGTCTTCTCTGCCTAAGTGCTAACCTGGAGCATTGGATAACCAAACATACAATTACCAGTCCAATATCAGGCTCAATTACATCTCCTATTCTGGTCCATTGAAATGGCCTGGTAAAACCAAACACTGGGGATAGACCTAAGGAAATCGGGAGCCATGCAGACTCTCCCGAGCTCAGGGATAACTGTATTCTGGCTGTTAATGGAAGTGTCATGAAGAGTTACTTATTGGAGGAAAGAATAGCGAAACAAAATAAGAGCAGCATTGGAAATAAAGGCAGAAAATCCTAAATATCCAGTCCTTTGTCATTGACTTGACTTAATTCCGACTGCAAAGCCCTGTAACGCTAGGGCTGTATTGAAGAGGTGCAAACCTAATTAATTTGTTTCTTTTCCTGATCATGGCACAGAAATATCATTGAGCTCCTGGCTGCAAGGGCCACTAAAATCAACCTCTTTATTTCTGGCTGTCTCTCTCTCTGTCTCTCTCCATTGACTATATCACAAGATTTCTTAAAGTATCTGTTTACAGCATGGTAACTGTTATGTAAGGGTTTTAGATCCCTGGAGCCACCTTACAATAATCCACAGAGTTGCTTCTCACTGCGTATAACAAGCACAATATGAGTGCAGTTAAGGGAAAGGAGAGAAACATGAGGAAAGCTAGGCAGGACCTGATGTCTAGACATGTGAGTGTTCGAAGTGTTTATGGATGGTTTACAACAATGTAACAGTACAGTTAGAGCCTGACACCTCTCTAAATGCTGTGCATTACAGTATTTAGTCTTAATATGTAATTAAAAGACTATTATAGGGAAGTCTGTTAAAAATGACTTTGCCTTCTCCTTGACCAGTTTGTCTTGAACCCAAACTCAAGGATATGGGCATGAAACCTCATTACAAAATGTGGTGCACTGATGGGCTCCCTGCCTAGAAAACCGGAACAGCAGTGAAGATCAAAAAACAGACCTGAAATCATTTGGCCAAGAGCTCAAACAATTGCTTTCTTGAAAGAAAAACTCATTGGTGCAGCTTTAAGACCAGTTAGCAACCAGAAAAGCCTTTCAGCTGCCCATGGCAACAAACACTTCACTTGTGGCTACATTGGAATGCCTATCTCCAAAAACATAGTTGTATTGAGCATCTCAATATTGAGTATTCCTCACCTATTTTTTAATTATTACGTGGGATGTGGGCCTTAATGTCAAGGCCATCATTTGTTGCCTAGTGCTTTTTAACCTTGATCTATGTTGCTTTCTAGATAGTTAAAAAGTTAACTACATCTAAAAGCGTTAACTGTATCTGTGGATATATAGTCACATGCCATTCGAACTAACTTAAGGACAGCAGGTATCCTTCTCTAAAGAACATTAATGACTCAGATGAGGTTATCATGACAATCATTTGGTTGTTGCCGTTAGACGGGCTTTTTAAAATTTAATTCTAGATTTTATTTGATTCAAATTTCACCAGTTGCCATGGTGGGATTCAAACCCATGTCACCATAGCAATAGCCTGGGGCTTTGGATTACAAGTACAGTGACATTATTTCCATATTATTTCCATATGATTAACCCACCTCCCTCCAACCCCATGTTCTTGCATTATCATTTGTGGCTGTTGCTAGCAGCAGCACTGCTGAATTGCTGCCTTCATGTGGGCAGTGGTCCTTTCAGCAGCCTGGCTACTATTGGTAAAATTCCCCACAGTGTTCTGCTGCCCACTGGTACAGCGTTGGCACCTGCTTTTAGTCCTGGGAGCAGGATTCAAGTGTGGGGAAAAATTCAGCCCATAGTTTTACCAACCAGTATTGTGGTCACATAATTTATTTTATTTTACCACATGCAGTGCAGCTCAAATGTTCAAGCAATCCAACTGTGCAAGTCTGAAATCGATTTTCACTGCAGCAACAAATTTCAGTCCCACTAAAATCAATGGTGCTGCTTCTGCCAACTGACTCTCTTACTTAATCTTACGAGCACAGCATTATTCAGGCCGTCAGATGGATTATGGATTTAAACTGACTCCATTACCCCATTTACCCGCTTTGGTTGCCATTGGTAATTGCAGAAGATTCACTCACAAGCAGCCTAATGCAATTAATGCATCAGCAGGTTACTGGGTGAGCTTGGACTCCAATCCTTTTAAGATAGCACTTAATGCACTGATCATGCTGCAGAGATCATTGCACAATTCATAATTTTCATATTGAACCTGAATCCAAAATCCTCACATTGAAACTCATTACAGCACTCAAACTATCCAGGTCTTTGTGAGCTGTCGTAGAATATAATTTTGCGGTAATTATGAACTCCTGTATTTTTTAATAGGCATTACTAGACGTCAAATCAGCTCAGAATGTTTGTTTTCTAAGGTTCCTCACATCCTGACTAGAAAGTCGGAATAAAGGGGAGAGGAAGCCAGCAAATGGTCAGAATTTTAAAGAATAACTCTGGCAAGAGAAGGAAGGTCAGCAGGCATCCAGGTCTGGATCGCATTGTACCTCAAATATCTGCTTTCACAATGCCACTGGCAGCAGTTGGGATAATTATGGGAAACGTTCCAAAGCACAGATGAAGAAAATATAAGAACAACAAACTGAAATTTAAATTCATGGTAGTTTTCAGAAGCCTGATTTAAATTCAGAGTTGATTTGGCTTTGTCATGAGGTAGAGGATTTATATAACTCATTGACTTCAACAACAATCCATCATTGTTTATAATCCTTTCTACAGTCGCTCAAAAGCAGGAAATGTAGGAGGATTTTTTTTAACACAACAATTATCTATGAGACAAAAACAATATTAAATGATACATAAAAATAGCAATATAAAAATAAAATGGTGGCTAGGCAAACTTTATGGTGTGTATAGAATTATAATAAAATGAAGGACAAACAGATCACCGATAATTGAGGAATTAAATGTTATCAATGTCAATATTTCTCTGAATATATAAAACAAATGAAGAAAGGCTTGGGGGGAGCATTGCAGTGGCATTATGTTGTTTGAACATTTTAGGTGACAGCTGGCAGACACAGCAAGCTGAATTGTATAATTTTTTTCTGGTGACATGTTTTCTGGAGTGAGGTTCATGGTGCGTGATCTGCCATGACCCACCGTGACTTTTCTCATGCGAGCTTCCACTCTTCATCACATTAATAATGCATCTGGCCTCAAGCGCTCATGGAATCAGTGGAAGGAGAGACCGAAGAGCTCATTGCTGCTGGGACATTGTGATGTTCATGCTGCTGACCACCATACTTCAAGCACAGCTGAACACTACTTCAGATGCTGCAAGCACAGAACTGCCCTTCACACTGTATTCCTGCACCGTTATTGGAAAGGAAATAGCCCAAAGAGGCAGAATAACTCCTTGCTTCAGCAATCGTGAACTGGAGTTGTTGATGGACACTACTCACTCTAACCTGCCACTGCACACTCATCTCACCAAGGCTCATGGGGTGCAACTCTCAGTATTGCATGCATCATGTCCAACCAATGGCTCAAACCCACCTTCTTCTCCCCAGCTACAAATCTTTTCCATCCTCTGAGCTTCCTTCTCACTCCATGGAGAGACTTTGTCACCTATTCTGCATCACTGCTTTGCTCATCCAACTACTGTCACTATACTCAGTCCTTCTTATTGCAGGAAAATTCAGCTGACTCCCTGGGCTGATGTCTCTGTAGCACCCCAACTGACGTATCTGTAATTCTTGGACTGATTGCACTCAACTTGCAGAACTGACCATGGCCAAACAATTGCATTGAAATCAGATGAGCCCCTTCACTGACTATAGTGGCAATCCCAATTGATGGAAGAATCTTTTGAACCCACTAAGGATTGGTCCTGTTTGACTTTCACATATAGATGGTTGCTGCATACATTGTGCAGGTGTGAAATTGATGTAGCATGCTGCCATACAGCAACATGTCCACCCTCTTGACTGTTCAATGTTCCAATCCAGGACAAGTTGCCTGCTTCTCCCTTTGCGCTGAAACAAATTCAAGCCACAGAGGATGGCAGTTCCAACAGAGCAGAAAGTGAGCCAGCACAAGAAAATTGAGCTTAAAACCATTCGATGCATCCTGTGTTTATTCTTGACATATGTATGTATCCTGTGTTTCTGAGCTCCAAAGTGAAGTTATGAAGGGCTGAAATCGCGTGTGCCGGTCGGTCCAAGAACTGCTGATGACAACTTGCTTCAACAAAGGATGGATGAGGACAGGGTCTGTGGAGCATGTAGTGACATTATGATAAAAGACTAGTGAAGCAAGGGGTGAGCTGCTGCTGGCAAGGTACCTGAAGACGTGTATCCAAGGAGGATACAAAAACAGGACCAAACCACAAGCCAGTGACAATAACATGGGAACAACCTGCGTTTATATCATACTGTTGACAGAGAAAAGGTTCAAAGGCATGTTACAGAGGTAGAATCAGAGAAAATATACCGTAAACCAAAGCAAACTGCACTAGAACGTAAGAAGATGAGTGGGTTGAACGTCTTAAAGAAGAGAATGTAAGATGATGAGGCAGACGAGTTTTACTGTCATGCTTCAAAGTGTCTGGCCTCGATAACCGAAGGAAAGGCCACCAAAGGTGCAGTAAAATTGAGGATCCGTAATAAATCAACTTGAGAGGAAGGCAGAGCTTAGATAAGTGGGTTGGAGAGATAGGGGACATTACAGAGGTAAGGATGGGTGAGGCCATGACAAGAATTAAATGCCATAATGAAAACATTAAATTGGAGATAGTGGTTATCTGGACACGAACAGATGAGCAGGATAGGGTATGCCACGGAAGATGGACAGCCAATGTTTATATACTCACAAGGTTAAGGATGATGAAGAGTGACAGGTCAGCCAGGGGAATAATCTCAGCATTCAGAGACTGATTCTAGACTGTTTAAATTTCCTTTTCTCCTGTTTACAATAGTGAGTATACCTTAAGCATACTTCAACACTTTCCAAAGTCGGAATATACTATTTTTTAAGTCATGTTCTGGGTGCCAGGTTACAAAGGATACAGTCAGGTTGTGGAGGTAGTGTAGAGAACAAAGCCACAATGATCAACCCTTAGAATCGAAGGTGTATATTATGAGGAAAGTTTCAGTTTGTTAAGGAGGTACCCGAGAGAGGATCTTATACGACCAAGTGAGACCACTAATGGGGATTTAAAAGATAGATGTGTACATAGGCCATTGTCTGAAATGAACGCTGCATATCAACTTTATGCAACCAGTGCTAGTGTGCTGCTCATTAGCTAAAAGGATCAGCAGTGAGTCCAAAATTGTATTTTTCAGCATCTCCTAAAGCTAAGATAAAAACAAAACAAGTGTTGGAAATATTCAACAGGTCTGGTAGCATTTGTTGCATCAGAAAATCCAACGAGATCAATGACCTTTCATTAGGACCTGAATTTTCACGACCATGGCAGGCTGTCTGAGTTAGGAAATTTCCTGGCCTATTTTAGGCCCCCAGCCCTCACACCTCAACATACCGGACTCAGCACAGCCCCCATCCCCATGACCCCTCATAGCCCCATATCAACTCATGCCCCTCACACATACCCAATGGCTCTTCTTACCTTTCATGCCTACTCATGGCCCATCTGATACACAATCTGTACAGAATGAATGAAGCCTAGTGTAATAATAAATATCGCTTAGAAAAAAAAGTACATTTGTATAACTTGGAGAAAAAATTGGTGTTCCCGAAATCCTGAAAAAGTGTTAATTTAATAGACCATTAAATAATCAATAACAGAAGCTTCAACTACTTCATACCACTTAATCTTGTGCAAACATTGAAACATTGACAAAAGAGACCATAGACAAAAAAGATGTATTATGACCTGTTAAAGATGTCAATCAAGCAAAGTCAACAATAAATAAAGAAAGTGCTGAAGAAAATCAGCAGAGCTGGAAGAATTTCTTGAAATTCATTTATGGGTTGTGGGTATTCCACAGGTTGGGCAGCATTTATTGCTCCTATATTGACTTGCCTTTGAGAAGATGGTAGACAGCTGCCTTCTTAAACCGCTGCTGTCCACTTGTAGTATGTAAACTCACAATTCCATTAGGGACTTGGTTCCAGGATTTTAACCCAGCAACACTGAGGGAGCAACAATACATTTCCAAGTCAGGATGGTGAGTCGCTAGGAGGGGTACTTTTAGGTAGTGGTGTTCCCATTTATCTGCTGCCCTTGTTCATTGAGATGGTAGTAGCTTTAGGTTTGAAAGGTGCTGTCTTGGTGAATTTCTGCTATGAATCTTGTAGTTTGTACATGCTGTGGCTGTTGAGCATTTGTGGTGGAGGGGTTGAATGTTTCTGGATGTGGTGCCAAATAAAATGGGGTGCTTTGCCCTGGACTGTGTCAAACATCTTGACTGCTTTTGGAGCTGCACTAATCTGGAAAAGTGAAACATGTTCCATTACATTCCTGAGTTATGCCTTGTAGATGGTGGTTTGGGAAGTCCGAAACTGGATGATTTGCCTCTAGCCTGCTCTCATAGCCGTCGTATTTATTTGGTCCCGTTCAGTTTCTGGTGAATGGTAACCCCTGGTCAGTTGGAGAATTCAGTCCTGGTGATACTATTGAACAGCAATATGGCAATGGGTTAGGTTTGTTTTTCTTGTTGGGAGTGGTCATTGCCGGCTAGGAATGTCACTAGACAATAATCAGCTCAAATCTGGATATTGCCGAGGTCTTATTGCATTTGGACATGGACCGTTTCAGCATTTGAGGAGTCACGAATGGCACTGAACATTGTGCAGCCATCAACAAAATCCCCATTTTTTTTACCTTATGATGGAGGGAAGACCATTGATTATGCAGCTGAAGATGCAGGGCCAATGATACTGCCTTGACATCTCTTATGGCAAAGTGGTAGTGGCCTTACCTCTGGACCAAGAGACCCAGGTTCAGTGGACAGGATACTGGCTTCTATGGAGTTATTTTGGTGGCGATGAGAGAAAAGCACGCCCCTGAAAACATTTGCTCACAACAGTCATCTTTGTGTTGGGGTAAGCATTTCGGGCGTCCTGCTATTATTTGGGAATCTTGACTCATTCAATCCTGCCATTGAAGACTGGATCCAGTATGCGGAAAGGATGTGTCTTTTTTTTCCAGGCAAATGACATTGGGGCAGATGAAAAGCAATGACCAATTCTCCTGACAGCTTGTGGACTCACAGATTTTTTTGTTATTAGGAGCCTAACTTTCCCTGTGGCACCAGATACTAAAACCTTTAAAGAGTTGACAGATTTAGTTAAGGAGTATTATGACCCCAAGCCTCCTCTAATTCTGAGACGCTATTGTTTTATTCAGCAATTCGAGAACCATGGGAATCCGTATCGGGGCTTTTAATTGGGTTAAGATGGCTGGGAGAGGCATGTGACTTTGAATTAACCTTAACGAGATGCTGAAAGACTGTTTAGTATGTGGGATTAATAATGTAGCCCCATGCAAAAGCACCTACTAGCTGAAGCCCAACTGGACTTCAAACAGGCACTATAGCTGGCTTTATCATTGGAGAATGTAGCAAGTGGAGCATATGAATTGCAGGGTATTCTGATACAAGTGGACACCCTCACCAGCCAAACAGAGCTTGGGGAACACCACTAGAGTGAAGGCAATTGCACAGCCTCACTCACGACTTATCCTGAACCGAGGACTCTAGGTCACAGGTAATGGGCCATCATTTACCCGTAGGGAATTTGAGTATTTCCTAAAGGCGAAAGGCATTCGACATATAAGGACATCTCCATGCCATCCATCATCCAATAGTCTAGCAGAAAGAGCAGTCCAAACTTTGAAGACAGATTTAAAAGAAACAGCCTACAGCTTCACGAGATACCAAACTGCCCCAGTTCCTATTTGATTATAGGACCAGCCCTCATGCAACGACAGGGATAGCTCCAGCAGAGTTGCTAATGAGGAGAAGACTCCACATCAGGGAAGGGTAAAATGGCATCAGGAACACAACTGCTGGACATTGTACTCCACTAAACAAGAGATACAGTTTTGGTCGGGGAAAAAGTTTCATGTAGGAACCATGGAAATGGCCCCGCATGGATAAGAGGCATGGTCGACGTGAGGTCAGATCCAGTGACATATGAAGTTCAGGTAGGTGTGGCAGTCCTGAACAAGCATGTGGACCATGTGAAAGCTGCAAACTTGCAAATGGTGCGGGAGCAAAACGTACTGGGTTCATTGAAAGCCTTTCTGACTGTTCTGGAACCCATGGGTTCTCCCTCTCCATTAAAGATTTCTTGGAATCTGAAATGAACACAGCGAATGTTGCCACCTCAATGCCTTTGCCACCTGAAGAGGAGAATTAATTTCTTCCAAGACACTCCAGGAGCAAGAGGTGATATACTATGCAATATACACTGCCCATATCAGACGCAGAGTGAGAGGAACCTGACCCAGTGCTGAAACAGCCTAGGGGGAGGCACAAAAAATAAGAACATAAGAATAAGTCCTCACACTCAGAGGGGGAGGGATGTAGTGATTGTAACAAGGTCAGTCAGGTGGGCCTCACTGAATATGAGTTCCTTGATAGGGGCCGTTGACCTGGTCTAATCAGGGAACCCTGGCTGACAGACATAAACTGAAGGGTCAGGGATTCTGTTCACTCTGGGAGTAGGCTCTGAGGAAGCTAGATCAGTATCAATGACCTTCCACATATAAATAAAGGGTGACTTGGTGACGGGATATTGGCCTCTGTGGAGTTATTTCACTTGGGAATGTTTACTGCTTGATTTATACCAATATAAAGCAGTTTATTTTTCATAAGAACACTGTTATTTGTGAAACCTTGCTTTTGCTAGCCAGTGCACATCTTCTACATTATAACAGTGACTACACTCCAAAAGGACTTAACTGGCTGCAAAATACTTTTGATGTCCTGATGTTATATAAATGCAAGCCTTTCTTTTTTAATGCATTATCATATTGTTCCTGTGTGAGTAAAATATGTTAAGTAAAACCACCTCCCTAGTGCTGGGTTGTTCTAACCTGTACATTCCATTTTCCTCTGACACTCTGATTAGCACCAAGTACTGAGGCACAGGTATGTATGAATGAATGCAATATAGATATTAAAATCTACTTCCCAGTATCTGTCTGTTGTATACTTTGACAATTGTATCTGTCTGCTGACTGTTTGCTGTGTGTAAAGGAGAGCTAAATTCCAGTGGTGTTGTATGTGCTTGTATGGCCTCAGTTTGTGGTGATTTTGTTCTTGTCAAACAATCATTGCTTTAAATAAACTTTAGGTTCAGATCTTTCAATTCTGAAATTTTCACTTGAATTTAAATCCAATTCATACTGCAACATCCAAATTGGTGAAACGGCTCATCTACTCAATAACTGAACTGCTACACTTGTAATAAGAAATTCCCTTTATTCTTAGGAATGCAGCGTGTAAGCTCTTCATTCTATGACAGTAATGTTTGCGTAGCATTTACCTGTCAGGTTTTAAGACACCAGGTAGGTTCAGTAACAGCAATGCTGTTACAGCCGTGTAGTGTTAGCCTGTCAAATTGCGCTGTTACCATAATTTGATTCTCTTCGAGGAAAGAAGATATTTGAAAACATAACCTTTTTACTCCATGTTCAGCCTAACAGCTTGGGAGGGTTGAAGCTTTTCTGCATAATAGATGGTTGCTCTTTGATATAATGGTGTCATATGGTTATAATTTTTTTCATGGCCTCACATCTTTGTTACAATCAGTGACAGCAACAGGCTAGATCTGTCGGTTGTTGTCTGTCTACCTGTCTGCTGGCACTAACTTGTCACCTATGCTTTGGTTACAATGACAGCATCAGGCACTCCCTGATGCAAATGCTTTGCAGCCTACTGTAATACAGGTGATGGGTATGCATTCAGTTTTAGCAGCATTATTGCCTATCTAGAAGCACAGTAGGATTATCATGTTCCCAAAATGACTTTCTAATTATTTACACTATTTATGAAGTTAAAGAAAAATATTAAGACCATTTTTTTTGTACTTTTGGTTGTATACTGAAATGGAAGAAAATAATTGTTTTAAAGTCAAGGATTGTTGAAGGATTGCTACAGTTTTAAAAACAATTAACCTGACACTCACTGTAAAGTTACATAGAAGAATGTGCAGATAACCTGCGGCCAAGGGCATGTGCAAATGGAGATTCTGTCAGCAACAAGTAGCTGACTGATGGAAAGTTATTTATGACAAAGGCTTTCTGCCTTCCAACAGCTATGTGATTGATAGCTGAACAGTTTGGGTTGTGAAAAAGATAGGAAAAAGCCACCAGATCCCCACTAGCTCAGGAGCTCTTTCTCGTCCATGCAGTAAAAGCTACTCTTAGCTTGAAGAAAACCAGTAAACTGTAGCTGTGACTTATAATTAACAAGTCAAAGACTTTTTATAAGTGTGAACTGGTCATTCTGTGCCACTTAGAAAGCAATGGAAGCATTCAGAGAAGGAAAACTAAGGAGCAGTGTTCTGCTCAACACTAGAGTCATCTTGACAGCCCTGTGTATAGGGACTTCTGAACTACTTTCCCAGTTTTTCTGTCTGCTGTAATACCTTTATGCTTTCATGTGTGCGCGTGTGTGTGTGTGTGTGTGTGGTGGGTGGGTGTGGGGAGGGGGTGTATGTGTGTGTGGTGGAGATTATAAGAGGTTAGCATTTTGACTAGTAGAGTTTCATAGCTGATGGTTTATAATTGTTCACAAGTAGCTGGACTTTACTTACTTATAAGAAATAATCATGTTAAATACAGAAACCTGGTCCATGCTTTCTGTAAACTTGGAACTGAAAATCAAATAAATTTTAGAATTTTGCATACTTCTATTTAAATTTTTAACACTTATGATAACTCTGAGAATGTTGGGACTTCATTTCCAGCACACAACCCCAGAGAAGTGTAACAAACTTCTGTAAAACTATAAGAAGTAGAAGTAGGCCGTTGGTCCATTGTGTCTGCTCTGACATTCAATGAGATCATGGCTGATCTGATCATTCTCAGCTCCACTTCACTGTCTTTTCCCCATTTCTCTTAATGGCCTTAGGATTAACAAAGTGTCCATCTCAGCCTTGAATATACTTAATGACCTAGCCTCTACTGCCTCCTGCAGTAAATCATTCTATGGATTCACTACCCTCTCAGAGAAGGAATTCCTGCTCATGGATTTGGCCACAGTGCACCTCATGGCTGTATGCTTGCCCACTTAGTGTTCACTCACTTTGTGCCTGCTTTGATACCTAGCAGCTTGCTGTTGTTGTCAATAATCCTCAGTCAAGGAGGTGGTAATGTTGCTATACAGTACTATGCTACGTCAATCTGACACCTTCATCATATGCAAGGACCCCGTGCAGCAAACACACTTCATGTGCTTCACCAAAATGGCTACATCTCAAAGTCGAAGGGGAGTAGTCCTCTGTCAAGTCAAGAGTGCCTACTGTCAGTCAGGGAATCCAGGTACAGACAATCCAGGAACATTGTCTGTGATCATTCTAGGGGCCTGGACATGGTCAGTTATTCATTTGGAGTGATCAGGGTCAGATGTCTGTCAATCTACAGTCCAAGGATTGAGCCAGGGACAGTCCAGCATCTCTAGTGGGAGATCATTAGTGATGGTCTATCCAGGGGATGCCAAGTAGGAGGGGTTTTTGAGGCTGCGGGTTTTGGGGTGGGCGGTGTCTTCAACCATGGCCATTGTGGAACAGCCTACAAGCCTCCTGAAGATAAGGCTCTCCTACTTACAGCAGTCATAGGGAGGGGCATGCCGTGTTCTACACTACTGGAGCAGGCAATGAGGGAATGTGGTGAACCCCAAAGAGCTGGGAGAGTGGCAGCAGTCTTGCAAGGTCGAAGATAAGGGCATTGAGCAAAAGAAAGATCATCTTCTGCATGATAGACTAAAGCAGTATCAGGCCCTACAAGCCAGATGGGACTTAATTACCTCTGTTTTGAAGCATTTGAAGGCATGCCTGTATATGTAGGTGCCGCATTGAACAATTATAAGATGCACTGGAGAAAGAGTAGCAGTGACTTAGAAAAGGATCTAACATGGTGAGTAAGATCAGGAAAGCTCTGTAACTTGGTGCTTAGAATGATTGGTTTAGGAACGTGCATTTGTATCTGTAAAGAAATGTCAGCTGTGCCACTTATGTGCTGTGCAAAGGAGTGTGTTGTGAATGTTATCCCAGTAGCTGCATCGTGAAGTGCAACATCAGATTACCAAGCCTTGACTGGGTGTATGGCTGGCAGTGAAAGACAGTCTCGGGCTTCCTGAGATATTCTAGCAAAATTGATTATTGCCATCTATAACAAGTGGGAGAATTGGGCAAGCATTAGACAAGGTGGGGAGGGGGCACCACATGGGCATTGAACAGTTAATGAGGTGAGTTGTAATGTGCCAAAGATAGCACTTAACTGATTTCTATTAAGATTCTGCCCTTACAAATATCTTCTTAAAGTGAATTACTTTCTAATGCAGTAATATTGGCCTATTTGGAGAGCTGTAAAGGCAGTTGGGTTAATTCCTGATTCAGGAATATGAGGTTTCAACAGAAAACAAGGAATAATCAGTCTGAAGTAGGAGCTTCTCAAAGTGTGTGAACAAACTTCTGTTGTTCATGCAGATTAATACCAAGCGCTTACTATGCCCTATAATAAGCAACTGGACCATAAGCTACAATGAATGCTTAATCTATATTATATCCCCTTGATTTACATGTGCTTGTCAAATTCATAAAATGTTTCATTTCAGCTGCTTTTGATCTTTATAAGAAAACCCTTAAATTGTTGATCCATAATGTTAGGTTGTGAGTAGGTTATACACTTGTAGTTAAATTTTTGTTAACTTATTAAACTAGCAAGCAACATGACACAACCATTCTTTTTACAATCGCCTCACACGTGTATTATCTTGGTTCATTTTTTTATTGGAATGTAGGTATCTCTGGCAAGACCAGTATTTGTTGCCTGTTCCTAATTTCGCTTGATCTGAGTGGCTTGCTCGGCCATTTCAGAGGCCAGTTAAGAGTTAGCTACAATTAGTCACTTACAAGTATTTGTAGATGATGGGGATGTAAGAAACTGCCATGGACAGGGTCAAGGCAGATAGTGTGCCATCAGAATTGTTGAACTGAAGAACTGGAATCCTGAAGATAATTGGCATTAACCATCTCTTTCAGTTGGAGATACAGTGATGGGCAGGAATTACAATCTGGTGACAGAACGATAAACATCTATGA
This sequence comes from Ginglymostoma cirratum, assembly GCA_024137785.1. Lineage (NCBI taxonomy): Eukaryota > Metazoa > Chordata > Chondrichthyes > Orectolobiformes > Ginglymostomatidae > Ginglymostoma > Ginglymostoma cirratum. Next base: position 25,063,060 of record JAHRHZ010000289.1, on the reverse strand, counting down.
TGCATGTATTCGAACTTAATATCATCAATGGATGAACTACAGGAAGACTGGGTGTGGTGACTGTCAAGAATGTGGTTTTGTTAGAGCTAAATCATATTGCTTTCTTTTATCTTCTGAGGTGATAGGACTGACATGAAGATGAATTCTCAAATGACCTTGCTAGTTTTGAGAATACACCACTGACAACCATGCACCCAAGAAAATACTTTTGGTGTGGTGGTTCCATTTTGAGAGTTGGCTGGGCTTTCATCTGGGAATGTGGTCATCACAATCGAGTATGAACAGAGAAGAGTAGCAGGTAAGCATGTTTATGACAGAAAAAGGCACAATCCTCTTCGTGTCTTCCTGGCTTAAAAAGGACGCTGAGCCTCAAAGGTTCTCCTTGACAAAGGCAATGCCACATGCACATCGAAAAGCTAGCTCAGCACTAATAGAGGGGATGAAAGAGTCCAACGTGATTACTAAAGGATTAGCGGTTTAGTGATCTGCAAGAGTATCTATTATTGAGAATGTGTTTGCCTTTGTTGATATTCAAACAAAGCTCTCGAATTGAGTCCCTACAAGGCATGGCCACTGTTATGTAGACCTTTGGTGCCAATTTGATTGCTGGCTTAAAGAGAATGATTTTTCGTGCCCATGACTTTCAAAACTACTTGTCTTTGCCAACTGGTCTGCAGCAAAGTGGAAGCAACTGAGCAGTCAGTACCACCAATATCCATAGATTTAGAATGCGAGTTAAAGGTTTAGCGGAGATTTGAGGATCCAAATGAGATTTGGAGCTCATTGCCTGAAAGGGTGGTCGACGCGGGACTCCCTAACACTTGAACATTGACTTGAAGTGCCATAACTTACAAGGACTGACAGCTGGGAAGTTAGAGTAGACTGGATGACCATTTATTGGTCAGCATGGACACAAAGGGCTAAATGATTTCCACTCATGCTGTAATGTTCAATGACTCGATGATGTGGTGCCTGCATAGATTAGAGGTAAGGCTGAAAAGTAGTATACAAGTGAGGGTTTCCATTTGTCACCTGTTACCACTGCCTCAGCCATTGCCAGGCATGCTGTCTTATCGCCCAGGTTCAGGTGCAGTAACCTATGATGGGACCCTTGGGTGCTCCAAAACTTACAGACTCATAGGTTAAAGCAACTCAACAATTAGTGCAGGGATCTGAGGAGCTTTTCTCTATCTCTGCTAAAGCACATGAAATGTAGCATGTAGGAACTGAATGATATAAGGCACTGGATTTCCCATTTCATGATTATAATATTGGAGTGGAAGAAACCATCAAAGATAATACAGGCTGCTGCACAGGTATTTAATAGACAATTTGTTATTGATAACCTGGAGGCTGGATTTACACCCCTTGATAACAGGAGATCCAGTCTCAACAACTCTGAAACAAAAAACAGTAAAACAGGAGAATCGAGAGACTTGTCCTCATCTACTCATCTTCAAAATAGAGGTCCAGTTGACCATTCCATTCATTTCCAGGTATTACTAGACATTTTACTGTTCCTTCTCTCTGGGATCTGCTGACCAATTAGATATGATCAACTCTCAGGTATTTGGGACAGAGTTGTGCAGTGTTGGATGAGGATTTGTAGTGCTGTAGAATACCAAGCTCTCAGACCCTTGTGAAGAGACTGTGGGGTTGTGAAGCTACAGTTTGAGCGACCTTATGGGGAAAAGGTAACCTCAGAGAGATTAATATCTTGGGAAGGGGCCCTCCAATGGCACCAGGGGCCTGTTAAGGTCAGAGCCCTCAAACTGCCTGCCACCAGCTCATGAAACAAATCCTGCTGGGCTGGCTGCTTGTCATGGCCCTCTCCTGTCATTAGTTAAATCCAGGCAGCAGCTGGGATAAGGGTAAATGTCCTAACAGTGGGTGCACCACCCAGCACAGCCCCCATCACTGTTGTAAATGCAGTGCAGACAAATGTGGGGGTGTATGTAATAGGCAGGCCACCTACTAAATTTAGTGAGACCCTCAAATTCAAACTTTGCCAGTAAGGGAGTATAAAGTCCACCCCTAGACTTCTGAGGAATTGTAAGTGGAAGAAGTTGTAATTTATCAAGGCTGTGCACATTGGTGTTGAATGAAATATGTTGTTAATTTTCCTCTCGTTTTATGATGTCACAAAACTTAATGACTTGCAATGTTTTCACATCTTGTCCATTATTGCATCCTAAGGGTTATCTTGCCCTTTTATATATTCCGTGATGAATGTCAGTACATGCTGGGAATAATCAGGTAAATGCACAATTGGTGGATAAGTGATAGAAGGATACTTTTATGTGAAGGGGGAGGGTGGTGGTTGGTGGTGGGAGCAGATAGTGGATATAATTTGTTGTTTCACAGTGGTTGCACCTTTGAACTATTTGAGTAGCATTGGTATCCCAGGCTGCAATGTAAGTAATATTGTAATGGGCATCCCTGCTCCTCCTTTAAGCTCCCCTCAGCCAAAGCTGAGTGGAGTGACTAACTCTTTTGTTCTCTTTCAACTGCAAACCTGTCTTCTGTTCTGTTTTCTAGCCTAGTTATCGATGTGCCATCAAGCACAACCAATGTGTTTCCCCACCTGATCATGTTAACTTGAAATCAACTGAAGTTCAGAAATGCAGTACTGACACAAGCACTCTATTGTCAGTCATTTTCCAGAAGGAACCAAAATAGCAGCCGCACTAAGTGAAGTTTTATTCGGCTGATACAACATTGGCCTAGCCGGGTCCAACAAGGAAGGTTGGTGTCAGGGGTACTGTTGAGAGGGTGAGTCAGGGTACAGTTTTACTAAGGCATTAGAGTTGGTTTTTTAATCTCTATCTTATCCAGGATAAATATCAGGCCTAGAGACAACAAGGTGTAGAGCTGGATGAACACAGCAGGCCAAGCAGCATCAGAGGAGCAGGAAGGCTGATGTTTTGGGCCTAGACCCTTCTTCAGAAATGAAGGATATTCTTCAGAATATTAGGCCTATGAGAATCAGAACCCTTTGACATTCCTGACATTTCACAGACTGTTTTAAAGGGTTTCAGACTCATAGAAATGCCCACCAAAATCATCAATTTCCTAGGCCATTTCCTATGGTGTCAGCCGTGTCAGCAATTCCACATTGACTGATGTGTGACTCCTGTCTACACTGCTCCAGCAACTGCCTTACCATCAGAACATCTGCGCCAACAAGTTTAAATATGCAACTGAATTAATACTTAATCTCATCTCTGTTGAGATTTTCTGAACACTATTCAAAATAGACTTATTCAATTTTCATAGCATCATAGAATAGTTATACCACTGTAAGTGACCATTCAGCCAGTCATGACTCTATCCAGCAGCTGTACACCTCACGACACTCCAAGTTCTCCACCTTCTCCAAGTTGTCCTGTGAACATATTGGACATCTGAAATAAAAGCAGAAAGTGCTGGAAAAACACAGCAGGTCTGGTAGCATTTGTGGAGAAAGTAACAAAGTTCATGTTTTGTGTCCAATATTACTCTTTTTTTTGGAGAATCACTTCTTTAGTTCTGGCACAAAAGAAGACGATTGTGGTTGTTGGAGGTCTGTCATCTCAGCTCTGGGACTTCTCTGCAGGAGTTGCACAGGGTATTTCTTTAATTTTATAATCTGCCTGTTCAGAGATATTATGACACATTTCTTTCAGTCTGGTGGGACTTGAACCTGGGTTCTTGACACTGAACCAGCTCCCTCAGAGCCTGCACTCAGAGTGAACAGAACTTCTCCTGTTAATACCTGTTAGCCAGGGCAGTCTGATTGGGCAAAATTACAAACCCCATTCAGGGAACTCATATTCTATGAGGTCCACCTGGTGGACATTGTTAAAATCACTACAACAAGGATGCAAGGAAAATCCCCCCTTCTGTTCTTTGTAGCACCATGGCCTGTTATGCGTACCTGAGAAAGCTGATGGGGCTTGGTTTAACATATCATTTGTAAAACAACCTCACTGTTATCTCAGTCTCAGAAAGACTGCTACTTTCAGGCAGTTACTGTATTGGGTGCTATAAACCTTTTTTGCATATAAGACTATAAGAAATAGGATCAGGCATAGGCCATTTTGCCCCTCGAGTCTGCTCTGCCATTCAATAGGATCATAACTGATCCAACATTCCTCACGTCTACTTTCCTGCATTTCCCCATACCCTTTGATTCTCCTACTGAAAGCATGTCATTTCCATAACCCAGGATTATAAAAATTAGATAAAAAAAGAGGATTCTATACGAGAATAATTTATAATATGAGCTTGCTTTTCAGGGCAAGCTGAATTTCCTTTGACAACTACACCCAATTCCATAATACAAGAATACTGCTTATACCTAAATGTGATTTTAACAATCTTCCCATGGGTATCAAGAAAGAAACGGCCTTGCAGCAAAGTTAGAAAATTTCAATACAATACTGAGGATTTCAAATTGGTCACATGTTATAAATCCAATCAAAGCAGCACACTAAATTGCACACATCAGTGGCTGTGCTGTGATAATGAATTTACTTAAATAGTATGTTCACCAAAGTAAAAAGCTTTCCAAAATCCTTAGGCATGTAATGGAGAAAGCAAAGTGATGAGCTGCAATGAAAGACCAGCAAAGTGACCAAGACATAAGTCAGATACATGTTTTTAGAAAGCTTTTAAAAGATAAAGGGGCAATAGTTCAGTGGTTACCACTGCTGCCTCAGAGGGACCCTGCTTTGATTCCACACTCGGGTGACTGTCTGTGCAAAGTTTGCACAGACACCCTATGCCTGTGTGGATTTCCTCCCACAGTCCAAAGATGTACAGGTTAGGTGGTCTGGCCGTGCTAAATTACCCATCATGTCCAGGGATGTGTAGGCTGGGTGGGTGAGTCATGGGAAATGCAGGGTTACAGTGATAAAGTAAGGGGTGTGGGTCTAGATGAGATGCTCTTCGGAGAGTCAGTGTGGACTCTATGGGCCGAATGGTCTGCTTCCACACTGTATGGACTATATAAGATAGACAGGTGAAGGATTTCTGGAGGATGAGACCAAGGTGGCAAAGGTGCAACTACCTATGGTTGGACAAAAGTTGGTGCATACCGAAATGACTGGTCAAGTGAACAGAGAGCTTAGCTCAGGCTGCACATCAGAAAGAGATCACAGAAGTATGTAGGCACAGGTGAAACCATGGAGGAATTTAAAGGATTCCAGATTTTAAATTTCAAACTCTGAAACTAGGACTCAGTGTTTGTTAGCATGGAGCAGGAGTCTGTCTATGACATGCCTCGTAGTTAGAATACTGGGGCTTGGTTTATCTCGGTTGGTTGGATAGTTGGTTTGCAGTCTGATAGTGACAGCATGGATTTAACTTCCGTCATCGGCTGAGGTTACCATGAAGGACTCGTCTTCTCAACCTCTTCCCTCACCTGAGGTACGGTGGCCCTCAGGTTAACTCAACACAAGTCATCTCTCTCTAGTGAGACAGAGGCCCTATGGTCTGGTAAGACTATGGAGACACAACAAGGACAGTTAGAATATCTTTAACAGCCACAGTATACCTTTAAAATACATGCTCCTGATATCATCAGCGAATCATAGCATGTGATCTGACAGTATAAAAGTCTCTCAGACTCCATCTTAAACTGGCTGTTTGTAGCATAAAAATCTGATGGAAGCAGTCTGCTCTGTGGAACTGAATAGACCTTCCAAGCACAGACACAGATGTGCATATGAATGTAACATTTGTTTATAATAGTGAGCTGCATTAAGCATCTAGTGGATCTTTCAGTGCCACATTACTCACATCTAGTTCTTATATTACCAGGCATTACGTAAGCATTATTGCATCAGGTACAAATACCCCACTGGAAGCCAGTCAAGTATCAGATACAAGCAGCAAAGATTTGAATAAACTGAATTTATGAAAGGTGCAGCCCGAAAGACAACAAATCATTAAATCCTTAGCTTCTGTTCAAACAGAACACAAAAGATTCAAACAGTTGTAATTGATGTTAAATATTAATGTACAAGTAAGCATAGAATCTTTCTTAAAATGCATATTTGATGATCTTAAAGTACAGTTATGTTCTGTAAATTAGGAAAAAAATCATTATTCTATTTAGCAACCCAGTTTCATACTACATGAATATTACTTATATCTAAATGTGATTTTAACATTATTTCCACATATATGTATCAAAAAAGAAATGGCTTTGTACTCTGGAGTAACGTTAAACATGCTGGAGCAATTTTCATTATGAAATTGATGGTTTCAAAGTAGTCACTTGTTACAAATTCAACCAAAGTTATTGCAGCGAACATGAAGAGTATGTGTATCTGTGCCTACATCAGAAACGTAAAGATATTGTTCATTTAAATAAACAGGCCACATGCAACAAAGAACATTTAGTGGGATCATTGCAGCTAATCTAATCATCCTTTCCTTTGAAGATAATGAGGACAACTTTTAAATTGAGTGAGATGGGAAACAGGTGGCATGGGATTTGCTATTTGTTCTGCACTCTAATCGGTTTTCCACTGGAGGATTTTTTTTCATCAGTTTGTCACCATCCTATCCACCCACCTCATACCCTGTGAGTATGCCTACAGTTAATCCTGTCATTTACTAATGGATCCTTCTCTATTGGAGTACTGGGAGATGGCATTAAGAGGTTAGATACAAGCTCACAGTCATGACAACCTACTCACTAAACAGCCTGTTTCATTGAGACGTAAACTATATGCAGGATTATGGTGCCATCATGATATTTTATGATGAAAACTTCTCGGTTCTTGCCATTGAGCTCCTGTCCTCCAACATCATGATGATACCATAATCAAACCACTGCTTGTCCATCATTTCATACAATCCCCACGGAATTGAAATGGTCTTTTGATCAGTGGCACTGTTTGAAACAAAAATGAAATTGCGAACTCTATCATAATTAACTTCTTAAATTCATTATTTGCAAGTGACTTACAGAGCATCACCTCCTGTTCAATCAGTGGGACTTTATCTCATAAGAAAAAGTAATGAGTGTTGAATCTGTCTGTGAAAGATAATCGAAGCTTTGCAGAGCCAAACAACAAATTTGCTGCTTATGGGTTTATCTTATCCCACAGTATTGCTTTGATCCCAACGTGATGCTGTTTGTGACACTTTTATCAGATTTATATAGTTAAGACTTCTGAAACTTTGTGTAATATGCAATCTGCAGAGTGGAAAAATCTCCATCACTCCACAAAACTTTTGGCTTCAGATTTTGAGTCTGAAGCACTAAGTGCAGCTGCCTCCTCTTTTTGTTTTAACGTTTTAAAGTTTGCATCTGAATTTCAATAGGTTTTGACCTAGGGCCACTGTCCCTAGGACAACCAGGTCACATAAACCTGTCTCTGGGCAAAGCTTAATACAACTTTGCTGCATCCCGGATTCTAGGGCATTCTGTTAAAGTAAATGTTAAAGTAAATTTAAAACATCACCATGTTACACAGTCCAGCAATCATAACCCAGTATTCTCACTATCTGTTCTGACGGTACAAAAATCAATTATGACTTGTAACAGACACTTCATATTAATGTTTAAAACACATGTAGTGTTTCCAGAATAAATTATTAAGAAGCATAGAAATACAGTAGATAGAAGCAGGAGGAGGCCATTTGGCCCTTGAATACAATCATGGCTGATCGTCCAACTCAATAGCCTAATCTTGCTTTCTTCCCATAACCTTTGATCCCATTCATCCAAGTGCTATATCTAGTCGCCTCTTGAATACATTCAATGTTTTGGCATCAATTACTTCCTGTGGTAATGAATTCCACAGGCTCACCACTCTTTGGGTAAAGAAATGTCTCCTCATCTCCGTCCTATATGACCTACTCCGAATCCTCAGACTGTGACCCCTGGTTCTGGACACACCCACCATCGGGAACATCCTCCCTGCATCTAACCTGTCCAGTCCTGTTAGAATTTTATAAGCCTCTATGAGATTCCCCCCTCATTCTTCTGAACTCTAGTGAAAACAATCCCAACCTAGTCAATCTCTCCTCAAACATCAGACCCACCATCTCCAGAATTAGCCTGGTAAACATTTGCTACACTCCCTCGGGAGTAAAAGCATCCTTCCTCAGGGGCAGAATTACTGTTCTTTACAAAGTGCACTAAAAATTTTAAAAGAAAATGAAAATTTTCCAAGGCAATTTCTCTCAACATTCATTTAGAAATAAATCTTAAGCCTTCAGGATCAGTGCCTATTTTCAGCAACTCCTAAATAGAGAAAACCATACTTCCAAGCATTTTAATTTCCCTGTGTTACAAGTAAAGGATACGTTCAGCCTAACTGCGATGATAAGCTCCATTGCATTCTCAACACAACCAATTACTTTTACATTATAGGCAAGGTTTTTGGATTCAGCTATCAAGGATATCAGAACAAATACCAAAATATGGTCACAAAATACTAAAAAATGTTTGCAATTGGATATAATAAAAAAACTGATTTTAAGCATTTTATACTCATCTGGAAAAGAGTAGCTTTAGTCAGATGCCTATATTAAATGTTGTTTGCAAGCTGCTTTTTAATCTTTTCAGTTGTCAATTTTTCTGGGACTATGTCAAAAAGAAATTTGAGTAGCTACAACACATTTTCTACATTGGCATGTTTGTGCCATTGATTCCACTTTCAATTATTGCAAGCAGTAAGCCACACACAGTAAAATACCAGGATCGGATGACATGCACTGACCATAATTTTTCAGTTTTCCTTAAAGTCAGTGGTGTGCCAGAGGGCTGGAGAATTGCAAATGTTATACCCTTGTACAAGAAAGGGTATAAAGTCCAGCAACAAAACGCCAATCAGTTCAACTTTGGTGGTAGGCCTAAAAGTTTGCAAAACATTTAATTGGGACAAAAATAGCCACATGAACAAATGCGGATTAATTAAAGACAGTCAGCAGAGATTTGTTCAGGGAAAATCATGTTTAACTGACTTACTGAATTTTGTTTGTAGATGTAACAAAGAGCGTTGATCAGAGTAATGCTGTTGATTTGATGCATATAAACTCCCACAGTCTTTTGATAAGGTGCTACACAACAGCTTGGGAACACTAATTTAGTGCATAGCCCCACTTAGGACATACTCTGAACAGAGGGACTCTGGTTCAGCCCACAGCAAAACCCCATAACAAAGCCAAGCCTCAGCGAAATGGTTAACATTTTCTTCAAGATCTGGGCTGGCATGCCATTGTTGTTGCTGCCAGTATATGGACTCAAGACAGCAAAAGAATGCCACTTGGCCTGAATTGAGTAAGGGTATCCAGGAGAGGGCACACACTCTGGAATGTCCACTTATATCTGACTTGGAACAGTTAAATTGTTTAGCAATATTCGAATCAGAACAATCAAGATAAACATCTGATGAAATGGTCGCTTGGTTCTAACGGAGGTTGATACTGGTGCAGCTGTATTGCAGAACTTGTCTTTAAGAAAATTCACTCTGGACTCCAACCTTTAAGTTTGCGTAAGATCGCGGCTGGACTGAGAACCCATACCAGAGAACTTTTACAGATTAAGGTACAACTTCATTTCCAGTCTCATATGAGAAGCAGCTGGTTATCACTGATTGAAGTAAAAGCCTGATGGGGTGAAATTGGTTGAGAGAGATTCACTTTGATTGGTTCAACATTTATCAATTAGAAAATGGCTGCCTGAGAGAAGTCTGAATTCCTGGAAGCTTTTTAGGAGGTCAAGGGAACTACCAAAGGAGGAAACATCACCTTGCATGTTGACCAGGAAGCAATTCTATGATTCTGCAAGGCCCACCCAGTGCCGTTTGCCTTACAGGCGAAAGTAGAGGCAGAAATCAGAAGGCTGGAAAGTGAAAGAATCATCAAACTAGTCCAGTTTGTGGAATGGGCTGCATCAATTGTGAAGCCTGACAGGTTGATTCACCTTTGTAGAGATTTTAAACAAACTGAATAATCTCGCAGCTGAATAAATACCCAAACCCTTGTATGGAGAACTTGTATGCAAAGCTGGCAGGGAGGTTGTCCTTCAGGAAGCTGCACATGAGCCATGCATACCTGCAAATACAGTTAGATGAGGATTCCCAGAAGTACGCTACAATAAATACCCATAAGGGTTTGTACCAACATGAGACTGCCATCTGGGGTATCATTAGTCTGCGCCATCTTCCAGTGCACAATGGAGAACATTTTACAAGGTTGATTGCAGGTTATCATTTATCTGGATGATGTGCAAATAATAGGGAAGCCCAATAAGGAGCACTTAGAGAACTTGGACACAGTCCTTAGACATTTCTCCGAGGCAGACATATGCCTTAGAAGGGAAAAATGCATGTTCCAGGCAGCCCAAGTGATCTATTTGGGTTGCAGAGTTGACAAGATGGGGTTTCATCTGTGGGAAGATAAAGTGAGGGTGATCAGAGGAGCCAGGCCAACATCTGTACAGGAACTTAGGTCTTTCCTTAGATTGGTGAACTATTACAGAAAGTTCACATGTAACCTGGTTTCTATCCGGGCACCCTTACTTCAGCTGTTGAAAAAGCATCAGCCTTGGAAATGGTCTTGTAGCCTAGACATAGCCTTTAGGGAAGTGAAGAAGCAGCGAACATTACCTAAAGTGTTGTCACACTATAATCCCAAGTGAGATCGAGTGCTGACATGCAATGCTTCCTTGTATGGTATCAGGGCAGTATTGGCTCACAGATGGCCCAATGGAGAGGAATGTCCAATAGCGTATGCTTCCTGGACTTTAGCTGATGCCGAATGCAAATACGCCCCGATGCAGAAGGAAGGTTTGGTGGTCATCTTTGGTGTGAGAGAGTTCCACATAGGCTTCCAGTCACAAAAATAACATTTGACCATCATTCTCTGTTAAACTTGACAGTGTGCAGAAAAGACCGACATAGATGTTGCCGGGACTGGTGGGTTTGAGTTATAGGAAGAGGCTGAGTGGTCTGGGGCTTTATTTCCTGGACTGTCGGAGGCTGAGTGGTGACCTTGGAGGTTTATAAAATCGGGGGACATGGATAGGGCGAATAGCCAAGGTCCTTTTTTCCAGGGTAGAGGAGTCCAAAACTAGGCAACATTTGTTTAAGGTGAGAGGGGAAAGATTTAAAAAGGACCTGAGGGGTAACTTTTCCATGCAGAGGGTGGTGCTTGTATGGAACGGGCTGCCAGAGGAAGTGCTGGAAGTGGGTACAATTTCAACATTTAAAAGGCATCTGGATGGGTAAATGGACAGGAAGGGTTTAGAGCGATATGGGCCAAATGCTGACAGATGGGTCGATTTCAGATGGGGATGTCTGGTTGGTGCAGACCAAAGAGTCTGTTTCTGTGCTGTATGAATCTATGACTCTGTATTAACACTTCTCGGAAGCAGGTGGATCTTCAGGCTGAAAGACAGTGACGTTACAACTGCATCTCACAAAATATCTCTTAAAAGTTATACAAATTTCATATTATTTCAAATTTCATATAAATATTATTTCAAATTTCCTTCCATTTTGTCTCTTTAGAGTGAGTTAATACTTCAGCACTGGAAAGCATGTTAAAATATGAAGAAAAAGAAACTAGGTCTACAATAGCTTTGGAGAAGAACATGCCTGTAATTTTCCCAATGGCCACAAACTGGTTTGCTGCTGCCGTGAGGGAAACTTTAAAAAGCTGGGTGTGGGGTGGGACTTGTAAATGCTGACCAGCCCATTAAGCCTCTTAATGGTGCTGTTAAGGCAAACCTGTAGATATCATCTGGGATTTTCAGGTTATCAATTGGGCCCCCCACAAAGGTTGATTCCTCACTAATGAATAGAGTTGGCTTCCTGGCTGCAAGTCAGGGAGGCAATGCTCCATTTATTATTTTTAAAATGCCTGTGGCTGTGTACATACGGCCAGAGACTCTCTGTGGAGAGATTCACCTTCCACGATGGCAGCTGGGCTTCCTCTTACTTTTAGCATTTATAAAAAGTCTTCAGTGGGTGTTTTCAGCTTGCTGGACCCTCTTTCACACCTACTTACAGCGTCAGCTCCCATTTCTGATGAGCCTCCCGTCTTAGCACACACTCACCATCTTTATTTGGACAGTGAGATATCACACTGGCACCTAATTGGCTTGCACTTCCAAAATCTTGTTGCACATCAGGTATCAAAATGGGACAGGATTGGGAGCCGGAGATGAACCTGACATCAGGGTCATAATTCTAGGACAAATGTTCAACGTATCATTTTTTTTCTAAGTCAAAAATACTCAGAGGAAGATTGAATGGAATCTATGCTGTCATGGACTCAGTGACCTTTATTCCTGTTAACTTCAATTTCTATATTGTGCAGTTTCATTCCTGCATCCATTTAGTGAGCATTCATACTTCATCAGCACCATAAATCTCAACCGAGGCTTAATAGTCAATATAAAACCTTAATGATAATGCCTTTGCCAATTATATGAAAGTTATTAATTTCACACACTGTTACCACTTGTGTAGGCTTACGCAAAGCAGATCACTAAAAAGATAATAAAAGTATGCCATAAATATATTTTACTGTTTTTATCACAATAAAAAATAATCAGTGCTGTAGTAACATAATGACTTGCACATTTTGATGATCATATTCCATGTTCACTTGTTCCAAGTTGCTGGTAAAATATTTATCACACTGATGATTTAATTCATGACATGCAGCACACAGTAGGTGGTGAATGCTTTAGCGATTTCAAAAGGCTTTGGATAGACAGGTATTGGATGATTTTGAATTTAATTGAAAATCTATTGTACATGGAATGACTGCGGATTTATCCCTGGATTTCACCACATGTTCAGTTCCTTCAGTATTTAGGCAGTTTTGTGCAGTGATATTATGCTCTCAATGATATTTCTTAGCTGTTTGGAATCTGCGTAATACATCAACATCATTGAATTTATGATTGAGGTTATCTAAAATTCATTTTAAGGAGTACCTTGCAGGAAACAGAGGGAGAGGAGGAACATCTCATAAATCAGCCTAAGGCTGGAAGAGATCAAAATCGCAGTGGTGAGAAGATAGGCGCGTTAAAGTCATGAGCCACATAGAAGCATATAATGTGGCCCCGGGGGTATACATTTAATATTGACAACAACATTAATGTACATGTATTCCTAGTTGCTGGCACTAACAGACCATGGTGTACTGATTTAGAATTTATGTGGCAATGAAGCAACTGTGCTAAGAACAGCAATTTCAATGTACCCATTGTCAGACTTTCAAACAGGACAAGACAATGAGTAAGAAATATCAACATAAATAGAACTAGAGATAAAAGGTACTGCAGATGCTGGAGAATCCGCGATAACAAGCATGGGGCTGGATGAACACAGCAGGTCAAGCAGCATCATAGGAGCAGGAAAACTTGACGTTTCGGGCCTAAACCCTT
>JAHRHZ010000289.1:24974661-25034499 GCA_024137785.1 Ginglymostoma cirratum | reverse complement strand
GGCTCCATCCCCGCCCCTTCGACTTGTCTGCCTCCTCTCCACCTATCCTCTCCTCTATCCGCCTCCCCCTCTCTCCCTATTTATTTCAGAACCCTCTTCCCCTCCCCCATTTCTGATGAAGGGCCTAGGCCCGAAACGTCAAGCTTTCCTGCTCCTATGATGCTGCTGGGCCTGCTGTGTTCATCCAGCTCCACACCTTGTTATCTTGGATTCTCCAGTATCTGCAGTACCTTTTATCTCTGACTGAACCTGAGTGTTGATTTAGTTAGGGAGGAGGCAGGACGTATGTTGGCAAAGGGAACCACTGTTTTTACTGGTTATGAGGGTTATTTCTGCTTCTCTTAGTCCAGAGAATTGAAAGAAGTAAAGGTTCCCAGCTGCCTTGTGTTGACACCAACTATTACTTTTAAAGTTAAACCACTTTTCACCTGATACAAATAGGTATGATGAGTGTGGCACACCCTTTGCTTCTTTGTCCTTCAAAAAAGCATTTGTGGTTTTACAATGTGTCAGGATTTGATTTGTCCAGTTAAACAGCTTCCTGCTGAAAACAGGCCAACAATTTCTGGATTTTTGTCCATTTCACAGATGAAACATGGAGCGACTATATTTGGAAATATCTATCTTCAAGAATATAAAAATTTGAAGAATAGCAAATAATATAAAAAGTTTAATAAAGAGGGAAAAATAGAAGTTGAGACAAAATGGCGGCAGAAATATCAAAACAGATAGAAAGAGTGTCTATAAATATTTTAAAAGAACAGCTAACTGAGGAGGGTGAGTGTTGGTTGGACAGAAAGTGGAGTACAGGTGGTGGTTCTTTGGGGAAAGATTGGCCAAGCTAGGTTTCTTTCAGCGGGAGTATAAAAGAGTAATAGGCAATTTGATTGAAATACGTAAAATCTTTAGGAGCCTTGACAGGGTGGATGTGGAAAGGATGTTTACTCTTACAGAAGAAAGTAAAGGTTGGAGTCACCATTTAAAACCAGAGGGTCAACCCCTGTTTAAGACAGATGAGGGGAATCCGTTTTTTCTCACAGAGGAACATGCAACTTTGGAAATCTCTTCCCAAATGGAGCCTTTGGATATTTTTAAGGCAGCAGTAGATGAATTTTTGAACAAGAAGGTGAAATGTGATCTGAGGTAGGTAAGATTGCGGAGTAATCAGGTCGGGTGTGCTGCTACTGAATGGTGGGTCAAAGCCAAGGGATTGAGTGCGTTACTCTTTCATTGAATTCATACGTATGTATCTCAAGTTTGATCCACTCACATCAGGGGGACTCAAAAAGTCAGAGTTTCTGGTCTAGGATTTCTCATTGCTTGGAGTGGTCAAAAGCTTTTCTAATTCTGATTTAAATGCTGTTTCTTGTTTCCGAATGAGTTTACTCTGACTGAAATATAACTCCCCTGAAAAGTATTTTCAAACACTTTAGTAATCAATACAATGAGAAATGCAGAAAAAAGATCTCATTGTGCAGTTGATTTCACAAAAAGAAATCATCAAATTCTTTGAGGCTATTAAATGACAAACAAAAACAAAAAGAAAATTACCAGAGGGCTCCTTGGCAAAAATCAATTTATGACCATTAGTTGTTGACCTTGATCTGAAAGCTACAACTGAAGCAATGGCAGAGACAGTCAGTTTTATTATGCTTTTCGCATCATCCATGAAACTGCACTCATTGCTGTTTGCAAAGGTCATGGACTCAGCCTGGTGATTGTTCATGCTTGTGAGTTTCCACTGATGCAGAATACAATAAACAGATGAAGCAAGATCTGACAACAGGCATCAGCATCAAATGATCCAACATTACGTCTAAAGAGTTCAGTGAGCTGTCACTTGGAGCCTGTACTAGTACGTACAGTAAGCAGGGAAACGACATTGCTGTTGTGGATGATAAATAATGTTACCTTGTCAAGCCAACTCAACTCCAAGGATATCCCTAAACAAAATCATAATGGCAGTTTCTACTCTAGCTAACAGGTTCTTCCGGCTCCTCTGTCACCACTAGTTACTCCTTTCTAGCTGTGCATTGTGGTTTCCCTGTCCTTTTTCTTGAGGCTCATTAGCTTCAACCTCCACGTGGATGTCGAAATATTGATCCTTACATGGAAAGAGATTAAATATGAAGATGTTTCTCATATTACGGAGGGTCAACTATCTTTGGATTAATGTAGGGAGTGCTGATTAAAATGAAGATGGACTTTAGGCATGTCTTGATTGTATAAAATAATTTTTAGTTTGTTGAATTAATTGTCCATTAAACATATTTGATTGGTGTTGATTTTAATTTATTCATCAGAATAAGGGCCTTAAAGGGTGAAGTCTTGTTCTTTGGCCATTGGGAAACTCAATTCTTGTAAAAGGTCTTTACAGAGATCATAACAAAATCTAATAAAAGCTTTCAAAAGGAACTTGTCAAAGTTCTTGTTGTTACTGATATGTCGCACTATGTGAAAGGTAAGTGGGGTGTTGGGTAATATATATCATACTTACAGAATTTCTTTTCTATCTCCAAATTGGTTGACAATTTTCCTGTTGCCTTTTTTTGAATCACATGCCTTTTGGTAGGTGCTTTGACTGCCTGTCCCAACACGATGATAGGGGACAGGCTCGATAGACCAATTAATCCTGTCCTGCCTATCATTATCAAACGCTTGCATTTCATTCATTGTTTTTCCGATTTGCTGGCTTGACTTTCTATGGCTGTTTCAGCTGATGTCTTTGTTCTCATTCACTTCTACTTCATTTGGTGCAGCTGTCTGTGCTGATATTACAGCCATGAGCTCAACTTTACAGTGTGTCAGTTTCAATTTTAAAAGATGACTGACTAGGATTTCCATTTAAAATTACTGGAGCAGAATAGCGTTTGATTCTCAATTCAGGTTCTGAGTTGTTTTGACTCTTTGTAAAGAAGTAATGAATGTGGAAATGCAAGTTTTTAATGATCAAAGTCAGTTGAGTTACAGGAGATACTTACCACCCATTTAGGCTCATATTTACTGCAATGAAAATGTCAAGAAAATGTATCTTTAATTTATCAGAAAACAAAACATATTTCTAATGTTCCAGAAAATCTCAATCAATCAATTAGCCACAGCTTTTTGGAATGCGTTTTTGAAACATAACTCAATTCCTCCAATATTTTGCCAGAAATGAAACAGGCGAACTACTATGAAAATGACCAAAAATCCGATAAGCTAACCAAATATTAAGAAGCAATGATTATCTTTGTAAGAAGCTTACTTACTTTTAAGACTCCACATCATGCACATAGTTCAGTTTCCATTTCAAATGGCAGCCAGGTAAGAAAGTAGGAATGTAGTTTAGGGTCTTGATGTAAGGTTCTGAAGCTTTAAGGACTCTTGTACAACAATTTGCAGTGATTGGGAGGTCTTTGTAACATGATTTCTGAAGAGTTGTCATGGATAACAAAATGGTACAGCAGGCTCAATCCCCTGAATGGTTTGCTCCTGTTTCTAAGTAATAATAGAGGCCTTTAAAGTAAACTGGAGCAATTGATACCCAGTCTTCACCTAATGCCTCCAACTATAGAGATCTTCACATGTCGACAATATTAAATTTAGAAAGCAATTTCCAGGCCATTACACTTATTCTAGGCTTTTTTAGTGCTTACTCTCAGAGAGCTAAGAGCTATTATTTGAGTGATGTTTTGTATTCAGCTTGTTTTTTTTTTAAAACGTAACATTTATCTACAGCTGTTCTTCAGCCATAAGCTGATGTATTTGTCACATAGGTTCCTGTGTTTCTGTTGCTTATAGAATAGGCATGAATCACATTTTTGAGTGACAGGTTTTTCCTGTTTTTCAGACACTTTCCACGTACACCTGAAACAAACCAAGTTTGATTTAATGTTCATAATGTGATACATTTATTTTTCTGTGATGCGGAGAAAAGGTAGAAATCACATATTCAATCTTAAGTTCCTTATTTCAACTCAGAGACTATGTTTCTTGACTCGGTCTTTACATTGAAGAATAAATGCACAATTTAGTTATTACATTGTGGTCATGGAGCAGACATGAGAAACCAATTTCTTATCAGTGGTTCTTCAGTGGGAAGTGATAATGACAATAAGACTGTAAGACCATCGGATATAGAAGCAGAGTTAGGCCATTCAGCCCTTTGAGACTGCTCTGCCATTTGATCATTGCTGATATGTTTCTTAATTTCTTTCTACCGGTAACCTTTGATCCTCTCACCAATCAAGAGTCTATCTATCGCTGTCTTAAATACACTCAATGACTTGGCCTCCACAACATTCTGCAGCAATGAGTTCCTTTGGCTGAAGAAATTTACTGATTCAGGGCAAAATTGAGAAGTTTTCTCAAAATCAAGAAACATATGTTTTCTTATTCTAACCATATTTTCCCACTTTTCCTATCATTGCTCATGTCACATTAGGGAAGGGAAAATTCCACCCATCATGCTTAGTTCAAATGGAGACCTGATGTCAACAAACCATGGCAACTATATCTCTAATGCTACTGGGTTTTAGATTGAGTCACTTCTGTGAAAATGCCATAAATGGTGAGAGATAAGCATATGTGCAAACAGAAAAGTCATTGATACAACCATGACTCAGCAATTAATCAACTATCAAATTAAATCATAATAAAAAAAATCCTAAATTGATTTATAGCTTGATTCCTGTTTTGTTGTATATGCTTTTATTTCATGTAAATATAGCAGAGTATCAGATTATGCATATTTGATGTCAATGTAATAGTATCTGTAATCCATTCACTAAATGCAATGCAGCAATTGTTTATATGTTCAATATATGCTGTGTATTTAAGCTTGAAAATATAGTTACCTCGTTGGAAACAATGACTGTTCTTTTGTAGCGGTCAGGGACTTAGAAGAGTGTAAAAACAGTCAGCAACAGCTTTGTGACCTTACATAGCTGCTTTGTCCTTCCTAGCTGTCGATCAGAAGGCAGAGAGCCAGCAATCCAGTTCTGACATGGATTCCCAAGCAGCAATTGAATGGAAAGTGTTGGAAAATGTGTGCCAGCAGTAACCTTTCAATTCATTTCAAAACCAATTGCAGATTAAACAGATTGTGCTGGAATCAACCAAATGGATCAAGAATTTAACAACTGGTAACAGGTTCAATGCATTGCCTGAGGACACAGCAGCCTATGAAAAGTCCTGGAACTTCAGAGACCACTCACAGAATTGTAAATATTGTTGGTTTTGGAGGGAGCAGATGTATCAGGTTCTGAAGAAGAGTTATACTGGACCCGAAATGTTAACTCTGTTTGTCTCTCCACAGGTGCTGTCAGATCTGCTAATATGCTCTAGCACATTCTGTATATAAATATAAGCATTTTTTTTTCTTGTAGAGTGGTGTATATGTTTCAAGTATATCTAGAAACATCCTTTACTGCAATCCATCCAGCTTCTTACTTGCCTGATCTAAAAATGCCACGGTTTAATAGGCTAAAGTATTCTTTACTAGAGAGATCTGATTCATTTTATTGAGTCAAGGAGGAAACTGCAGAGTTCTCAATAGCTCTCCTTTGTTGTTCAGGATGTTTCGAATGATCATGTGTTTAATCGTTTCACGAGAAACATTGTAGCAGTTTTAATTGATTTGGCTAGTTGCAGTGGTTAGTGGGCTCTTGGACCTCACTAGTGGCTGATGACATTGTTTAACAATATCAGCAACATCTTTGCAATGTCGCTCGCATTGTGTTACAATTATGAGGTTTATAAAACTGTTACGCTTGGGATTGTGTCTTAAACTTAGGGTAAAATCAAAGGAGTTGCGAGGCTAGTTCTGAAGTCTGCCAACAGCAAGTCTGGGTGTTTTTTTTAAGATTAAACGAGATGTAAATATTTTACTGGGAAGAAAATGCTTGAAGGCCCGTATCATTTACATCACTGTAGACTATGGGAAGGGTATGTAAAAAGCCATTGTCATTTTAGGTTAAAGGCTTTCCTAAACTATACTTGAAGGGGAGGTGGTGGGTGTAGTAGCAATGTCCCTACACTTGTTATCCAGAGACCCTGGCTAATAGTCTCGGACATTGCTTTGAACTCCACCATTTCAGACGGTGAAATTTGAATTCCATAAAAATCTGGAATAAAAAGCTAGCTTAATGTGATAATGTAACCACTGTCAATTGTTGTAAAAGCCCATCTGGTACGCTAATGTTCTTTAGGATAATAAATCTGCATCTGATCTAACACTCAGTCTGCCCTCCATGTAACTCCAGGCCCACAGCAATATGATTGACTTGTAACTGCTTTCCGGGCAATTAGATATGGTTGTCAAATTCTAGTCTAGCTGGTGATATGTCCTGTCACAGAAATAAAACAAGAAAACAGTTGGGATATCTGCCAGTATCCGGGACAGAAGGATGATTTGTCCTGGATGATGTTGAGCTTGAGTGTTGTTGAAGCTGTGCTCATTCAAGCAAATGGAGTCACAGTCCTGATTTGTTCCTTTTTGATAATGCTCAGGGTCTGGGGAGAAGTGAGTTAATCCCTGCAGGATTCCTAGCCTCTGACCTATTATTACACAGTATTTACATTGCTTGCCCAGTTTAGTAAGTGGTCAATAGTAACTCCCAGGATGTTGCGAATCAGGAATTCAGTTATGATTGAGTGTTAAGGGGAACTAGTTAGATCCTTTCTTGTTGAAGATAGTTATTACTTGGCTAGAAATGTTACATGATGCTTATCAGCCCAAGCTTGAATACTATTCAGACCACGCAGCATATGGTCCTGGGCTGTTTCAGCATTTGAGGTGTCACATATAATGCTGACCATTGTGCAATCATCAATAAACATCCCCACATCCAACATTAGGATGGAAGGAAGGCCATTGATGAAGGAATTGAAGATAGTTAGGCCTAGGACACTACTCTGAGGAACTCCTACTGAAATGTTATGCGGTCAAGATTATCGACATCCAGCAACCATTACTATCTTCTTTCCTAATAGGTACGGCTCCAACAAGTCCCCACTGATTGCAGTTTTGCTGTAGCCACTTGATGCCACATTTAGTCAAATGCTGCCTTGCTATCAAGGCAGTCACTCTCACTTCACTTCTGGAATACACTTCATTTGTGCATATATGTAGGCTGAGGCTGTACTGAGGTCAGGAATGATTATCCTTCTCAAATTCAAACTGAGCATCATTAAGCTGGTATAACAAGGTATAGAACTGGATGAACTCAGCAGGCCAAGCAGCATCAGAGGAGCAGGAAAGCTGACATTTCGGGCCTAGAGAAGGGCCTAGGCCCGAAACGTCAGCTTTCCTGCTCCTCTGATGGTGCTTGGCTTGCTGTGTTCATCCCCCTCTACACCTTGTTATCTCAAGATTCTCCAGCATCTGCAGTTCCTACTATCATTAAGCTGGTTATTGGTTGACAAGTGTTGATTGATTGGGACTGCCAAGGCTGCCTATGAACTGCCCAGCAAAATCCTAAAGCTAAAAAAAAGGCTGCTTTTTATTTCAGCCTGTTGGTATAAGCCATTTTAGGATTTGTCTTGCTTGATTGATCTCCCAAGTTATCATTATCACAATGGTGTGTCTAACAAGCGAGCATTTTGAGGGACAGTTTCAAGTACTTGTAGAATTAAGTATTTGTTTACTTGACAGATTATTAATCTAACTGAAATGGTTTCTTTCATAAGGGATTAGTTAAAAGTATTTCAATGTATTGAATGTTTCTGAATCAGTGATGTATTTAATTTTTATAGCATCATCAATACATAGACAACTTTATTTCCTGCTGCCATACCTCCTGAAGCTTGTCTATAATGGACAAAAGGTACATTTGCACTGTGAGGGAAGATGTGTTGGGGGTATGAGTTGAAAAGAGTCAAAACTGACTTTGCACGGGAACTATAAAGGGCCATGGGGATGACTGGGAACAGAAGGTGGCATTGGGCATATAAAGGGCGAAGGGGGAAAGAACAGATTGATGTGGAATAGACTAAAGGGCACGGAGGGCATGAGCAATTTGGCAAGGACAGTGTGGGGACTTTGTGGGGTTTGGTGGCAGGTATGGGGTATGGTGAGTGAGGTGTAAGATCAGGAGGATTGCTTTTTTGTTTTAATCTGATTTTTAAAATCTTTGCATTCTGTGCCTGAATCTCCAGACTGGCATTCCAATCTGCCTGGCTCAGGAACCATCAACCTCTTCTGCTCTTTCTAAATCATTTGGCCCAACTATCAGTTTAGCCCACCCCCGCACCCCCATACCTCATCAAATGGAGAAAACCTGGGAAGCGGAGGGGAGCATTTTGAAAAGTTGGGTTTATGAAGTAAGGATTTTCTCCCCTCCCGACTGCCTATCTTACACACCTGATCCAGGAATGAAAATCAAGGTTTAAATCTCAGCTAGGCTTCAAAGTAAGATTTTTTTTTGATCATTTTCTCTAAATACATTCAGCAGTGATATTTACAATTATTCAATAATGTGTAAGTTAAGGTTAAATGTCTGGAGGAGCAATTCCTCAGCTTCCACCTAGGTACCTTACAGCCTTCAGGGCTCAACAGTTTCAGAACATGAATGTCCTTGTCCATGTTCGTTGACCATACCCAATCCCCCAACACCCCTGGGTCCTGTTTTATATGGGTTGCTCCCAGCAATCCTTTTTCTACTAATCACACTTCTCATGAGCACCCTACACAGCATTTAGCTCCCTCTCGGCTTACAATTAGCAATGACTTTGTTTGCCAGTCTTCTTCTCTCTGTCTCTTTTGCCACCATCTCTGTGCATTCTATTCACTCTTTTGTTCTACCTCTCCCTTTGTCATCACAACAAATGCCAGTTTTTCCCAGGTCCAGTTCTGATGAAGGATCACTAAACTGAATGTGTTAACTCTGTTTCTCAATCTGCATACAGTGCCAGGCCAATTGAGATTCTCCATCACTTTCTGGGTATTAAATGACTGTTGTTGCGATTATCTAGTAACTCAAATATGTTTGCATTGCTTTCACTGCATAAAATTACAGACAATGGGAATGGGTTGTCATTACAAATATGTTACGATTCCCCCAAGTCAATTTTGCAACAATTAAGATTGTTGACTGTAGAAGGTTGGTAAATATTTAAACAAACACAAAGTATGAAGCAACTTCTTTCTGAAAGACTATAAATTAAGTATAAGATGAAATATTTTATCTGATGCTTTTGCATCACCCAGAAGCTAGACATAGCACAGATTTTAAATTGCAATCAATTTAAAGAGGAGCCAACTTCAGAAATACATGTCAGAATATTAGAAACACTGTTTTTAAAATGAAGACCATTTTGCTTGTTTTCTTACATACATGATGTTAGAAAAATATATATTTGGCATAAAATAACACCAGAATAATATAATTAGTGGGTATTTATAGGCTACTGGTTTTTTTTATATGTTCTATTTGCCATGGGAAAGTAAGTTTTGACTTTTCACCAAAGCTTTGCAAAAGCCTGGTTTGGCCACATCTGGAGTATTGTGTCCAGTTCTGGTCGCCTCATTACAGGAAAGATGTGGAGGCGTTGGAAAAGGTACGGAGGAGATTTACCAGAATGTTGCCTGGAATAACGGCAAGGTCTTACGAGCAAAGGTTGAGAGAGCTAGAGCTTTTCTCTTTAGAACGACGAAGGATGAGAGGTGACTTGATAGACGTGTACAAAATGATCAGAGGTATAGATTGAGTAGACAGCCAGAGACTTTTTCCTCAGGTGGAGGTAACTATTACAAGGGGGCGTAGTTTTAAAGTGAGTGGAGGTAGATACAGGGGAGACATCAGAGGTAGATTCTTTACTCAGAGAGTGGTAGGGGTGGAGAGGGTAGTGGAGTTGGCCTCATTACAGGCATTTAAGTGGCTATTAGATAGGCATATGGATGATAGTATAAGGTAGGGATGGAGGTTAGATAGACCTTAGGATTAGGGTAAAAGTTCAACACAACATTGTGGGCCGAAGGGCCTGTACTGTGCTGTACTGTTCTATGTTCTATGTTCTAATGAAATATATGATCCATTGTTCTAAGTTTGTGAGTTTTTCATCAAATAACATTCAATTTATATTCATTACACATTGAAAGTAGAAAATCCTCTGTGAATGTAAAGTTACATGAGTAATTGACTACAATAAGTCAGTGTTAAATAAAAATAAAATAACTTTGGATGTTGGAAATCATAAATAAAACAGTAGTTGCTGGAAAACACTCAGCAGATCTGGCAGCATCTGTGGTGAGTAAGCAGAGTTAATGTTTTGAAACAATGTATGGGGGTTGGGGGAAGGACATAGGAGAAGATACTCGGGGCCTAAAATAATTAAACTTGATATTGAGTCCAGAAAGTTGCAGGGAAGGCCGAAAATGAGACGCTGTTCTTACAGCTTGCATTGAGCTTTTCTGTAGCAGTGCAGCAACCCTGAGACAGAGATTTTGGCCAGAGAACATGGTGGTGTGTTGAAGTGGCAGACAGCATGAAACTCAGGGTCATTTTTGCATTCAGAATATAAGTGTTCTGCAAAGTGGTCACCCAATCTGTGTTTGTCTCCTCAATGTACAGCCGACAATATTATGAGCAGCGAATACAGTGGACTAGATTGAGTGAAGTGCAAGTAAATCACTGTTTTAACTGGAAGGCGTGTCTGGGACCTTGGATGGTGACGGCAGGAGTAAATGGGCAGTTGTTACACCTTCTGTACGGAAAGGTGCCAAGGGAGTGTGGCGAGCTGTTGGGAGTGGACCAAGGTGTCCCAGAGGGAACATTCCCTGCCAAAAGCTTACAAGGGAGGGGAGGGGGATGTGTGTCTGGTAGTGGCATCCTGCTGGAGGTGGCAGAAATGGCTGCTAAGGATCCAATGGATGTAGATGGTGGTGGGAAGGTAGGTGAAGACAAGGGGGGCTCCTATCGCTGTTGTGGGAAGGAAGAGAGGGACAAAGTGCAGGAGATAGGTTGGAAATGGCTGAGGGCACTGTCAACTACTGTGGTGGAGAATCCTCAATTGTGGACATTTCAGAGACCCCTTTGTAGAAGGATCAGAAGAAATGGAGACGGAGAAACTGGAAGAATGGAATAGAGTATTTACAGGAAGCAGGGTGTGAAGATGTATAATCCAGGTAACTATCGGAGTCATTGAGTTTCTGGTGGATATTGGTGGCCAGCCTATCACCAGAAATGGAAACAGATGTTGAGGAAGCGAAGGAAGGAATCAGAGAAGGACCAGGTGAAGGTAAGAGTGGGGTGGAAATTGGACGAGAGAGGAAAGCAACACCAATGATGTCATTAAGGTACGGGAGAAAGCATTGTTGGGGCCCGAGTATGACTGGAACAAGGAATGTTCCATGTACTCCACAAAGAGACAGGCGTAACTGGTGCCCAGGTGGGTACCCATGGCCACCTTTTTAGTCTGAAGAAAGTGAGAGGAGTTTAACAGAGATGAGCTTGGCCAGGCAGGGGAGGGTAGTAGTAGTCGGGGGTGGTTCAGGCCTTTTTTCGAGGAAGAAGCAAAGAGCCTGAGACATTCCTGTTGGGGACTGGGCATGTAAAGGAATTGCACAGCTATTGTGAAGATGATCTGGTTGGAGTCCGCAAACTGGAAATTCTGAAAATGACGTAAAAAGTCAGAGGAATCACAGATGTAAGTGGGAAGGGGCTGGACAAGGGGAGAAAAAAATGAGTCAAGTTAGGAAGAGATGAGTTCTGTGGAGCAAAAGTAGGCTGAAACAACAAGTCTACTGGGGCAGTCCTGTCTGTAGATTTTAGGAAGGAGGTAGAAGCAAGCTGTGCAGCGTTGGGAGACTATGTACTTAGAGGCAGTGGGGGGTAGGTGGGGGGTTGGTGGGGAGCTGGTGGGGGAGAGATCACTAGATGAAATGAGGTTAGTGACCATTGCGGACGCAATAACCTGTTGTTGAATGGTAGGGTCATGGTTCAGGGGTCGATAGGAGGAGGTATCTGAAAGCTGGCACTCCATAATAGAGGTAAGTCTACTGAACAGCACCAGCCTGGTCAGTAGGCTTAATGACAAAGCCAGGGATGGATTTGAGGGCACAGAGTGTAATCAGTTCAGAGGGAAATAGGTTCGAATGGATAAGAGGGGGTAGTCAGTTCCTCATGTTCCATTACAATTGATGTAAAACACAATCAGATAAAGTGTTAAATGGACTGCTGATTCACCATCAACCTAATTCATTCTATTCTTATGAATCAGGTGCAGCCCCCTGGAGTCTGCTAGAATTACCTTGATAACATGACAGTGAAATTCCAGTGATGATATATAAATATTAACAGATTCACTTTTATACACATAAGTGATGGTGGGGCATTACATTTATTATTTTTCTTAAACACATCAGGACTTAACTGTTTACAAAGACCTGCGTAAAACACAAAATTTATAAATCTGCAGTTAAGAGCATTAAGCTTGTCAAAGAGACAAGTGAATCTACAATAACTGATTTGATCAGGCTCAGATTATTCCAATCAACCTGATCACTTTTTAAAAATTTTCTTTCGATAGGATGCAGTGTATTTAAATTTATGATGATCTGAGCATATGGGTTTGATTATGTAGAGCACCACAACAGCCCTGTGACTATTGTTTCTCACAATTAAATTTTCCTCTATCTCACCAATATTTACTGACATTGTGACTGGGGCAGTTAAGATAGTTGGAGTGCACCCTCTGTGCACAAGAACTTATTTTACAGACTGCATTGATTGACTGCATTATGGGTAGAGTTACTCAAGGATCCTTAAAGAGCATTGTAAAAGTAAATGGCTGTATAGGGTGGATAGACTGTGATATTTCTTGATCCTTTAGAAAGGCCAATAATATTTAAAAAGTAATTGCCAACCATTCTAAAAGCTGTACAGTATGTCTGATATACGACTCTAGCTCCACACCAAAACATTTGACTCTTTAAGATTGTCCTCTGACGTAGCCTAACAAGTTGAGTCATAACAAAACTACTCAAGAAAGCAGAAAAACGAGGAAATACCAGTCACAATTTACAGTTATAGAAGAAGTTTCTGTAGGGGCAGTCCAAATTTGAGACTCAGACAAAACATTTAAGAGCTTCATCAGTAAAGTTAAAAATCTTTCCAGGCAAGGGGGAAGCTTTATATTAGTTGTGTAAAGGAGTAGACTGGGAAGGGAGAAGGAAAAGGGAGGAAATAGCATTCACAGTGAGGGACACTGCCATCATGAGGCACCGAAGGACATGGCTGCAGTAGAGAAGTCAAGGGTAATTAGATGTATATTGAGTCACAGCATCAAGAACATAGTGGAGCAGATTTAGGTAATTTAGAGACAGAGTCTGATAGAGAAAGTACAGATGAATTTTAAAGACTAGATCGGGTAATGTAGAATTTAAATTGTGGATGTGGTGGGAAGATTTAATAAGGTCACAGCCACATGAATATATTTCTAAAATTTGGGAAAGAGATCTGCATTTCATTTTAGGCTGTGAAAAGTTTGAAAGTATCCATTTTACCCGTGATAAAGCAAGAAATCTCCATCTAGACCGCAGAGTGGAGTCTAAAGATAGATACAGTATTGAAATTGAACAAGATTTAAAGCTTTAAAAGGAAAGTATTAATGTTGCCACTTTATACAATCAGAAGCAATTATAATACCAAATACTTCAAAGCTTGTGAAACAGAGATGAGAAAAAAACATTGCCATTTAAAAAAAAATCTTCCCAAGAAAGATATTAAAATAACATTAATTTTCTGCAGGATTTAAAGACTAAAGCCAGAAATACAGCAGTATTTAGATTGTGCAGATTTTAAAATACTCTTAAAGGAACAAGAATAATCACATTAAGTATGGTTGGAGAAATAATACTATGGAAAGATTTAATAACTGTGATGGGTCAAATTGAACACATGTTTGAACATGTTGGAGGAGAGAAATCTCAAGATACAGAACTGCTATAAAATTGAAGACTAGATCAGAAGCTGAACAATTAAATATACTATTTCATTCAATAGGACTTATAGCTGAAGACATTATAAATAATCAAAATACAACAGAAGGCACAGGTGCTTTTGAAGAAGTTATTGAAGCTTTTGATATACAATTTAATCTTGAGAAGAAACAAAATTCTTGAAAAAGCAAGATTTGACAGAAGTGTTCATCAATCAGGGAGTTTGTAGACTTATTGAAAACTGTCATTATTGAGCATTGAAATCAGTATTCATAAGCGACAAAATTGTTGTTGGAATTTTTGATGAATCTTTATCAGATTTATTGCAGCCAAGGAAGACTTGAATGTGGGGTAAAGAGACCTATTCAAATTATGCTGGAAGCACAAGGAAAGTGTTATAGACACATCTTGAGAGGAGGTAAACAAGCTCACTACAGAAAAGAAAAAAAACAGAATCTATCCACTTTATTACATATAAACATCCCACACAACTATATGCCATGCCAACAGAAAGAGGTAGCAGCAGTGCTGTGAAACAGAAAGAAAGCCTCACAATACAAGTAGCAAACAGCATTGACAGAAGAATGGTATATCTGTAAAGCTATAGATCACTTCTGAAGATGTGCATGAGTAGGGCAGTTTCAGAGCAGCAAGCAGCCAATGTTATCGATGTTAATTTAGGTGAACACCAGCATGAGGAGAAAAGAAAATCAATAAATTCCCAGATGAAATTGGTGATCCAAACAATTTGAGTTTGACAGAATCTATTTACATCAAAATGCAACTCATTAATTTTATGCTTGATGCAGAGGCAAGTGTCACTGTCTTATCAGATCAAACGCCATGGTTGGATGAACAGAAGTTTTAATTTCCAGAGTTGAAACTACATGGTCCGGGGGAATAACTCTTAAGATTAAGTATATTTTACAAGTAGTGTGCAACACAAAGAGCGTAAGAGAGTCGAGAATGTATATGAAATTCATAATTAACAATTCTCAATCTTTTCAGCCTGCAGACTTGTCTTGAACTCAACTTCATTGTATTAGCAAAAGTTCAAGTACTTCCAAGTGAACACATGGTCCGCAAAGAGACTAGTGTTGACCAACAGGTTATCTATTTTGGACTGAAAAAAGATAGATCAGGGTGTTTTCTTAACGACATGAAGTTAAACACAATGAATGCCCAAAGACACTTGGAGTTCAGGTGTATAGATCTTCAAACTGTCACAAACGGATGCAGAAAATAATCAAGAAAGCTAACAGAATGCTGTTCTTTATATCGAGAGGACTGGAGCATAAGGAAACAGAAGTTATGTTGCAATTATGCAAAACCCTAGTTAGAACCCACTTATAGTACTCTGAGCAGATCTGGGCACCACACCTAAGGAAGGATTCCTTAGCCTTCGAGATAGTAAGTTTACAAGGCCTATTTCCTCCAGTACTCAGAAGATTTAGGGGTAATCTGATCAAAGTCTTCAAGATATTAACGAGAAAAAGATAGATAGATACATAGACAGATAGATAGAAAGGAGAGAAAAGGTGGATAGATAAACTATTTCCATTGGCTTGGGAGTTTAGAACTAGGGGCATAATATGAGAATTTGGGCCATATCATTCTGGAGAGATGTTAGGAAGGACTTATAAACACAAATGGTGGCAGATGTTTGGAACTCTCTTCTACAAATGACAGTGGTTGCAGGATAAGTTGTTAGTTTGAAATCTGAGATAAATAAATTTTTGTCAAGCAAAGATACTAAGGGGCATGAGTCAAAAACAGGTATATGGAGTTAGGCCACAGAGAACCACAATTTCATTGAATAGTGGAACAGGCTTGAGGGCTGAATAACCTACTCCTGTTCCTATGTTCCTATGTAATCTAGTGTCTTTACCTGGACTGGCCTATGTATGATTCCAGACCCACAGCAACGTGACTGACTCTTAACTGCCCTCTGAAATGGCCTATCAAGCCTCTGCATTCAAGGGCAATTAGGGATGGGCAACAAATTCTGGCCTTGCCACTGATGTCTGCATCCAATGAAAGCATAAAGAAAAGTCCTATCCCTGATATAACAAGGTATAGAGCTGGATGAACACAGCAGGCCAAGCAGCATCAGAGGAGTAGGAAAGCTGACTTTTCGTGCCTAGACCCATCTTTGGAAATGGGGGAGGGGAAGGGGGTTCTGAAATAAATAGGGAGAGAGGGGGAGGCGGATAGAAGATGGATAGAGGAGAAGATAGGTGGAGAGGAGACAGACCGGTCCTTTCCCTACTATTTCTTCATCTCTGCCTTATCACACCCTGTATTTGCAGTTTTTTAGAGAAAATCTCATTATTTCCTTTTGTATTTTCTGAGTTTTTTGTGTTCCTATCATGCTTATACTTAGAAATCTGCCTTTTTCCACTTTCTCACAATCTACAGCCATAAACATGGATCTACTGACTTACTGAAATTATCCATCAGATAGTCAGTGTTGGAGGCATATAGGTTTACCAGACTGGTTCCTCGGATGGCAGAACTGATGGATGAAGACAGCCTACATTCACTGAAGTTTAGAAGAATGAAGGGGGGAATTGCATAGAAACCTCTCAAATTCTGACAGGACTGGACAGAGTAGATGCAGGAAGGATGTTCCTGGTGACTGGGGAGTTAAAATCCAGGAGTTACAGTTTAAAGAAATGGGGTAGCCCATTCAGGAGTGAGATGAGGAGAAATTTCTTCACTAGAGAGTGATGAGACTGTGGAACTTCCTACCACAGAAATCTGATGAGGTCAAAACATTTTAATGTTTTCAAGAAGGAGTTAGCTATAGATCTTAGGGCCAAAAGGATTAAAGGTTAAGAGGAAGAAAGCAGATACAGGGTACTGATCATATTGAATGGCAAAGCAATCTCAAAGGGCTGAATCACCTATTCCTGTGTCTGCTTCCTGTGTTTCTACGTTTGAAGGAACAACTAGTAAAATATAATATTGGGTTTACTAGATTTATGATTACACCAAAAGGAAAACACCTACTGTGATTACTTACATTGGCAGAAGAGCATTGTTTCACACAATTATAAGAAGAAAGTCACAGTTTTTTACTGGACTGGTAGAAATATTTTCCACTCTTATTATCACTTAAGAAAATGTAGAAGTCAAAAATCAGCAACGTTTGCCCAAAGAAGCAAAAACTGAGAACAAGAATGACCAGTCGAACTCACTTGAGCATGTTAAGGAAACTTGACTGAAGCTGCTTAGATAGTTGGATGGTACAATGAATATGCTGATATAGCAGATTTAACTTTATTGCCAGATGATCCAGTACAAGTTCAATGGCACCATTTCAATCTTTATCTTTCAAAGACAAATGATAAGCACCAGTGACACAGATAACGCTCAGTAATTTGCAATCTTCCAGCAATGTGACTGAGAATGTGAAAGCGACTAGTTCACCAGGAAGACATCCATCGTGGGTGGGTTAGTGGGGAAATGATCCTCTGCGAAGTGAATTCAGGAAAGTGAGGTCCTCCCAGATCAGGTAATGGATCAACTAAGTTTTGCAGGAATAACATCGTCCATGAAGTACATCAAGGAGATAAAAGACCCTCCACTGGAGGAATGTTTAAAAAGAAATCAGAATCAAGATCAACAGTCTTCAAGCCAAAGACCTACAAATGTTCCATGACTGAGGGCACACATTCTGGAAGAATTTGTGAAACCTCAAAAATGTTTGACTTCACAAAATTCTTAGTTTTGGGTAGAAAAGCGTCAACGTAAGACTAGTTATATACCTGAATATAGAAGTGTTCACTACACAAAAATAAAAGCTTGGGTGTTGGGGATGGGGGAAGCTGTTGTATAAGATAAGGGTTCTGAAAAGGTTAATATTAAAGACTACATTAGCCTCCACCCACCCTGGTAATATTGTACTATTGGTGTTGGTTGGGGGAAGGAAGAGTGTGGCTTGAGATGCCAATGGGGTCAGTAGTATCCCTTGCTCCTAATATTCTTAGGAATTGTATCATCTCGCCAATGTAACCTCTACCTATTGCTATCAGACAATAAACTGTCATTTGTTGATAAGTGGGTTCTTCTTTCTGAAGAAGGGTCTAGGCCTGAAACGTCAGCTTTCCTGCTCCTCTGATGCTGCTTGGCCTGCTATGTTCATCCAGCTCTACACCTTGTTATCTCTATTTGTTGATAAGTGCCTGTTATTATGAAGACTCACTAGTAGTTCATTCTCTACCAGTATAGAAAGATTGGTGGCAACGCACTAGCCTAATCAGTAACCAATTGTGGTTAGTTTTGTAGTACAGACAACAGTATCGCCTAAATTTTTATGTCTGTTTGCAATGGCTTGTTGCTTCCCTTGATAATTACTTACACATCCTAACAACATTTTGTTATGCTTTCACTAACTATCTAAACTTTATCAGGATACACATTCACACATTAAAATTATAACTTACGGTTGAAAATATTATCAGTACTCACCATTTCAAAAGGCTTCAGATATAAAACTATTGCAACGAAAGCATGGTTAAACTGACATCTCAGCTGAGCTTCAGGGTGGGCATGTCAGATAGTAACGCACTGTGTACCCAGTGGCAGTGCATTGACATTGGATACCAGCTCAGATAATTCAGTGGGAATGAGATACAAGTGCTAACTATTCTGACCAACGTATCAGTCAGCAATTTTGTACATATATACATTTATCGGTGTTGTAGCACTAACTGGGCACAACTGTTTTTGCCATTTCCATCCTTTCTCTGGATTCCATCTCCTTTACTGCCAGAAAATTACTGTACAATTCTGTGTATATCTTTTTTACTCTTCAACTTTAATGTTCATTATTTTGGATGGGGTGATGATCGCAAGATCTAAATAAATGTTGAAACAATATGAAATTAAAAAGCAAGCACAAATAGATGAAAAGTAGTTCCAAAATTTAAGGATGAACTGGAGCTTTAATAGGACAGAGGAAATTCACATACATCGGTACTTAAAACACAAGTTTGGTAGAAAGCAGTCAGTCTGCTATTTACCACCTTTTTATCATAGAATCTTATATCACAGAGGAGGCCATTCAGCTCACTGTGTCTGTTCTGGCACTTTGGAAGAAATGTCCAATAGTTCCATTCTTTTTCTCCACATTCATGTCTTTAGAAGTACATATGCAATATCCCTTTGTAAGTTACCACTGAATTGGCTTCCACCAGCCATCCTGGCAGTGATTCCAAACCTAGATGTAGGGTTGAATTGTAATAGCCCGCCATTAACACTGGCAGATAAGAAATAAAATTTTTGATTTGAAATGCTGTTGTATGCTTTAAAACCAGCACTTTTAATTTTCCTGATTATTAGTACAGTAAGAAAAATAATTTTGAAATGAAAATGCATGAATTATGCTTTTTAAAAAATAAAAGAGAAACTGGTGAGAAGGTTTAAGTACTAATTCTATCCTGGAATTCAGGTGACAAATATGAAATAATCACACTTTGATTTCATAATGTGTACGTATAATTGTCCTCTAATTTGCTTTATTCATGAAAGTTCTTTAAGGTTCATTCAGAGCAGTGGATAAGGGATACAATGAAAAATATTCTGTTTAAAACCAGTTGCAGTCCCTCGATCTGGACATTTTCTGTTTCACTTGGCTTTCTATAAACAAAGAGTGGATTTATCACAAGATGTGAAATGGATGTGTACAATTATAACACCAGGTAGCATAACTGACAAGCAAAGAGTAGGAGCAAGACAACTATTTAATCACACATGCTTTCTGACAAGCTTATTAAATCAATCAAAATGTGGGATAATCCTTGAAGGTCTATTAGTTTGGCTGATTTATATTGAAAATGTAATGCCTGTGAAGGTATAGTGATAAATATTTCCGTGAGTAATTAACCATTAGAATCAGAAAGCAGAAACAGTCGCCTCCAAAAAATGAAATCCCAGAAAATTAAACAATCCTATGGCAGAAATACTTCTGACATGTCATTTTAGATTAACAGCTTTTGCAACGAATCACATCTGCCCAGAAAACACTGTGTGTTATACATTAAGATGGCAATTCTTCACTAACCCCATAGTATCTTAAAATAAACTAAGCAAATGTCAAAAAATCTGCAGTTCAGAAACTATTTCAAAAATATATTGGTAATTATACATGAAGTCCTCTCATCCTCCTCCTTAAACATTGCAGCACACCCCAGAGAGTATTCCGACATATTCAAAATGCTAAATTTTGGATATGTCCTCTGCAGC
The DNA here is from genome assembly GCA_024137785.1 of Ginglymostoma cirratum. NCBI lineage: Eukaryota > Metazoa > Chordata > Chondrichthyes > Orectolobiformes > Ginglymostomatidae > Ginglymostoma > Ginglymostoma cirratum. The sequence continues at coordinate 25,014,329 of JAHRHZ010000289.1, read as the reverse complement.
AGCCTTTCATTACTCATGCACATTTTCACAACAGTTGAATTCCCATTCAGACAGGTGACCACCCACTGTCAAAGCCTGATGGAACAATTTTCATGTAAACAAGAGGTTAATGAGAGAGATAGCAGGAACTGCAGATGCTGGAGAATCTGAGATAACAAGGTGTAGAGGTGGATGAACACAGCAGGCCAAGCAGCATCAGAGGAACAGGAAAGCTGACATTTCGGGCCTAGACCCTTCCCATTTCTGAAGAAGGGTCTAGGCCCAAAACGTCAGCTTTCCTGCTCCTCTGATGCTGCTTGGCCTGCTGTGTTCATCCCAGCTCTACACCTTGTTATCTCAGGTTAATGAGAGAGTTTACCCAACTAAGCACTAAATGGTATTACGTTGTGCATCCCTTCTCCTTTTGCTTCACCATTTGGCCTCTGTCACCTGTGCCACATTCTGTTGAATTTGCTCACATTTTCTCTTGCATCACCTCTTTTCTTGCATTTAAGATTTCTTAGAGTTCTTCTCTTTGACTCAGCTTTTGGCCTCATAGCCCTTCACCCAGCCCACCTCAAACACCAGTGATCTGTCTCAGTTTCCATTTTTCTCATGTCTCTTATTCCCTAGACATATCACGAGTTGCCGGAACCTAGAGTTAAATGCTCAAGAAAGGGGCACCTCCTGCTCTCACTGGTATTTTACCAGTGTTGTGAGGGTCATTGTCACCCAGGGAAACAAACAGGTTAAATCCATTTGGCCTCAAAGTGTGCTCCTGATTCGCAGTTCATCTGTAACCCATGGCTGACCCCCTGGCAGCAACACCTGTCTTTGTGACTATGGTATTGCTGCTCTGAAGCTGTTGCCTCTGCCCATTTCCTCTCCCTCAACCCCTACCAATCTCAGGTGTTTTAGTCTCCAGTCGCACTCATTAAAAGAACCTTGCGTTGTCTTTGAGAGCCTTGGGAATACTCTGACTTGGTTCTGCAGCTTCAGCAGGTGAGCATTGCCCTGAATTTGCCACGCTGCCCTCATTTGTTTGGGCCAGAAGCTGCAGAAGATGGGTAGCCATCTTTAATTAGCCATTGCCAGTTAACTGCTAGATCTGTGTCCATACCACTTTCCCTTTGCTTTCAATCCCCACAGTGGGATTGTCTTTCTTAATGAAAACAATCAGCCCAATGTTTTGGTTCAAAGATCAAACTGTCGTTACCATTTGTTAAAGTTAGAAGAACAAGAAGTTTATGCAGATCCAGAAACTGGGAAAAGAGCAATGGAAGAAAAAAAACTGATCCAGAAGGCTGCAAACAAGTGCTTAATGCAGTTGCCATGCAGTATCAATATGAAAGATAATTCAAAAGTTGTTCTGACTTCCACACAAGTGAATAACATAGCGTATGAATTTCAGTGTCAGTGTGAGGCCGGGTATGTGGGCTATATGTTGCAGTGACTGAAGGGCTGTATCAAACAGCTTTGTCTGTTTACAATTTGCAGAATACTGCATAGCCAACCATTTCATGCTTGTAAATACAATAACAGAAACTTTTGATGTGATTCTGCAATAGGACAATTGTACTTGCTAACAATCCCAATTTTCCTATGAATTATGCAAACCACCAAGGTAAGACTATCAGTTGGGCTTGCAGTGTGGCTCCCTATTGCATGCTGGAAGACACATATGTTCACACACAAAGCTCTGTGCCTCACAAAAAGAAACATGTCCATACATTGTAGTTTTTCAATTAAACAATATCTTTGACAGACATATCCTTGTGCAATTCCCATTGCAATGTCCTATCCAATCAAAATTGATGTTTGTGGTTTGACTTTAACTAAAGCCTGGTAGTATAAACCCGCGGACAAGGGAGGGGCAGTCGTAGTATGGCGCACTGACCTCTACGTTGCTGAGGCCAGGCGCCAACTCTCTGAAACCTCCTCCTAACGCTCCCTGGATCATGACCCCACCCCCGAACACCAAACCATCATCTCCCAAACCATCCACAACCTCATCACCTCAGGTGACCTCCCACCCACCGCCTCCAACCTCATCGTTCCCCAACCCCGCACCGCCCGCTTCTATCTCCTCCCCAAAATCCACAAACCTGAATGCCCTGGTCGACCCATTGTCTCCGCCTGCTCCTGCCCCACCGAACTCATCTCCACCTACCGAGACTCCATTTTCACCCCCTTGGTCCAGGAACTCCCTACCTACGTCCGTGACACCACCCACGCCCTCCACCTCCTCCAGAACTTCCAATTCCCCGGTCCCCAACACCTCATTTTTACTATGGACGTCCAGTCCCTATACACCTGTATTCCCCATGCTGATGGCCTAAAGGCCCTCCGCTTCTTCCTGTCCCGCAGAACGGACCAATCCCCCTCCACCGACACCCTCATCCGCCTAGCCAAACTCGTCCTCACCCTCAACAACTTTTCTTTCAATTCCTCCCACTTCCTACAGACAAAGGGGGTGGCCATGGGTACCCGCATGGGCCCAAGCTATGCCTGCCTGCCTCTTTGTAGGTTATGTGGAACAATCCCTCTTCCGTACCTACACTGGCCCGAAACCCCACCTCTTCCTCCGTTACATTGATGACTGCATCGGCGCCGCCTCGTGCTCCCACGAGGAGCTCGAACAGTTCATCCACTTCACCAACACCTTCCACCCCAACCTGAAGTTCACCTGGACCATCTCCAACACTTCTCTCTCCTTCCTGGACCTCTCTGTCTCCACCCCGGGCAACCACCTAGAAACAAATGTCCATTTCAAGCCCACTGACTCCCACAGCTACCTGGAATACACCTCCTCCCACCCACCCTCCTGCAAAAATGCCATCCCCTATTCCCAATTCCTTCGCCTCCGCCGCATCTGCTCCCAGGATGAGACATTCCAATCCCGTACATCTCAAATGTCCTCATTCTTCAAGGACCGCAAATTCCCCCCAACAGTGGTCGAGAACGCCCTCGACCGTGTCTCTCGCATTTCCTGGAACACATCCCTCACGCCCTGTCCCCGCAACAATAACCAAAAAAGAATCCCCCTCGTCCTCACATACCACCCCACTAACCTCCGGATCCAACACATCATCCTCTGACACTTCCGCCATCTGCAATCAGACCCCACCACCAAAGACATTTTTCCCTCCCCACCCTTATCTGCCTTCCGGAGGGACCACTCCCTCCGCGACTCCCTTGTCCGCTCCACACTCCCCTCCAACCCCACCACACCTGGTACTTTTCCTTGTAACCGCAGGAAGTGCTACACCTGCCCCCACACCTCCTCTCTCACCCCAATCCCAAGCCCCACGAAGACTTTCCACATCAGGCAGAGGTTCACCTGCACATCTGCCAATGTGGTATACTGCATCCGCTGTACGTGTTGTGGCTTCCTCTACATCGGGGAAACCAAGCGGAGGCTTGGGGACCGCTTTGCAGAACACCTGCGCTCAGTTCGCAACAAACAACTGCACCTGCCATTCGCGAACCATTTCAACTCCCCCTCCCATTCCTCAGATGACATGTCCATCCTGGGCCTCCTGCAATGCTACCGTGATGCCACCCGAAGGCTGCAGGAACAGCAAATCATATTCAGCCTGGGAACCTGCAGCCCAATGGCATCAATGTGGATTTCACAAGCTTCAAAATCTCCCCTCCCCCAACCGCATCCCAAAACCAGCCCAGCTCATCTCCACCTCCCTAACCTGTTTTTCCTCTCACCTCAAGCCACACCCTCATCTCCTATCTACTAACATCATCCCGCCCCCTTGACCTGTCCGTCCTCCCTGGACTGACCTATCTCCTCCCTACCCCCATACCTACACTCACCTTTACTGGCTCCATCCCCGCCTCTTCGACTTGTCTGCCTCCTCTCCGCCTATCCTCTCCTCTATCCATCCTCTATCCGCCTCCCCCTCTCTCCCTATTTATTTCAGAACCCTCTTCCCCTCCCCCATTTCTGATGAAGGGTTTAGGCCCGAAACGTCAAGTTTTCCTGCTCCTATGATGCTGCTTGACCTGCTGTGTTCATCCAGCCCCATGCTTGTTATCTCGGATTCTCCAGCCTCTGCAGTACCTTTTATCCCTGGTAGTTAACTGTTCCCTGGCACATTCTCCATGGCAGTGCCTCTACCATTCAGTCAACTTGCTCACCAATCTGCAGCCTCTTCTTTGTTGTTTCCTTTGAGATTTAGTATTCCGCTTTGATACGTGCAAGGTGTAATGCTTTGAATGCACGTATCTTTTTCGGCAATTCTTAAGTTCTGTATTTCCAAGTCACTATGTGCCTAAGTAGAATACGAGGAACCATTGCTCAACTATAAATTGAGTTTCATTGAAGCAGTGCAGGAAACTGAGGAAAGAGCAGGTTGATTGGGTATAGGGTGGAAAATTAAAAAAGCTGGAGCCAAGTATAGGGACAGCATTTTCTCTATACACTGCCAATGATGAATCAAAAAATTAAACACTCAAGACTTATATGAAAACAGTAGGTCAGAAATGGTGATACAGACAATGAAATGACTTTTATTTTGGGCCTAATGACCCAGGCACTTTTTAATGCCTGGGATGAAGAAAGTTGCAATGAAAACTGAAAGAACTGCAGATGTTGTAAAACGGGAACAAAAACAGAAGTTGCTGGAAAAGCTCAGCAAGTCTGGCAACATCTGTGAAGAAAAAAAATCAGAGTTAATGTTTCGGGTCTGGTGACCCTTCCTCAGAACACCATGATGAAAGGTCATCTTGACCTGAACTGAGGAACAGAAATTTCCAGGTCTGCTTGGACCTTTTAGGAGGAAGGGCTGGGAAACTTAAGTGGGTGAGAGACATGACGTCAATCTCTTGACAATGAGTTAAATGTTTGGTATTAAATTCTGAGAAACTTTCAGATAAATCAGCCTTTTGCGGTTATCAATATGTCATGCATAATCACTCAACAACAAAAACAAAGTTGCCGGAAAATCTCAGCAGGTCTGGCAGCATCTGTGGAGGAGAGAACAGAGTTAACGTTTCGGGTCCGGTGACCCTTCCTCAGAACAGTTCTGAGGAAGGGTCACCGGAACCAAAATGTTAACTCTGTTTTCTCCTCCACAGATGCTGCCAGACCTGCTGAGCTTTTCCAGCAACTTTGTTTTTGTTCCTGATTTACAACATCCACAGTTCTTTTGGTTTTTACATAATCATTCAAACCTAATCTCTGGAATTAGGTACAGGATTGTCAAAATGGGAAACAGGTATAGTCATAAATCCAACACTATGTACTAGATGTAGAATATTTCCTCTGAGCTCCAACGAGTATAATACGTGCTCTTTCAGAAACAAGCAGGTTTTTTTTTCTGCAAACACTGCAGTGGCTTGAGTATTGGCTGCACATATTGAACAGTTTATCAAAGCTTAAAGTCAGAGGAACTCAAGCTTCCACTACTTAACAGATTACAGTGTGAGGGGTGAAAGCTGACTGGCCCCACTAACCTGCCTAATCAAGGAACCAAATTGGTTTAATCATGCGAAACTGATTGAGACAAGTGTTCCTGAACTCAAAAGGAGGACAACTTAAAAAGGGACAATAAATTAAATGAAGGTGCAATTTAAATCAGGAGATCACCAGAAAAGGTTGACAAAAAGGTTGGATAGCTGCAAAGGAAAATAAGGGAATTCAACTTCAACAAGGGGACGAAGGGAAAAAACAGGGATGTAGAGGAGACACTCACAGCTGTGGTGTAACAGGTAAAACATAGGTGGCAGCTTGATTTTAAGGGGAGGGGACCTTATGAGGTAACTTGGTGCGGTGTGGTGGGTGGGAGAAATAGCAGTGAAACTGAATAGGGTGTTATAAGGGTTACATTGTGCATGGGAATGTCAATGGGACTTAGGTTGAAGGATAGGAAGGAATTTCCAGGGGAATTGTAAATGGCCCAATATTAATATTAATAATGCATGATGGAAGGGAAGGCAGAGGAAATGAGAAAGCAATTGTAAGTAATGAGGTGGGGGGGTGCGCATAGCAGAATGTACAGAAAAGGGGTGAGTGCAAGAGTAGAGAATCAAAAGACAGGTCTACGATGACCATTTTGCTTCAGCATCTTCTTCAAATCAGGGGGTCAGTAAATGTGCAAAAGAGAAGGGCCTCAGCTATGTCTACATGTGCTTAAGTAGGGCAAAAACCCATCCTAAAGAAGATTTTGAAATCAAAGCTAGGAAAAGGCCTTTGCATTGACTGAAATCTGTACTTGCATTGAAAATTGAAGGTCACTAATATGCAAAAGCTAAAGCAAAAACAAAAATTGATGGAAAAGCTTAGCATTTCAGAACTGAGGAAGGGTCACCGGACCTGAAACGTTAACTCTGATTTATGTCCACAGATGCTGCCAGACCTGCTGAGCTTTTCCGCCAATTTCTGTTTTTGTTTCTGATTTACAGCACTTATTTAGTGTAAAAGCTAAAACTGGCTACCTGCCAGGCACGTTCTGTCAGTCAGTAACCATTCATAAGAAAGGCAGCTAGGGTTCCACTGAAATGTTGGAGGGTGGGGTGTGCTAGGGAGAAAAATGCACAGTCAGCTGTACAAGATCATTCACGCACCACAGCATCTGAAAGTTAACAATATGGAGATGAAACTGTTACGCAGGCTAAACCTTCCAATACTTAATGGCTGCATTTCAGGAGTTAATGGTTGGCAACAGTTGTCACATTGTGCTATTTGCTACATGCATGGAAACGATAGTTAAGATAAAGTGCACAAATAAATGGTCCATTCCAGCAGTAGGAAAGAGGAAAATTAGCCATTGGTTCTAGAGGATGCATCTCTCCATGTGCTGGTAATAGAAGGACATCTTACAGTCAAGACAGGAGCAGACCGATAAGGAGACCCAAAGGATAAAATGTCTGTGCAACAAAAAAATACATATGAAAAGCATCCATCTCATCTGAGGATTCTCTTTACAGATCAGAACTTTCATGCCAGATGTTGCAAGCGCTGAACTTGGCAGCAGTCTTAATAATGGTAACACTGAAAAGATAAAGAAGGATAAAAAAGTGAAGAGGCAAGGAAGTACAGTGGCTAGCAGAGTCAGAGACATGAGGGACAGGGACTGCAGCAGTGGATGAGCGAGTGGTGCATGAATAGGGGAACTAGGACTTTGGTGTGGTCGACCACTCCATGAAGACACACCTGTGTGTGTACACAAGCAATTTACCTGCATTGGAACAGGTAAAGATGTGAATCCCCAGAACTATACTTGTCTCGGTGCAACCCATGCAAGAAATATGCGGCACAAGGGGAGTTATGAGTAGGAGGGTTCTGAATGTGGTGAAAGAACTGGAAATGATGAAAATGAATGAATCTGTTCATAATGTGTGTGTGACTGATTTTCATGCAAGGTGCTCCTCCTAAAATCAGCTTTTGTGATGATGCTGTTGTCCCCAGCAAGCCTTTGCTGAGAAGCTGTATGGTATGTCGGCTCTCCAAGTTGCGATGAAAGGTCAGTGAGCTAATGGTGCAAGAGGTGCTGAGTGTTGTAGCTCCATTTCAGTTTTAAGTGTCACCCCTAGCAAATAGAGGTAGTAGCATTGAGATGCAAATGGTACAACATGGATAGGTGCAATAAAGCGATAGATACTGATTCATAGAATCAGAGAATCATACAGAAAGGGTCCTTAAGTCCGCACAGACAAAAACCTACTATAAATCTACACTCGTCCGATCGTCTAGCACTTAGCCTTTGCCTTGAATTTTAGAACATTTTAAGTGCTTATCCAAATACTTTTTTAGAGATTGTGAGTTTTCCCACATCACCTGCCCTCCCAGGCTGTCCATACCAGATTCCCATTAACCCTTTGGCTGCAAAAGAAAATCCGCAAATCCCCTTCTGCCCTTCACCTTAAAACTATGCCATCTTCTTATTGACCATCAACTAAAAGGAACAACTCCTTTCTAGACATGTTCATGCCCTTTATAATCTTATACACCTCAAGAGATCCCCTCTCAGCCTTCGCTGCTCTGAGGAAAACAGCTCAAGCCTATCTACCCTCTAATAATCATTTAATTCTCTATCTCAGGTAACATTCTGATGCACCCCCTCCAGTGCGATTGCATCCCTCCCTCAATGCAGTGACCAGAACTGCACCAAGTACTCCAGCTATGGCCTAACCAAAGTCCTGTCCAACTCCACATAACTGCTTGCTCTTATAATCTGTGCCATGACCGATAAAGGCCAGTGTACCACACACCTTAATTACTTTATCAATCTGCCCTTCACCTTCAGGGACCTGTGGACAAACACCCCAAGATCTCTCTGTTCCTCTGAGTTTCTCAGTGTCCTGCCCTTCATTCAATACTCCCTTGTTTGGTTTCTTCTTCCAAACTGCACATGAGGCATGTGATTGAGATGCCTGGCAACCATTTTTATGATTGAAAATCCTGTGCAGATGTAAGAGTATAATATCAGCTCACAATCATATGGGCTTGAGGCATTGATGAGACAGTGGCATTTACCCTGACATTGCCCGAGAACAACTCATTCTCTTGCAGGACTGCATTCAGTAATGTCTCTAGGCACTCAGGGCACTTATAGTCACAGCCACCTCCATTCAGAGTGTCTTGGTGATTTGGGGTAGCTTTCTGATTCTATCTCTTAAAAGAGGATCTCCCTTCATTTGTGAATTCTGTAAAACTGCATCTCTGGGGAGACCTCACTGAATGCTGGTGATGTTTCATGCCAGCTCTGTGACCTGTCAAGGGGTGAAACAAGGTCTTCAGCAAAAGCTAGTTCATGCTCCTGGCTAGGAAAGAATAAAGTGCTGTGCAGCATATCTTTAATTGTTACACCTGGAAGGTGGAGCCTAGAAGGTCATGGCATGGGTGCAGAACTTTCTCTGGCTTGCTAATGGAATTCATCACTTTATGTGCATCTGTATGTAACTAGCTTAAAAGAACATAATCATGTGATAAAACCCACCAATCAGCAAATGTAGGGCTATCTCTTCACACCCTGCCTCAAAATAAGTCTTTTAAATGTTTTCTCTTCACATGTTGCCTGACCTGAGCATTTTCAACATTGTTTTTATTTCAGATTTGCGATATTTTCTTTTGTATGAGGAAGGAGCTAAGATGACTGACTGGAACAAATTGGTATAGCGACTGGATGGTTCTATTTTGAGCAAAGGCAACTTTTCAGAGTGTAGCACCTTCTATGCTTCTCGGTATTTCTGGGATATTTTTAGATTTATATTGTCTTTCTTCTGGTCCCCATTCCTACAAAATCAGTATTGACGTTGCTCATCCTCCATCTGTTATGTTCTTCAATACTTCCATGTGTTCACCAATGTGAAATTTTTTTACATTCTCTCATTCTTTACACCCTTTTCAAATTCTGTTTCTACAATAGTCTTTTTTAACATAAGAATAGTAGTGAAAATAGGAAAAAAAAACTACACTTATACGTCATTTTCTTTAAATTTGCCTTTTAATCAGTTTTCCAAACAATTATACACATGCAAATTAGTTTTATATTTTTAACAATAAACATTCAATAAATAATCTCATAGTAATTTAAATCTATCCGTGCAATGTTAATATTAACAATTCCATTTTCATGCTCTTTTTACCCAACTAATCTGCTTTCAAGAATATTCATCAATACTATCCATCTAATATTTCGATACATCTAACCCACATACTTCCTTCCATTTCCAGCTCAACTGTAGTTCTTCCTCCACAGACTCTTGAAAATTAATTCAATTAAAGGTAAATCGTGCTGCAACATTTTTATCTATTGAAAATTATTGCAACTTCAGATTCTCATAATAACTAATGGTTGAACATTGGTATGAACATTGAAGATTTTCTCCTACTGACAGTTTGTTATGAAAACTTTTGCTTCTGCTGAGGTTGTCTTCTCATTAAACAATCAATGTTAAAACAACACAGTTCAAGAAGAAAAATGATAGTGCATTTGTTGACAATTTTATCCTAAAGCATTGTTCTTCCTATTCTAAGCTCTCCCCGGCAATACAATAAAGATTCCCCCTTCAAAACTGATCAGTAATGCATGAGTCCTTTGAAACTTTGCAAGCCAAGCAAGTTAAACTGACCTGTTAATAATTTCTATCCACACTCCCCTTCTCCAGTCCTCTCCCCATTTTTGACCATATTAGCTTGGCCTGCTCAATAGGTGTTCAACAAACATGCTTGAAAACTGACTTTACCTACTGCATTTGCAAATGGGAGTGACAGGGGAGGGATTGAGGAACTCATGCCATAGGACTTTGAATGACCACATTATGTCTTGTGCTTGCTACAGGGCATTTGTTCAGGGTCTCAGTAAACAATCTAGCAGTCAAAGCTGGGGGGTGCACCTGAAAGGTATTTATAATTGCTTTCCTGTGGAACCAGGAGTAGCCTATTGATACCAGGTGCCAATGGTAGTTTTTACACTCTATTCTTGAGACCCTCAGCAAATACGTAAACTGATTGAACTGTAGCCTGTCAAAACACAGCAGCTGAACCGGAGAGTGAATGACATCCACAATTTGCTGGTATTAACTTAATGAAACCAAAGACCAATTTTTTGGGATCCTGCCACCAGTCAGAGAGCAAACAGGATCTAATTTCCTCTTCGACAACATAACTGAAGTCATGATTAACTGTACCAGCAAAGTAAGTTTACCAGAATGGAACTGTCAAGGAGGGAAAAGGAAGCATGGAAAAGAACCAAAAACACATACAACAGGAAGCTAAAAAGTGAAGACAGGATGTACAGGGAAGTTTATTTTTAATTCTACAAGGAAAATAGTTAAGTCCATATGAAAGAAGCTGCTTTTTGCTTTGCAAATTAATATGATTTATTCTCCTGAGGCACTCCCACAGAATCTCAGAAAACTTGCTCCTACTGGTTTTATGGGTCATGAAATAATTGTTCAGTCCAATTTGCAATCGGCAGACTCTTTCACAAGAGGGTCAGGTGATGTTTGGAGAGTTGAGCAGATGAGGTATTTAGAGGTTTATGTGCCCTCTCCAATGTCTCAACGTTGTGTCTCCACATTCTTGACCAAGTATCTCAGTCTTTGCTACCCTCCTGAATAAATCTTTCAGTTGGAATTCCAGGCATCCAGAAATTCCCTGGCATGTCTCTGTTTGGCTTGTGCGATTATGGATGTGTTGTCCCAGTCGAATTTGTGTCCTATTTTGTCTATGTGTATTGGACCATTGGGAATTGGTCATGTCTCTTGGTGACAGTACACATGGATAAAGGTTGGCATTCTAACCGGAACTCCATCAACAAACACATTGAACTGGACCTGATGTACAAACCACTGAAAAACAGAATCGGAAGTAATGCCAACCACCCCAACAAACCGAGGCATGTAAATAACAGTGGGACAGAACACCAACGCTTCACCGGAGGCGCACTGAGAACGTTACCGAGCAGGGTGACAAAACGTCTGCAATCAAACACACCGACTCGGCGAGCATGTCTACAACCTCACAAGTTAGGTCTCAAATGAGCCGTGACCGAGTTCTGAGCAAAACAGTTGCTTTAGGAATCTGATGTCAGGCGAATGAACAGCATATAGAAAACTTTTATTAGAAAACTATTGCTTTTTGGATAACAAAATACTGTTGCGTTGTAAATATAAAAAACAGAAAATGAAGAAAATACTTAGAAGTTCAGGCAGCATCTTATGAAATGTAATCAATGTGAAAGATTAACTCTGTTTCTCTCACTGCAGGTGCTGCCTGACCTACTGAGTATTTCTAGCACTCTCTGTTTTTGTTATTGACTTTGCAAAGTTGTTTTTATTAGAAATAGAATAACAAATAATCAATTTCAAGGCTTTATTAATTTTATCAGATGCATTTTAACCAGATGGACATTTAAAAAAATAAGTTCACTCCACAAGTTCCAGCCTTTCAATTTCCAATGATTCAAATAAACTAATAATGTAATTAACTAATTAATCAACTTCTTCAATGCATACTATTTTTCTTGCTCAAAAAAAAATGCTTGAAAGTAAAGACTCCATGCAAGGGAGTTGCATAATAATGGCAAAATAATATTTACAATAAAATTATTCTCTGGTGCTGAGAATAACAGATTTTATAAAGGCTAAATTCTAATCTGTTGTGTTTGTTGATACATGTATATAATTTATTTGAAATCCTAACCCAAGCAGAGGATTTGGAAATTCATCTTTAAAACAAATTCAGAATGTGAATAGACCTCTATCAAAAGGCAATTGCGCTTCCTGTCTCCACCACAAAATCTAGATCCTATTTCCTGATTTTAAGTTCTGTGTTACAATTGCGCAGTAAATTGGTCAAATCAAAGGTCTTAAAAGTAATTAGATTTGCAACTAAAGAAAGCTGCAATTCAAAAATTAGGATTAACTCAAAGTCTAATGTGATGCATTGCTATAGATATAGGGTAGTATAGCCTGTGCATAATGAAAAGCAGAGACCCAAGACTTATCTTAAACTGCAGGTGTCTGGTTTAATTAAAACATCTCATTATCTCAACTGAGACATTTTAACACCACCTTAAGTATTACATTTACACAGTGAATACTCAACAGGATATGTAATTGCTGAAAGAAATTATCAACATGTTGTCTGCAAACAAAAAAAACACGAGCGTGGCAAACAGATTTTAAAATGGCACTCTCTAACAAAAATTGCATTTCAAATAGCTTTTCCTTGTTTACAAATCCAACACAAGCAAGTAAGCTTTAAGAATGCTATTTCATGATTTGAAAGTTACAAAAAAAGGTACAATTTTCTCATCTAGCTCTTCACCTTTCTAAAATAATGGAACTGTTTCCCAAATTATTTTGGCACAAAGTCTGTATCCGAATCCAACTGTAATTTCCATTATTTGCTCACCAGGTCATTTGTTGCCTCAAAAACACAAAAAAGCATGCTCCAAATAAACTATGTAAAGTAACTATCAGGACACTTTTCTGGGACTATACTTAAACTAACTGGGCCATTTCAGCACAGCAAAAATAGCAAAATCACGTAAATTATACCATTGCCCTTTAAGAAACTTGCTGGTTTTCCTTTCTTTTGGATAAATGAAAAGAAAGCTGGGCGAGGCGCTTCATAGGTTTGTACTCAGACTCATCTGATTATAAGCTGTTTGGTCCAGTGCCCTGACGAGGAAAATCTCAATTTACAAGTAACTAAATGCATACTTGAGTATCGATGGACATAATACAAAAATCTTGAAGACTTGTACGAGGTCAGAATGCTGCTTTTGATGAACTTTCCATGCATATGACTTTTCTGCATTCAATTGTTACCCTTGTAAAGAGCTAAAGATTGTTATCATTATAGACAACAGTGACAGCATTTTCAGACAGGCAAAAACCAAAATGCATATAATAAGTAAACTGCAGTGTAGAAAGGTTACCATCAGGGAGTGATTGGAGAGTATGTTGAGGGCTGCTTGTAATAAAAACAATACTTAAAACAATTGCTTATTTTCTCAACTTTAATTGACAATCATCGCTAAACTTGTTATTTGCCCAGCAGGAAGATAGTAATGTCTCCAATGATAACAGGTTTCTGTAAACGCTGCTCTAATCTTTCTTTTACCAGGACATTCTGTGTGGCTCTCAGAATGCTGATTTCATTGCACCATGTTTGCTTTCTGATTAATTAACCTGTTCTATTGAATAGAGCTACAATGATCAGTCCTGCTATGGTCATCATCTTCTATTCGCAAAGTCTTTCTCAATTTCTTCTGGACTGGCTTTAAACAATTAGTGTAGATCACTGCTTTATAAGTTGACATTTGAAAACTTGAAAATCCTTCTGAAAATGAGCATCAAGTTGAATGCTGAGCCCCGTTGAGGAGGAGGATGCAAATGGTTGCCATTTTGAAATTAAAAGTAGAATGGTGGGTAATTCAAATTTACTCAATCTGACACATTTTTGAATTCATTAATTCTACAAGGATATCTTAAACCACAATCAAAATGTCTTTTAAATTGTTAAATTCATTGTATTTGACATAAGAACATGACATAAGAACTGAAGAACTAGGAGCAGGAGTAGGCCATCTGGCCCCTCGAGCCTGCCCTGTCATTTAATAAGATCATGGCTGATCTTTTTGAGACTCAGCTCCACTTACCGGCCCACTCACCATAAGCCTTAATTCCTTTACTGTTCAAAAATTTATCTAGCCTTGCCTTACATTCAGCGAGGTAGCTTCAACCGCTTCACTGGCAGGGAATTCCACAGATTCACAACCCTTTGGGTGAAGAAGTTCCTCCTGACCTCAGTCCTCTACATCTGCTTCCCTTTATTTTGAGGCGATGCCCTGTAGTCCTAGTTTCACCTGCTAGCGGAAACAACTTCCCTGCCTCCACCTTGCCTATTCCATTCATAATCTTATTTCTATAAGACCTCCCCTCATTCTTCTGAAGTCCAATGAGTATAACCCCAGTCTACTCAGTCTCCCCTTATAATCCAACCCTCTCAACTCTGGAATCAACCGAGTGAATCTCCTCTGCACCCCCTCCAGTGCTAGTATATCGCTTCTCAAGTAAGGAGACCAAAACTGCACACAGTACTCCAGGTGTGGCCTCACCAGGACTCCACACAGCTGCAGCATAGCCTCCTTGTTTTTAAACTCCATCCCTCTAGCAATGGCAGACAAAATTCCATTTGCCTTTTAAATTACCTGCTGCACCTGCAAGAGTTCAACAGATTCCATTCTGAGTCATTTTGGCAGCGGCATATACATATATATCCCACTCTGGATCAGATTTTGTGTGTGGGTTTTAGAACCATCCATCCTTAACAAAGCTTTTTCCTCTCCATCAATTGAATTGGATATTCCATGTATTTTCAATCATCTGACAGTTTGTGCATTTATAGCATCCCATGATTAGATGACGTTAACAGCAAAACGTTAAGCAGGGCAACATATAAATTTCATCCTTTTAGAAAAATTTTTCTCCATTAACTGTGCACCTAGTTCATTTGGTATGAACAGAATGCACGAATGACTTGTTGAGGCACACAGCCAAAGGCTGAATTATAGTCCTTAGACATCTTGGTATAACTGAAATTTATGGGTGTTATGTCATCATGGGTGTCTCTTGATCACAACAGCATCATGGACTTTGAAAATGAATAAGTTCTGCTCATTGTGTAGGCCATTGGGACAACGATTCAACAGATAGGTGCAAAACCTCTACAAGGAACGTAATTTTCAGCATGGTTTTAGGTATAAAGATTACCCTAGATTTTCATTTTGTTTCATGAAGTCTATTACTGCCATGACTCTTGTGTTCTCATGTCCTGTTCACATTGAAATTGATGAGTATTTTATCCATTCTGCCAAAATGGCTTGATAGGCATTTGTGTTTTTGTTGCAATGTGATAATGAATCATTGGAAACTTGTAATTTTGGCATCGAAGGCTTCTGGCAGTCTCTCAGTAACATTGGTCTTCTGGCACAACTCGCGAGATATTCATTCCCTAAAGTGGAATGCTTTGTGGAAGCATACAGCAACTAAGTTGTTGCTCTGAAGCCCTTGCTGGATTTTGAGTTTGATTTGGCATGCTTAGTGCATACGTACTCAATGCAATTCTGGTGATGATGTAACAGTTCAGATAACTTCAAAGCATTTCTCTGATATAGTATTCTCGATATCAAGTCCATGGCCCATCTCCATTCTCATGAAAAATTGCCCACAGGTGTCTGCTTCAGGATAGATGACTACTTCTTCCATTCTCGCTCCAGTTTTTGACTGAAGCGAATTTCCTCGTGGCTGGATATTTATTTGATGCTTTAGCAAATATTACAAGTTTAAGCTTGAAACTAACATGGTACTTCATTCTTTCTGCCGGCGGATAAATTTCTGTACCTTGTTCACCACATGGTCTAGTGTCGGCACATGTTTTCACCCCCAGTGCAACTTCTTGACAACACAGCCCTAGTTGATACCTTGAACTGACTTAAATATTGAGTGTGCATGCATTTTTAAGGTGTCAAGTGGAGACCAATAAATGTGAGTAAGGCCTCTCTTAGCATAAAATGGGTTGGGGGTAGTCAACCTCTATGCCAAATAAAGCTTTGGATACAATTTTTTGGCACCAGAAACATGGTGTGCCTTACATTTTAGGGTCAACTAACATACTCCAATCTTTTGAAGGTGATTATCAGTTGACAATGATAGAAGGTTTAAAACAGGCATTGTGTTTGCATCCACAAAGTTTTAAAAGCATTTATACATAAATTTTGTGCTTATCAAAGTGAAACATAAAACAGGCGGAGAATGTAGCGTATTAAATGTCAATAACCCATGAGACCATCAATTACTTCCAGGTCAGGGAATGCACAGTCAAAAGCAGAGTAAAACACCCTGTAGTACTCCAGTTTGTTTCTTCTACAGTATAAAGATTCTGCGATTCTGTAAGTGCCTAATCATCAGAAAGTACCCCCTAATATACCAGAGTATGACTACTCCAAATGAGATTCATTAATTTTGTGGATAATTGGTTAACCTTGTGATGTTTTCACTGAAACTCATAAAAGAAACATAGAAACACGGAGAATAGGTGCAGAAATAGGCCAGTCGGCCCTTCGAGCCTGTATCATCATTCAATATGATCATGGCTGATCATGCAATCTCAGTATCCCATTCCTGCCTTCTCCCCATACCCCTTGATCCTTTTAGCCGTATGGGCCAAGTCCAATATATTTAATGAACTGACCCCAACAGCTTTCTGTGGTAGAGAATTCCACAGGTTCACATCTCTCTGAGTGAAGAAATTCTTCCTCATTTCAGTCTTGAATGGCTTACCCCTTATTCTTCAACTGTGACCTCTTGTTCTGTATTTCCCCAACATTGGGAACATTCTTCCTGTATCCAGCCTGACCAGTCCTATCAGGATTTTATATGTTTCTATGAGATAGCTTCTCATTGTTCTAAATTTCAGCAAATACATGCCCAATCGATCCAGTCTCTCCTCATATGTCAGTCACGACATTCCGGGAATCAGCAAGATGAATCTTTGCTGGACTCCTTCATTAGCAAGAATGTCCTTCCTTGGACTAGGAGACCAAAGCTGCACACAATACTCAAGGTGTGGCTTCACCATGGCCCTCTATACCTGCAGCAAAACACCTTTACTCCGATACTCAAATCCTCTCTCTATGGAGAGCATGTAATTAACTTTCTCACTGCCTGCTGCACCTGCATACCAACCTTCAGCCACTGTTTCACCCCTGACACCCAGGTCTCATTGCACCTCATCTTTTCCTAAATTACCACCATTCAGATAATAACCTGCCTTCCTGATTTTGCAATCAAAGTGTATAACCTCGCATTTATCTACATTATAGTGCATTTGTCAAATATTTGCCCACTCAGCCAGTCTGTCCAAGTCACCCCGCAGCCTCTTAGCATCTTCCTCACAGCACACACTGCCATCTAGCTTAGTGCCATCTGCAAATTTGGGGAAATGGTACATTTAATTCCTTTGTCCAAATTGTTAATGTACATTGTGAACAGCTGAAGTTCCAGCACTGAACCCTGAGGCACCCCACTCATTACTGCCTGCCACTCTGAAAAGGATCTATTTATTCCAACTCTCTGCCTCCTGTCTGCCAACCAGTTCTCTATCCACATCAATACGTTACATCCGATACCGTGAGCTGTAATTTTCCTCACTAACTCGTGCGTGGAACCTTGTCAAAAACCTTTTGAAAGTCCAGAAACACGTCTACTGATTCACCATTGTTTACTCTACTGGTCACATCCTCAAAAAATTCCAGAAGATTCGTCAAGCATGATTTCCCTGAACTGATTTGACAGTGCACAAAATCATCTTACATCAAATGTTACAGCAAGAAGGTGCAACATTGAGTAGTATTTAATGTTTTATTTGACTTGATAGTATTTATGATTTGATTTATGACATGTTATGCCATCCTTTTAAACTTGATTTGATCTGACTGATACTGAACTGTTCAATTTAAGCGTTACATTTCATTCAGATCACCCTAGAGCTTAAATTGACAGTAATCC
Organism: Ginglymostoma cirratum; assembly: GCA_024137785.1. Classification (NCBI taxonomy): domain Eukaryota; kingdom Metazoa; phylum Chordata; class Chondrichthyes; order Orectolobiformes; family Ginglymostomatidae; genus Ginglymostoma; species Ginglymostoma cirratum. Next base: position 24,996,311 of record JAHRHZ010000289.1, on the reverse strand, counting down.
CTTCTCCAGGCCTTTATTTCAACATTTATTTTGATATTTACAACAGGCAAGTTCCACAATAAGATAAATGCATTATTTGTAAATTACTCAATGATTTAGTTACAACTCAATTGTTGGAAATACAAATTTATATTTAAGAACTATTTCAAAGTGGGAAGATACAGAATGGTTTGGACATTTTCTGGGCTAAAAAGTGTTTAGCATGTGGTTTTTAATCGAGGAATGAAGTTAATGGCTTAATGTGTGCTATAAACCACCCACTATTTTCAGAAAAATCAAGTGACTTTGGAAAAGACAAACAAAGCTTTCAAGGAGATAAGAGACAGGTTTATGGTCCTTAAGTACCAGGTAACCCATTTTGAAAAGAAAACTTGAGGGGGCTTCTCTAGGGGCAAAAACCTAGGGGCAACTCACAGGTTTTGTTTTGAAACTAAGTGTCAGTAATGACAACACTTCAGAAGCTCTCCTGAAAGTGTTTTTCGGTAGGAGTTCTTTAGAAATTGATGAACCTTCCAAACAACAGTGCTGCTGACTACCCTGTAAAATTTTAAAAAACTGGACAATGACCAATTTCCAAAGACTCAGATTCAGGGTGATTGCAAAAGAAAGTAAATATCTTCCATCGGTCTGTGGCTAACAGTAACATAATTTCATTGCTGGGAAACTGCATGCAGCATGAGAAGTCATCACTTCTATCCTTTTTTACCAGACCCTTGGCCATCAGGCCATTTTGCCTTTTTGGTTAAAAACATCATCTCTGGAGAGGCTGTTTTCTTTTTATATTCTGTGATAGTGTTTGTGTTTGGGACTGAGGACATATAGCCTTAATTCTGGATCATTGCTTAGATGTTAACCAATGTTTGCCACTTGGTTTAAGTATAAGTTTAGTTTCTAATAAACAGGTTATTTTCAATTCATCATATAAGTCTGGTGAAAATTTCTTATTCTGGATAGCAGTATAAAGAAAGATGAAATTTTTTTTTGGTGATCAATCCAACATACTTACACTAATGCTGCAATTGGTGCAGTAGTGTGTTTAATTATTCTGTGCATCTTTCTGTCATAGCTGTAACACAGCGTTCTGCCTAGTTTGCTAATGAGTCTTGCAGATCAGGAAGATGTCTCATTCAACTGCTGATCTGTCCTCATTTAATTAATCTTAGTCAAACTGAATAGTCTCTTTTCAACTTGTTTAGAGATGTTATTACACAGCTCTGGAGCAGTTGGGACTCGCACTTGGACCTCTTGGCCCAGAGGTATTGACACTACCACCACACCACATGAATCTTTCCGAGTGGAGAACACTAATAAGTATCTGCTGCTGCACCTGTTTCTTATATTCTTATGGTTTTATCACTGTAAAGGTTGAAGAATCTGGAATGCAGGACAGAATTCACACTGGGATTTTATTTCTCTGCTGCTTTCCTGAAAAGTGAGTGCATACAGTTAATTAGTGAGAACAGGACCGCATGCAACAGTGATGCATTAACTGGCAGCTGGCATTTTATCTCCAGGATCATGAATAAAGAATGGCAATTTAGGCAAAGGTATTACAAATGGGCATGGATTCATACTGCAGCAGGTTACAGTTTTCAGGAAGAGAAATGGAAACATGGGAAAAATATCAAGCATCTATTCCAACTAAGTAAATAGCTGAGGAATGATTCAGAATGGTAACTATATCTTGAATGTCACAAGTACTCTACAATAAATCCACGTGCGCGTGCGCGCACACACACACAAGCGCACACACAGGCACGCACAAATACCTTCCTTGTTTGTCAAATATGTTTAAATAAATCTTATGACAGAGGCATTGGGTAGAATATTTAGAACAGAAAATACTGGCTCCAGATATCCTTACCTTTTTCATTCATACCTTGGAGGGGCATGTCAAATTGTACCAGATGAGTTTCTGTGGGTCATTACGAAGGTCCCATAATGCCCTAGGCCTCTGGGTGAAAAATGCATTCGGCTTTAGTTTCTGCTGAATTGCTGGTATTTTTTATTGCTGGGGATGCACACCTATTAGCAAGTGAGTTGAAAAACAGAGCCCACAGATATTGGGGAGAGGAGGTTTAATATCTCAATCAATTTGGGATAGATCCAGACTCATGCTACCAAGATAAAAGAATAGTGTGTATATAGTCCATTAAAACTCATTATTTTCGTCTAAGCTAGGAGGTCTTGTGGTGCAGTGGGTGGGCATTATAGCAGGACACTTAGCTAAGTTCAAGGCAATCAGGCAGAGTTAACATGGCTCGGTGAAAGAGAAATTGTGTTTAACAAACCTATTGGAGTTCTTTGAGGAGTAACAAGTGCCGTGGATAAAGTGGATGTATTGCACTTAGATTTCCAAAAGGCATTTGATATAATACCACAACAAAGGTTATTGTGGAAAATAAAAACTCATGTCGTACAGCAGAGCAAATAAGCACAGGTAGAAGATTGGGGAACTAACAAGAAGCAGAGAGAAGGCAGTAATAAGTTTATTTCATGTTGGCAAGATGTAATGAATGGTGTGCCACAGGGATCAATGCTAGAATCTCAAATGCTTGCAAAAAACATAAAAGACATGGATGTAAGGACCAAAGATATAAGTGCTAAGTTTGCTGATTACACAAATATAGATAGGAAAGTAAGATGTAAAGACAACACCAGGGAGCTACAAAAGAAATTGATAGGTTAAGTGAGTGGACAAAGATTTGGCAAATGGAGTGTACTGTGGGAAATTATAAATTGTTCATTTTGGCATGTAGTATAAAAGGGAAACACATTATTAAAGTGGTGAGATATTGGACAGTCTAAGATGCAGAGGGATCTTGTTGTCCTGGTACATGAATTCCAAAAGGTTAACATGCAAATACAGCAAATAATTAGAAAAAGCCAAAAGAATGTCAACACTTAGTGTGAGGGAAATTGAATATAAAAGCAAAAGTGTTATGTTTCAGTTATTTAGGGCATTGGTGGGACCACACTTGGAATACTGCACACAGAATTAGTCTGATTATTTAAGGGAGGATATAAATCCCTTAGAACCAGTTCAAAGAAGGCTTACTAGACTAATACCTGGATTGGGTAGGTTGTCTTTAGAGGGAAGGCTTATATTAGTTGGAGTTTAAAAGACTTGATTGAAATATGTAAGATCCTGAGGTGGCTTGTCAGGATTATATGGAGAAGATGATTCCTCTTCTGGGAGAATCTACAACTCAGGTTCACAGTTTAAAAATAAGTGGCTACCCATTTAAAACAGAGATAAGTATTTTTATTTCTGAAGGGAGGGTTGGAAGTCTTCGATCTCTGTTCTTGAAAAAACATTGGAAGCAGAGTCTTTACGTATTTTTAAGACAGAGGCGAATGGATTATTGGTAAACAAGGACATGAAGGGTTATCAGGAATAGGCAGAATTGTGCATATGAGGTTATCACTAGATCTTATTAAATAGTGGAAAAGAATTGATGGGTTGACTAATGTAGATCCGTTCCTTGTTTGTATGAGGCAGAATATTTTGGGTTTCAGTTGTTATTCAGGATTTGACGTCGCAGAAGATGAATTCATGAAGTGGCCAGACAGGTTGATTGTCAACCTGCAAAGCCTGGTAATCTGCCCATGACAGATCATAAGAATCGGAGGGTCTCTTGATCAACCAGGCTTGATGTGGAGTAATGTTCATCAACATCACCTCCAGCAACTTGCTAGCAACATGAACTAGAAAAAATAAGTGATGGAAACAAATGCAAGAACATCTTTGTCTGCTTCATATACCACAAAGCACTGGAGAGAAGGAAGGAACAGTTCATTGCTAAATGTCTGCCACTTTTCAAATATTTGGCTGTGTCCTGCTAAATTTTAATAGATTGTATGAAGCATACCATTTTACAAGATGAAAAATCATCATAATATGCAATAAGAAGGACAACTCATTCCATCATTTCACATTTGAGCAAGAACTATGCTGTGTGAAAACTTTATGCCGTCCCTATTAGGATGTGTTATTTGTAAGACAATTTGGTACTTGGAACATATGTTTGCATTTCAGTTTTCATTTGCACATTCTTCACAGTTGACATTTTAATTTTACGCTTGAATTGATGAACTAAACGAACAAAATACTGAAAAAAAACAATCAAACTTTTGGAAATGTTAAATATGTTTACCAGAGACAATGATTAAAGGGCTTCCCTCACCATTTCTTTCTTGATCTTCTCATAATCTGGAACCAAGAGATTAGATAAAGGATCTGTTTCCAGACTACCATCATTGATCACTAGGGTGTAGGTACGGAGGACTCTCCATCCAGTGTTCCCTGTTATAAATCTGTATTTCTATTTGCTGCACTGTTACTGAAGTTGAGACTTCCACATAAAAAGGGATCATGAAGTAAAGCCCATGTCAAGGCAAAGTAAGAGCGCCTAAGATATGCTATGCCATGCCAAGCTTGTACCTAATCCATATTTCACATATTTCATAGTTCCTTCACTGTGGTTGGGTCAAACTCCTGGAATTCCCCCGCTAATAGCATTGTGGGTCAACCTACAGCAGGAGAACTGGAGCAGTTCAAGAAGGCAGTTCACCACCACCTTCTCAGGGGCAACTAGAGATAGGCAAGAAATGCTGGCCAGCCAGCGATGCCCACATCCCACAAGTGAATAGACAAAAATATTTAGCATCAAAATCTAGAACCATATCCGAGAGAAAATAGAGATAAATTACTATTACGTCAGATCACAGCTGCATTATCTGATTCATATTTCAATTTCCACATTATGAAGATCTTTTTATGTCCTGCAACACAGTTTTTTGCTCAAATTTAAAATGAAACTAGAAAAAAAATCTGTATATCAAAGCGGAAATAACTGTTAATATATCACAATGTGATTTATGAAGTCTTGATGAACTAAAGGAGGCCAATAAAACTCAGGGTTTAGATGATGAGCATAAAATACTTGAAACTATGGATTTGCAATTTGCTACACTTGAGAACCACTAGTAGGTTCTTGTTTGCCATTCAACACCAGGTATTTAACATTCGACAGCAACTTGACCAAGTTAATACAGCACCTCAACAGCGCACACAAGATGTAGAGAAAGGTGGTTGTAGAGGGAGAAGCAGACGAAAACAGCCCTGAGAAAGAAATAATGTGGAAAATAGATGTACAGAGAAATGTGATATATATAATTCGTAAGACTTAAAGAATTACAGGCAATATTCCAGATTACATTACATTATGTGGTTGGTTACACAGCTACTGCAACCAAATGACCAGCTTACTGGAAGTCAAATGTTTGACTTATCCTTCTATTTTACTATCATTGTTGCATTTATGCAGAACTACTATGTGGAACCTTAGTGCATTATGATAGAAAATAGGAATAAACCAGCAACACAATTTGTTATGGGTTCAAGAAGACAAAACGAGGAACAAGACAAAAGAAACAGAATCAGCAATAAAACCTCACACCACAAGGGGCACTGACTGAGGTTGGAATGCCCACAGTTTCAAATCATGAGAACTCTAAAACCTCTTTTGAATATCAGGATGAAAGGTATTGATAAAAGTTAGCAGTACCCATGATGTGGAAATCCACAAACAGATTTCGTGGGCATCATATCTGGAATATTGACACTGGTAAGCAAGACTTAACTGGCATTAGACACATATGCATGAGTGTGTTTAATATTTGCAAAATGGTGGTGCAGGTAAACTGACCACTGTGTACTAATGAAGTGAAAATCAACCACACAACAGAGATAAAATGTTGAAATGGCCTTCACAAATAGAACAATAGCATAGCCACTCAATTTGATGAATAATACACCAATACCATTACCCAAAAGAGAACATTCCACTTTATTACTTCTCACCATTCAGGAAAAGTGTTTCATAGATTGAAATCAAGCTGTACAATACTAAAAAAAAAGTTGTATTTATAGACTGTCAACCCATTTAAAATAAATAGGATAATAATTCATTAAAATAACATACATAGAAACAGAATTTATCATTAAGATTGCAAAGTATAGTTTCAATCCATAAATTAGTGCAATTTGTTTCTGTCAATTCTTGCTTATAACACTGGAGGGTGCTCCTTCTATTTTACTACTGATTTTTAGATAGGTATCTTCATCAGACATTGATTATATTATTAAAGCATAAAACTTCACAATGAATATAGATTTAGATGCTGGAAATTAAATGCAGTTTCAGAGATGGTTGGCCAACAGAAACCTGTGTTTGTTAATGTGCTATGCTCTGGATTCTGACCATAAATAATTTTACTGTGTATTGTTTGCCCTCCATTTTCTGGCCTATAAAAACATTACAGCCTTCCAAGTACAGCAATGTTAGAAAGACACAAAAATTGGGAGTGCTTCTCTTTAGTGGGATCACCCAGAAAGGTTTAATATTTGACAAGGAACATAACAGTTTTCCTTTAATTTGGTGTGAAATGTTAGTGATTGGGAATATGCTATGGAGATCTAGGAATTTGGACACACCAGGGATTTCCCAAAAGACTGCTGTTTCTGAACATACATGGCAATCAAGACAACGTGAAATATGTTCTCACAGGGCAGAGTTAAAAAAAAATCAAATGCTGCTAATCTCAGAAACTTAAGAGGAATCTTATTTCTACTCGAGGGCAATAACAGTGACAAAGAAGCATTAAAGCAGCAACATGGTAGGACGGGAATATTGTTACCAATAAATGTTTGCCAACCTTCATTTCCAATCATCCTCCCCACCACCCAGCCCCACAGCCAGCATTCCTGGTTTTACAGCTGATGGTAATTCCTGTAGAGACTTATCTTTTAAGGCTCCCAATCTATTAGGAAAATGTTTTGTTGTCACTGGCAATATGGAAAGCCACCATGTGGTTCCTCAGGAAATCATGTAGATCAGCATCCACACATGGGATGCAGATTGGGACCATTAGTATTAAATGTAAAGTCATGGAGATCAAGGTTTGCATGGAAAAAAGCATTTCGACAAATTTTCAATCCATGCCTTCCGTGATGGTTTTAAAATATAAAATTAACTCACAATCCTCAAAGTTTCCCCTATTTTGCTCTAAGCCATATATCACCTTTAGTGATCTCTTTCTGAAAGTGGCTGACAGAAGACACATAAAAGAATGTCAGTGATGAGGCTTTTTTTACAATCCTCGTGGTCCACACTGACAGAATCCTCAAAGATTTAACATTATGAGGAAAGGAGGAGGAGGTCAAATTCATGTCCCACCGCTGTAACATTGCCATGCATACAAAATGAAAAGATTATTGTCTGGAAATAAGACCACAGCACATAAATAGAAAATTGCCAAAAGACAGTTGAAGTTTTTTGATTTCAAGCAAATGTAAGCAATGAAATCAACACTATCCAACATGAATCTGTTGATAATTTGAACTCTCAACACATAAGTTGGCAATTAAAAATTATTAAGCTTATGCTGTACCAGGATTGTGATAAACTATTTGCTTTAAATGCATATTACACAGGACAATGAAGGTACTCTCCTTTGACTAGACTTACGGAATGCTGTGTAGAGTTCCTCTAATGTCAACACCCTGTCATTATTGTAATCATCGTACTGAAGAAGATCAAATAGATTGCAGTCAAATGGGTCATTATCAAACGTATCCTGTGTCGTTGCCTGTCAAAATGAAACATGCCTTGAGTGAACTCAAACAATAAATGTTTAGATTTTACAATCAATTTAGACAAGTATGAATATTTGATCCTGAAACATGATCAGAATCTGGACTAAGAATTATGTTTCCCCTTGATCTTCTTCAAGAACATGCTCTGCAGCTCTCCCAACTGAAAAATAGCATATCTGTCATTCTTAATCTTCTGTATCTGCCTGTTCGGAGTTTCATTAGAATAGTCCTAGATAGTGTATCTCTTCTGGTTTCTGAGCAGCAGGGTTTTTGTCTCTTTTTTGGATAAGACTGGGAATTCATTTTACAATGAATCACATTGCAATCGGAAAGCTACATCGACAAGATGTGAATTAATTCACAGCACCACTAGATAGCCCTGTACACTGTTTGTTTTAGGTAGATTCCAAAAGTTCTGAGGATGGTAATATTGTCAATATTCTACCTAATGCAGGCTTTGAGAACTTTAAATCAGTGTTTATTTTTAACAGCAAAAGCAGGAATTTTTTAAAAACCTTACAATAGTTGTTCCACACTGCAGTATCTTCCATTATATTGTTCTTTCGTAGTTCCCATTATCTATTTTTAATCATCCTCACAAATGCACATTCTGTCTATTTTTCACACCCTCTTTCTCACATTCCCACCCTTACATATATGCATATTAAAGCAGCAGTGGAGAGTTCCAGCTCAGTACAGCTCAAACTAATTTTATTCTCAGCACATAGAGCCATATGTCTTTTCTGTCTTTTGTCCAGGTTTCTATATTCCCATATTTTAACCTACAAATAGGAACCCTGGTAAATACTTCCTTGCCTAATACAGGGACGCGAAAAGGAATCTGAAGAATCACACAGCACAGAAGGCCACTTGACCAATTGTACCTGTGCTGGATCTTTGAAACAGCTGTCTAGTTAGTTTCATTCACCTGCTGCCTCCCCCTAGGGCTACTGTGTTTTTTTCAATTTCAGCATATATTCAGCTCTAACTTTGTAAGTCACTATTGAATCAGATTTCATCACCCTTTCAGACAAAATGCTGAAGATCATAACAACTCTTGATGGAATTCTCACAGAAAGCTATTTGGAATAAGGACAAAACTGAAAGGAAGACAGCAGCATGAATGAATGAATCACAATAAATGGGACCCAAAAATAATCTGTGCCATTCAATAACTCAATCTGATTGGCAGTACATATTGATTCTCATTGATTGAATTAATTAAGAATGGTCAGACTAGATATCTAAAATCTGTAATTTTTGACTCATTTAATAGTATTCTTTGAAAAAAGATAAATATTGTGGATACCATTAGAATTTTAAAAGACATACATGACTTGTTGATAATCCATGGCAAAACAGAGAACAGATTAGTCAAAAGGCAGAAATTAGATAAGTGTTATGGGTGATTATTGAACAAGTGGGATGAGAACCATGCGAGTTTCACTGAAAGACCACATAGATATTTTGTTTTTATCCCTTAACCCTGTTAGGCACCTTTACATTTTTCTATATTAAGGTGCTGGACAAATAAAAGTTACCTAAAAGAGAGTAGGATCTTTGCACCAGAAGCAAATGCAAGCAGTAGGTAGCTATGAGAATGATGTTACAGGGGCTTACTGGAGCCACTGAGTTCATTTATCTGTTGAATCACCAGCTTTGCGCTGATTGAGAACGTCAAGCAGCATTGGTTTGTTAGGCTTTACGTGACCACCTCCTGCTCAGATCAGGAACTTGGAACTCAAACAAGCTGTGTCAACTTTATAAAAAGGATTCCAGCAGAAGTGCCCTTTTCTGTTGGAGACGCTTTGACATGGAAGGGTCAACAGAAAGTCATAAATCCAGCAATTCTTATTGTCGCAGCAGACCTCCCTGACTTGCAGAAGTGGATGGAATCCAAAACTGTAAAATGCCATGGTGGTGAAATGAACACTTTAAAATGGATGACAGCAAACAGGTAGCCCATTTTAAATCTTTCCAGATTCCATGGAAATAAAACTTGGCAGAAAGGTAAAGTGAGTTGTCAATCCACTACCATGCAATTTACACCACCACTAAGTCAAAGTTTCCTCCTATGATTTTAAGAAAGATGTAATTATTCAAACTGCTCCAACCTGACAGAAGTCATGAGGAAACTAACATCAGAAGAAGCTTTTGTTTTAGACTGATGTATTTATATAATAAAGCACACGGACATTATTAAATGTGGATACAGCTCTCATTATGCAGAATTTGTGTCTGTGACAAAAGTGCAAAATTTGGTGTCAGGTTTGTCATAAACTGATAGTTCTTTCTGAGGTGGCAAAAGGATGTTACAACTGGTCTCAAGGAGTTAAGCTGTAGATGGGTGGATGGAAAAAACTAGTTAGAATTCCAGGTCCTAAACATCTTCCACAAGTTACATCAGGAAAGCTATGAGTGCATATACATGTGTATGCATGGAGGGGAGCCAAGCTCTTGATAAAAGTGTGAGGGCTTCCGTCGGTAAAGAAGTTAACAGTAAAGTAAATGGGATAAAATTTGATCTTCACTGCTTCAGCCATATTCGGTGAATTATATTGCTTATCTGTGATTAAGTCTGCCTAAATTTCACTGCACAATAATAAAAAAAGCAAATCTACTGCTATAACTGCATGGCAGAACTTCAGAATGAATCAGGAGATTCAATTAAGATGAACATTAAATAGATGATAGTGGAACAGTTCAGAAATACCAAAATTAAAAATTTAAAGGTATACTTTCTGGTGCTAATTTTTGTCAGAAAGTAAATGTGACTGCAATGGGTTGGGTTTTCTCATCGAGATTTCAGGACATCAGTGTCAAGATCAAGTGTGGATTCCAAGCCTGAGCTTGGCGACAGTGAGATCTGTCGGACATTCTTCCCGGAGACAGGTTTCTCACTAACAGCTGATGTGTTCACCTTCCAAGCCTGTCTATTATACTACAACCCCAAAGATGGGTACAGTAGGCCAGAGTCCTGACAGACACTCTCAATTGGCACTGCAGCCAACATATTTGGCTGCCATAATCTGTGAAGATACCCCTTGAACTTTCGGAAGCTTTCCTGTAGGAAGAATGCACTCAAAGCCATTCTAATGCAGCTGCCCCCAAGTTTTCTACTTCTTGCTTTCTCTGCTACCTCAAACCACTTCTCCACTGGTCTAGGGGGTTACCTATTATATAGGCGCATCTACTTTTTTTATTAGCATTAGTAAACAGAAATTTTTCAAAAAATCACTTCCTTGATGGCAATATAGTATTAGACTGATTAGCCCACAGAGCTAGTGTTCAAATCCCATTGTAGTATATTTTGAATCAATCCAATAAATTTGGTCATTTGCAAACTATCTGGATTATTGTAAAATCTCAAATGGTTCAATAATATTCTCCAGGAAAGAAAACCTGGCAGCCATTATGGCCCAATCAACATACAACTCCAACTCCACACTATATATAAATGTTGAATGCCCTCAGATAACTAGTATAACCAGGCATGAACAATGAATGTTGGTGTTATTTATATCTCAATAGTAACCAATGCAAACAGCTGGTGCCAAATTTTCTGCTTTGTATCAAATTCTCAAAAAGTTGACAAAGGTGCATTCCAAATGATAGTCTTTCAACTCAACATAGAGAGAAACAGAGAGTGAGAAAGAAAAAGAGATAAAGAAAGAAAGATTTGTATTTATGTAGCATTTTTCATGAAAACTGATCATGTCAAGTGTGTCACAGTCAATTAAGAACTTTCTGAAATGTAGTCCTATTGTAAAGTGTGAAATATAACATCCAATATGTACACAGCAACCTCCCACAAACGGCAATGTGATAATGACCAGCTTTTTTTTGTGTCGTGTTGATTGAGGGATAGATGTTGACAAACACCCTGGGAATAACTCCTCTGTTAATTTTTGAAACAGTGCCATGGGATATTTTACATCCAGACAAACAGGCGGATGAGATCTTGGTTTGCCTTTTCACTTGAACTCTATGCTCTCTCAGTAGTGCACTGGAATGGCAGGTCTGAAGACTGTGTTCAAGCCTGAAACTGAACTTCAACATGGATCTCAGATATTGGAGAGGTATCAAGTGGGTAAACTGTCCAAAGAGGATTCAAGAAGGAATTAAAGTCAAATAAATAACCAACGAAAATTTTACTTTGAAGTTCACAGAACACAACACCCACCTGTGCCAGTTCACTGTTGTCTATAAGTCCGTCTCCACTGGTGTCAAAGTACTTGAACATATTCTCCACCAAAACTCTCTTCAGTGTAGTTGTCTCCATTGTAATATTTTCTTCTTGGAAATACTTTCGACTCTGTAGGTCCAGCAACATGCTTTTCAATCTGCTGTAGTCTGCCAATTTACACCGCCCACCTACAGAAAGGGCAAAGTATTCCAAAATAATGTATGATTATTTTGTTGCAGATTAGGTGAAGATAGAGATTAGGAACTTCTCCCCTTTGGATAGAACCAAGCGTCAAATTTTCTCTAACAGATTGAACGTATTCTTCCCGCTACTGTTCTACGTCATTCGGGAAGAGCACCTAAGTTTGGGTGCTTTGGAATTGTGGGTTCAGTATAAAATGCTTTGCATTGTAATGACTGATTGCAGGTCTATGCATACAGTAGTTTCGTTTGTTGACCGTAGCTGTCATGGTGACAATAAAAGAAAGAAAAAATCCCATAATGTCACTCCCACACACTTTCTGGTGATGGCATTGCCATTAACGCAACTTCTTGGTTACTGGATAACCTAGAAAGTAGACTAGCAATGAATTTAATATTAATTTTTCAGCATTAATATCAGATTAACAGTTCAATTCAAAATAAACTAATGGATCAATCTACTTTTCATGTTACTTTCAGATGAATTTATGGTAAATAAATTCCTTCCAAGTGGAAAATTATAGCCTTGTGACATTATTGCAAGACTATTAATCCAGAAATTCTGCTAATGTTCTGGGGAGCCTGTTTTGAATCCTGCCGATTGAATGTTGATGGTTAAAAAAAAAATCTGCCTCACTAATGTCTTTCAGGGAAGGGAATCTGTCATTGCCACCTGTTCTGGCCTACATGTGACTCCAGAGCCACAGCAATGTGGTTGACTCTCAACTGCCCTCTGAAATGGCCTAGCAAGCCATTCAGTTGCAACAAATGCTACAAAGTCTTGACAAAGAAATGAAACTGGATGGTCCACCTGGCATCGAACCAGGCACCGGAGAAGACAACGACAGAAACAGCCCCGTCGATTCTGCAAAGTCCTCCTTACTAACATCTGTGGGCGAGTGCCAAAATTGGGGGAGCTGTCTCACAGATTAGTCAGGCAACAGCCTCATGTAGCCATACTCACAGAATCACACCTGATAGACAACGTCCCATACACCACCATCACCATCTCCAGAAATGCCCTGTCCTACTGGCAAAACAGACCCAGCAGACTTGGCGGCACAGTGATATACAGTCAGGACGGAGTTGCCATGGGAGTCCTCAACATTGGCCCCATGCAGTCTCATGGCTTAAGGTTAAACATGGGCACGGAAACCTCCTGCTGATTACCATGTACTGTCCTCCCTCCCATGTGTGATTAATGAATTAGTATTCCTCCATGTTGAAGAATACTTGGTGGAAGCACTGAGGGTGGCAAGGGTGCAAAATGTACTCTGGGTGGGGGACTTCAATGTCCATCACCAAACATGGCTCAGGAGCAGTACCGCTGAATGAACGGATTGGATCCAAAAGGACTGAGTCTGCAGCGGTGGTGAAGGAACCAACACTTGATCTAACCCTCAGTAATCTGCCAGCTACAGATGCATCAGTCCATGACAGTAGTGGAACGAATGTACACTGTACAATTCTGTGGAGACAAAATCCTGCCTTCACTTTGAAGATACCCTCCAGCATGTTGTTCAGCACTATTACTGTGCTAAATGGGGCAGACTTTGAACTGATCTAGCAACTCAAGACTTTGGCACCCATAAGGTGCTGTGTGCCATCAAATGCAGCAGAACTATATTCCAACACAATCTGCCTGGCATATTCCCCACTCAACCTTAACCACCAAGCCAGGGAATCAACCCTCTCCAGCCATTCCCAGCATTACAGATTCCAGTCTTCAACCATTTCGATTCACTCCACGTGATATCAAGAAACAGTTGGAGGCACTGGATAGTGCAAAGACTATGGGCCCTGATAACATTCCGGCAATAGTACTGAAGGCTTGTGTTCCAAAACTTGCCGCTCCCCTAGCCAAGCTATTCTGGTTCAGTTACAAAACTGGCATCTAACTGACAACGTAGGAAATTGCCCAGGTATATCCTGTACATAAAAAGCACTACAAATCCAACCTGGACAATTACCACCCCACTAGTCTACTCTTGATCATCAGTAAAGTGATGGAAGGTGTTATCAACAGTGCTATCAAGCAGCACCTGCTCAGCTATAACCTGCTCAGTGATGCCCTGTTTGCATTTCACCAGGGCCACCTAGCTCCTGACCACATTATAGCTTTAGGTCAAACATGGACAGCATGAATTCCAGAGGCGAAGTGAGAGTGGCAGAACTTGACATCAAGAACACATTCGACTAAGTGTGGCATCAAGAAGCCCAAGCAAAACTGGAATCAATGGGTATCTGGGGCAAACTTTCTGCTGGTCGAAGTCATACCTGGCACATACTAAGATGGTTTGTCTTTGTTAGACGCTGGTAATCTCAGCTCTAGGAACTCCTCAGGATAATGTCCGAGGCTCAACCATCTTCAGCTGCTTCATCGATGACCTTCCCTCCATCATAACGTTAGAAGTGGGGATGTTCGCCAATGATTGCACAATGTTAAGCAACATTTGCGACTCCTCAGATATTGAAGCAGTCTATGTTTAAATTGCGTAAGATCTAGACAATATCCAGGCTTCAGCTGACAAGTGGCAGATAACATTTGCACCACACAAATGCCAGGCAATGACTATCTCCAACAAGAGACAATCTAACCCCAGCCACTTGGCAATCCATGGTGTTACTATTACTGGGGTCTCCTACTAACAACATCCGGGTGGTTACTATTGACCAAAAACTCAACTGGGCTCACTACATAAACATAATGATTTCAAGAGCAGGCTAAGAGGCTAGGCATACAGTGGTGAGTAAGTCACCCCCTGACTTCCCAAAGCCTGTTCACCATCTACAAGGCACAAGTCAGGAGTATGATGGAATATGCCCCACTTGCCTGGATGAGTGCAGCTCCAAAAACACTCAAAAAGACTGATACCATCCTGCAGATAGTAGCCCACTTGATTGGTACCACATCCACAAAAATCCACTTGTCAATCTCCAATGCTCTGTAGCAGCAATGTGTACTATCTACAAGATCCACTGCAGATATTTAACATAGATCCTTAGACAACACCTTCCAAACCCAGGACCACTTCCGTCTGGAAGGACAAAGGCAGCAGATACATGGGAACACCACCACCTGCAATTTCCCCTCCAAATCACTCACCACCTTGACTTGCAAATATATCACTGTTCCTGTCGCTATCAAAATCTGAAAGGCATTGTTGGTTAACATCTAGCATGTGGACTTCTTAATAAGACAAATCACCACCACCTTTTAAAAAGCAGCTAGGGATGGGCAATAAATGCTGGACAGTCAGTAACGCCTATGTCCTATGATTGAACTAAAAACAATTCTTAAAATGGTTATTACATCTTACATATGCAAATGATTCAAAACATATTAAAATCACAGAGACACCCTTTCAATTTAAATGAAAAGTTTACTCCTCTTCTAGTTTTAAACCCACCTGGAAGTAAGAAAATGAGCAAATTGCTTGGAAATTCACACAAGGAAATCAAACCCAAAGAGGGTGGCTTTGCTTTGGAAATGGTGGATTAAGAAAACACAACAGCCTGAAGAGCAGTACGAAGCATTAATCTACATAAATTAACATAATAATAGTCATACATTTGTTACAGTGTTATATCAATGATTATTAATTGGTTAGCTGTGCTGTTTTGAACAAGTAACACATAAAAAATGGATTTTCAATTTATTTATTTAATCTTCCAGTTAGTGGAGGGTGTTATATTATTTACAGTGCAAGTCACAGTTTCTCTAAAATGATTTATTGTCCCTTTCTTATCACAACAGTGTGTTGCTGCTCTGTTGAGTATGTTTTGAAAAAATATTTTTTTCAATCATCATTGTTGGCATGAGAAGAGGGATGAAAATCTTAAATGCAGTGTTGCTATAGGAAACCAATCAATGTGATCTTTGTAAGAGTACAATTTATATTACAATGACATAACATTTATTGTTTGCACAGATTAGAATAATTTGTGGTCTTCCTCTTTTCGCAAAAGAATGCGGATGAAGTCTTGTTTTTGGAATACCCTGTTATCAAAAAGATGGAAATAAGCTTTATTCTCAGAACATGAGGCTCTTTAGCCCTTGAAATTATTCTACAGTGAATTAGGTCATGGTTGGTATATATTTTAACTCTACCTATTTGTCTTGGTTCTATAACCCTCAATAACTCTTGAAACTATATGTAAAAGACCAAGTACAATCCATTACATCACACAATATCATTAGGTCAAGTAATATTAAGAAGCTTTCATTGGCAAAAGATCAATCAATTATTCCAAGTCTTGAAAATTCCATATACAAACACTTTCCTTTCTCCATTCCTCTTCTGGGACTACTCACTTACCAATTCATAGATTTATACTGTACAAAAGAGGTTCTTCAAACTGTCAAGACTGCAACAACAAAAGCTACTCTAAATCTATACTCGTCTCACTTTCCAGCACATGACCCATAGCCTTGAATATTATGACATTTTGAGTACTCAGCCAAATACTTATTAGAAGTTGTGAGTTTTCCCACATCAACTACCCTCCCAGGCAATGCATTCCAGATTTTAATCACATTCTGGGTGAAAATTGTTTTTCTCAAATCCCGTCAAAACATCCTGCCTTTCACATCAAAATGCTACCCACTAGTTATTGACTCTTCAACTAAGGGGAACAGCTACTTTCTATCCATCCTGTCTGTGCCCCTCATAATCTTATCCACCTTAACCAGGACCTCTCTCAATCTTCTCTGGTCTAAAGAAAACAACACAAGCCAATCCAGTCTCTCTTCATAGCTAAACTGCTCTGTCCCAGGCAACACCCCAGTGAATCTTGTCTGCATCCCTTCCAGTGTAATCACATGCTTCCCATAGAGCAGCGACTGGACTGCACACAGCACTCTAGCCATGGCCTAAGTAGCGTCCTGTACAGCTCCAAAACAATATTCCTGCTTTTATAATCAATGCCATGACTGATAAAGACAAGTGTACCATTTGCTACCTTAAGGGATCTGTACACAAAAAAGCATCCCAATTTCCCTCTGTTCCTCTGAGCTTCTGAGTCTTCTGCCATTCATTGAGTACTCCCTTGTCTTGTTACTTCATCCAAAGTGCATCACTTCACAATTAAAAGGATTAAATTCCATCTTCCACTGATCTGCCCATCTGGCCAATGCCTCTGTTTCTTCCTGTAGCTTAAGTCCTCTTCCTCACTGTCAACTACCTGGCCAATTGTTTCATCTGCAAACTTACTTCATATCACCCACACTTTCTCTTCTATATTATTTATAAATATCAAGAACCATACTGATCCATGTACTATGCCACTGGACACTGGCCTCTGGTCACATAAACAGTCTCTCACACCATCCAGTGTCTCCTACCAGTAAGCTAATTTTGGACCCAATTTGCCAAAGTACCCTGGATCCCATGTGCTTTTATCTTCTTTATCAGTCTCCTATGTGGGAACTTGTCAATAGTTTTGCCACAATTGATATAAACCATATCAATAGCATTAACCTCATCTACACTCCTGGTCACCTCCTTGAAAAAGTCAAACAAATATTTAAGATCTGACCTCCCTCTGGCAAAGCCATGCTGCATATCAAATCTCGCTTCGCCAAATGGAGATTAATTTTCTGTTTCAGAATTTTCTCCAATGGTTTCGCGATCATTGACGTGATATTTGCTGGTCTGTAATTCCCTGGTTTATCTTTACCACGCCTCTTGAAAAGTTGAACCACTTTAGCTGTCTCCAGTTCTTTGGCACTTCTCCTGTACTCAGAGAGAAATTAAAAATTTAGGTCAGAACCTCTGTAATTTCCTCCCTTGCTTCCTAAAGCAGCCTGGGATATAAGTCATCCAGACTTGGTGATTTGTCCACATTCATGACCGCCAAAACCTGCAATAGCTCCTCATTCACTATGTCTATCTGCTCAAAAATATCACAGTCGTCCTTCCCAAATCTGTACCTACAGCCCCCTTCTCCAACACTCTACCCATATCCTATATGACTCCAGGCATAGATTATCCTCTTGGTCCATACTCTTTGCATGGTTGTCCTCTTCATCTTAAATAACTAACAGATTATCTTGAGATTCTCCCTAACTTTACCTGTCAGTGTTTTCTCATGCCTCCTCTTTGATCTCCTAATTGCTTTCCCCCATAGTTTCCACTCTCTTCTCAGGCCTCTATTGATTTGCTCTCTTTATATCTGCTAAAAGCCTCTCTTTTCCTTCTCTTCAAGTCCTCAATATTCATAGACATCCAGGATTCTCTGGACTTTTTGCTTTAGTATTTCATCCTAAAAGGAAACACTTTAATTTTTCTATTTCCTTTTCAAACACCCATCACTGTTCCACTGTAGATTTTCTCACAAGTAGCTGTTCCCAGTCTAATTCGACCAGATCATAGATCATAAACCATAGATCATAGAATCCCTACAGTGTGGAAACAGGCCTCTCAGTCCAACAAGTCCACACCGACCCTCAGAGTATCCCACCCAGACCCATCCCCCCTATAACCCACCTAATGTACACATCTCTGGACACTATGTGCAATTTAGCATGGCCAATCCACCTAGCCTACATAACTTTGGACTGTGGGACGAAACCGGAGCACCCAGAGGAAACCCACACAGACACAGGGTTTCCTCCGGGTGCTCTGGTTTCCTCTCTTGCCTTATTTCAACAAAATCTGCCTTCCTGAGAAGTTGTCCAGAAGTAGCTGTTCGCTTGACCCCATCTCTGTGATGGCAACAACATCATAATACCAACTATCAATCCAGGTCTTTAATTTATCCGACTTACCTACAATATTCCTAAAGTAGAGTCCATCCATCCTTACCTTATTCCGTTGAAATGTAACAGGGCTGAATTCTGTCTACTTTGGTTTCTTTCCTAGAGTATGATGTGCCCCTATGGTACTAAAATTCTGGGTCCCTTTCCCTTGCTGAAACACTTTAAATTCCTCCCAGCAGCAGTAGCAAACCCACCCACAGAGATGATGGTCCTGTTCTTGTTCAGGTACAGACCATCACACATATACAGGCCTCATCCTTCCCAGAAACAGTCCAAGTGATCCAGGAATCCCAAACCTTCCCTTCTGTACCTCAAGCCACACCTTCATCTGCCCTCTTCTCCCTTTTTTTCCATTTTGGAATACAGGCTAAACATGTTGGGCTACAAACAGTTTCCTCCACAAGTGACCATTATAAATATTCCTTTACATTAGTATTATACTATATGGGCCACCACGTAGTAATGCAAAGACTACACTCTTATGAGTGAACATTAACAGACGTTTCTTAAACATAACACTTTACAAGGCATGGTGAAAGAGGGCATTCTGCTGTGAAGGAACAAACTCAGGTACCAGTTCCACATTATCTGATATCATTACCATACAGCTTCATTCACACATGTTAAGTCGCTATTCTGGGGGAAGAAAGGACTAGTTAACCCTTTATTCTATAAGCTGTGATTGCAGCCAGTCCTTTTGTTTCTGAAATTCTACAATACTGCAGTTAGCTGCCGAGCCTGTCAAAATGGGAAAATGTTCTAACTCTTTGGTAGAAGAACCTACAGTTGTGACACATTGGTGAAGGTAAAAGTAACCTTGGACAAAACCTGAGCTTTGACAAAGATTCAGCTCACGGACTAATGGACAAGGATTGGATTTATAGAGTGAACTGGGTCTGAGACCAGGGGTGGATGGGTGTGAAAATGTAGCACTACTGACAGGTGTTCTATCCTACCCCCAGGCAATTTACCTGGAGACAGAATAGTGAGGCTGGCAGGGAGCCAATTCAGTTTTCTTTGCTGACCAAATTGAAGGAGGCTGACTAGGATTGTCCAGACAGAATGCAGATCTCCAGAGGTGGTGGGGGAGAGTTTAGCTTCAGAGAGATAGTCTACCAACCGCAGACTTTGGGGTCAGCACTTGAAGCAGGTGAAGAGCCCTCCCTGTTTGTATACATGTAGCAGCAGCTTGTGTAGAAAGACTCCTTACCCCTACCCGCTTTCCCAGCAATGGCCAACCCACGAAGTGTTACAGGGAAAGGATAGGGGGCAGTCCTGGTGTAATGCTCTTTGGAGGAGTCAGTGTGAACTCAAAGGGCCAAATGGCCTGCTTCCACACTGTAGGGATTCTATGGTTCGATGAAGGGATTTCAGGTCATGTGACATTCAGTGTGTGGAAAGAACTACTCCAAGATGGTCATGCAGGGATCTCTCCCTACTGTGTATATAATGTACATTATTCAATAAACAGTCCTGGCTAGAAAGAGCTGCTTCCCATCCAGCTGTGAGCACACTTAAAAATGGTGGCAAGAGTAAAACTAAAATAACTTGCCTTGGTGCTATGAGAAATGACATCTGGTGGTACCCAGACCAATGTGAGAATTTAAAACAAGGACAAGAAGCAACAACAGTCATGTTCCATTACTAAAGCAGGATAATTCAATTCGCGAGAAAGCTGGTTTACAAAGCAGAGTGATGCCAACAATGCAGATTCAGAGGGTAGGGGATTTCCTCCACTATCTCCGCAAAACAAAAAAATCAGATAGCATAGCATTGGGACAAAGGGCAAAATTAGGGGGTTATGAAATATTGCCACATTGCTGCCCCAGAAAAATTTACACAGTACTAAATACAAAATTCAATGCAACTTGCGATCCCAGCTAAATTTCACATCTGTGTTGCGGGATACCACATTCTTCCAAAGCAAATCTCTCACTAATGACAGACACCAAGTGCAGAATTCAGTACAAATATTACCTGTCTCTCAGATTTTTCAGAGCTATGAAACAGTGTAAATATTCCAAAAAAATACATAATTGTCAATTACAGATTTCAAAATTCAACTATTTTACAGACAGAAGATTATTACAGAACCCATACAGTATGCAAACAGGCCCTTTGACCCAACAAGTCCATACTGACTATCAGAGCATCCCACTCAGACCCATTCCCCAAATGCATCTAATCTATACATCCCTGAACACTATGGGCCATTAAGCATGGCCAATCCACCTCGCCTGCACATCTTTGGACTGTGGGAGGAAACCGGCACACCTGGAGGAAACCCACACAGGCACGGGGAGAATGTGCAAACTCCATACAGTCAGGCGCCCAAGGCGAAATTGAACCCGGGCCCCTGGTGCTGTGAGGCAGCAGGACTAACCACTGAGCCACCATTATTTGAGATGAAAATAATGTGAGGAGAACCAGTATGTCTCTGATCCTCTTTCTCTCTCTCTGGCTACTGTTCGTAATCACGACACTCACATTCTCTAAAGATGAACAAAATGGGTAAAAACCAAGTGAAGCAACTGATGGCTGCTTGCAGAAAAATAATCAACATTTCTTACACGAATTCAGTTTCAAAAAAGAGTTTAATCTAGAGATAACAAGCATGGGGCTGGATGAACACAGCAGGTCAAGCAGCATCGTAGGAGCAGGAAAACTTGACGTTTCGGGCCTAGACCCTTCATCAGAAATGGGGAAGGGGAAGAGGGTTCTGAAATAAATAGGGAGAGAGGGGGAGGCGGATAGAGGATGGATAGAGGAGAGGATAGGTGCAGAGGAGGCAGACAAGTCGAAGAGGCGGGGATGGAGCCAGTAAAGGTGAGTGTAGGTGGGGGG
>JAHRHZ010000289.1:24875874-24972947 GCA_024137785.1 Ginglymostoma cirratum | reverse complement strand
TACGCTTGGTTGGGGCAGTCGTAGTATGGCGCACTGACCTCGACATTGCTGAGACCAGGCACCAACTCTCTGACACCTCCTCCTACCGCCCCCTGGATCATGACCTCACCCCTGAGCACCAAACCATCATCTCCCAAACCATCCACAACCTCATCACCTCAGGTGACCTCCCACCCACCGCCTCCAACCTCATCGTTCCCCAACCCCGCACCGCCCGCTTCTATCTCCTTCCCAAAATCCACAAACCTGAATGCCCTGGTCGACCCATTGTCTCCGCCTGCTCCAGCCCCACCGAACTCATCTCCACCTACCTAGACTCCAATTTCACCCCCTTGGTCCAGGAACTCCCTACCTACGTCCGTTACACCACCCACGCCCTCCACCTCCTCCAGAACTTCCAATTCCCAGGTCCCTAACACGTCATTTTTACTATGGACGTCCAGTCCCTATACACCTGTATTCCCCATGCTGATGGCCTAAAGGCCCTCCACTTCTTCCTGTCCCGCAGAACGGACCAATCCCCCTCCACCGACACCCTCATCCGCTCAGCCGAACTCGTCCTCACCCTCAACAACTTCTCTTTCAATTCCTCCCACTTCCTACAGACAAAGGGGGTGGCCATGGGTACCCACATGGGCCCAAGCTATGCCTGCCTCTTTGTAGGTTACGTGGAACAATCCCTCTTCAGTACCTACACTGGCCCTAAACCCCACCTCTTCCTCCGTTACATTGATGACTGCATCGGCGCCGCCTCGTGCTCCCACGAGGAGCTCGAACAGTTCATCCACTTCACCAACACCTTCCACCCCAACCTGAAGTTCACCTGGACCATCTCCAACACTTCTCTCTCCTTCTTGGACCTCTCTGTCTCCATCTCGGGTAACCATCTAGAAACCGATGTCCATTTCAAGCCCACTGACTCCCACAGCTACCTGGAATACACCTCCTCCCACCCACCTTCCTGCAAAAATGCCATCCCCTATTCCCAATTCCTTCGCCTCCGCCGCATCTGCTCCCAGGATGAGACATTCCACTCCCGTACATCCCAAATGTCCTCATTCTTCAAGGACTGCAACTTCCCCCCCACAGTGGTCAGAACGCCCTCGACCGTGTCTCCCGCATTTCCCGGAACACATCCCTCACGTCCCGTCCCCACAATAATAACCAAAAAAGAATCCCCCTCGTCCTCACATACCACCCCACCAACCTCTGGATCCAACGCATCATCCTCCGACACTTCCGCCATCTGCAATCAGACCCCACCACCAAAGACATTTTTCCCTCCCCACCCTTATCTGCCTTCCAGAGGGACCACTCCCTCCGTGACTCCCTTGTCCGCTCCACACTCCCCTCCAGCCCCACCACACCTGGCACATTTCCCTGCAACCGCAGGAAGTGCTACACCTGCCCCCACACCTCCTCCCTCACCCCAATCCCAGGCCCCAAGAAGACTCACCACATCATGCAGATGTTCACCTGCTCATCTGCCAATGTGGTTTACTGCATCCGCTGTACCCGTTGTGGCTTCCTCTACATCGGGGAAACCAAGCGTAAGCTTGGGGACCGCTTTGCAGAACACCTGCGCTCAGTTCGCAACAAACAACTGCACCTCCCAGTCGCGAACCATTTCAGCTCCCCCTCCCATTCCGCAGATGACATGTCCATCCTGGGCCTCCTGCAATGCCACAGTGATGCCACCCGAAGGCTGCAGGAACAGCAAATCATATTCAGCCTGGGAACCCTGCAGCCCAATGGTATCAATGTGGATTTCACAAGCTTCAAAATCTCCCCTCCCCCAACCGCATCCCAAAACCAGCCCAGCTTATCTCCACCTCCCTAACCTGTTTTTCCTCTCACCTCAAGCCACACCCCCATCTCCTATCTACTAACATCCTGCCCCCCCTTGACCTGTCGTTCCTCCCTGGACTGACCTATCTCCTCCCTACCCCGCTACCTACACTCACCTTTACTGGCTCCATCCCCGCCTCTTCGACTTGTCTGCCTCCTCTCCACCTATCCTCTCCTCTATCCATCCTCTATCCGCCTCCCCCTCTCTCCCTATTTATTTCAGAACCCCCTTCCCCTCCCCCATTTCTGATGAAAGGTCTAGGCCCGAAACGTCAAGTTTTCCTGCTCCTATGATGCTGCTTGACCTGCTGTGTTCATCCAGCCCCATGCTTGTTATCTCGGATTCTCCAGCATCTGCAGTACCTTTTATCTTTCATCGAGAGATATTCCTCAACTTTGCCACCTGGGCAGTAAACTAGTATAGCAGCTTTCCTATTCCTCTGATGCTGCCTGGCCTGCTGTGTTCCTCCAGCTCCATACTGTGTTATCTCTGACTCCAGCATCTGCAGTTCTTACTATCTCTGGTATAGCAGATTGCCAGCTTCTTGGAGGACCTGGGCAATTTTCACCCATTGAGTGATTGAATCAGAGCTAAAAACCATTAGCTAGAATTGGAAGATTGATGAAAATGTTAATGGTTTTCACACTTTTATGGTCAACAGGATAATGGTCTGTAACAGTCATGTTTGCTTTGCATTTTCCCTGCTCTGAACATTGCCATTTATTAAGTTACATGCATTCAAATTTAAATGTCATTCTGCTTTTAAAGTATCATTATTGCAGCGGACTCCAAATCAAGGAGAATCATTCACATTGAAGTGAGGTCTCCTTTTTATAAAAAAGAAATTCCTACTTGCTGTCATTGCAACAATGATACTCGGCTTCATTTCGGAATCTATAAAAAAGTTTTAAAAATATGTGCATGGAGAAGTGAAACCACTTCTGTTTTTTGACTGAATCATTCTTCTAACTAGAATGTATTCCTAGATTTACTCCAATGTATTCTGTATCTAACAATGTTTCACTGAAAGGAAAATGAACTTTTACAAATTGCTTACTCATCATTAATCTCTATTTTTAAAACTTAAGGGTAATTTTGTGACAACATTCTAATGTTCGTCTGATGGGCAACAAGAGCTAATTCTGAAGGATACCTAAAAATCCATTTCAATATTGGGACAAATACAGAGGAACTAAAAGGAATGATGAAATGTAGAAAAAAAAATCTGCAGACAGGCACCTGAACTGAAAACAACCTTCGCTGCCTGCAGAAAAATCTGCACATTGTGACGCATTTGAGAATTTGATTTCTAAAGTGGAGGTAATGGTTTTTTAATTGTTACTTCTGTGAAGGTAACTGTACTTTCTTTAAGGATCGGAAACTTACGAAAAGCACTGAGTCTAAACAGCATTTCCAAGAAATCATGTGATGTAGCTAAATGACGAGACAAACTATACCTGGTGAGATAATGGTTGAAGTGTTTACTAAGTTAAGATTTACAACCCTAAGAGATACAGAAGGCCAGAGGCAGATTCGGTTCAAAAGAAAAAGGGTCCATCTCAGCTATTACCAAATTGGCTGTTTAACAGCCTCAATCCTGTCAAAGGAACTTGATTTTTCCTTTGGATCTGTTCAGAAATGACAGTGAATTAGCTCGTCTGTCTCAGGGAGAGAATGTAATGGAGAATCAGATTGGGTGAATGGGCGGAAATGAAACACTTAATAACCTCATCAATTGAGTAAGAAATGAAAAAATCAACATAGGAGTGACACTTCACTGGATCTCAGTGTTCGTAAAGCATATTCCTGCAAAAAAAGTGCATCTTTCTTTTTCTGTTTTTAATCAGATCTTTCAGAATTGCCTTGTACCTGTATTTAGCGAAATTGTTTTTATTTTCTTTTGTATAATAATACTATTGTTCTTCTTCCAAAAGTACAACAGCAGCCTCATATAAAAATGTTCAGTGGCTGACCATCAGGGTAACCATATTAAAGAAAATAAAATTTATGATCTATCAAGACACATTTCACTCAGGGATCTGACTTGACTGTCAGCTGGGATCATGACAAAGTGAAGAAGTAGTAAAAATTATCAAGGCAGAAGAAAATCCTACCATACGCATATTGACATATGATGTTGCAGTCTTTGGTCTCCAAGGCCATGTCACTGGCACAAATGAGCCAGTGCCCCTCTACCTGAGTCAGGTATGCCAATCCAATGTCAATAAAATACTAATTCAGTTGCAAAATGGCCCTCAAATATGTTGAATATTTATAAGGTTCTGGTTAAGTCTCGATGGGAGTACTGCAGACAGTTCTGATCACGACACTGTTTGAAGTATGTGAAAGTCTTTAACGCGGTACAGAAATGTTCCAGAGTCGCAGGGATTTTATTGACAACACTAGGTTTAAAAAGTGTGATTGTTCTCCTTGAAATGAAGGAGGAGATAGATAGAGGTAAACAAAATAACAACCGATTAGAATAAACAATGAAAATCTCCTCCTATTAGCTGACGGTACAAGTACTACAGTAGACAACATTGGGCAAGCAATGCAGGGAGAATATGACAAACATTTTTTTATGCAGTGAGTGGTAATTACTTGGAATTCATTGCCCAACCAGGTAATGGAAGTGGAAACAACCAATGATTTTGAATGGTAATTGAATGACCATCATAGAACATTGCAGGGCTATGGGGAATGAACAAAAGAATCAGGTTGACTGAATTGGGAATTGCTCTGCTCATAGTGCCATAAACTCAGTACTGAATGACCTCTCCCTGTACCTATTAGAGGCCGTCACTACTCAACTCTGTAGTGTGAGCTTGCACCTGGCAAATGCCACTAGAGGCCAAAATGCATCTTGGAACTGGCCTGATGTGGTTCTTCATTGTTTTTTCTTAGCTCTGTCACTAAGTCTGGCTCCATACAGCCAGAAAACTTCTGCTTGATATTTCATTTGGATGATGCTTCATCAGAGGCAGAAGATAAAGATGTAACAGCCTTTAGAATGTACATGGGCAGGAAAAGTGAAGGGAGTGGATGGGATGAGAAGACAAGGAATAAAAGTCTATGATAGATGGAAGTCAGGAGAGATTACATGGCAAAATGAATGACTCTTTTATATAATATGATCCCGCTGCTTACATGTACATTCCTCTAGATTCACCTCTTAATTACTGACTTCTCATTACCATCTCTCTTTGCCTCATCCCATTGTCCTGTTACATACTTTCCTTTGTGAGCTTTCTTCCTCTCTCCTTTATCCCGGTCTCTGTATTCGCTTAGAAATTGATTTGTCCAGATCTGTTCAAAGATCACGGACCTGAAATGTCAATCTTAGCAGGAATTTTTCAGAGGCATAGGCACCTCTCCTGGCTGAAAAGTTGAGGGCAAGTCAAGCTGGGTGGCTGCAGCTTGCTTTTACAAATATCAGGCTATTGAAACACTGTTTCTGCCTCAACCCACATCTGAGAGTTGCTGATCAATTAACTGGCTGGAAGCTCTCCAGTCCCAACAGCGCTACTGGGAGTGATGGCCACTGCTAGTACTGCAGCCAGTCCAAATTGAGGAGCATCATAGGTGTTGGATTTAGAGATGAGTCAAGGCAGCTTGGCTGCGGACAGTGAGATGGTTTCCAGTGAAGGTGTCGGTGTGAGGGCTGTGATTGCGAGGTGTAGAACAAGAGGGGGTCATGATCACCACTGAGGTGAGGGGTAGGAACTTCCCTTGGATACAAGGTGTCAGAACACGAAGGATCATTTCAACAAAGCCTATAGCCAAGCTGCCAGGGCATCCTGGGTGCTGAATTTCTGCCTAAAAATTCTGGCATCTGCAAATTTCTTGTCTGTTACATACTAATTCATGTTAAAATAAAATGCTGCAAAGCCCAAATGGAGTTCCTTCTCTTGTGGCATACAGCCTGCCTTAAAAGTAACAGGACTTGCATGAAAAAACCCCTACTGACTCAGAGGTGACATAATCCAGGAAAGGAGTATTAAATGTAATTTCCTAACATGTGAGCTTAATAATATCTTGCTGAATAGTAGGCTTAATTTATTAAGAAACTGAATTGTTATAAATGCTCAGTGTGTCAGGCACCATCTGTGAACAGGGAAACAGGGTTAATGGGTTGCATTTATATTGTCCAGCAGGCAGGTTTGAAAGCAGGAGTCGGGGGTTACATTCAATCTAACAAGTGACCTGTCCACCATTCAAACACCACCCTTAACATGTACCACAATCTCACCCTAATTTTAGTGGCAGGCATGGCATCCTACCTGCCAGTTGTTTGATCGATGCTCACAAGGGTTTCAGTCACTGCCCCCATGATTTAAACAGAGTTCCACTCCAAAAGATTGAATTTCCTTCTGTAGGCTGGTAGCAGGCAAGAGTAGATCCTTCTTAGTATTCATGAGATTAAAGTATTACCACCGTCATATTCCTTTTCCTGCATGGCTTCTCAAACCCTGATCCCTGCCAGTTTAGTGCCCAACTAAACAACCAGCATCTGATCATATGAACAAGGACTAGGCCAAACAGCCCCTTGAGCCTGTGCACCATTTAATAAAATCATGGCTGATTTGATTGCAACCTCAGATCCACATTCCTGCCCACCCCAATAACTTTTCCATCTTTTCCTTGTTTACCAAGAATCTATCCACATCTGCCTTAAAATATTTAACATTCCACTTTTCAGGAAGAGTTCCAAAGGCTAATCACCATCTGAAAGAGAAAAATAAATTGTGTCACCTCTGCTTATGGGATGGTGTAATATTTTTAAAAGTGACCCCTAGTTCTAAGTTCTCCCATAGAAGGAAACATCCTCTCTACGTCCATCCTGTCAAGATCCTTCAGGGTATTATATGCTTCAATCAAGTTGCCTCTTATTTTTCTAAATTTCAGCAGGCACAATCTCATCCTGGCCATTCGTTTCTTGTAAGACAACCTGACCATTGTAGGTATTAGACTGGTAAGTCTTCTTTTACATTCTTCCTTAAATAAGTAGACTAATACTGCACAGAGTATTCCTGATGTGATTTTACCAATGCCATGTAAAACTGAAGCATAACATCTATACTTTAGAATTCCCTTTGCACAATATAATAACATTCCATTAGCTTTGGTAATTATTTACTGTAATCTTGCGTGACTTATGCAGTAGGACACCCAGGTCACTTTGCATCTCAGAGTTCTGCAATCCCCCCTCCCCTCCTGCCCCCCAATTTAAAGAATATTAATGTTTTTACTCTTCCTGATAAAATGGACAATTTGACACTTTCCCACAATCTGCACCATTTTACTCCATTTACCAGATTTTTTTCCCCACTCTGTGTTTCCTGCTGGTCAGCTAATTTTCTATTCATGATACCATGTTTTGTGATCTAGCATAACTTGCTTTCTTATTGTCTGGGTATAGGACTGGCAGTAATCTACCATTTCCATTAGCACTGCAAGTACAAGAGAGCAGTAGGTCTTTGATTGACTGGCAACTGAGATGGAGTCTCCTGTTCCTGAGGGATAGAAATCACACTTACAGCATAATAAAAGTCAATTAGCTGTGGAACGAGTTTGGGTGGATAGAGGGTGTATGGTTTGCCGGATATTTGGCACTCCATAAAATGCAGTCGAAATTTTCAGTTCAGTAGGCTCTTCACGTTAATTATGTTTCTCTTTTCTTGGCTAATGCCTGAGCTACCAAGAAATCTCACTATTCACTCTATTTTTTTTTATTGCAGAATTCTGACGACTCCAGCATTTTGGTTTGCCTTTACTTAGTATTTTGGTGCTTTTTCTCTTTCCACATTGCTGAAAGCCACATCAATACTGGTGGTGCTACAGAGTTTTGATTTTGTCTTCATCATTCCTCCTCCACTCAAAAAGATTATTAGATTTGTGAACAATGATTCACTCTGTGTCCAACTGATGTGCGGAGCCAATCATCTAATCATACATCATTGGGCACTATCCAGACAGTTACCGTGAATCTTTTGTTCTAAATTATATCAGCAACCTACCAATCAATCAATCTTCAACCAATTTTTCCCTTGGTGGAAGGATCAAGAACCAGGGGCATTGATTTAAGGTAAGTGATTTTAAAAGCAATGGCAATGTGAGGTACAACATTTTAATGCAGTGAGTGGTTAGGATCTGGAATGTATTGACAGAGACAGCTGGTGGAGGCAGCTTCGACTGAATCTCGGAAGAAGGAAATTCCTGCAGGTTTATAGGGAGTGGCAAGATGAATTACTCCTTCAGAAGGCCAGTACAGACACGACAGGGTTGAATGACCTCCTGTTTGCTGTAAATATTCTATGAATCCCAATTTAACATAATTCACATTGCTTACTGGTGAAAGGAGGCTGAATGACTGGTCAGCATCTGAAATACCCTCTGCATCCATAGCTCATGTCTCCAGTTTGTTTTCATACTAGAGTTGTTCAGCACTGATACAATGTGTCCTATGCTTCAATGAAAAATCACTAAGACAACCACAGGAATTTTGAATACAATTTCATAAAAAAGATACTACTGAAAATCAGTATCATGACCCAAATTAGACAACTGACTCCTAATACAAACATACAAATTAAAAGCAGGAGTAGGCCTTACAGCCCATCAGCCTGGTCCACCATTCAATAAGATCATGGCTGGCTTGTTTGTGTTTTGAATTCCGCAACCTCATCTATTCCCCATTGCCTTTGATTTCCTTGCTTAACAAAAATATACCAACCTCTGCCTTAGAAGTATTCACTGGTTCAGCTTCTACTGACTTGTGCAGCAGAGAATTCTAAAGTCAGACAACCCTCTGAGAAAAAAAAAATCCCTTTATCTCTGTCCCAACAGGACAACTCCAAATGTTTAAACTGTGCACTCTAGCTCTGGACTCACCTATAAAGGTAACATCATTTTCATGTCAGAGTTATCACAGAACTAATATACTTTAATCAAGTTACCAAATGAAAGAATTTCCAATCAAAACAAGCCTAGTTTCTCTAACCTTTCTTCTTAACACATCCCGCCCATTCCAAGTATCAATGTAGTAAACCTCCTCTGAATTGCATCCAACTTATTTACATTCTTCCTTAAATCAGAAGACCAAAACTGCCTTCTGTATTTGAGATGTGATCTCACCAATTTGTTATGTAAACTGAAATTTTTATGAAAAACTGAAAGAACTGCGGATGCCGTAAATCAGGAACAATAACGGAAGTTGCTGGAAAATCTTAGCAGATCTGGCAGCACCTGTGAAGAAAAATCAGAGTTAACATTTCAGGTCTGGTGACCCTTCCTCAGAACAGTTTGAAGGAAGGGTCACTGGACCTGAAAAGTTAACTGTGATTTTTCTGCACAGGTGCTGCCAGACCTGTTGAGCTTTTCTCGCAACTTCTGTTTTCAATCCTTATTTTTATGTTCAATTCCTCTCATAATAAAGGACAGCATTCCACTAGCCTTCTTAATTACTTGCTGTATCTGCCCTCTAACACTTCGTGACTCATACACCAGAACAACTAAATCTAATTCCACCTCAGAATTCTGCAGTCATTTTCCATTTTGATAATATTCTTCTTTGTTATTCTTCCTGCTAAAGTCAATAACTTCAGATCTTCCCACAATACGCTCCATCTGCCAGATTTCTGCCCACTCAATTGACCTATCATTAGCAGTCTGAAAACACTGTGTCCTCTTCATAACATACTTTTCTACCTATCATTATGTCATCTGCAAATTCTTTACAGGCAATTAGATCTCCAGAACTACCAAGGTTCCCATTAGTACAATAATTCTGTTGTTTCCTCTTGTCATAATCCACCTAATTTGCTCAAAATATTATTGTCATATCAAATTGGCAATGAAAGAATCCATAGTTCAAAACAATTTTATGTGCCTTTCTAATGCTCTTTAGAACTTTGTGCAGACAGTTCACCTCCTTTCAACGAAACTCCTACTTCTTGTCATTGCTACATTAAATATAGGATCATTTGTCATGTCAGGTTGTTGCATTCCAGCTAGAGAAGCAAACTGAAGATGTTGCTGCTTTTGATAGCCTTCTCTTTAAAGGAAATTGAATGTGTGAAAATGCAAGCAAGATTTTCTTCTCAAGGCGAGAACACATGCAGTAAAGGAGCACATTCATGTCAATAAAATCTTTTAATCTTTATTTCCACATGTGGAATACATTGTTATGGGTTGAAGAATGAGGTATGAAGTCTTTTGTTCAATTGTGAATAATTCAGATATGTAGAACACAGTGTTCAAACATAGAAGGGAAGGCAAATGAACTTGTGAACACATGCTATCGCTCAATTAAAGTCAGCAGCCCTTTCTGCCAAGGTGACCTCCTTCTTTTGGGCCTGCACTGTGTCCTTAATGGATTTTCTTGTAAGACCATAAGACCATAAACCATAGAAATCTGGACAGGAGCAAGCTATTTGGCCACTCGAACATGCGTCGTTTTTCAATAGGATCACGGCTGATCTGACATTCCTCATGGCCAGTTTCTGGCCCTTTACCCATAACTTTTAAATCCCCTACTAACCAAGAATCTATCTACCTCAGCTTTAAGCACACACAAGGACTCTGCCCCCATAGCTTTCT
The DNA here is from genome assembly GCA_024137785.1 of Ginglymostoma cirratum. Taxonomy (NCBI): domain Eukaryota; kingdom Metazoa; phylum Chordata; class Chondrichthyes; order Orectolobiformes; family Ginglymostomatidae; genus Ginglymostoma; species Ginglymostoma cirratum. The sequence continues at coordinate 24,962,500 of JAHRHZ010000289.1, read as the reverse complement.
GTAGCAAATCATTCCAAAGGTTCATAACTTTCTGAGGAGAAATTCCTCTTCATCTCAGTCTTAGATTTATTCTGAGAATATATCCTCTGGTCCGAGACTCTCCCAGAAGCGGAAACATCCTCTCAGCATTCACCCTATCAAGCCCCTTAAGAATCTGACATGTTTCAACGGGATCATCTCTCATTCTTCTAAACTCCAATGAGTAGAGTCCCAACCTGAATAACCTTAGATCATAAGACAATCCCTCAATACTGGGGATCATCTCGTGAACTTCCTGCAAGGAAATTTTTTTTTAAAGTAAAGGATTCAAAACTGCTCACAGTACTCCAGATAAGATACCCCCAGCACCTTGTTGAAGTAAGACGTCCCTATTCTTATACTCCAAACCCTTTGAAATAAGGGCCAACACTCCTGATTACCTGCTCTACCTATGTGCTCGCATTCTGTGTTTCATGTACAAGTATCCCCAAGTCCCTCTGTGTTGCAGCTTTCTGCAGTTTTGTTTTCCATTTAAATAATACTCTGTTCACTTGTTCTGTCTTCCAAAATGAACAACTTCACATTTTCCCACATTACACTCTGTTCGCCAACCTTATGTCTGCTTACTTAAACCATCAATATCACTATGTAAACTATTTCCATCTCTCTGGCAACTTATCTTTTCACCTCTTTTTGTGTTAGGTGCAAATTTGTTTACAGTCCATTCACTATATTCCTCTGAATCATTAATATATATTGTGAACCATTGTAATCCTAGCACTGATCTTTGTGGAATCCCACTGGTCATTGGTTGTCAACCTGAAAATGAACCCCTTCGCTGTTTCCTGCCCATGATTCAATTCTCTATCCATGCTGATGAACTATCTTCAATGTCATGGGCTCTTATCTTATGAAGTAATATCATCTCATTCACAAATGCTTGGCACTGCTTTACCAGTTTTCTGTCAAAAACACAATAATTATAATAATTGGAATCCATTTGGTGGGGTTGGTGAATTTAAGAACTATTGAGCTCAAGACACTTCAGTGACAGAAATAGTTGTAGCAGATAATTACTAACCTACAGCTTTAAGCCTAGATTTTCTGTGTCTTTCCCTTCCCCTTCCTCACAGTAGCCTGAAAAGTTTAGATAATGCCGCAAGACAATCCTAAATATTTAATGATGGACCTCAAAAACAGTCAGTCACAGCAAAGGACTGGGTCAACTTTGTGGATGGAATTGCAATAGTGAACCTGCCATGGACGAAGACTAAGGTTTCTACATCTAACATATTAGATACAATCAAGGTTACAACTTAGGATCCTCAGGGCTGTCCTCGCAAGTTATCCAGAGCACAAATAAACTGTTTGACCTTAGTTATGTATATGGACAGCATACAATTCTATAATTGTTTATATGTTAATATTTTTATCTGAATTATGAAAAAAATTGACAAGAAGTTAAACCTATTTATCATTAAACGTCATTTTAAAGCTTTAAAAAACATTATTTTGAAATGGGATGTGACTTTCTTTGTGGAAAGCTCAAAATATGTCATTATTATTTCTAAATGTGTCAATCCTTATTTTGCAAACAAGTAATGAAACTTGCAAATTTAAGTTACCTTTCTAAGTTTAGCAGACAAAATAGAATTACGAATATACTGGATTTGCAATTTAATAGCTCGACTGGATCACAGTTCCTGTAGTTTGATTTAATTCAGTAATTTTTCAAAGAAAAAATGCATCCTGTACTGTTGTTTTGGGGGCATTCACACAAAAATAAACCACTTCCCTTTTCTCATTTTCCACCGATTTAACATCAAGTGTTTTGACACAATATTTGGTATTGTGAGCTTGCCCCCTGCTCCACACCATATTGTACAATAATGAGAATTGACACAAACAAAGCAGTTAATTATGTCACGACAATATGAGTTTCTAATAGGTAATGCATAATTGCACTTCAAAGGATTTCACTCATTTTAAGGGTCATTGTAGATGGTTATTTTGGCCAGCAATATCATTATAATAAATTCTACTTAGTATTTCAGCACCCTTAGGCAGATAATTCATTGCCAATTTTAAAGAAATAAAGCGTGATTGTCTTTCTTTGACATAGTATGTGAAATGCTGTTATTTTCAAGTCAAAACTCTATAATGAACCACATTTATCAAACCTGCATACTACCATAAAGGTCAGTAATGATTTAAACTAAGTTGTTATGACAGATCATTAATCTGAACTCTTCAATTATCTTCTTCACTGAGAGGTCTCAAACTCAAGTGGAGAAATCTAGTTTCTTCTATAAATTGTAGCTGACAATTACCACAAAGACTTTCCTTTCTAACTATTCATGCAGCAATTGCAAACTGTGACCTTTGCAACTCGTTAGAAGGGCTGGTAAAATAATTCTATCTGAAAAGTTGCCTTTAAGTATCAGTGGTGAAATGAAATAAAAAGAAAATTTGAATATCATTACCAACTTAACTTTGGGGATAGCACGGTGGCTCAGTGGTTTGCATTATTTCCTCATAGCACCAGGGACCCAGGCTTGATTCCAGCCTCGGACAACTGTCTGTGTGGAGTTTGTACATTCTCCCCGTGTCTGTGTAGGTTTCTGCTGGGTGCTGTAGTTTCCTTCCTCAGTCCAAAGACAAACAGGTTAGGTGGATTGGCCATGTTAAATTGCCCATAGTGTCCAGGGATGTGCAGGCTGGATGGTTTAGCAATGGGAAATGCAGGGTTACAGCAATAGGGTTGTGGGCTGTGTGTAGGTGGGATGTGATTTGGAGGGTTGGTGCAGATTCAATGTGCCAAATGGCCTCTTTCTGCATTGTAGTGATGCTAGGATAAACAATGACACTTTTTGTTTGTAAACTGCGTGCGGCATTATATGCTGCTCGTCTGGTAAATAGACAAAAATGAACATTATGTAACGTGAAAACCTGTTTCACTGGAAGACTCGGTGGCATGATGGGTTAGACATTGAACAATTCAGATCCAACTCAAGCTGATGCAATTAAAGTCTCTTTTGACTGTTCACATCCCACATGAATTAATCTCGACTTTTATTCAACGTGTAATGGATAAGACTCTCACACAACTAATAGGGTCTCTGCGCCATCGGTTTGACTAATGTGGCAAAATGGAAATATTTCTGAAGTTGTGGGGGAGGAATGGAGCTTTCCTCTGCATTAAACCTGACTTCAAAGAGCATTAGGCTTACATGTGCATTTGAAATTAAGAGTTCAATTCCCAACGCTACTGGCTTTAAAAAGTCAAATTTAAGTTGGTGTTATGTTGTTATAACAAAAGTTGTGACAGTTCATCAGATAATGTATCAACAAAACAGTTCATGTGGTTCTTCAACAGCAACTACCCAATCACTATGCTGTCTAAGTGCCTCCTCAATCAACTCGACAATGCTCCCAATTCAGTACAATGTAAAGTTAGAAGCATAATGAACATATAAAACAACAGAACCCATAGTGAGTGACAGTAAGGAAGAAGAACCTGCTCATTTGCCGAATATGATAACAGATGTTATTTGCTGGAGATGTATTCGACAGCAATAGGGTTAGGGAAACAGAGCAAGGTGGTATTGTTGCGTATTGCAGTGCCTGAAAATTTCTATCCCAATTTGGATGTTCGTCCATCAAATGAGAAATGCTCAGAATATGTCATGACCTGATTGGGGATGCTGGAGACATACATAATTCATCAGTAGTAAAAACAGCTCAGGAATCTCCATATCTGTTGGAGGAATGATTACTAGACTGCTATAAGAGTTTAAGCCACTCTTAACACTGCCTAATGCAGCAATATTGTTCACAGCATGGCATCAAGTTGACCTTGTAAGACAACAAGCAGAGATCGTTTGCTCTCATGCTGAGCTTCCATGAGAGCACTGCGATGTTGCATGGCTTCTGCTAGTGCTAGAGTAGAAAGTGTGACAGGAACTAGCAGCTGTGGATCACAGCTAGGTCTACATGTTGTCATGGGGTTGGCCACCATTCTCACATTGGAAAGCATGGGCTCCAGACTTTGGATGAAGTCCTGCGCTTCATTGGTGGTCCAATCCTCCATGCTCTTTTACACTGAAAACATTCTCACAAGCAGGCTTGTTAATGCATTAAGCTTTGCTGTGTGCATTACTGTTCTGTGTTTTTGGAAGTGTTTTTGGATAAAATAGTTTTGGCTTTTTTTTGTAGGTGATTTTTATTTTAAAGCTGTTGTCATGAGTGCTGGTGTACAACAGATGCATTGAAATGTAAGGACATTTTAAAGATCAAAGAACAGAAAGCACAGGAACAGGCCCTTTGATCCACTGAGCCTGCGACGACACATGATGCCTTACTAAACAAAAAACCTTTTGCCTCCACACGGTCCACATCCCTCTATTCCCTCTATTATGTATCTGTCAAAGTGCCTCTTAAATATATCTGCTTCCACCACCTTCATTGGCAGTGTTTTCCAGGCACTTATCACCATCTGTGTAAAAAAACTTCCTTCTCATATCTTCTCTAAACTTTCCCACTATTACCTTAAACCTACGTCCCTTATTTCTACCCCAGGAAAAAGACTCCATTCTATTCATGCCTCTCAAAATTTTGTAAACTTCCATCAGGTCGCCCTCCCGGTTTCCGTCATTCATGTGAAAACAAACCATTGTCTCCTCATAGCTACTACCTTCCAAACCAGGCATTATCCTGGCAAACTGTTTCCATACCCTTTCCAATATCTCCACATCCTTGTGGTAGTGTTGTGACAAGAACTGTAAGCAATATTCCAAATGTGGCCTAACTAAAGTTCTGTACAGCTGCAACACGACTTTTTTTTAATATTCTATGCCTGACCAATGAAGGCAAGCATTTCATACACATTCTTAACCACCTTATCCACTTGTGTTTCCACTTTCAGGGAACTGCGTACATGTATCCCTCTGCCTAGATCCCTCTAAGTTAGAACTTCTACGGGTTCTGCCATTTAGTATATCTCCCGCCTGTACTAGATCTTCCAAAACGCATCACCTTGCATTTGTCTGGTTTAAATTCCATTTGCCATTTCTCTGCCCTAGCCTCAAGCCTATCTATATCCTGCTGTATTCTCTGGCAATCCTCCTCACTATCTGCAGCTCCTCCATTGTGTCATCCATAAACTCAATCAAACCACTTAGATTCTCTTCCAAATCATTTATATGTTACAAACAATAGGGGTCCCAGCACTGATCCCTGCAGAACACCACTGGTCGCAGATCAATTATGAGAATGACTGAGCCAGTTCTGTGTCCCTCTTAACAGCTTAATGCTGATCCCATGTGAATTCACCTTCAGTGTCTGTCTGCCACGAGAGACCTTGTTGAAGCCATGCTAAAGTCCAAGCAGACAACATCACTTCCCGGCCCTCATCAATCATCTGTTATTTCCTCATAAACCTCAATCAAGTTTGCGAGACCATAAAGCCGTGCTGCCTATGTCTAATAAGTCCATATTTTTCCAAATGTGAGTAAATCCTGTCCCTAACAATTTTCTCCAATAATTTCCCTATCGCTGACTTAAGAGTCACTGGCCTGTAATTTCCTGGATTATCCCTGGTGCATTTCTTAAACAAAAGATCATAATTGGCTACAATCCAGTTCTCTGGGACCTCTTCTGTGAACAAAGAGGATACAAGCATTTCGTACAAGGCCCCAGCAATTTCCTCCCTCACCTCCCTCAGTATTCTGGGATAGATCTCATCAGGTCTTGGGGACTTGTCTACTTTAATACTTTTCAAAAAATCAACACTTCCTCCTTTTTATGACCAATATGCCCTAGAATATAAATCACTCCACTCTCGCAACTCACCATCTACCATGTCCTTCTCCCTTGTGAATACCAATGCAAAGTATTTGTTGAGGGCCTCACCCAATTCCTCAAGTACCATGCATAAATTTCCTCTTTTATTTTTGAGGAACCAACCATTTCCCTAGCTACCTTTTAGCTTTTTATATATGGATAAAACGCCTTGGGATTTTCCTTAATCCTATTCACTGAAGACATTTTCTGGCCCCTTTTAGCCCTCCTAATTCCTTGTTTAAGTATTTTCCTGTATTCCTTATATTTTTTGAAGGCTCTGACTGTCTTCAGTTTCCTAAACTTTACACACGTCTCCGTTTTCTTTTTGACTAACCATACAATTTCTCTTGGATCGAGGTTCCCAAATCTTGCCATCTTTGTCCTTCATTTTCACAGGAATGTGCTGGTCCTGATTTCTAACCAATGGACCTTTAAAAGATTCCTTCATGACAGATGTGGATTTACCCTCAAACAGCCACCCCCAATCTACATGCCCCAGTTTCTGCTTAAGATTGTTGTAGTTAGCCTTCCCCGAATTTAGAACTTTCACCCAAGGAGTACTCTATTGAGAATATCCTGTGCCCACTCAGAGACATCCTTGACCCTAGTACCAGGGAGACAACACACCATCCTGGGCTTTCTTTTGCAGCTACAGAAATACCCATCTATGCCCTTAACTATGGAGTTCCCTATTGCCACTGGTCTACTGCAACTTTGTACTTTTGTACTGTGCAACAGAGCCAGCTGTGGTGGTATCGTTTTGGCTGCTGCTGTTCCTCATTCCCTGAAAGGTCATTCCCCCATAACAGTCTCCAAACTAGTATACTTCTTAGAGAGGTGATAGCCACAGGAGACTCCTGCCTACCTCTTCTGGTAGTCACCCATCTGTCTGTCTGAACCTTGGAAGAGACCATGTCTCTATATCTCCAGTCTATGAAGCTTTCCACCTCCTGCATGTTCCTAAATGTGCCTAATTGCTCTTCCAAATGATCCATGTGCTCTGACAGGAGCTGCAATTGGACACACTTCCTGCAGATGTAGTCATCAGGGACGTTCAAACTGTCTCTGACTTCCCCCATTCCTGAGGAAGTGCATACTACCCTGCTGACTCGGAGGTAGTAAGAATTATCGATGCTGGAGTCAGACTTGATCTGAAACATCAGTTTTCCTGCTCCTCTGATGCTGCCTGGCCTGCTGTGTTCCTCCAGCTCCACACTGTGTTATCTCTACCCTGCTGACTGCCATCTTTACCCTCTAGCAACTATTTAATTAAAATAAATTTCTATTAAATTAATTTATATGGTTCCTAAATGGTTCCTATTGTTAGAATCCCTAGTGTTAGATTCTCACTAGAAAATACTAAATACACTATTCTGTTAACAACAGTCTAGATATTATCCTAAATCCCAGCACAGTACTATTCAATCACTAGCCTAAATCTTATTATTCTAAAAATGGATAGGTATAAAAATTAATGAAAGCTGGGGAAAGGTAAGAAAGAAAAAGGATCACCGACCGCGCTTACCACTTTTGACGTTGTGATGTGATGAAGTACAGCTCCCTGTGTAGGATCAAGGTCAATGCGTCACACTTGAATTTTTACCTGCTCCAATCACTAGCTCCTCCATTTGCCTCTCTACTTCCCCTTCCTGGCTGCCAATCAAGGTAACACTACTACTCAAAACTAGCAGTCATGGTGGCTGGACTGACTCGTCGCAGAATCCTCCTCAGTGGCTTCTCACTGGCACCTTCTCAATCGTCATGAGCAACTGTGATGTTGGTAGAGATGACACTGACAGCTGACGAGAAGGCGAGTTAGGGGATTTGCTCAGGTACCCCAGCCAGAGCACAAAGATTCCTGCACCCTTCTTCCTGAATCCTTTTCCTTCTCCTTATGCTGCCTCTGAATACCTGGTGGCAAGGGCTGTGCCTTTATGATAGCAAAGTTACCGTTGACCAGAACAAATTGAGCACACAATTTTGTAAGCATTGCAGAGCACCCTCTGAGCAGTCCAGGCAGTAGAAGCATTGTTCAAGGTGTTGAGGCTTACTCCTCAGCATTCTTTCTGACTGCATCGTTCTCATTTTAGAGAGTTCTCACAGAAAGGTGCCAGAGGAAAGATGTATCTGTTGCAATGTAAAATGTGTAAAATAATTTCAAATGCAACATTTTTATTGTATAGGTACAACATTTTTCAGGGCACCACACTTTGAGAGATATATCTAGGTGTGGGACACAGCTTACTATTTGAAAGAGGTGTGCAAAAGTTTAAATCAGCTCCTTACACAGTCCTCGCCAACATATACAATTATTCTGCAGAGGAGCCATGCCCAATGGGAACTGTGTTTGAATGACTGAAAGATATCCAATATTGGATTTTCACAGTCGACAGAGAGATTGTTTTCTATTTCATCCATCTGGGTTGGATAAAATCTACATTTCAGGATGAAAGGACAGATTCTAATCTGACACATCTTCAAAATCAAACTGAAATCTTTGATTTTACTTCAGGAACTCAATTTAACAAGAGGCACAGAATCATAGCATAGAATTCCTTCAGTGCACATACAGGCTATTCAGCCCATTGAGTCTGCACTGACCCTCTAAAGAGCATCCCACCCATACCTACAACACAGATCCTTTCCCTGTAACTCCACATGTACGACAGCTAGTTCACCTAGCCTGCACACTATGGGCAATTTAGCATGGCCAATCCACATAACCTGCACATCTTTGGACTGTGGGAGGAAACCCACAGACGCGGGGAGAATGTACAAACTCTGCACAGACAGTCATCCAAGGCTGGAATCAGACCTGGGTCTAACCACTGTACCCCGAAATAAAATGCAATGATTCTGATCTTAAGGCTATAGGAATAAACTATTGTCCCTTGATTAGAAGAAGCTAAAAAGTAAATGGAATATCTAAAGTTGAAGCTTGAGGGCACAATTATGCATTCACTCTTCATAAAACACTTGCAACAATTATAAGAGGGTGAGAGGGCAAGCTATTTTAAAATGTGTCAATATATGTGGGGTTTAATTCCTGGAAACATCTGAGTGTTTTGGGAATTCGTCGGCAACCACTTCAGCTCAGTAAACACAAACTCTTTTGTAAAGGTGATTTGCCTATTTTAATATGTAAATCAGTCAGTTACAGTAATATTAACATGGCTTTTATTAACTGTTGGTATATGGGCTTTCTGGAACTCATCAGCAGAAACAAGGCAAGAACACAACTATAATTGAAGGAGCTGAAGATATAACAGAGAAAATGAGTACTGGCCCCCACCAGCTCCTTCTTAATACAATAGCAACTGCCGATGCTGGAGAATCTGAAGAAGAGTCTAGACCCGAAATGTCAGCTTTTCTGCTCCTCTGAAGCTGTTTGGCCTGCTGTGTTCATCCAGCTTTACACCTTGATAGCTCCTTCCTGAGCTGCTTTTCTAAAAGGAATGATTCATAGTATTTGTGCTTGAGAAGTCACATTTGCAACTTTGAGGGGCACACCACACTTTGGAGGGTTGTAAAAATGTAATTTGCATTTCAGTGTTCTGATTTATTTGACTAGCAAAAGTGTCACCTATGTTAACTTGGACTCAGACAAGACTAAGATGAACAGCAGTAACAAAGGGAGGAATAGCAACCAGCCTGTAGGTCTGCAAGAGTGAGGGAATAGTACAGGAGGCCATACCAGCACAAAGGATCTAGAGGCAGGGGAACAACGTTTTCAACATGTTGGAACACTAATGTCTTCTTAGAGCCAGTAGATGAACGAAGAATCCAGGCAGTGTTTGCTTGAGATAGATTTGTTATGGAAGAGTCTGATTACCTGTTTGTCAAGGTTAGCAGCCATGTATACTGTTCCTGTGATGGCACTGGACAAAATGAGAAGGGATTCAGATGCACAGCATTATTTCCTACGGGTGGGATGTTATAAGATCTTGAGGGATGTGGTGATTGCAAAATATATGGCAGAATCAGACAACAAGCTACGCTCCCTTAAATTCTGCAGGCACTGCACAAAGCTCTGAGTTCTGTGTGCAGCAGCAGCTAGAGAAACTGGATGTGGCTATGTTGGCACAGCCTTGACACACCAACCAACATCTGTGAACCTCAGAGCAGCTGTGTGGCTGGGAAACTTAGAAGGAATGTGGAAAACAAATGCAATGAGGCTCATCTCATCGGGAGCAACGCATGCTATCTTTTATAATTTCAACAAGCAATGTAGTGGATTCTTATCAGGCAGTGACAAGGTGCCAATTGGCAGCAATTATTGATTGTTAAATGCCTTCCTAAAGGCACAACTCACCTCAGTAATATTCAGCCTCCTATTTTACCAAATTCACCAGACAAGCTCTACATTGGATGAACGCAACAAGCAAATCAGACTAGGTATCTCGCATGCTCAGCTTGCTCTGTACAACTTCCAAGTTGTCTATGACTCAACCACAGATGATTCATGAACCAAGGGCAACAGTTGCACACCGCTCTCATCCACGGAGCTGGCATCTGTCAACACGTCATGACGGTTCTCCAATGCACTGGCAGTGCACTCTGCCAGCACGGGGTTGGGTTGTAGGGTGTATCGGCAATGGGCATTGAAATGCTGCAGAAAGGACATTTTGTGGCAGGCACCCAGCTCTCAGACTCTTAGCACTTACTAACTGAGTGAATACCTGCGTGTTCTCAGTATCCCTGCTTTATCTCGTCTTGTCAATGCCAGTTATTGCAACCATAAAAACAGGTAGCTTGCCTTGCTGGCAAGGCAGCCTACATCTTGTAGAATAGCAGTGTGCTATGTTAATCATGCCTGCTCACTCTGCCAGCAGCTTATGCAGAATGTGCAGTGAGCAAGCAGCCATTTATACAACTGTTAGAATAATTTTCAATGAAGTCCATGGAGGTATCCATCAGTTTGTGGGCGGGGGGTTCAGGCACGGTAAGTTAAGGACAGCCTCTTATGGCAGGGCAGCAAGTTGACCATTGTCAGACATCCAGCTAGGGAGTCTGTAGCTCTGCAGTCCATGAAAAGTAGGTCACTATCAGTCCTTTGCCACCGTAGCAACCAGTCTGGGGACTCATGCTAGCATGGCTGGGGAGTCGAGTAGACTCCAGTCAGGGTTTGGGCATGTGTTGCTCATGGCTATTTGGTTATGTTGGTCAAGGAGAAGGACCAGACAGTCCGTCAGGTCTGTCCACAGAAACTAAGGGGAATTGGAGGGAATGTGAGGACGATTCCACCCTCAGGTGACTGTCTGTGTGGAGTTTGCACATTCTCCTCTTGTCTGCTTGGGTTTCCTCTGGGTGCTCCAGTTTCCTCCCACAGTCCAAAGATGTGCAGGGTAGGGGGATTGGCCATGCTAAATTGCCCATAGTATTCAGGGATGTGTAGATTAGGTGGGTTATAGGGGGATGGTGTCTGTGTGAGATGCTCTGAGGGTTGGTGTGGACCTGTTGGGCTGAAGGGCCTGTTTCCACACTATAGGGATTCTATTACAAAAAATTATTAAAGTCCGGCCGATGACATTGGATTGAGTCTCAGCAAGTTACCCTCCAGCACTAAGGCGTTGGTTCTCTGGGGAAGAGTGCAGTATAATTTTGAAGGGGAGGGATGTGGTAAAGCATGGCTGGCAAAGGTGTAATGCAGTAGGGGATAGTCGCCCACGGCCAGGAGCATCCTGGCTTCAAGGGCAGTGTCTGACCACTACAGGTATGGTGGTCACCTCATATTCCAGGAGCTGGGTGAGGACATGGGGAAGTATGAAGCCTATGGAGTATATGGAATGGGCTATTAGAAGAGAATTCAGGTGTTCAGGGATTACTGACACATTCAAGTCGAGGCTGGATGCCACTGGAAGAAGAGCACTCACTGTCACCTTCCATTGTGCTGGAATGTGGTAGACCGCAATGGGGAAGAAGACAGTTATGAGCACGCTTAAAGTGGGTACAGTAAGTGACTCAAACTGTGAGGGAGTGACTGCAGCGATCACTGATCAGAGGGTTTTTCAAGGGAAACAATATTGGCCACAGATCTATGAAAGATAGTGGACATAGACATAAAGGCTGCCTATGCTCCGGACTTCCGACAGTATTATCCCTCTCTGTAAGTTGCACCTCCCTGCTGAACAATTTATAAACCCTGTGCACACAGGAAGTCAGACATTTGGGATATTGAATGAGGAGGGACAAAGCTCTTAGCTTGACCTAACGGTATGTGCATGCATTGCTCCCTCTGCTTCCAGGAGGCTCTTACTGAGGACCTCCATCTATGGAGCCTCATCTGTAGCCACAAAGTGTTGCTGGATGGTGTGAAAATGTACTTCGTGCCTACACTGAGAGACTCACAACCAAGTATGTGTTAAAATCAGCAACATTTATGCATAAACTGAGAACAATATGCATTTCATTTTCACTCATTTAACCAGAGTGCCCTCAATAGGTTCTCTTCTTTCTCTCCCTCCTATTAGTTTTATTGCTTTCCCTGGTTTCACAGCTGGCATGGAGGGCATCTATTCAGCAGTAAAGCCCACCTGCTCTTGAGGTTTGGTGGGGAAACCCTCTATCTGGACTGGCCAGACATGCCAAGGGTGTTCTTGTCACAGGCAAGTTGACTGTCCTCAGTTTTAACTTCCAAGGGTTGGAGGGGGGCAGTCAGGTTGAGATGGAGGGCCTGGCCATGTCCGCATTGTCCTAAGTTGAAAGTGCAGAGGAGTCTGTCTGTGTTTCCAATACCAGCTGGGTGCATTGGCTACACACTTGTGCTGCAGTTGCCAGTGGGGAGATGGCTGGAAGGCCAATAATAATTCTGATGATCACAAGTGTTCTGTGCTCCACCCATCACTTTCCCTTCTAAATATGTCTGTTCCTCTTCAACCCAATAATTTATTTGACAATGATTCCATTAAAGATGTATGCCCCATTTAAACTCTGCGACAACTGCTGAAACACAGAGAATACCCCGATTTAAATCAGGCTCTGAGGCAGCAAAGTGTCCCTTGATTTCAAAGTCTGCATTTCAACTCGGGAGATGCATGATATATATGACAAGTAAAAATCTAGTTCCAGTTTCCTGTTCAGATGTTGCATTTTTTGTTCTAGATTAATAGAGATATACAGCATAGAAACAAACCCTTCGGTCAAACTCATCCACACTGACCAGACATCCCAATCCCACCTACTTCCATTTGCCACATTTGGCCCATATTCTTCTAAACCCTTCCTATTCATGTACCTATCTCGATGCTTTTTAAATGTTGTAATTGTACCAGCCTCCACCACCTCCTCTGGCAGCTTGTTCCACATATACACCATCCTCTGCACGAAAAAGTTACGCCTCAGGTCCTTTTTAAATCTTTCTCCCTCTCACTTTAAAACTCTGGTTTTGGACTCCCCCACCACTCTAGGAAAAAGACCATGGCTATTCACCCTAACCATGCCCCTCATGATTTTATAAACCTCAATAATGTCACCCCTCAGCCTCCAAAACTCCAAAAATAAAAGCCCCAGCTTATTCAGCCTCTCCCGACAACTCAAACCCTCCAGTCCTGGCAATAACCTTGTAAAACTTTTCTGCACCCTCTCAGATTTAACAGTATCCTTCCTATAGAAAGGTGAGCAGAATTGCGTGTAGTATTCTAAAAGTAACCTCACCAATATCCTGTACAGCCACACCATGACATCCCAACTCCCACACTCAATGTGCTGACCAATGAAGATAAGCACTCCAAATGCCTTCTTCACCACCTTGTCTACCTGCAAATCTACTTTTGAGGAACTATGCATCTGCATCCTAAGGTCTCTGATCGGCAACATTCCCCAGGGCTCCACCATTAACTGTATAAGTCCTGCCCTGGTTTGCCTTACCAAAATGCAACGCCTCACACTTGCCTAAATTAAATTCCATTTGCCACTCTTTGGCCCATCGGCACATCTGATGAAGGTCATGTTGTACTCTGACATAACCTTTTTCACTGTTCATTATACCAGCTATTTTGATGTCATCTGCAAACTTACTAACCGTATCTCCTATATTCACATCCGTATCATTCATTTAAATGACAAAAAGCAGTGGACGCAGCACCGATCCTTGTGGTACACAGCAGGTCATAGGCCTCCAGTCCAAAAAGCAACCTTCTACCATCACCTTCTGCTCCCTACTTTCAAGCCAATTTTGTTTCCAATTGGCTAGCTCCCCCGGGATCCCATGTGATCAATCCTTGCTAACTAACCTACTCATGGAGAACCTTGTCAAATGCTTTGCTGAAGTCCATTTAGACAACGTCTACCGCTCTGCCTTTATCAGTACTTTTTTTACCTCTTCAAAATAGTCAATCAAATCAGTGTGAGACACAAACCATGATGACGACCCCTAATCAGTCCCAGCCTTTTCAAATGCATGTTAGTCCTATCCCTCAGAATTCCCTCCAATAACTTACCCACCACTGATGTAAGGTTCAACAGTCTATTGTTTCCTGGCTTTTCTTACGGCCTTTTTTAAATGATGGTACTACATTAACCAACCTCCAGTCTTCCAGCAACCACACCCATAGCTATTCATACTGCAAATATCCCAGAAAGGGGCCCAGCAATCCCTTCCCTAGATTCCCACAAAGTTCTGGTGAACACTTGATCAGTTCTCACGGACTTATCTACCATCGTATATTTATTGACCTCCAGCACCTCCTCTTCCATAACATGAACTCTTTTCAAGACATCATTATTTATTTCTCCAAGATCCCCAGCTTCCAAATCTTTCTCCACAGTGAATACTGACATGAAATATTCATTTAGTCTCACTCATCTTCTGCAGTTCCATACATAGATAGCTAAGTTGATCTTTATGTGATCCAATTCTCTCCCGAGTTACTTTTCTGCCTTTAATGTACTTGTAGAATCTCTGGATTCTCCTTAACTCTATTTGCCAAAGCTATCTCATGTTCCCTTTTGACCTGCCAGATTTCTCTCTTGAGTAATCTACTACCCCTATACCCCTCTTGGGATGCACACGATCCTAGCTGTCCAAACCTGATGAATGTCTCTTTTTCTTTCTTGACCAGAGCCTCAATATCTCTAGTCATCCAGCATTCCCTACATCTACTAACCTTACCCTTCACACTAACAGGAAGGTACTGCCTCTGAACTCTCATTATCTAATTTTTAAAGGCCTCCTATTTCCCAACCATTCCTTTACCTGCAAATAGCCTCCCCTAATGAACTTTTGAAAGTTCTTGTCTGATAACATTAAAATTGGCCTTCCTCCAATTTAGAACTTTAACTTTTAGATCTGTTCTAGTCTTTTCCATAATTGTTTTAAAACTAATAGAATTATGATCATTTGCCCCAGAGTACTCTCCCACTGACACCTCAGTCACTTCCCCTGTCTTATTTCCAAACAGAAGGTCTAGTATTGCTCCTGTTTTAGTAGGCATATCTGCATATTGAATAAGAAAGTGTTCTTGTGCACACTTAACGAATTCCTCCACATCCAAACTCTTAACACTATGACAATCCCAGTCTATGTTTAGCATTCCACCATTGCGACCCTGTTATTCTTACAGATATCTGAGCTCTCATAAGACTATAAGACCATAACACATAGGAGCAGAAACTGGGCCATTCGGCCCATCAAGTCTGCTTTGCCATTCAATCATGACTGATGCTTGTGTCAACCCCATTCTCCTGCTTTCTCCCCGTAACCTTTGATCCCCTTGATAATCATGAACCTAACTATCTCTGTCTTAAACGTACTCAATGACCTGGCCTCCACAGCCTTCTGTGGCAAGAATTCCATAGATTTATGACTCTCAGGCTGCAAAAGTTTCTCCTCATCTCCATTCTAAAGGGTCTTCCCTCTACTTTAAGGCTGTACCCTTGAGTCTAGTCTCTCCTGCTAATGGAAAAATTTTCCCAATGTCCATTCTGTCCAGGCCACTCAGTATTCTATAAGTTTCAGTTAGATCCCCCTCATCCTTCTAGTCTCCATCGAGTACAGACCCAAAGTCCTCAATTGTTCCTCATATGTTAAGCCTTTCATTCCTGGAATCATTCTCATGAACCTCTTCTGGACCCGCTCCAGGGTCGGTACGTCCTTCCTGAGGTATGGGACCCAAAATCTCCTTCCATATTTGCATCTCAATTTCCTACTGACTACTGGGGAGCCTATAATACAAACCAAACAAGGTGATCATCCCTTTCTTATTTCTCCGTTCAACACACATCACTTCACTAAGTCTAACTGTAATGTAGTCCGTAACCAGAAACGCCACTCCTTCTCCTTTCTTGCCTCCCTTTCTATCCTTCCTATAGCATCCATATCCCAGAGCATTAAGTTGCCAGTCTGTCCATCCCTGAGCCACTTTTCTGTAATAGCTATGATATCCCAGTCCCACATTCCCAACTATGTCCTAGGTTCATCTACCTTACCTGTCGGCCCTCTTGGATTGACGTAAATGCAGTTTAACTTTGGTCTCTTATCTCATTCTCTGCCAAGCTCTCGTTTGCCTTGACTAGTTGACTTGCTCCCCTTATCTACTGTACCAGCCTCAGGCTTTTCTCTTTTCCCATGATCGTTTCAGTTCCCAGCCCCTGCTTACTAGTTTAAAGTTTCTTGAATGGCAGCAGCAAATATACCCGCAAGGATATTGGTCCCCTTCGAAGTCACGTGGAACCCATCCCTCTTATACGAGCTATTTCTAACCTTGAAGAGATCCCAATGGTCTAAAAATGTTTTATAGCTGAAAAATAAACAAAAATTTAGTGCAGCTATAGCTTGGAGTTGTTGGTTGGTTCACCGAGCTGACCATTGTTCAGACAGAGATATGCAATGCTGCATGAAATTATTGCCACACCATTTTTGGTATGTATTAGAATCTTTTGCTATAGCTCATTAAATTGTTTTTCAAAATAAATAATAATGTCTGTATACAACTTTTCTGAATCAAAATTAAGCAAGAAAAATATCACACAAAAGGAGGGCTGGTTACGATGCAGTTTCAAACCAATGCAGATATAGTATTCTCCACAACTTGCATTGAGGGCCTGTGGCTTAGAATTTAGAGGACCTCTGCCTCCAAAAACATGTTCTCAACAATGCAGTGTTACTCTTTATCAGTCATCACTTCTATTATCCTTTAATTGAAGGTAGAGTTTAGACTTCTTCTATAATCAATTTTTGCTGTGAAGTAAATGTAAAGCTTTACAACAAACTCCAGAGACTGAGCAAATTGCCGCTTCAATGTAAATAGTGGCTTCACAATGAGAGAGAATTTAATGGATGAGATGCTGGCACAGCCTAGTTGCTATTTCTCATTTTGATGTTGACAGTTTCCATTATATAGCAGAACACTGTAGAGCTTTAATTTCAGTACCGTCCAAAATCATGAGAGGCAACAGCTTACCAAGCCCAGCTTGCAAACTTTCGTAAATAGCATTTACTTTAATCAGTCCCCTGAGCGAAGTTACTTCATAAAATAGAAAAAGGAAGACATACCTTCATATATTTTAGTGAACATTGAACAGCTTTATGAGTACATAAAGAGTCACCATATAACCTTTGCTAAATAGGCACTCCACCCATGCTCTGTTGCAGCACATTCTGCTCACAGTCGATCTTGTTAAAATTAGTTTACATTCAGCAGTATCAAACCAAAGACTAGTTTGAGAAGATATACCTGCTTCATGTTTTAACGATGATCTGCAGCTTGGGTTGCGGTTGGAATTGGTTGGTTCGCTGCGCTGCACAGATTTAATGGGTAGCAGCACGGCATCAAGATAATTCATCCAGACATTCCAACAATCCCCAAATACAAACCTGCTCTAGCATTTTACAAGCACTTTATCATGTGACACTGCGTTTCAAAAGACAACAAACAACAATTTCCATCAAGTACAAAGGATAGTAAGCCAAACGTTGTTCTGGAGTTCATGTTATCAGTTGCATATTTTTCTTCAAAGTTAGAGCGCAAAGACGAAAACAATTATTCCGACTGACATATTCTTCTTTAAAAATGATGCATAAAAGTAAGTTTAAACAAAACATCCTGCTATTCAAGGCTCACATCTGTAATGAATGATATCCCAAAGATGCAATTACGTTTCTTCATTTCTTGTGTTTAAATTAATTAGTGGAAAATCAATTTAATGTTCAGTGAGATATTAAGTTGTCTCTTCATTTATTCTGCAGATCTGTGTGTGTTAGATAAGTTTATCAACGGAATGGTATGTCAGTGTCATGATAGCAGGAGATTTCCTGGAACAGGCTGCTGCCTATTAACTGACATACAATAGGCAGTATCAATAATTGGAAATTAAAATAATATTGTCTTCCTTTGAGTACAATTTAGATTTACTTTTACAAAAATTATTTTTTTCATTATCAAGGTGAATGTCTTCAACAGCAAGAACATTTTCACACAAAAACGAAAGAATGCAGCTATTGGAAGTCTGCAATAGAAACAAAACATGTTTGAAATACTCAGAGCTTCCACAGAATTGGTGAAGAGAGAAACAGAACAAACATGTGGAATTTAAATCTCATGGCAGTGGGCCCATCACTGGCTGAGAAGCTAGGGGCAATACTGTCATGACGTTCTGTTCCCCCAACTCAATTTTTGCATCAATCAGGTGCCAGAGGACATAGTCTCAGAACAAAGGGGTGCCAATTAAAGTCTGAGATGAAGAGGAATTTCTTCTCTGAGAGGGCTGACAGTTTTTGGAAATCTTTGCCACAGAGAGCTGTAGGGACCGAGTCTTTATATATATTTAAGGCTGAAATAGATAGATTCTTAATCAGTACGGGAATCAAGGATTACAAGAAAAGGGCAGGAAAGTAAATGTGAGGAGTTTCAGATCAGCCATGCTGGAGCAAGGACTGAATGGCCTACTCCTGTTCCTACTTCTTATGGTCTATTGTCTTGTGGTCTCATGCTCAAATTCTGGTCTTGGTATTGAGTCAATGCTACTCTCCTAAAACACCAGTTTACTGCAGATCAAAGCTGATTCCAATCCATCTCAACATTGAGGGAGAATTATATTGATTACTTGGTGATCCCACAGACATATTCAGATAGGTACTTGTTACCTTTCCCCATGTTATCCTGATTCTGCACTCAAATTAGCTTCCTTTACTGCAGCAGTCACAATCAGTCCTTTTAGTGAAGTGGACAAGACAGACTACTGCTGATAAGTCAAATTCATTTTGTGCTGAAAATATCTGAACAATATTTCAACTGAATTATGGGCAGATTTGTGCCATGACACCAGACATTAGCTTATTTGGTGAAATATGTTTTGCAGTATCTAGCTGAAAAAAGTGAAGTAAATTTCTATTTTTATTTCAGAGAAGTTGTCATTCTCAGTACTTTAATCACAGAGTCATAGAGTACAGAAACAGACTCTTCGGTCCAACCAGTCCTTCCTGAACATAATTCCAAACTAAACTAGTCCCAAGTGCCTGCTCCAATCATTTCCTATTCATGTACTTATCAAAATGTCTTTTAAACAATGTAATTGTACCCACGTCCACCACTTTCTCAGGAAGTTCATTCCACATGTGAACCAGCCTCTGGAAAACCCTACTGTTCCTCATCTAGAGTGTTGACCTTAGGTAACATGACTGGCAGACACTGAGCCAGCTTCATTTTGTGGGATGATGGTACTCTCTATTAACTATCCACAATTCTCTTTGTTCTACAGATGCAATGGTTCTGTCAGGAGCCTTTCTAATATTACATTTTGATTATGATATACCTTTTTCATCTTACTATTTGGAAGATTAAAGAATTCAAAAAATTTCAGTCTTCTTTCAATTGGCCACATCTCGTTCTGTCCACTCTTTCAAGGTGAATTGGATCATACAAAAGCTTGATGTCTTAGTCAATGCTACCTTGAACTTCAAACTTCATGTCATTCCATCACTAAGACTGTTTAGATGCTACCTCACAGTGACAATCTCTCCATAAGACAATAGAAAATAGGAACAGGAGTAGGTTGTTCAGCCCTTTGAGCCTGCTTTACTATTCAATTGATTATGCCTGATCCAACATTTCTCAAGTTCACTTTCCTGTATTTTCCCTGTAACTTATGCTCCTATATTTTATGATCTTATGATCTTAATTCTTCCCCTCTTATGCCTGTTCCACCAAACAAACTTTCATCCATCCTTCCATTATCTTCAGACTTGATTATTCCAGGGCTTGTTTCTGTTCAGCATATGCTCTGTAAACTCCAGTGTATTATTTTCACCAAAGGTCATAACCCTTGGTCACCAATGGACATAGCAAACTGCTTGAAAAATGGCAGGGAAAGGAATTTGGTCTACGACAACTGGAGCTACGTTGCAGGAATCCTACAGCCAAACTCTAATTCTGTGAAAAAGCTTGACTTCTGCACCAGAGAGTGCAGTGATGTTGGCAAAAAGAATTGAAGGAAGGTACATGGGCATTCCCCTTTTCCAGGGCCATTTGGAGTGTGAACTGGTATCAGGAAAAGTGGCTATGGCAGTCATCCCCAGTTTGCCTGTGAATAGGATAGATCTCTTCCTCGGCAATGGTGTATCAAAGGTAATAGCATCCCTCGTGGTCTCTGTGAAATCCATTGAGATCATGGAGCCTGAACAACTACAGGAGAAAATGTCTGACGTGTACTCTGACTGTGTGGTCATACAGTCAATGGTCTATAACAAATAGAAGCTGATGTGGCACTGCAAATAGAAGATTCTCCCATCTGGTATCTGAAATATTTTTTGGGAGTCTAGACAACTGCAATGATAAACAGACCTTCCTAGATCACCACCCAATTAGCTGACCCACTGTTAAAAAACATTAGCTCGGACTTCTCACACTGAAGCTGAGGCAGAAGCAATCCCTGATTGTGGCTCCTTTAAAAATGAAGTGCCAATGGGGAAATGGAAACAGCCTCACAGACTTAAACAGGGTTTAAGCCAAGTGGGTCTTCTCATTAAGGCTCAGTAATGGTTGTTTGTCTACTACTGTAAAGTAATAGGCTCTTCGATCCAGTAAAACCAAGAGGAATTGTGCCAGAATTCTAATCACAAATGGCACATGGTGATCAACAATGAGTTTCAAATGCTTAATATTACAAGGTGTAATATTGGAAAATTCCTTTGGACTCAGGAGAAGAAATTTTCAGAAGATCAAATGAGTTTACAGCCTTAAAGACGTTATTGCTTTAACAATTACTCATACAGACTGCTGCAGGCAATTAATCAAAGAAGCAGGCGGCAGGAACCCTTAGAATGGTCAACAAGGGAGAAACAGTACTCCAGACTATAACTTAAGAACTAGTGCTATCTGATCATTACAGGTTCTGTAGGGAAGCAAGGATCTTTGGAGCATTCCCTGATTCAAGGTTTAGCTAGGGAGTGAACGTGTTGGAGCTCTGTAGTCACAGTTAAAAATCCCTGTTGGGCAAGGGGAGAAACTTTAAATTAACAGCGCAACAAAAAAAGCTGACATGCCGAGAAGTGAAAGGAACAGCTGTACAACCGGTAATGAGTGTGGCTGCCAGGGTGAGTGGACACCAGGCGACACAGCTATAATAGGGAAATCAAAGATGACTGAAGTAATTCATGCCACAAGACTGAAAAAAACATGAAGCAGAACTAAGACAATAAAAGTGACAATTTTAAAAGCTAAAGAAGAGAGGACATAACAGAAGAAAATAGTCAAAAGATGTCTGAGGCTCTGTTTCTGTGCTGTATGTCTCTATGATTCCATAAAATCCTGGTCAAAGCAAACCATTTAAGTGGCACTCCATGTAACACTTTCAAAATCCCTTCCCTCTACTTTTGAGGCATAGTGGCAGCAATATGTACCATCTACAAAATACGCTGCAGTAACTCAACCCTGCTCCTTAGACAGCACCTTTCAAGCCTGTGATCTCTACCAAGTAGAAGGACAAGGACACATGGTAATACCACCACTTGCAAGTTTTCCTCCAAGTTACTCACTGTCCCGATTTGGAAATATGTTGTTATTCCTCCAGTATCACAGGATCAAAATCCTGGAATTTCCCCCTAGTGGCATTGTTGGACTACCTAAAATACTTGGACTTCGGTGATTCAAGAAGGCAGCTCACCATTACCTTTGCAAGGGCAATTAGGCATGGGCAATAAATGCTGGTCTAACCAGTGATGTCCTCATCCCGTGAATGAGTTTAAAATATATATATACTTCACTGTTTATGAATCCTCAAATACTTTTAGTTAAAAATATGTTGTTCATCAGTCTTCTCCTCCTTTTTCCCACTATTTCTCTCTGAGCTGCTGACTTATGTTGAGATACAGTAAAATGGTTCAGGCAGCTTCCAGACAACCTTGCTTTAGTCGCCATTCTTTACGTGAGCTTAAAGAACCCCTTAGCTTTGTACCATTTTGGGTTACCAGCTAAGTCCGAGCCCTACTTTCACCATGTATCATTCATTACAATTAATTCCAGTATGAAATGACTTGACTTCTCTGGCTCCTAGTTGATAACAAACGTAACAAATAATTTTGAGTTAGGAGGAACAGGAGTGCTTATTGCGTCCCCTCAAGTCATCACTTGGCTCCCTGGCTGATCGTGACCTCTCATTTCCTCCATTGTCTGATCATAGCCTGTAGTCATCAGTATACCTCCATATTCATCCAGGAGAAGGATGTCGAGGATCGTATGATTTGTGTGGAGCATGTTAATACTCTAGAGCATCTTGAGATCAAGAAAGAGGTGCTGTTTGGTCTCTTGAACAGCATTAAGATGGATAGGTCCCCAGGGCCCGATGGTATCCACCTTAGGTTATTGAGAGAGGTAAGAGATGAAATTGCTGGGTACTCGGCCAAGTTCTTTGTATCCTCACCAGACACTGGACAGATCCTGGAGAACTGGCAAATCGGTAATGCTGTTGTCTGTTTAAGAAAGAAAATATGAATAATCCAGGAAACTATGGACTGGTGAGTCTCACATCAATGATTGGGAAGCTATTGGAGAGAATTCTTAAGGATAGGATTTACATGCATTTGGAAAAACACGGCCTAATTAGGGACAGTCAACATGGCTTAGTGCAGGGCAGGTCATGTCTTACTAATTTTATTGAATTTTTCAAGGAGGTTGCAAAGGTGATTAGTGAGGGTAGAGCAGTGGATGTTATTTACATGGATTTTAGTGAGGCTTTCAATAAGGTCCCTCATGGTAGGCTCATCCAGAAAATTAAGATGCATGGGATCCATGGTGACTTGGCCGTGTGGATTTAAAATTGGCTTACCCATAGAAGGCAGAGGGTAGTGGTGGAAGAGTGTTTTTCTGGCTGGAGGCCCGTGACTAGTGGTGTTCCAGAGGGATCTGTACTGGGACGTCTGCTGTTTGTGAAATATATATATAAATGACTTGGATGAAAATGCAGATGGGCAGGTTAGTAAATTTGCGGATGATAGTAAGATTGATTGAAGGATTGCCGGATCCAAAACATTAACTCTGATTTCTTTTCATAGATGCTGCCAGACCTGTTGAGGTTTTCCAGCAACTTACGTTTTTGCGTCTAGGATAGGTGGAGTTGTGGATAGTGTAGAAGGTTGTCAAAAGATACAGCCGGACAAAGAGCAATTGCAGATATTGGCGGAGAAATGGCAGATGAAGTTTAATCCAGGTAAATGTGAGGTGCTGCACTTTGGGAGATTAAATGTTAAGAAAAAGTATACAGTTAATGGCAAGACCCTGAACAGCATTGATGTACAGAATGATCTTAGGGTTCAAGTCCATAGCTCCCTGAAAGTGACCACACAAGTACAAGGTGGTAAAGAAGGTAAATGGCATGCTTGCCTTTGTTGGTCAGGAAGTTGGGTGCAAGAGTCAGCATATCACATTGCAGCTTTATTAGAGATAACAAAGTGTAGAACTGGATGAACACAGCAGGCCAAGCAGCATCATAGGAGCAGGAAAGCTGACGTTTCGGGCCTAGACCCTTCTTCAGAAAAGGGTTGCTTCAGGTTTCTAAAGAAGGGTCTAGGCCCGAAACATCAGCTTTCCTGCTCCTCTGATGCTGCTTGGCCTGCTGTGTTCATCCAGCTCTATACCTTGTTTTCTCAGATTCTCCAGCATCTGCAATTCCTGCTATCTCTGCAGCTTTATAAGACTTTGGTTAGGCCACACTTTGAGTATTGCATTTAATTTTGTTCGCCATATTACAGGAGGGATGCGGAGGTTTTGCAGAGGGAGCAGAAGAGGTTTACCAGGATGCTGCCTGGATTTGAAGCTGTGAGCTATAAGGAGAGGCTAGCAACCATGGGTTGTTTTCTCTGGAGCAGCAGAGGCTAGGAGAGACTTGGGAGAAGTCTATAAAATTGTAAGATACATAGAAAGGATTGACGTCATAATCTTTTTCCCAGAGCTGAAATGCCTAATACGAGGGATCATGCATTTAACGTGAGAGGGGGAAAGTTCAAAAGACAGTGGTAGGAGTCTGGAATGTGCTGCCAGGGGTGGTGGTGGAGGCAGATACGATAGGAGCATTTAAGGCACTTTTAGATAAGCACATGAATATGCAAGGAATGGAGGGATATGGGCCAAGGGCAAGCAGAAGGGATAGGTTTAATTTAATGTTATGGTCAGCACAACATCATGGGCTGAAAGGCCCATTCCTGTGCTGTACAGTTCTATGTTCTATGGTCAACCTGCTGCTCTACCCGAAAGTAAGCCATGACCTTTGAACTTCCCCATCACACGAAAAGCTCTCCCCACTCACCATCAAGCCACAATCTTCAACTTAGTAAATCTGCCAAGCCGATTTGTCTTTGATCATTCTACCTCCCACAGTGGGGTCTCTTTACATCAAGTCCACAGAACCCAACTGCTGGTTTTCCCTGGCGCCACTGACTGTAAGAGACAATCTCTAAGTGAGTCTGATATTTGCCTGTTGCCGGTAAGATTCCTATCAGATTCTAGTGCCCAGCAGCACGCCCACATCGTCAGCCTCTATGCAATTTATGGTTGCTTTTGGCCTCTGCAGTCCCTTCCCTGCTGCCTCAAAAATATCAAGTTATGCATTTAAGCAATCAGGTCCTCAGGTGAAAGGCAAGGGAAAAGAAAAATGAATTAACCAAACAAGAGAAAAATACCGAGTTCACACATTTTCAATGCTATGCAAGTTTGCAAAACTGGTATTTTACATCAATGTTATGGATTTAAATTCAATATTTGGTTCTTAGGAAGTGACTAGCACTTTGTTTAAGATAGGTAAATCCAATAATGACACATCGAGAGATTCCACACAGTAGTACAGCATGCATGATGCAGAACGCTGAGTACTTCCAAATGTCTCAACAGAAGAATCATTTAAATACAACAAATTCAGTATTTTAGCACATGATGTTCTGCTTCCTTCTTGATCTGTCAAATCACATTCGGATTCATCCAGCTAGCAGCTGTTGATTCAGATTGTGGATCAGCAATAAATGTGGAAAGCTGATGTTTACTCAGCCAGAACTGAAAGAATGTCAGTAACTGAAATATAATGATAGGTGGAATGATCCAATTATCCTGACCCTCTTCATGTTGATCTTTTTGAAAGGGCAACGTGGTTACAGAAAGTATAATCATCGAGGTCCTCTTTTGTTGGCATTAGACCACTTTTTGACCCTTGAGCCAAAAGTAGAATCTAAACTGTTGAACACAAACAGATATGAACAAATATGAGGCAACATCCAACAGCCAGGCTCAAAACAGTCTTTTTTACATCGATGGAAACATAGGAACAAAGGAACAAGGTAGGCTATTTAGCCCCGCAGCTTGGTCTGATTAAATGAAATCATGGCTAACTAGTCATCTAAATCCATAATCCTGCCTTTGATCAAGATACCTTAATACATTTGCTTAATAAAAATCTATAAATATCAGATTTATAACTAACAGTGATCTAACATCAATGGTTGTCTACACTGGGAATTTCAAATTTTCTGTGTTCCTTTGTCCTTATGTTTCCTACTTTTACTCCTCCAAGTACTGGCTCAAAATCATAGAACACAAAATTGCAAAAATAGAAACAACAATAGACCATATGGATCATTGAATCTGCTTCACCACTCAAGATGACCATGGCTAATCCTGGTTTCAATGCCAGTTGCCCATCCTCTTGCCATGTCCCTTTGAATTCCCTGAAAGACCAACCATCTATTGATGCCAGCCTTCAATGTATACCACAATGGAATACTGATAACACTCTTGAATAGAAAATTCCAAAGCCTCATGGTTCTCTTTACTAAATAATTGTCCCTGTATTCGAGACTGTGCCTCCATGTTTTGCATATCCCAGCATGCAGACACCACCTCTCCATGTCAAAAGTCATACATCATCCTGATGGACATACCACAGATGTCAACATATAAGTCAACTATTGAAGCCTCTACAAATCACTCCAAAATAGTGCTTGACTGATATGCAAAGGATAGAATATGCACCGCCAGTATGAAGGTTGGCAGAAGTGATTTTGAAATGTGTATAAAAGCACCAGTAATTTATATTGAATCAATGTTATATGGTTAACTGTGTAAAATAATTGTACAAAGATACTTTTAACCACAATAAAAATGTTTTGAACCATCAAAGTTCATTTGGCATCCAATGCAAAGAATTGAATCAGATGCTGTACTTCTGGTTTCATCCCTCCACAACAAATCATCTTCCTCTCCATCCAGTGAGTCGACATTTTCTGAATGATCAGATGACAGTTTGTGCATTCATAGCATCTCACCATTTGAGAGTGAAACCACACACAAAAAATATAATGGTGGAACGAGAGCAGCGTGGATCTTGCAGCTAAACTCCTGGGTTGCAGGCTTTTCTCGTGGATTAAAGGTTTGAAGGGATATGATCCAAACACAGGCAAGTGGGACTAGTTTAGTTTGGGAACATGATCGGTATGGACTAGTTGGACTGAAGTGTTTGTTACCATGCTGAATGACTCTATAACTCTATAACATCAAGTAGGCAGTGTATATATTTCCATCCATTGTGATGGTATTTTTGCCCTGATAATCATTCAACTATTCTATTTGGCAGAAGCATGATCCTTGAATGGCTTTACAAAGCACACGTCCAAAGGTTGAATACACATTACAGCCCCCAGTATAACTGGGTGTTGGGTGTTAGGTGTTATTCTTCATAGGATTTCTTGATCTCATTGGTTGCATATTACTGGAATATGTCTGCCACTGATAAGCCACATTCTTTACTTAGGTCACCAAGATGTCTACTCCACAACTTGTCGATAATACTCCAGTTCACCCTCATTCAAATAACTACTGTTATGGACATGCACAGAAGGTCCTCCAGGGAATGTGACATTTGGTAGGGGGTTTTACACTGGAAAGTTAGCGCAGCTTTAATTTTGCTCTGTTGGCTATGCAGGCCATTACCACTGTAAATTTTATCTTCTTACGTCTTGTGGTTGTCATTGAACCTATCTGCAAACCTTTCTAGTTTGGTTGTAGGTTGCTTTCTGAAATCTAATGAAAATTTCATCCGAGTTGTCAATGTGGCATAAGAGGCACGCAAATGTTTGGCCACTTTCTGACGATAAATTGCAGGAAACTGGTAATTTTGGCATTCTGGTCTTTTTATACTCTCAGAACAATCTTGTCTTCTGCTATTAATGACCATAAGACATCGGAGTTGAAGCGAGCTACTCAGCTTATCAAGTCTGCTTCACCATTCAATAAAATCTGATAAACTTCAACTCCACTTTAAAAACATGATTTTTGAGGCTGGGTGCACAATCAATGATGGATTCAATTTCCCTCACCAATACTGGGTCAATGTTTTGAACTTCTCGATCTACTGTATTGTAGGAGTACTATCATTAAAGGGACTGCAGCCTTCCTTTAGTGCTTCTTTAGTTCTCTTCTGTATTTAACAAGAAGACAGAAGCTACTCGGGCCATGATGACAGAAGAGGAAACTGTTCAAAATTGAAGAATGAAGAATGCAGGCAGACAATGTAAGATGTGCAGATCAGTGGAATCTGGAATTAAACCCTGCAAATGAGTGGGGTGAAACACTTTGGAAGAAGGTATAAGACAAGGGAGTACTCAGTGAATGTCAAGACACTCAGAAGTTCAGAGGAACAGAGAAATCTTGGAATGCTTGTCCACAGATTCCTGAAGGAGGTAGGCAGGTTAATAGTGTATAAGAAGGCATGTGGTACATTTGCCTTTATCAGTCATGGCATATATTATAAGAGTAGGGAGATTATGTTGGAGCTGTATAAAGTGTTGGTTAGGCCACTGCTGGAGTACTGTGTACAATTCTGGTCACTTCACTATAGGAAGGATATGATTACTCTGGAGCGAGTAGAGAGCAGATTCTCCAGGATGTTGCCTGGGTTGGAGCAGTTTAACTATAAAGAGCGGCTAGATAGGCTGGGTTGTTTTCTTTCGAGCAGAGATGGCTGAGGGGGACCTGAGGTGCATAACATTATGAGGGGCATGGATAGGGTGGATTGGAAGCATCCATTTCCTTTAGTTGAAAGGCTTTTTCACATAGTGTGTGGTGGGAATCTGGAATGCACTCCCTGAGGGGATTGTAGAGGCAGGAAACCTCACAACTTTTAAAAAGTATTTGGATGAGCACTTGAAATGTCATGGCGTTCTAGAGTATGGGCCAAGTGCTGGAGAGTGGAATCAGTGTAGATAGATCAGTGCAGACTTCCTAGGTTGAAGTACCTCTTCTTTGCTGCATGACAATTTGGCTCTATGATTTTATGTTGAATGGCAGAGTCGGCTCAATGGGCCATGCGGCCTTCTCCTGCTCTTATCTTATATGGCTGTTAGATCTTGTTTTGTTTGCTGAAGTGTTGGGTCCGTTCAGCTTCTTGTATGGTTCCATGCGATGAGCCCTCACTAGCTCTCTTAAAGTTTCATACCAAACTCACCTCATTAACTACCTCCCCCACTGCTATTGCACCCTCTTGCCCAATTCTAACCATTTGTTACCACATGCCATTCTTGGAACAATTTGTCACTGCCAGGATACCTCAGAATTGACTGGTACCGCTGGTGCTGGTGCCATCTTTCAAAATCCATTGTGCACCTGAACAAGCACTGTTAGCCCAGAGCTGCCCTACCTAATTCCTGGCATTGCCATGAACATGGTAAAGAAAGGAAAATTAGCACCATCTTTTGAGGGCAGGAACTGAAGAAGCAGAGTGGTACATATATAGAATGTAATCTTCCCACAGAACCAGCAGGGGGTGCCAGCCCAGTCCAAGGGTGTTCTCCAGATTATGTGCAGTCACAGCCATCTGAAGGATCACACAGCAAAGTAGGTAAGGGCAATGACATTCTCCACTCCACCAGCATTAGGGCCAGCATCTACTTTCTGATACCTCACACTCACTTCATCTCTGCTACTATACCCACCTCGCACCAAGTGCCATCTCTATCTCACTGTTGTTTGTACCATCTTCCATCACTTATTTCCACCTAGCCCAACCGTGACAGTACTAACCCTGCATGTCCTCTGTCCTGCCTCCGCATCCAGTTGGGGCACTTTCCCACCTGCACCGAAAGTAACAACTGTGCCAACCATTTACATCTTTGTTAGTGGCCTCTTTCATCCCAGGAGGAAAACAGCTCTCGATAGGGTGGAAAGACTCAAATTGGGTAGTTGGCTGGCTGAGATTCAGCTCTTCGCTACTCATGTGGACAGCATCCTGACTGTGACTGTCCTGAGTGGCTGACTGATTTATTCCCAGTCCCTGTATTGGTACCAGAGGCTGCCCTTAACTTATTGTGCTGGCACTCCGGAACCAGAGGATATCTCCTTTGACTTGGCTAAGGATTCCACATAACCAGGACAAACTTCCATGATTTGTGTCTGCACTAAATGTCAAATCAAGATAGTAATGTGCCTGTGAATCAGTGATTCGTAGTCTACCGTTAGTGAATCTGTAAATTCTCAGTGCTTTTTATAATAATTAGATTTTTTTGACATATTCCCTTGAGTGAAAATAATCTCAGAAAAACTCTTACAGAAATAATCATGTATTTTCCATTCCAATAGAGAAATGCATAAATAATACTTTTGTTGACTTCCTATCTAATTTCTTTCTCTGAATGGTCCAGTTGTCTTCAATATTCAAACTGGTATTTGACATTTACAATGCAATAACTCGCACCAATTTCTGCAATCGAATTGCTCAAACTCCTAAGAGAGGCAACTAATGCTTACATTTTCATGGACAATTAACAACTGCCGTATCATCCAATCCCAGTCAGTAAATCTAATATTCATTGAGAATTAATTAATGTTAGTGCTCCATGGACTAAGCAATATGTATGCAAATAGCATCACACTTATTTTTGGAACACAGTTTTGATTTGCTTACTGGATTATTCTTGTGAAGTTGCTAATTCAGAAAACTTAGTCTTAGGACTTCCCTCAATGTTTGTGGATTGCTCTTCGATACTGATGCATACAAATGAGGAAAAATCTCAAATTCATTTCCTGGCTTCTACTGAGTTACACAGGGAGAAGAGAAGTCATGGCATTTCTTGTCCTTCATGTGTATTATCTAAAGAGGATAGAAAAATTTTCCCGAGTTCTGGCTCCAGATCACAATCGAGTGTCACATACTTTAGTGAGCGTATAAGCTGGTATCAAAAATGAACCATACTCTGACATCACACCGTAAGGATGTCCTGTCACCATGTCTGTAACCAGGTCTCAGTCCCATGTAGGCAGACAGTGAGACTGCAGTGTGATACCGGTGGCAGCTGTCCAAATGAGCATGGGCTGCCTGTCCCTCAGAGCTATTTCCCCAGCCAAAACACTCTGCAACTCTGCAAGTCACTGTAAACTCCCAGGCACTCATGAACTCTGCACCAGGACACAATTGACCTCCCTCATGCATAACGTTAGTGGATGACACCAAAATTGGTGGCACTGTAGATAGTGAAGAAGGTTTTCGAAGATAACAAAGGGATCTTGTTCAAATGGGTCAATGGGCTGAAAAATGGCAGATGGAATTCAATTTAGATAAATGTGATGTATTTCATTTTGGTACAACAAACGAGGGTAGGGCTTACACAGTTCATGGTAGGGTTGTAGAACAGAAGTACCTAGGGGTGCAGATACATAATTCTTTGAAATTTGCA
Organism: Ginglymostoma cirratum; assembly: GCA_024137785.1. Lineage (NCBI taxonomy): Eukaryota > Metazoa > Chordata > Chondrichthyes > Orectolobiformes > Ginglymostomatidae > Ginglymostoma > Ginglymostoma cirratum. Next base: position 24,931,539 of record JAHRHZ010000289.1, on the reverse strand, counting down.
TCATACATATACAGGATGGTTAAAATGTCATTTAGCATGCTTGTTTTCATTGCTCAGTCCTTTGAGTATAGGAATTGGGATGCAATGTTGATGTTGTACAGGACATTGGTGAGGCCTCTTCTGGAATACTGTGTCTGGCTCTGGTCACCCAGTTATAGGAAGGATATTATCAAGCCCTGGAGGGGGTTCAGAAGAGATTTACCAGGTTGTTGAGTTATAAGGAAAGGCTGGATAGGCTGGGACTTTTTCCATTGGAGTGCAGGAGGTTGAGAGGTGACCATATATCAATTTATAAAATAGTTAGGAGTACAGATAGAGCTAATGGTAGTTGTCTTTTTCCTAGGATGTGGATTTTCAAGACTAGGGGGCACTTTAAGGTGAGAGGAGAGAGATTTAAAAAAGAAACAAGAGGCAATTTTTTTACACAGATGGTGGTTCACACGTGGGATGAACTTCCTGATGAAGTGGTGGACATGGGTATAATTATAACATTTAAAACACACTTAGATGGATATATGAACAGGAAACGTTTGGAGGGATATGGGCCAGGAGCAGGCAGGTGGGACTAGTTTAGTTTGGGATTACGTTTGGTATGGACTGGTTGGACCGAAGGGTCTGTTTCTGTGCTGTGTGACTTGATGATTCTATAACTTAAACAAGGCAGTTGCTAGCAAGGTAAGTGATACTTGTGAAGGTGAGGTCAGGGCTGACAACCATTCCAGAATTTTTGGATAAGATTTTCAGGCCATCTTTGCCCTGTCTTTGGGCTTCTGCTCACAAAGCATTGATTCTGGGACCAAAACTGGGCCAAGCCCAATTGACCATTATCAGTCTTTAGAATTTAACAACTCCAAACCTGAATATCCAAGGGCTCCCAATTGCAGATAAAATGCCTTGACGGAAAAATGCCTAGAGTGTTTGCTGAACAGTATCTTGCTATTCCATTGGCAACTTGGTGCCTGCCTACACTTAATAATGCTGCTGACCTGCTATCAAAAGCTTATCTGCAAAATCAGTATCAACTCAAACAGGTACATTGAGTTAACATCAGAGATATTCCTCTCCAGTAAACTGACAAGACCAGCTGAGTTATGCACTTGAACCTGAAGACTCACCTGCAACTGAAACATGTTCTGAGCCAAGCAAGATTAACACAATGTATGCTGAGACCAACCCCGAAGAAAATTTGTTCCTGAGTATTGTTGTGTGTGTTACAACTGGTAATATTTACAAATAAAAGACTCTTGCTTTTTGCAATTTAAAATGAAAACAAATCATAACTGTAAAATAAAATGTAATTTTGTCATGTTTATTACTGGATTACTGCATACTTTACCATCAAGAAACACAGAAAATGCTTAACCTCTATCTGGTCCTAAAGAGATATAACACAATTCAAAATTGTCACTTAGGACCTAACATGACCTGTGCAGAGTAACTGGATTGGGAAAGGCCAGAACAGCCTCACAAAAAAAAAGAAAGGCATACTCAGACCCTTTTTGAGAAGGGTCTATTTGGTACATCATTAAAGACAAAAAATATGATCCTACGGTATCCTTAACAGTTAAATTGCTAGAATGCTGGTTAACATTTGTTTATTTATTTTATTGTGGAATAGTGTATGTTTTCTTCTACTACATGAGACCAATCAGGTAGTTTCCTACCAGGAAAAAGATGGTGTCAGCAAATGTATCAGATGGATTTGTGTACCAGAGTGGTGGGGATCTATCATTTGACTATTCACAGCTATGTCATTCCCTTTGCAAAATTTTTAAAGCTGAAACTTGACAACTATCACATGCATTACACCAATTTTCACATTCCAGTCATCATAATTTCTAACCATAAATGGGATTTCTTTTCTAGATATCATCTCCCTTTCTTTAGCCTCTGCGTTGGATGATTCCTTGTGCTTTGGATTTCAATCTTCTTCTTAGTTCCCCCCTTTAATTTGCTTTTATGAATTCATTGACTGCCTGCCTTTAATGTTTATGTCTGCCCTTTTGGCCTAGCCCTAGCCCAGATCTTTTATACTGTCATCACAAATCATGCCATTTCCATCAACCGCCCATGCCTCCATCTCTTTCCTATAATCCTTCTGTGTCTATCACCAGGAAAAATAACTTTTCTCAATCACTGTCAATTGTACTTCCTAAGTTTCAACTGAATAACTGTGGATTCTATTTGCCACAATATTTAACCATTTATCAATCTGCATAACCAACTACTCACATTTGATGATGCTTTTCACACTGAAAGCCTTTACTCTCACTAATGTTGTCAACCTTCCTGGCATGAATCACATCTTTGCTTCTTAAGTGATGCAGAGTATATCCAGTACTAGTCAAGTACCCAGATCAGTACTGAATCTGGCTGGACTACATTGAGGACTCATTGAGTGTCATTCTCCTGTGCCAAAACTATTCACTGCTCCAGGATAGCAAAGATAACCACAGATTAACTTCCTTAGCTCCCTCTATCCTTGTACTATGCTGAGTGTTTTTCTAGTTTCACTATACTCCCTCTGTAAACTCATCTTTCATAGAGAGGAATGCCGTAGTTGGACATCTGTAATGGAATACAATGCAACCATGGGTTTTTGTACTGCAACTTGTCAGGAAAGCAAAACATATCAGACTACAAGGGGGTTCTGGTGACTCAACTGGAATTACTGCATATCCAAGAATTGGTACCAGTCCCCTGGATTTCCTTGATCCACAAGTTTGGCTCGCAGGGGCATAATTTCAAAATTTGCACTTAAAACAAAACTTGGAGATATTGTGAACTGTGAGAATGATTGCGATCACTCTCAGCAGATCATAGACAGATAGGTGGTGGATAAATTTAATGTAGAAAAGAATGAAGTGATGCATGTTGGTGGAAGGTACATGAAAAGGTAATAATGAGTTAAAGGGTTAAATTCTAGAGGTAGTGCAGACATTAGTTTATGTGCACAAATCATTGTACGTGGCACAGCAGTTTGGGAACTTGGTAAATAAAATATATAGCATCTTAGGCCTTATAAATACAGTCCTGGAGTACAAATGGAGGAAGTTATTATGAACCTTCTTAAAAAAGAATGGTTTGACCTGAGTTAAAGGATAGTGTCCAATTCTGGAACCACAGTTTGGGAAGGTTGTGAACTTCAGAGAATCTACAGAAAAGATTCATGAGAATGATTCCAGGGATGAGACACTTTAGTTATGTGGATGATTGGTGATGATGGGGCTGTTTACCTTAGGAACAAAGAGAGCTGAGAAGAGATTTGATAGAACGCACAAAGTCACAAAGGGTCTAGACTGAGTGGAAAAGATAAACTCCATTGGTGGAATGGGTTGACAAATGGAGGTCTCTGCTTTCAAGTGACTGTTGAAAGAACCAAAGGTGACATGGAGGAAAACATTTCATTTTCATGTCGAGTGTGGCTACAATCTGGAATACACTACCTGAGAATGCGGTGGAGAAAGTTTCAACTCTGGCATTCCAAAGAAAATTGGATAAGCACCTGAAGAAAAACAACAATCAGGCTATAGGGAGAGAAAGCAAGGAAGTGGGAATAGCTAAGGCGCTCTTGCAATGAGCCAGCCTAGCACTGTAAGGCAAAATGTTGTGCTATTATCATTATCCTTTCCAGTTAAGTACTGACCATTATTGGTCTTTTGAACCTAACAACTCCGAACCTGAATATCCAAAGGCTCCTAATGGCAGATAAAATGCCTTGACAGAAAAATGCTTAGTTTCTACTGAACAGTATCACACCAGTATATCCCTTGATACAGAAACAAGGAACATGCTGAGATATGCTTTATTCTTTGCAAGTAAAACCACCCAGAAGCATTTAAATCTGATGATAAGCTCTATTTATTTACATTGCACTGCATTACATGAACAGTATGCACCAGTTCTGGGTCCAACAATTCTGAAACCATATTCAGCTTTATCCTCCATCTCAAGTATAAAGTGCATACATTGTCCATCATCTCACATTTTTTTGAATCTCTAGCAATTATTGAATCACCTGATGGCAGTTGCAAAGCAAACTCTCTTACTCTTCCTTGGCAGGATTGTCTCAACTGGTGTATGAGAAAGTGATAAAGGTTGCTAGAGGTGGTAAGGGAAAGATGGTAGTGATGATGGACAGGATGAAGCAGCTTTAAGTGATGAAGAAGCTAGTCTTCAATCTCCTCTTCCTCACTGCACAATACAAAGGCAAAACAAAATCCATTTTGTGAAAAATCTCCCCAGCTCTTCTTCTTGATGTTCTTCATTATCATCATCGTCATCTGCAGCCCCAATTATTGGTGGATACAGGAAAGCATTAAAGGAAGTAAGAATGGATAAGCATTATTCCCACAATATTAAAGAGACAGAGAAAAAGAATTGCAGGTTGTAGGTTCATGTAGATGTCAGGAACAATGTAGAAGTTCAGTTACTTTTGCAATGCTGGTAGGATGCTGCCAACTTTGCTGTCACAGTCAGCAATAGTCAAGTGAGTGCCTATTGGGTTCATGGCCTTGTGTGCAAAACATGCATTTGATTTAAATACGAGCAATTGCGTTTAAGGATTGATATCTCTTCTCCAGTAGTTAGTTGTGGTGGGCATTGTGCAACAATCATTGCTGCAACAAAGAAGTTAAGGCTGAGTAACATGTGCCAAGTAGTGTGGGGAAGGTGATGTAAAACATATGGAGATCTGAGGGTACTAAAGCATTGCTAAGTGTTTTATACAAGTCAGTTACTGTGTGCCTTGTTTAGCTGTAGCATAATCACTTTTGCAGTTTCTTCAAATTGCACAAATTAAAGTTTTACAAATAGTAATGAGATAAATGTGTTGATAATCTATTTTAATGGCTCTGGTTGAAGGTTAAGTATCAACCAAGATTTATAAATTTACTAACGATAAGCAATGTTGAAAGAGTTTGGTTACTTGATTACTTGGCCACATCTGTAGAATAGGACACCTTTCAAAAAGTTCTAATGAATTCAATACATACTGCCTGAATGGATATTTATTCAACTGGCAGTGGTCACAGCAAAAGGGTATTCAATCCCAAACGGTCAAAGCTCTGATGCCCTTATTGAGCAGAAGGAATTCATTCCACAGCAGAGCTTGACTAAACTACATTCTGGTTACTGCATATAAGGGACATTTTCACAATTGTCTCAATAGCTCAATGAGATTAACCCACCAATTCTTCGATTCATCCCCACAGATTTGCAGAAATGGGCTTAACTCGATATAAGATATATGGAACATGAAGCATGTAATGCAGTGCAATGTAAATAAATAGAGCTTATCATCAGATTTAAATGCTTCTGGGTGGTTTTATTTGCTAAGAATAAAACATATCTCATCATGTTCCTCGTTTCTGTATCAAGGGATATACTAAATGTATAGTTTACTAAAACAGAACTGACAAGTTGTCAAAATGCAACACCTAGGATATCACTTGATGATTCTCATAGTTTAAATTAGACTCCCTTGTTGGAAGAAATCAATTTCACTAACTGTCAAGGGCTGCCACTGTTTATTGGTATCATAAGCATTCAAGATTAGTAACTTTTCTAAGTTACAATATTGAAACACCAGTCTCACAAATATGACCTAACCACACTTGCTAGAAACTAATCTTATTGGCAGATTATACATAGGTAGTCTCATGGTTTATAGATTCAGTGTTCTCCATCACAGCTCAGTGATTGACTGTACTGACCATCCAACCAGAAATACACCAATCACTGATCAAAACATTCAGCTGTTTCTTAAATAGTTTCAAAATTTGAAAAACAGTATAAACTCTAAAGTCCTTTCTGATCACTTCGTATTCATCTTGTGTCCTTCTTTGAGGTCATCTTTTAGTTGCCTCATCTATAGGTGAATAGTGTAGATTTTGTTTTAAAACTTATAATTTGGTCCTGTGAGTATTCTATGCATTGACTTGGGATTTTAATTAATGTCTTATGCCTTGATCACAAAACTGCATCCAATTCCTTTGGTATTACCCATGCTTTGGACCATTCAGTTTTATAATGATCACTTTTACATTGCACTAATTTATTTGATGATATGATTCATTGTTAAGTTCACCTATTGTTGGTCCACACAATAAATGCAGAATCCAGGTAATGTCCAATGATCGCTTTCTGCTTTAACTCAAGCTACCTAAATACCACTAACGGGGCACGTATACCTCCTCGGCTCCCCCAACTAGTTAATTCCAACGTTCATATCCACACTGAAAATTCTCTGTTGATGCCTACACCTCAACATTCTGGGTTCTACACAGGAAGACTTTTCACTAAGCCCAAAAGCAAGATAAGAAAACTGAACTGCATATATCACACACATTTCGTAGATAATAATCTTTGAAAATTAACAAATGTGATTCAAATTACATGTGACATAGATAATTAACAAATTGACAAATTCACTGAATATAGTCATGAAGGTAACTTATAAAACTGATGATTGCTACAGTTAGCAAAGTACAGGATACCCATTTACATTAATCATATCTCTTATAAAAAGGTGCAGCTACCATTTGCCACCTCCAATCCTTCCTACTGATAGTAGTCTAAGCTATTGATACCATACGGGGAAAGAGGACCATAGAATGTCTCAGGCAGAAGGTAGGCTCAGTCTTGATGAACAGTAAATAGGTTTTTTACATGTTACATAACAGATAGTTACACACACCGGATTTTCTGACGGCTGGACAGTTGTTATTTCAACGGAGGTAAGAAGTACGCATGAGCACCCTGCAGAATCCCCATTGTAGCATAGTCCAATGGATTTGCCTGGGAAATTGAATTTCTGCTGGACAATTCCTCTATACCTGGAATCCTCTGAAAGTCTCCATATGAGAGGGTTGGCATGGTGGCTCAGTGCTTAGCGCTGCTGCCTCACAGCGCCAGGAACTCGGGTTTAATTCCACACTTGGGAAACTGTCTGTGTGGAGTTTACACATACTCCCCATGTCTGCACGGGTTTCCTCCAGGTGCTCCAGTTTCCTCCCACAATCCAAAGATGTTCAGGTTAGGTAGACTGGCCATGCCAAATTGCCTGTAGTGTCCAGGGGTGTCCAGGCCAGGTGGGTTAGCCATGTGAAATGTAGGGTTATAGGGCAGGAGGGGTGGGTCCAGGTGAGATGCTGTTTAGAGGGTTGGCATGAACTTGAAGGGCCAAATGGCCTACTTCCACATTGTTGGGATTCTATGATTCTATGTAAATCAGAGAATTTGAAGAGTTCTGATAAAATTAAGTAAAGTGCTATGCAATAATTATTAGAGTATTAAATACATAGTTTAACTCCTGACAAATTACTTAACTCAAGTTGACCTCAAACACACCAACAAAACCCTCCCAGACCATTACAACCTCAGACCTTGACTGAGTCTAGCACACCATCCTCCCAGAACCCTGACATCACACTTAGATTCTATACTTACCTAAACTTAATTACCATACGTACCACCCACCCGCCCACAACAGCTTTCAAAGTGGCTGCCAAGACCTTGAAATTTTAGAATATGGTAACTGACTGCTGTGAAAAAGGGTGCATGGTTTGCTTTCTCCCAACAATTCTATGTTACAAAAGAAGTGTCAGAATGGAAGGGCACCTCTGCATTTCTGAAGGAGCCCTGAGTGGAATCTCCTCTCAGAAATGTAGAGCTTCTTTCTTTCATGAGAAAGAAAGGCCGAAGAGGAAATGTGCGTGAAACTGCCATTTCTAGGAAAACACAGCCTGTTACATCAGAAACAGATGATGTTCTCTAGTGAGATATCAGGATCAACTTAAGAGTGATACAAATGACTACTTTAGTTACATGCTCTTAACACGAAAACAAACATTGAATCATTGGTAGGGTATACACAACTCTTCCCAAGAACAGACCTTCATATATTAAGTTGGAGCCTATCTTGTGATGATAGTTAACCTTTTCAGTACTATCTTGTACAACGTTACCAATTGAGGTTAAGTACATGTAGTGGAGGGCATTATTATTCAATGGTTACTTGATGTAGTTCTTCTGCCATAAAGTAGAGATTCCAAGAGGGCAAACAGAACCTATTTGTCAAAGGATCTGACTGTCACTGGCCTACTGTTTCTTCCTTTCTATCTTACATAGCACAACAGTTAAATATAGGCCAAACCTCATCCTATTCATTTCAGTTGTATGAAGTTCCAATTGATTAACTATTTCCCAATCTTTTCTATTCTGTAGAACACAATAAGGGGAGGGGATAGAGGAGGTGCTGGTCTAGTGGTACTATCGCTGCTCTATTAATCCAGACACCCAAGTAATGATCTAGGAACTTGGGTTTGAATCCTGCCATGGCAGATGGTGAAATTTGAATTTGATAAAAATCTAGAAAAAAAAGTCTAATGATGACCGCAAAGCCATTGCCAATTATTGGAAAAACCCTATCTGGTTCTCGAATGTCCTTTAGGGAAGGAAACTGCCACCCTTCCCTGGTCTGACCTACATTTGATTCTGAGGGGTTGGCAATTAATTAGGGTTGGGCATTAAGTGATATCCTCATTCCATGAATGAATAAAAAAACACTTTTTAGTCCTCAGTTTGCATGCCTTACTCCCAATTGTTCAATTTTTGCATAAAATAATAAATACATTAGAAATAATTATACTCAATCTAGAAATAGTAGGTTCCTGGCCAGCAAAAAGTTGATGGAAAAGGAAACCAAAGACCATGTCAAATGAATACTTTAGATGCATTTTTAGAAAAAATTCTTGTGCCTCATGGCCCCAAAAGAATATCTGAAATCGCTTCTTTTTCAGCTTCATTGTTGCAGAAACTGGTTGGTGTGGCTGGATGTAAACTCAAACCAAGTCTGATCAAAATGACAATCAGGAGTACCATCCATGCCCTAGAATTTCATTTTTGCAAATGATAAGGATGTACCATCTGCAACAGGTAACAATATCCATGAAGTAGCCAGGCTGTTATAAGATTCATAGCAGGTAATCATGAGTATTAGCAGATGGTAAAGTAACAGCCCTAGGTTTAAGGTCTTTATCCCTTACAGAAACTAGTGTCAGCAGGGGTTTATGTTAAAATTAGTTTGCTCAAAGTTTTTAAATGTCAATGAACTAGCTATTGTGTATGAACACAGCAGGCCAAGCAGCATTAGGGGAGCAGGAAAGCTGACGTTTTGGGCCTAGACCCTTCTTCAGAAACAAGAGGGTCTGAAGAAGGGTCTAAGCCCGAAACGTCAGCTTTCCTGCTCCTCTGACGTTGCTTGGCCTGCTGTGTTCATCCAGCTCCACACCTTGTTATCTCAGATTCTCCAGCATCTGCAGTTCCTACTATCTCTGTAGCTATTGTGTATTACATTGAACAACCATTCTGTCATGTTGCATAGCATCAGGCACATAACAATACGCTTTAATCACTTGTCTTTATTGTAATAAAATATCCCATCTACTTTATAGAAACATTAAGGCAGAATTTGACACCAAGCCACATAGTTAGTGGGTCAGGCTCCAGAGGGTTTGATCAAAGAGGGAGGTTTTAAGGAACGATAAAAGAAAAGGCAATTATTGGAGAGATGTGGGAGAGACTTGGCAGTTGAAAGCATAGCCAGCAATGAGTGATTAAAACTCAAGAAGTCAACATTGGAGAAGCATGGATATCTCAGAAAGTTTTAAGACTGGCGAGATTATAGAAGTAGGGAGGGCAAGGTAATGGAGGGATTTGAATAGGCGGTTGACAATTTTAAAAGTGAAATGCTGCCGGAGCTGATATGTTAATGTCCACCGAAGTGATGTTTAAGCAGGCCAACTCTATTCTATTCCCAATATTAACCATACCGCTGAAGGAAAACGTGAAAAGAAAGCCAAGCACCTCTTAATTCCTCCCAAGTGACTTCCTGTCCATAGCTATAGTGAGAAACTGGCAAAATTTGAAGAAACAATTGGCTTCTGAGTTTTGGCTGTGGGTGGTATATTGCTTGCAATACTAGAGAAGAAAAAAATAATGCGACAACATATGAGGGTAAATTAAAAAAAATTGATATAAATTGACAGCACTGTGTAAAATAATCTCATAGATCTCGTAAAATGGGGCAAAAATCCCAATAAGCTTCTGGATATATCCTGGACTAGAACCCTCTGAAGATGTAAGTTTGTGCAAATTACATTGGACTAAAATTCACTGAACCTTTGGACTCAAGAAACCATGGGCCTCAACTGAACCAAGTAAATGCTGGTTGGGACAGACTGAGTAATATACAACCCCAGGGGCAGATGTCTGGAACAGGGGTTAGCTTGCAGAAACTAAAGGAGACACCCATTCTTGCCCCAGTTTAAAACAATGGAAGCCAGACTGCAGGAAATGAACAACTTCAGACATTCTGGAGCCTACAGAGGTACAAAGTCATTCAAGTCCCAACCGGTGCTCAGGCACAGAAATGCTGTACATTCTACACCATTGTGCTAGACGTAAACTTTCTCACTTTTGGATGTAAGAACATTCACACTACTGGTCAAACTGAATGGATACCCAAACAAGGGAAACATTGGACATTCCAAGCCATCAAAACCTGAATCAAAAAATCATTCTCACCTCCACCAGTGATCAGGAAGCTCATTCAGCCCCAAGGGGGGAACAAAGCTTTGCAGCCGAAACCAGATTTGGCAGGAGATAAGGGGGCCTGCAGTTGAGCATAACTGGGGCCCCGATCCCAGCACTGTGCACTGTGCGATGCCAGCAACGCACTCTAATTCCAACTAGGTGTGTGTTCTGAGATGGGCTCTGTGTGTGCCCCGTGTAAGTGGTTCGCGAGAGGAGTTTGAGGGTCCGAACAAGAAGCAGGCCCCGCATGAGAAGGGATCCTTGAGCCAAAGGCATGAGGAGAGGAAAGGAGATCCGTTGGACTTACCGATCGAGAGACAAGTTCCCGCAGACGCCTCCGAGCCAAGGACTCTGCGAAACCCCCACACCGAGAGCAACCCTTGCAACCACCGAACATCATCAACCAACCACGAACCCCCCACTCGACGTCTGGAGGCGACTGAAAGCATCCAGAGCCATAAGACTGGGGCAAATCCACCACCATCCAAGATAACAACCTGCTTGCACGGACCACCAAGACAGGAAAGAGATCCAAAGTACTCACCCGTTAGGTCCAACGAACCTAACCACATCAGTGGACACCACCAGACTGACAGTCATCAGCACTCGCTGCCCTCTGCGGAGCCCCAGCTGCGGCAAGAGATTATGGACAAGAGCAAGTTGAAACCCATTCCAGGGGTCAGCCTAAGGTCATTGAGACCATGTAACCGAGCTTGACTCGTCTTAGAGAGGGGAAGTGGGGTCTGGGGGCAAATGGTGTAGGGCACCCCTAAGGAAGGGAAGCAGGGTAGGACTTCAGGTTCGCAAGTAATCTCTCTTTCTCTCTCTCTCTCTGTCAGCCATTAGCTAACAACCACTCACTGTAACTATTAATCCAATGTATCAAGTCTTAGCTATAAGGCTTAACTGGGAGCCAGGATAACTGTGAGACAGATCTCAGTCAGTAATAGTCGCGTTTGATATTCACTTTCCAGTTTTTCTGTAAATATATTCAATTTGCTTTATTTTTTCAATAAAATCAGCGTTTTCTTTCCCTCTGAAATTTCTGCCTGCTTTGTTTTCCACCGTACTACATTCCACTACATAAACTCAGTGTGAGAACCAGGAGCTGGTGAACAATGAACCAGGCAGCACTCCCTACAATCTCTGAGACTACACTTCAAATCTAAAATAATTCAGGGTATTATAGAAATTAGAAGATCAAGATCTATTTTCATGGAAAATTTTATTTAGTTAATATGTTTAATGAATCTCGAGACATGCCCTGTATTAAAATATTTACTTAATAATTACAATAAGCTACCGGGTTGCAATTTTGACCAGCGCAAGCATTTCATTTGAGCACTGGAGTCTTGGAGTGACAACTCTTAATGTGGTCAGGATTTCCATTTACAAGAGGTGTCTCATGGGGAAGTGTCTAATGAGGGGGAAAATGAACTATTTCAGTCAGATGAAATTAGCAAGGAAGTTAAAGACATAGATCAAAGATCAACACCATAGCAATTGTAAATCAAAACAAAGCAATATATGCACTCAATTCAAATTCACTAATGGATTCATGAATGTAAGAATGTTAGAAATTTGTTTAGGCTACTTTTCCAAACCAAATTGGCACAGTGAACAGTCTCAAAGGGGAATCACATAAGATTCCTCTATGTGTAAAATTGTTTCTATTTGGGTCCATTCCTGAACAGTTGATCACAGGAACAGCAGGCTTGGATGTCAGGGCATACCCATAAGATAGAGTTTCCTAAACTCAGCTCAACTACAACTCCTTTGGCTTGAACGCAGGACAGGATGATATTAATCGAATGCTAGAAGGAACAGCGCAAGAGAAAGCTATTTAGCCCCTAATGCTGTGTTCTTTTCAGCGACATCCCATCCCCTTAGATCTTTTATATTCCACTTCTGCAAATATATATTCCATTCCCTTTTAAACAATGCATTACCAATTGAATTTCCCGTATCTCTGGCAGCGCACTCAGATAAGTACTTTGGGGAGTGATGGGCAGCGATGGAGAGCTAAAGGGTGTTGGAGAAAGCCTGCACCTCCTCAATTCTCGTTGATCTACATAAAATAGTTCCATTTACCTTTTCAATACGTGGCTGTCACATCAATATTTGGAAAAGCAGAGCAGATCCAGTATCTGCTTTGATCAGCGCAAGTCAATTTCTCAGAGGAGTTTTAAAACAAAAATCCTGTCACACTCCTCTAGTTTTAGGTGCCTGCTGTAGATACCTGAACCATATAGCTGAGCTCAATTGGCTTGGATGATTATCGCGCATCTGGGAGGACACTAAAGCTGTTTATTTAACATGGTTAAAACAGATGTATCAAGGTCAAATTTCAACTTATCCCAATAAGAATTTCTAAAATCCTGTTCCCTCCTCTTCATTGGTGCTGTGTACATTTCTACAGGTAGTGACAGCCCTCTGGTGTTATCAGAGATGTTATTCTTCAGCTACAAACCTGGACTTTGGAGGTTGTTACATTATGTCATTATTAGGGCGAAGAGGAGAAAGGGGTCATAATTGTAAATATCAATGAAGACAAAGTGAAATTGAGGAGTCACACTTTCCAAAACGTAAATATAAAATTGGAATTAATATCTGAATTTCTCCGACCTAAAATGCCACTCATAGGTCAATTGAATAACCTTCCCTCTGCCTTAATTGAGATTCAGTAGTTCAGCATAGAGTGGGGACCAAATCTTTCATACTCCAAGATCAAAACCAAATCAACTTATCGACCAAGCCATTAGCTGTGTTCTAAATTCTTAGCGGGGGTGAGTTGTTTTACTGACAATCTGAATGAAGGCCAATCAACTACAATGCAAGGATATACCAGCTCTGGGTCCCCATCTGATTCATTCTCTGTGGAAAATCATCTCTGTTTAATGCAGGCCTTCAGAACCTGTGGCGTACTGAGCTAATACTTTGGAGTCACAAACTCTCAGGTGCCAATGGCTGTTGTGGATCTCCAACTGAGTGCTAAAAGCCATGTGGCACCTTAAAATTGTCAGAGGTTTTTTCGAATGTATGTTGTCTCGGCAAGTGAACTTTGAAATGTGGATCATGTCTGGAAAAACCCTAAGGAGGAGTAGATGATCTCTTTTATCGTAAAAACGCTCCAAATTTAAAATACACCACCCCCTGCCTACTCTCACATTTACCCCCATCTCACCAGTTTCACAGGTTCCACTGACCCCTACTCTGATACTCTCTCACACTTCCACAGTTCCCCCAAGTTCTTCACTCTCAGGTCTTCCCCAAATCTCTGGTCTGGGATCAAAGTTATTGTTAAGCATCAAAATGAAGTCACAATGGGACGGGTTTGGGAATCACTAACTTTTTGCAATCGTAACCTTCCTTTCTCAATTGAGATAATGATCATCATGGGAGAAATGAACGTACAATCTGACAATTCCCTACAGGGGTGCATTGCTACATGTTTGTCCGACGCAGTCCCTATTTATAATTTGCAGCTGTTTTTCCTAGTTGAAATACATGGTTGCTTAACAGATTTACAATTCACACACAAGAACTTTTTCTCGCTTAATTCTGCTCATTGGTTTAGAATAAAAAGTAAGCCATACCTACTGTATATAATCAGATGAAGCTACTTCTAAAACATCTGCCTCACCCATCCAAAGCATGCCAGACTAGCAACAGAATGATTAAAATTTATTCTCCTTATATTAGTAATCGGTGAAAACAGATCAGAAGAGAGATGAGCAAGGATTTAAATTAATTCTAATGTATCTGGAATCACCATCTCACAGCACCATGCTACCTAGTGAGTTAAATGTGCTAGTAAAATAATATTAGCTTCCTAATTTCCAATTTTGAAGAAATTCTTCCTCTGAAATTCCAGCAAGTGGAATTATTTTAAATAAACTGTTGAGCAGCACAGTTAATTCTCTCTTTTCTCCCCTCTACATTTTCTCCCCAAACGTATTAAAATAACATTTTGTTCTGACAAAGTTTATGTCACAAAATATGATCATGTGCTTTTTTTTGACCTGTTGTGTGTAATTTCCACTTCCATCTGGAAAGACAAGGGCAGCAGATACATGGGAACACCACCACGTTGAAGTTCCCCTCCAAGCCACTCACTATCCTGACTTGGAAATATATTTCTGTTCCTTCAGTGTTGCTGGGTCAAAATCCTAGAATTCCTTCCCTAATGACATTGTGGGTCAACCCACAGCAGGTGACTGCAGCGGTTCAAGAACACAGCTCACCACCACCTTCTCAACTGCAACTAGGGACAGGAAACAAATGCTGGCTGGCCAGAGATGCCCAAATCCCATAAATGAATTAAAAAAAATCAGAATTTAAGATTTTCTCTTTGTAGTTGTGAAATCCTTCCATATATTGTTGCTGAGAGTAAGGGCCTGATTTTCATTTTCCTTCCTGGCAGGAACAGGGCAGGTAGGGAATTAAAATAAAGTGGGCCACTTAGCACCTCCAAAACTGTTGTCTTCCTTTACTGTCCTGCTAGTAACCTGTTCTTTGACCAGGTGAACAGAATGCTTCTAGGAAGCAAGGAAGCTTCAACATTAGAAACAAAAACAGAAGTTGCTGGAAAAGCTCAGCAGATCTGGCAGCATCTGTGAAGAGAAATTTATTTCTGATTTACAGGCATCCGCAGTTCTTTCCGTTTTTATTAAGTTTCAACATTAAACAGCTTGATTAGGTCCTATAATATCCATGAGCCTAATTTATAATTTCAATCTGAGATCTGAGCTGGGGACCAGTTTTGGTTTCTTCTCAGGTTAAATTGTCTGCAGCCTGACATTGCGCCACTTGGGGCTTCAAAGGCAACTTTTACATCTCTTTGTGGGTCACAAGTATCAGGAATGCTCTTCTCAATGTCATGGTGTGTTCTCCTCCTGATATAGTGGCAAATCATTTTGCCTTTCAGATTCCTGCCAATGGTCCACGCTGCCCACTTAATTTTTCTATCGACTCCACTCCTCAACTGGCTGCCAAGACCATTCATGTGACCTCCCACTACATGCCTACTTCCTGTCCACTTTGGCCAGACATTAAATGAAACTTTGCAAAATTTAATTTCAAGGAACTGCATTCCCAAGTTCATAAGGTCCAATGTATCCTCGGCTTTACAAGGTTTGCTGTCTTCTATTTCTTATCTCAGCACTCTTTACCATGAAAATGAAAGTCTATGTTCAGTCCTGCTCCTATGATGCTGCTTGACCTGCTGTGTTCATCCAGCCCCATGCTTGTTATCTCGGATTCTCCAGCATCTGCAGTACCTTTTATCTATGTTTCTGTATTTCTTTTGAAGTTATTCTCTTCTATCTCCAATTTATTGACAACTTAGTTGTTTTAGGCAACTGATGATGACATGCTGCTGTGCTTATTATAATGATTCTCAAAGTTTGGTGTCAACCTAAGGAACACTGGAGAAATGGCAATTTGAGGCAAAAAATATAAATGTTCCAGCTGATTCGCACCACTTTGCTGTCATGTTGGCCAGCATGATAAACCTGGTGAGTGGGGCCAGCATTGTACAAGTCTAAGGGTGTGCTGATCCTTTGAAATAGCTCAAGAGGTCTGATTTCTTCCATTTAAAATCTATCTTGTTAGCCTTTGGAAAAAAATAAACCAATGACCATTTATTCAAGCAACTTCAAAAGTACCATTGTGTGTTTATGCAATTTTGCAACAGAAGCTTGTTATGAATTTTTGACTGAATGCCAAGCATCGCAAATGGATTCAACTCAGCAGCATGATTTTCAGATATGAAACGAACCATTTTGTTTAATTGGCACTTTTATGGTCAATTAATAGAATTAAAGCATTTTAATAGGTTTTTTTTAACTAACTTTGTTTATTTTGATGGAATTATGCACACTTAAAAATAATGGTTTTTTTCAAGTGGATTTTAATGACAGTGTTTTACTAGTTCTATGAACTCCTAAGAGAATATTTTTCAAACAGACTTTGAATAGGTGGTTGTTTTTCTGTTTCATGGACATTTTAAAGACCTTCCTGTGTTATTATAGGGCCTAAGATATCTGCCCATAGTGCAAACTGAGTGAGTAGATAGAGAGGATGGATGGAGAAGACATGGAGAAGGGAGGAGGCCTGGGAGAGGTGGAGGTTGTACATTGGGATGGAGAAGACATGGAGATATGAGGGTACATGAGCAGCATGGCGATTGTTAAGAGGATGGGAACAGGAAACCTAATAGTCAATCTAAAGAGATAACAAGCATGGGGCTGGATGAACACAGCAGGTCAAGCAGCATCATAGGAGCAGGAAAACTTGACGTTTCGGGCCTAAACCCTTCATCAGAAATGGGGGAGGGGAAGAGGGTTCGGAAATAAATAGGGAGAGAGGGGGAGGCGGATAGATGATGGATAGAGGAGAGGATAGGTGGAGAGGAGGCAGACAAGTCGAAGAGGCAGGGATGGAGCCAGTAAAGGTGAGTGTAGGTAGGGGGGTAGGGAGGAGATAGGTCAGTCCAGGGAGGACGGACAGGTCAAAGGGGCAGGATGATGTTAGTAGATAGGAGATGGGGGTGTGGCTTGAGGTGAGAGGAAAAACAGGTTAGGGAGGTGGAGATGAGCTGGGCTGGTTTTGGGATGCGGTTGGGGGAGGGGAGATTTTGAAGCTTGTGAAATCCACATTGATGCCATTGGGCTGCAGGGTTCCCAGGCTGAATATGATTTGCTGTTCCTGCAGCCTTCGGGTGGCATCACTGTGGCATTGCAGGAGGCCAAGGATGGACATGTCATCTGAGGAATGGGAGGGGGAGTTGAAATGGTTCGCGACTGGGAGGTGCAGTTGTTTGTTGCGAACTGAGCGCAGGTGTTCTGCAAAGCGGTCCCCAAGCCTCCGCTTGGTTTTCCCGATGTAGAGGAAGCCACAACGGGTACAGCGGATGCAGTAAACCACATTGGCAGATGTGCAGGTGAACATCTGCCTGATGTGGAAAGTCTTCTGGGGCCTGGGATTGGGGTGAGGGAGGAGGTGTGGGGGCAGGTGTAGCACTTCCTGCGGTTACAAGGAAAAGTGTCGGGTGTGGTGGGGCTGGAGGGGAGTGTGGAGCGGATAAGGGAGTCGCAGAGGGAGTGGTCCTCCGGAAGGCAGATAAGGGTGGGGAGGGAAAAATGTCTTTGGTGGTGGGGTCTGATTGCAGATGGCGGAAGTGTCGGAGGATGATGCGTTGGATCTGGAGGTTGGTGGGATGGTATGTGAGGACGAGGGGGATTCTTTTTTGGTTATTATTGCGGGGACGGGGCATGAGGGATGTGTTCCGGGAAATGCGGGAGACACGGTCGAGGGCGTTCTCGACCACTGTGGGGGGAAGTTGCGGTCCTTGAAGAATGAGGACATTTGAGATGTACAGGAGATCTCCTCCCTACCCCCCTACCTTCACTCACCTTTACTGGCTCCATCCCCACCTCTTCGACTTGTCTGCCTCCTCTCCACCTATCCTCTCCTCTATCCATCCTCTATCCGCCTCCCCCTCGCTCCCTATTTATTTCAGAACCCTCTTCCCCTCCCCCATTTCTGATGAAGGGTCTCGGCCCGAAACGTCAAGCTTTCCTGCTCCTATGATGCTGCTTGACTTGCTGTGTTCATCCAGCCCCATGCTTGTTATCTCGGATTCTCCAGCATCTGCAGTACCTTTTATCTGTCCCAGTCAAACTAAAGAACTGGGCCAATGTCCAATGAGCATATGTGGTCCTTCTAACCTGCCAAACTCAGTATCCATTTAACCCTTTACCATCTCAGACCTGTTCTCAGAGATTGAGGTCCCAACTTCAAGCAGATCTCAAGGCCCTCAGTAAAACAATACTGGGGGATAGCTGACTTGTGGTTTCAATTTCTGAGTCTATAATGAAAATCTAGCCCAGGAAGTCAGTTTTGAGATGACTCTGGCACAGTTGTGTCAAACTGGATTACCGTACACCTCTCCACACCCATGAAACATTTTGAGCGGAAAATTAGTCCTCATCAGAAATTTTTAAAAATATAAACAATATTTCTAGACTAAATGGATTGCCTTGACACACAATGTGCTTTACCATAGAACCTTTATGAGATTTGGAACACAAGGGAGAGAATTTTTCAAAAAAATGTGGGGCAAGAGGAGCAAAATTGCCATAAATATTTCTGATTTCTCATTTATCATCAAAAAACATGTCTTTCAAAATTACCAAATTTAGATATTATATCCATTCAATTTGGAAGGATGACAAACTCAATCAATCATATTAATTTGGTTTTCATTTGACTACCTGGATTTGACTAAATACACAGTAAAAACTTTAGAAAGATCAAGTTTTCTTTGTAGAGTTTGGAGTTAAATTAAGTAGGTTCTAAATAAACTATGAGAAACTGATTTAGGCCATGAAACAGATGTCTCTTTCTAATTAAAGCAAGTCAAGAATATTGCTAACTTTAGTACATTGCCTCTGGAGGGAAACATCACAGAACCACTGAATATCATTGTTGTAATTAAAATGAATCAAACATTTGTTGGTTGTCAAAGTTAGGTTTACTATTTTGCTTTTGGTCTAAATAGTTGATGGCGGAAAAGTGTTACCTTCCTTGTTTGCTCATGTGACCTGTACAGCAAGTTGTCAATTCTGGTTTTCACTGCAAGGAGTTGAATCCATGCATAGTTAATATTTTGAAATAAAGGATCAAATCGTCACCTCTACTTTGGGAAACACAAGTCGAGAAACACTTGACTTCACAATCTCAAACCGATCACCTCCGCTCACAGAATTTTAATCATGTTGAAGCACGAGCAGGCAGAGTTCTGTTGACTCTCTAGTTAGACCCGAAGCAGTGATAGAGAAGGAGGTGTAGTCAGTCCTTGGAGATGCTGCTGAATTGCAGAGCTTCACTTGGCTGCAACATGTGGAGTAATGATGGTTGTGTGGGGCAGGATTTCTGTTGCATGGATCGGAAACCTCAGGAAGGTTTAGTGAGGTCTTCCTCAGTGAAACAATACATACATCCCAGAGGTTCTCCAACTGATGAATGGAACTAATGTCAGGAACACATAATCCAGCCCACGGTCTGAGGTCCACATTTAAATAAACCATCCCCAACCTGGACCACAGACTTTAAGCAGCAGAGTGGCATATTCACAATGGACATGTCAGCTGTGGCCTATGATTATAAGGTTGTCAAAGTCAGGCTTGCAATGATTGTTGGCCACCTGTTGATACTCTTCCCTCTTGTTCAGAAGGGGGTGGGTTATTTTCACATTTTCAGGGAGCACAAGATCTAGGATGGCACTCCAGGACACAGAGGGACAGTCGCACTGTCAGATATGGTGCATTTCAGATAAGTCATTAAACTAAGGTTTCTACCTCATGGGCATAGGTGATGCAATGTGCTATTCAAAGAAGGGAAAAAGAGTCTTCCTTGAAGTCCATGTCATTATTTAAGATCAACACGTATCAACACAAGAAATCATCAGCGCAATATCGCTATGTCATGGGATCTTGCTGTGCACAATATGGTTTAATTTTGGTTCCAACTAAACAAATGGAAGGTATTATATTCGTGTAACTTTGACTTCTTTTACATGACGATTGCCCCAAAACATCTTATTAAATGATCTTAACTGGGCTGCAATGGACATTTACAACAAATGGCTTTGACCAGACTGACTGGAATTCTTTTAAAGGATATGCAGGTATCTGTAAAAGTCTATGAAAGTCCTGAGTGAGTTTAGTTGAATAAATTCACTATTTTTCCAAACCCAGACTAATTAAGTGCATAAAAGGTTTCAAGAATCTTGCTGTATGGTACAGTTACACAGTGTCTGATTTGAGATCACATTTGGGGTACGTGAGTACTGTTCGACCCCTCGAGTTTGCTTTGCCATTCAACAGGATCATGGCTGATTGGACACTTTTCACATTCACTTTCCTGTCCTTTCCCATAACCCTTGATTTCCCCTACTGTTCAAGAATCTATCTATCTCAGTCTTAATATATACAAGGACTCTGCCCTCACAGCTCATAAGGTTTTCCCTCCATACCGGATATCATCCTAATGAATCTTCACTGAACTGCCTCCAATGAAATAATATCTATTCTTAAATAAGAAGACCAAAACTGTTCACAGTACTGCAAGTGTGGTCTGATCAGCATCTTGTACAGCTGCAGTAAGACTTTCCCGCTCTTATAATTTGAAACAAAAAAATTAGTTTTATTATATCAGCAAATGGCATAATTCTCCAATTTAGTACAATTCTTGTTCATGGCTAGAACCAACACATGAAGTATTTTAATGTGGAGAGACTGTTGTATGGCAGCTACCAGGAGATTTACCAGCTCTTACTAATGGCACTTTGATGTAATGCAGTCATTTGCAGATAGATAATCTGTAGTCATTAAGTCCTGAGGTGGGAATTAAACCAAGAGGTTCTTGCTACCAATGACGTACAACACTCCGGGTGGAATCTTTCAACAGGTTTTGATGATATGGTCTATGGTGAGACTTGTGGCAGAATCGTGCAAGAAATCCAGTGAAGCCTGTCAGCGAAGTCTGACAAATGTATTAGAATTCTCTGAAGAGGAAACATGCCAGCTAGATAACAGAAATCTAGTGATATAATATATTTGTATTTTCAAAAGGCGTGTGATAAGGTACATTCTGATCAGTACTTAATAAGATGACAGTCCATTGTGTAAAGGTAGTTCATTAGGACAGATAGAGAATTGACTAACCGTTAGGAGACAGAGAGTTGTGATAAGAGGGTATATTTCAGGATGGCAATCTGTAACTAGTGGTCTGTTACATGGATCAGTGATGGGGCAAGAATTATTTTCAATATATATTATTGGCTTGCATGGGAAACTAAACGTACTATAGCTAGGCTTGCAGATGTCAAAAAATAGTTTGGAAGGCAAGTGGGTAAGGATGACACACAGTCTACAGAAGGATATAGATGGGTTAAGTGAGTGGGCAGAAACTTGGCAGATGGAATGTAATGTGGAAAATGTCAGATTGTGTACTTTGGCAAGAATAGAGGTGCTGAATATTATGTAAATGGGGAAAGACTGCAGAAAGCTACAGAACAGAGGGATTTGGGAATCTTCATGCATGAATCACAACAAAAAACATAGGCATTCAGTGAGCAATGAGGAAAACAAATGGAATCTTAGCCCTTTATTTCAAAGAGAATGGAATATAAATGTCAGGTCGTCTTTCTAAAACTATACACCACATTGATCAGAACACACCTAGAAGCCTATGAACACTTTTGGTTCCCTTATCTAAGGAAAAATATACAGACATAGGAAGCAGTCCACCGAGTTTCATGGCATTGATTTGGCCAGGAGAGATTTTCTGAAATGGAGGAACAAAGAACAAAGAAAATTATGCAAAGGAACAGGCCCTTCGGCCCTCCAAGCCTGCGCCAATCCAGATCCTCTATCTAAACCTGTTGCCTATTTTCCAAGGATCTGTATCCCTCTGCTCCCTGCCCATTCATGCATCTGTCTAGATGCATCTTAAATGAAGTTATCATGCCCACCTCTACCACCTCTGCTGGCAACGTGTTCCAAGCATCCATCACCCTCTGTGTAAAGAACTTTTCACGCATATCTCCCTTAAACTTTTCCCCTCTCACCTTGAAATCGTGACCCCTAGTAAGTGAGTAACCCACTCTGGGAAAAAGCTTCTTGCTATCCACCCTGTCTATACCTCTCATGATTTTGTAGACCTCAATCAGGTCCCCCTCAACCTCCGTCTTTCTAATGTAAATAATCCTAATCTACTCAACCCCTCTTCCTAGCTAGTGCCCGCCATACCAGGCAACATCCTGGTGAACCTCCTCTACACCCTCTCCAAAGCATCCACATCCTTTTGATAATATGGCGATCAGAACTGTACGCAGTATTCCAAATGTGGTCGAGCCAAAGTCCTGTACAACTGTAACATGACCTGTCAACTCTTGTACTCAATACCCCGTCCGATGAATGAAAGCATGTTGTATGCCTTTTTGACCACTCTATCGACCTGCGTTGCCACCTTCAGGGTACAATGGACCTGAACACCCAGATCTCTCTGTGCATCCATTTTTCCCAGGGCTTTTCCACTTACTGTATAGTTCGCTCTTGAATTGGAACTTCCAAAATGCATCACCTCGCATTTTCCTGGATTGAACTCCATCTGTCATTTCTCCGCCCAACTCTCCAATCTATCCATATTCTGCTGCATTCTCCGACGGTCCCCTTCACTATCTGCTACTCCACCAATCTTAGTGTCATCTGCAAACTTGCTAATCAGGCCATCTATACCTTCCTCCAGATCATTTATGTATGTCACAAACAGCAGTGGTCCCAACACGGATCCCTGTGGAACACCACTGGTCACAGTTCTCCATTTTGAGAAACTCCCTTCCATTACAACTCTCTGTCTCCAGTTGCCCAGCCAGTTCTCTATCCATCTAGCTAGTACACCCTGGACCCCATGCGACTTCACTTTCTCCATCAGCCTACCATGGGGAACCTTATCAAACGCCTTACTGAAGTCCATGTATATGATATCTACAGCCCTTCCCTCATCTATCAATTTTGTCACTTCCTCAAAGAATTCCATCAAGTTGGTAAGACATGACCTTCCCTGCACAAAACCATGCTTCCTATCACTAATAAGCCCATTTTCTTCCAAACGTAAATAGATCCTATCCCTCAGTACCTTCACCAGCAGCTTCCCCACCACTGACGTCAAGCTCACCGGTCAGGAGGAGTTGAGAATGTTGGGCCTGTATTCATTGGGCCTTAGAAGATTAAGAGGTGACCTGATTAAAACATGTAACATCCTTAGGGGGCTTGACAGGGTAGTTGTAGAGAGGTTGATTCCCATTATGGGAGTGTCTTGGACCAGAGGGCATAATCTCAATGTAAGCGGTCACTTATTTAAGCCAGAAATGAGGAGGAATTTTGTCACTTGAGGGGAGGGGACTGTTGAAATTGATCATTAGGAATATTTAAGGCTAAGATAGATATTTTTAAGCAGTTAAGGGTATCAAGGGGTGAAAAGAAAAGGCAGGAATGTGGATTGGAGGATTATTAAATTAGTTGGGCAAAATGACCTTCTTCTATTCGTGTATGTTATTGTCCAAAAATGAGAAGTGTTCTTTTTGAAACATATACGAGGAGACCTGTCTGGTGGGTGCTACGAAGATGCACCCCTTTTTGAACTGGGGCACACAGATTAACAATTAGGGGATTTCCCATTTAAGACTGTTAGGAGGAGATTATTTTTTCTCAAGGGTCATTAGTCTTTGGAATGCTCTTCTCCAGAGACTATTGGAGATTGGGCCATTGAATGTAATCAAGGTTGAGCTGGACAGAATTTCGATTGACAAGAGTGTCAGAGACGTTAGAACGAAAGGTTTACAGACAGGAAAGTAAGTTGAGGCCACAATTATGTCATCCATGATCATATCAAGGGGTAGAGCAGGCCTGATGGTTGAATGCCCTACCTCTGTTTCCAATTCATGTGTTCTTGTCCATTGTCCTTTGCTAGTAAACTGGTCTATTTTTCCACACTTTACACTTTGCAAACTTTTATCATCAGTGAAATCTGTAAAATTCGAAGGCTCTGTGTAAAGTGTCTATGATGATGCTCCTATTAATTCCATTGTGGCTCCAGACCTTCATTTTGAGAGGAATATGGGTTAATCATAAATCACAGTCAAATTATTTTGAAAAAGAAATAAAAAGACTATTCCAGACCAGCTGCCTTTTCGATTGACTGATTTATAATCTCTGAGGGGTGGAAGTGGGAAATGAGAAGCATGCCACTTTAACAAGACCAATATCAGCCCACTTAACAAAAGAAAAATAAGGAGTGTTATTTTCATCATCAAAGCCATTTGGGAAATACAATTTTTTTACTCTAAAAGTATTCCTGAGGCTATTCTAATTTTAAAAGTTCAAGTATCCTTTTATTGGCCTAGATAGAACATATTTGAAAGCCCCATCAAAATATTATATCCTGGAACAAATGTCTAATTTGTTCAAATTTTTCAGGTTTATTTTTAACTGGGTGTGCCACATCAGAGTAATTTCCATGGAAATTTAGAGGAAATATTCCTGCAAAGTAGCAAAAAATTTCTTCAAAGATATGTTCTTGGTCTCTTGTGACATCAACTTGTGAGTTGAATAAAATGATATTTTCTCAGAGATGTTACACCATACAAAACAATCAACTGAAATATAAGAGATAAAAGTTACTGCAGATGCTGGAGAATCCGAGATAACAAGCATGGGGCTGGATGAACACAGCAGGTCAAGCAGCATCATAGGAGCAGGAAAACTTGACGTTTCGGGCCTAAACCCTTCATCAGAAATGGGGGAGGGGAAGAGGGTTCTGAATAAATAGGGAGAGGGGGGGAGGCGGATAGAGGATGGATAGAGGAGAGGATAGGTGGAGAGGAGGCAGACAAGTCGAAGAGGTGGGGATGGAGCCAGTAAAGGTGAGTGTAGGTAGGGGGATAGGGAGGAGATAGGTCAGTCCAGGGAGGACGGACAGGTCAAAGGGGCAGGATGATGTTAGTAGATAGGAGATGGGGGTGTGGCTTGAGGTGAGAGGAAAAACAGGTTAGGGAGGTGGAGATGCGCTGGGCTGGTCCTGGGATGCGGTTGGGGGAGGGGAGATTTTGAAGCTTGTGAAATCCACATTGATGCCATTGGGCTGCAGGGTTCCCAGGCTGAATATGATTTGCTGTTCCTGCAGCCTTCGGGTGGCATCACTGTGGCATTGCAGGAGGCCCAGGATGGACATGTCATCTGAGGAATGGGAGGGGGAGTTGAAATGGTTCGCGACTGGGAGGTGCAGTTGTTTGCTGCGAACTGAGCGCAGGTGTTCTGCAAAGCGGTCCCCAAGCCTCCGTTTGGTTTCCCCGACGTAGAGGAAGCCACAACGGGTACAGCGGATGCAGTATACCACATTGGCAGATGTGCAGGTGAACCTCTGCCCGATGTGGAAAGTCTTCTTGGGGCCCGGGACCGGGGTGAGGGAGGAGGCGCGGGGGCAGGTGCAGCACTCTGAAATATAAGATGCATTGAAGCATTGTATCAAACAACACAATACTATTATATAGTAGCACTTCCATGGCTTTGCTCATCTTTCTTTTCGGAACTATTTGGTTCTTTTGCATTGTCTTACACAATCTGTGTCTCCATTTTATGCTTGTGTCCCACTGTTTCCTTCTCTAGCTCTATGACTCTCAAGAACTACCCTTATTGTTATATGTCTGTTTTTACCTGAAAGCAGTGAAGTCTGGACCTGAGACACAAAGGCAGAACCTGGAAGTATGAAGAGTGCAGCAATGAATTGAAAAAGCATGCTGTTTCTCAGATGGACTTTTGTAGCTATGAAACAAATTTAACGGCATCCAGGTGACCAAGTAGACATTTTCCAAAGATTGCTAAAAACCAGAAAATGGACATGAGCTATCAATAACAGCAGGAAATTTGCACAGCATCGTAAAAGCAGTAACATTCTGAAATGAGAAAGTTCCATGAATGATACAGAGATACAGGGCTCACAAAGGGTATTTGTTTCAATGAGCTGGGCAAGTAATCATAAATCTTAAATGGGCATCAGATAACAAATAAATGCCAGTAATAGGAAACAATCAATTTGTAAAATTTAATAAAAAGAACACTGAGGCAAGGAATATTTAAAACAGCCTGCAGAAAGGTAGAATGAAAGTAAAGGGAGATAGCGAGCATGGGGTGGATGAATGTAAAGGACGTGGTTTTAAACTAAAACAGCAAACTGCAAACAAGATACAAGAATGACAATCCAGTACCCGAACAAAGTAGGATAAATATGATGCCTTTCCGGTAAAGTCTAAGTAGAGGTTTTTGGACGGTCTTATGCCGTGTGGCCTGGTGGGTTTTCTTACTGGATCTTACCAAACTTGCTTTATTAATTACCTCCTGCTCCCCTATGGTATCTCTCATATCTGAATTTCATCCCATCTTACCATGCACCATTCCCACAACAACACACCACTTAGCAGATATCCAGGAAATCATTGTCACCCTTGACAGTGCCATCTCTAAAAGCACATTTTGAACCCAGACAAGTACTGCCAGCCTGGAGCTGCTGTGCATAGTTCCCGATATTTTCCTGGAACGTGGGAGACTGGGAAATTTGGTGCCCCTCTTTTCAGGCAGCATCCTAGAGGCCCTTCTCAATAGGACCTCCTCTTGCCCCAGAACTAGCAGTCGAGGTGATGATACCAGACCATACTGGCCTAGTCTGAACTTGCCATCCAGGTTAAAGCAGTTTCAGCCAGGAAAGGAGGAAGAAGATCAATGACCTTCAGTCCACAAGCATTCGTGCCACCATCTTCTCTCTGATACTTTAGATTCTATCTCTGCTACCAGACCAATCTCCCACCAAGACACATGCTTTTTCCACTCACACTATCACCTACTGACAACTATGACAAGTTTCCAGACTTTGTATCTGCACTAAATGGCATGACAAGACAGCGGTAATATGTGCCTGTCTGTGTTTGCCGCAGCAATATGTAAAAAGGTAATATGCAATGCAGGGATACTGTTCGCATCCACGTAGGCACAGGGTCAGCGAACACCACAGGATCAAGTGAAGAGATTAGATACGCAGTCTGGTTCAATCCATAAGACAGGTACATGCCCTTGAGCGTAAAATGTGCTTGCAACAGCATTGTAATTATAGTTAGCAGTGCTGTGTGAGTATCGAATTGTGGAAACATCCTGCAAATGGATCATAGATGTGCCATGAGGGATCTTAAAGGCTAGTACATGTTGAATGCCAATTCCCAAGGATGTGGGGTGCATGTGGCTGGTGCCAATTGACAATGGCCAGGGATCTTGGTACCCAGTTTCCAAACTAGAAATTGTTTGGAGCAGGTGACAAACTGAAACTGTTGGGTGCTCACTCTGGTTTCTTTGAATTTCCAGTTTTCCTTATGTCTAGCTTATTCTGTAAGATGGGAAGCTGGATATTAATGAGACATTTGCTCTTAACAAGGTACTTGTGAGAATGCCAAATGAGAATCTTGCCACACCACTGGTGAAAAACATGAAAGATGGTGCAAGTTGCTCGCAAGTTGAGAATAAGCCTCATCCAATTCTGCCAGACATCTTG
Organism: Ginglymostoma cirratum; assembly: GCA_024137785.1. NCBI lineage: Eukaryota > Metazoa > Chordata > Chondrichthyes > Orectolobiformes > Ginglymostomatidae > Ginglymostoma > Ginglymostoma cirratum. The sequence goes on along the minus strand of JAHRHZ010000289.1, from coordinate 24,903,780 downwards.
CCACAATCCATGTCACTCAGACCCCATCAAATAATAAAAGGGTTAGTAAACATCTTCATTTTAGAGAACTGGCAAACAAAGAAGGTACATATTATTAAGCTGTTGAGTTGCTATAATTCTCTTGATCGGTCAGCTGAAAGAACATGTTTAGAAAACATGATGTATGCTGTGAAATGCTTGATCACACATTCTTCAGCATCTGAGTATTGTACAGTTCAAGAATCCCCTTGATGGAATTTTCTCTTTTGACAGATTACTTAATTAACTATTCTAAAAGATTCTACCAGAAAATAATTTATTTCAAGGCTTGTTAGATAATTAAATGTCAATGACCTCCTGGTAATTCCTGGACAAGAATAAAACTTCACAAGTATGTGCAATAATATGAAACAGTAACTTGAATCCAGCATGTTCCACATTCTCAACGTCCACACATTTTTTTTTATCCTTTACACTCTAAATTTTCCTCAGATGAAGTTCAGAGAATGCACTTATGAATTGGATTTGAAGACAAATAGAATCTAGCATATTAGATTTAATGGAACATCAATTAGTCACACAGCCTCTTTGCACAACCATTTTCCCTGCCAAAGCATGCCATAACACAGAAAGACAGAAACTGGATCTTAGAGTCCAAACTGATAACAGAAAAGCAAGTGACAACATTAACAAGTCAGTCTTTCACTCACAAGATCAATCAATACTGTGATTATGTTTCGCAGAAAATGTTGGCCATGTATTGTCCAATCTTGCACAGTAAGGAAAAAAATGCAAATTTAGGCTAGAAGCTTAAGATAATTTAAATATGGTTAAGCTGTGATTACAAACTTAAGTTTTGAGTGCTCTTTATTCAAGGTAAATTAAACTAACTTGAAGTAATACATGGAAAATGTTTATTATTTCACACGTAAATTTGGGAGTATTTTTATTATTAGATGCATTATATTAAAGAATCAAATCAGGCTACCATGGCAGTAAAGGGCCCAATTTTCATTAATTCTTGTCTCCCCAGCAGATAAAAGTGGAAACTATACTACAGAGGCCAGCTTACAGAGGAGGGGAGGGAAGAAAAAAGTCCATACTTTTGGAATGCTGTTTTAATGCTAGTGATGGCTACTAGTTGTCAGTTCAGATGGGCTTTAGGGGCACAACAGTTTCTTGCTTTCTTGTCGTCAAGATGTTCAAATGGACAATAGTCGATCATAATATATGGAAAGCTCAGTAACATGGTGCGGAAAGAAATAACTGAGGAGTAAATGGAATTTTTAATGAGTAAGAAAATAACACCTCTGATGGTCAGATTCTAATACAGATGCACTGGGACTGATTCTCTTTGGGTTTTGTCAGTACTTGCAAAGCATGAATTGAGTTTTGTCCTACAACACGAGACCAGTTCTTGCTATTATATCACTGTGTACATGTGAGACTAAAGGAATATCACTTTCAATCCCAGCCCTTCTGAAAGAGGAAATACCACCAAATGTCAGAAGTAAGATGTATAAGCAGAACAACGCCATCCAAAGACACAGGTTTGGAGATACTGCTCCAGAGATTTTATAGAAAACAATGGAACTCTTTGAAATGTCGAAACTTTGAGTTAAATACGGTCAAAATACGGAATGCTGTCTCACCTCTGGACCAAACCCAGAAAAAGAAGTAGATGAAGCATAATCTTATTGGGCTCAAGGTGGTGACCATGCTCAATAACATTTACAATGTACTTCGTTTCATAACGCATTAGGGATGAGGTAATACTTAATTAGCATTTTACTATAGATTGCAGCAGTGTTAAGGAAGGAAAATGCACACTAATCTGCCAACTGTTCAAATACTGATCAATTGCATAGATATAGAATATATATGTACATATATATTCCCTTGACGTTTAATGCTATCACCATCGCTAAACATCCAACTATCAACTTTGGGCATTAATATTGACCAGAAATTGGCCAGCTGTATTAATACTGATACTTTATGAGTAGTCGGACACTAGGAATTCCTTTTATTTTTCTATGGTGGTGTCGGTGCTGCTGGCAAGACTGGTATTTGTTAGTGATCTCTAGTTGGCCCTGAACTGATTCAAATGGCCTAGAGAGCCAGATAGCAGTTAAATATCAGCCATTGTCAGCCAAATTGCTGTGGGTCAAGTGTCACATGTAGGCCAGACCAGGTAAGAATGGCATATTTCCTTCCCTAAAGAAGTGTAGTGAACCAGCTGAGTTTTTACAACAAGTGAAGTGATTATATGGTCACCACTGGATTGGCTTTTATTTCCAGAATTTTTATTGAATTAATACTTTGCTATTTGCCTCAGTGGAATTCAAATCCCCAGGGCATTAGCTGAAGGTTCCTGATTACTAATCCAGTGACATTACCCCACTGCCTCCCCTAACTCTGCAGCAAGTAACCCATTTCCTGTCTTCCCAATGCATGTCCACCACCACATGACACTGTCCACTTCTCCAGATAAGTGAAGCTCCAACAACACTCAGAAAGCTCAACACTGTCAGGACAAAACAGCCCATTTTATTGCCACCCCAACTAACATTCACTCCTTTTGTCAATGGCACAGCGTAGCATTAGTTTGTACTATCTACAAAATGTACACCAAGTCTTCTCTAACAGTACCTTCTAACTCACGAACTCTACCACCTAGAAGGACAAGGGATGCAGATGCACGGGAACACCACCATCTGCAAGGCCCCAACAAAGTAATGCATCACCCTGACTTGGAAATATTTCACCGTTCCTTCTCTGTTGCTGGGTCAAAATCTGGAACTCACTTCCTAACAGCATCATGGGTGTCCCTACCCACAGCAATTGAAGAAGGCAGCTCACCACCAGCTTCTCAAGGGCAATTAGGCATGGTCAATAAATACTAGCCCGGCCAGTGACACTCACATCCCATTACTGAATGAAATAGATGGTGTTTGTTGATTACGTGCAGCTAGAGCATACATCAAGCATACTATCCACCTGAAGCTACTGCTGCTCCTGGCTGATTAATTTGCTTTCTCAATTTCTGACATTTAGTCCTTTTCTCCTCACTTACAGAAAGTGGCAGCTAACCTGCACTACTTGACTGATTAGAATGACCAACAAAAAGCACCATACAATGGTTAAGCATTGTGTAAATGTGTTGTTAATACACCAGTGCTTCAGTTCACTTGGTCATTTCCTGTTGAATGAATCTATGTGACAGTTAATAACCTCTTTCACCACTTTCTAGAACGTAGGATAATCATGCAAGAGCATGTGATATATAATCAGTAAGATAACATACAATATTATGATTACCAATTAGATTTGTCTGCTCAATAACAGGAATTTCTTCTCTAAGAGTTTAGTAAATCTGTAGAATTTTTTAGCACAGCGTGTTGTTGTTACTGTATTGTTAAGTGTATTTGGTGTGTTAGGACCGTCTGAGTGAAGGCAATATCCCTTGACTTGACTGAGGACTGTCCTTGTGTCTGTGCTAAGCAACAAAGCAAGACAGAAACATTGTGAACCTGGTATCTTTGGCTGGAGATGGGGGAGCTGCAAAGTGCAGAAAGGCAATGTAAGTCAGGGATGCTATCAGCATCCAGGTAGGTGCAGAGTGAGAATTTTGACAGTGAGTTCTGAATAAGTTCAGTGGGTTCAGTGAGGTCTGAGATGTAGCCTGGTCCAGCCCATGAGCTGGGTGCATGTCCCTGAGCACAGAGTGTCCTCACTGCAGCATTAACATGACAGTTACCAATGCGACACAAGCATACAGTGTCGAAGTGCAGAAGTGTACATTGAGTGGATCTGAAATTCTGAGAAGCCCGTACATGAAGGATGCCAATTTCCATGAACATGGGTTGTGTGTGGCCAGAATCCATGGAGTGTTTCTGAGAAATTGGTGTTCAGTATCAAACATGGAAGCCCTTTGGAGGAGGCAATGAGCTGAATCCACCAGTTATCGAATTTGGCTTTCATATTGAGTTTTCTCAATGACCAACTTGTTTGATGAGTTTAAGGTATAAACTGAATGAGCCAAGTTGGGATGTCAAAAAGGCGTTTGACAAACAAAAATCCTCATTCACTAGCAACTTGCAAATACTTGATGTCTCAACTCTGGCATTGAAATGCGCCTCGCTGGACATCTATCAAATTCTGCTAAAGTCCACATTGCTCAGATCTCTGTAAGATTCTGTCCATAGGGCTTGATTTACAGCAAGGAACCTAATGGATGGGAGAGAACTTTGAACACGGAACTTGTTTGTATCTGTACTTTAGAACCTAATCCAGAACTAGTGCAGGGAACATGACAAGCAAACCCTGACCTATTTGCTTGAAGGTTTGTGGATGGGTCTCTCACTAAGTGCCTTAACAAGGGATCAAGTATCAGAATGGGGAGGGGGGGAGGTTACTGCCTCCACAAGCCACCAACCTGCTTTTGTTGGTTATCCTCTGATCTCCCCACTTCTCCACTGGTTTCCTAACCCTGCTACTTCCTCTACACAGTCACCCATACATCATCTGGACTTCTCTTGAACTGAGGCCCAGGGTGAGTGTTCTACTGGCAGCAGCCACTGTCTATTCAATGATACTGCTGTGCATGGAAAAGATACCAGGTTCTGATTGTTCAGTCATTCATGGCAGACAGAACTTCCATGTGAGGATCCTTGGTCCAGGGAGAAGACCCTCTGGTGGGTTGGTAAGCTCCTGAGTGACACAATATACTTCAGTATTTCCCATAATAAGAGGATTTTCAGCAAGAGGCCCCGTTGGCCTCGACCAAATTCCACTCAGTTAGCTACAGCACTGAAGGAGGTCATTTGGCTCAACGAGTCCATACTGGATCCCTCAGAACAATCCAGTCAGACTCATTCTCCATTATCATGAATGTTCATTTCCTTCAAATGCCGATCCAATTCCTTTTTGAAATCATTAATTGTTTCCACTTCTACAACCTTTATGGGCAACACGTTTTACCACTTACTGTGTAAGAACATTCTTCCTCACACTTTCTTTTCATCTCTTGCCCAAAATCAAAACAAACAGTATCCCCTAGTCCTACTAATAAGTTAATGGAAATAGATTTTTTTTGTGTGCACCTGAACTAGCTTGACATAATCTTGTTCAGCAATATCTCTGCAATTTCCCTTGCTTTAAAGAAAACAACACCCAGCATTTTCAAACTCAGCTTCTAACTAAAAGCCCCTTCCCATGGAACTGTTCTGGTAAATCTCCTTTGCACTGTCTCAAAGACTTTTGCGTTGTTCCTAAAGTACGAAACTGGGAACTAGATGCAAAACTCTAGGGACCTAACCAGAATTCTATATGGCTCGTGACAATTTCCCTGCTTTTGTACTTCATGCCTCTATTTATAAAGTCCAAGATCCCATATCCTTTGCTAGCCTTTTAGTATCATAATGAAAGTTTGGCACACACTTCAGACTCATCAGATTACCGACACAGACTTGCTCATGCATAATTTTAATTATAAAAGCACTGGTGACATAATATTTTCCTCAAAACCTAATCATTTACACAGGGTTAAAATCATGCTCCTTACATCCACAAATTGTTACCAAGCCAGATTTTAATAGTTGTGAAATCTATTAGAAATTTCACATTTTGAAATTAAAAGGTTAGGTTTGCAATTAATGGTCACTTTCAGAATACATTTTGTCATGCATTTAATGGATTCCTTGGTAAACTTGGAAATGAATTTGAACTTCTGTGAAAGCATGTCAAATGTTAATATCTGCTAGGTCACATCGGTACAATTGTATTTCACCTTTGACATCCATTTTTAATGGAGACTCTGTGACCTGCTAAAATCTTTTTCACTTACTTTTTATGATATGTAATCATAATAAAATTGGGACATAAGAATTCAAATCTTTTCTCCAGAACAATTACAGCATAGAAAACATAGAAACATAGTAGATAGGAGCAGGAGCAGGCCATTTGGCCCATTAAGCCCACACCACCATTCAACATGATCATTACTGATCCTGCATTACAATGCCACACTACCAACACTCTCCCCATACTTCTTACAATCTTTAACTACTAGAAATCTTGGCCTCTACAGCCTTCTGTGGTAGAGATATCCATAGGTTCACCATCCTTTGAGTGAATAAATGTCTTCACACCTCACGCCTCTTATTCTGGCTCTCTTGGACAGGTGGAACATCATCCAAGCATCCAGTGTATACAGCCCCTGTGTGAATTTTATTCATTTTCATGAGATCCCCTCTCATTCTTCTAAACTCCAGTGAATACAGGCCCAGGGAACTCAACATCTCCTCATACAGAAAACTTGCCATTTGAGGAATCAGTCTGGTGAACCTTCACAGCGCTCCCTCTATTGCAAATGTATTTTCTCTTAGTTAAGGAGAACAAAACTGCATACAATACTCCAGCCATGGTTTTACTAAGGCCTGTACAGCTGCAGTAACACTTCCTTGCTCCTGTACTCAAACTCTTATATATAAAGACCAACATACCATTTGCCTTACTGACTGCTTGCTGTACCTGCATGCTTGCTTTTAGTAACTGGTGTACAAGGTTATCGTTTGTACATTAACATTTCTCAAATTATCACTATTGAAGTAAATTTCTGCTATATTGTTTTTCCAACTGAAGTAAACAACTCGTCATTTATCCATGTTATCCTGCATCTGCCATGTATTTACCCATGCACCACTTAACTTCTCCGAATCAGCTTGATCAGCTTTGGATCATCAGCAAACTTGGACCTACTGTATGAGTCCCTCATCTAAATCATTGATATATGAATAGTTGGGCCTCAACAACAGGTACCTGCAGTACCCTACTTATCACAACCTTCCACTTTGTAAAGGGTCTTTTTATTCTTACTCTATTTCCTATTAACTAACCAATTCTCAATCTGTGCCAATAGATTACCACCAATCATTTGTGCCTTGATTTTGCATACTAAATTATTATGTGGGACTTTAGCAAAAGATCTCTGAAAATCCAAATACAGCACAGCCACTAGTGATCCCTCATATATTCTATCAGTTGCTTCCTCAAAGAAAACATCAATAAATTGTCAAATGTAATTTTCGTCTCATGAATCCATGTTGACTTTATGTAATCCCATTGGTCTTTTCTAAATTTCTTGCTATTGCATCCTTTAGAATGGACTCCAGCATTTTGTCTTTTGTCAGACTGACTGGTATTCAATTCTCAGCTTTCTCCCTTTTTTCATTTTTGTAAATAAAGGGGTTACATTTGCCACCCTCCAATCTTCCAGGAATATTTCAGAATCTACAGAAGTTTAGAAGATGGAAACCAATGCATTCACTATTTCCATGGGCACCTCCTTTACTACACTGGGATGTAGATTATCAAGCATTGGGAATTTATTAGCCTTCAGTCATATTAACGTGTCTGGCACTTTTTCTTAGGCTCCTTCAATTTCTCCTTCGCAATAGACCTTTGCATCTCAAGTACTTCTGGAAAGTTACTTTTGTGTCTTCTGTGAAAACAGAACTGAAATAGTTATCAAGTTGTTCTGCCATTTCCTTGTTCTCCATTAATAATTCTCCCATTTCAGACTGAGATTGGCCTATATTTGTTCTTACTAACCTTTTGTATATTAGAGACTTTTTGAAGCTCCTACAGTTTGCTTTAATATTCCTTGCAAGTTCACTCTTAACACTATTTTTGCCCTCTTAATCAATCCTTTGGTTTTCCTTTGCTGAATTCTCAACTGCTACCAGTTCCCAGGTATACGAATTTTTTCTAGCAACTTTATACGACTCCTCTTTGGATATAATAATTTCTTTTGTTAACCATGTTTGGGCCACTTTTCCGGCTGTGTTCTTTCATCTGAAAGGAATTTATAACTGAGAATCACTTTATATGCTACTTAGCATGGTGTATTTCTGATTGTAAAACTAAAGGCAGATAATTAAGATGTATCATTGTAATTAGTAGAAAGATACAAAGGAATTCAAATATTTGTTATGTTCATTATAGACTTTATGAATGCAGATATTAATTTTGAATTGTTTCAAGAATGTTACTGCAGCTTCAGTAGAGTTGAACTTTTGATGTACATCTTTACTGCCAAAGTATAGTAAATGTGTGTTTGGGAATTACAGTATTGCTTCATCTCATACCGTAAATGGTGGATGACATCAGTGTAGTATTTGTTATCCAGCCAGCGGTAATTTCAAAACAAAAGGCTGTGCTACAATTGTTTCAAGTCTCATTTACGGAATACCAGTGGTTTTCAACACATTTCATGTACCAATCAATGATCAACAGTTCTTTTGAAATTTAAACTGAATGTTAAGTTGATATTGCTGTATTATTGAGGTGTCACATCAAAAATAGATGCTTGGTATTCATTTTTGTTTGGAGAAAATAATAGTTGTTTGACATTTCTGCTTAAATGCTATCCCCAAAGGATGCAATGACAGGCTCTGATGTGGTTCACACCAGCATTTTTGCATACAAATTAAAAATTTCTGCCAGGTATGTTTCGACAAAAGCACTTCTTTAATTTGACTAGGATAACCATAAGATGGAAAAAGAATCAAATGTATTCACAAATGGATTATTTTCTGCGTAATTTTGCCAATGAGAAGTTCAGACATTAAAATGTGCATTTAAACAGAACAAATATAAATAAATATTTTGTAAAAAATGTTCCTGTGCAGAAAGAATTCTGATCATAGATTACAGCTACTCTGAAAGGCTTTCAATCATAAATTCATTATGTAGAATGTATACTGTCTATTTTTCTTTTCAGTATGCTCTGTTGTATTTCTTACCTTTCTTTTCCCAAAGGCAGTGACTCATGCTGGGAGATGTTTTCATAAGCAGCAGTAGGATTCCAAAAACTCATTCAAACATTATTTGTCATGTATGAGTCTTAACTTGCCAAAACGGTAGAATGTGCCAATGGATGAAAGGGATTACAAAAGCATAAAAAGTGGAGCAAGAAGTATCTCTGATGATACACTTGCTCTAACCTTGCATTTTATTCATTAGCCAGTCTGAATTTAATTTTATTTGATCAATGATTGCTGTATTATTTAATCTCAATGATACTTCATGTAACTTCAGGTTTTAGGTGAATTACACATTATGGAAAATAATGGTTAAACATCATATACGAGATGCGAGGTCCTTGCCTAACATCTCTCAGGGCCGAACAGCAGACTTTAACTAATTACTATGTCTGTTCAGCTCAATCAAGTCACCAATTGAGGCAGATCAGAATGAGTTTTACATTAAAAATAATCCATACACCATGCTCTCAAAAGTGCTGAATTTACAAATCAAATTTGAAATAGTGAAAAATGCCTGCTATCTTCTCTGCAAAGAATAGAAAATCAGAGAACTTCGCGACTTATGGTAAATGTTGGTTTCCATGGAAGAATATTCCAGCTGGCTTGAATCACGTCCCTCATCTATTATCTTTGTGAAACCTTGCTTTGTGACAGTCACAGTAGGCGACTGGTTTATTGCTTAGGCAATCAAACTCCAGGTTCTTTGGAGACAAGAGGAATTGAAAAATCACGGGGATCCTTGGAAATGAAATTTCTTACAATTTCCAGTGTAGTGGATTAGTGTAAGAAATTTCTCTGATTACAAAACTTTTATGAAATGTATTCCTGATGTAGTTGCTGGCTTGGATATTTTCCAGAACAAAGGCTAAGTATCTGTCTCAGAGATAGTAGGAACTGCCGATGCTGGAGAATCCGAGATAACAAGGTGTAGAGCTGGATGAACACAGCAGGCCAAGCAGCATCAGAGGGGCTTCGCAATTGGGTTAAAATCGATTCAGAGGTAGTAGGAACTGCCGATGTTGGAGAAGACTTCGCAGTGAGGTTAAAATTGATTCAGAGATAGCTTGCTCCTCTGATTCTGCTTGGCCTGCTGTGTTCATCCAGCTCTACACCTTGTTATCTAAGTATCTGTCTGCAAGCTTGTGTCACCTCGTCCTCAAATTGAGCGAAGCTTGGGGTTATACACCTGGTTGCTTGTCTTTGGAAATCATTGCGTACTGATTTATCTTGTAAGTCAATAGAGTGAATAAAAGTAAGATTAGCAAAACATACCAATTGGGATAGCAAAAATTATATAGAGATGTGGAGTCAGAAGTTAAAAAAAAGGCATTTAGGGTTGTGCATTTAAGTTGATGGTTTGGGGGTGAGAGTCAGGGCTGAACTGAAGCATTCCTCCAGCAGGAAACAAAATAATTAGCTATGGAAATTTTATAAGTGGATATAGATTGTGAAGTGGTTATCAAAGAAGAGTGAGATGTGTAACATGTTGCCCTACTTGCTTCAGTGGCAGCGTAAAAACCTTTTATTGCCAATGTTGTACAGTCCCAGTGGTCAGGGGCTGGCAGGGGAACAAAAGTATTGATAAAGCCTGCCTTGGAGTAATTAAGAATAATATGCCATTCTATTTTTCAATTTGCCTGATTGAGAGGTCTTTATTTTTGACAGCTCATTATTTAGAGATATTTACACTGGTTAAAAACTGCAGAATCTGTAGGTCAGCCTAAATGACAATCAAGTGTTGTGCAGTGAGCAGAGCTTTTACCCACTACAAAACCATTGTATTGTGTAAGTCTTGAATGGTTCTTCTGAGACCCTCGTTGCTCCATGATCTTTGTAAATAATAGTGCTTAAACTATTTGTGAATTGATTCTATTTTTATTGATTCCTAATTTCTGTACCAATAATATCTTACTGCATCTAACTGCTGCTGTGCATTTGCAGACTTGCAAATGAATTTTATTTCATTTTAGCCTAGATAAAGATTTGATTGTGCTGTCTTTCATAGTGGGCAGCAAAGTATATGGCACATCTCATGTGGTCCTTGTTGCACGATATAATATGTTAAAGTGTATTGGTTATGTCACACACTGATCTGGATTTTGCTGTTGGTAGGGCACTTGTTGACTTTGAAGAAAGCCTCACTGAGAGAGCTAGTGATCCCTACAGTGAGATTCTTAACTTTTCCATCATGCTTTTTATTTAAAAGGTATTCCTAGCATTGTTGTGATGCTTTCAAGCTGTCCAAATAGGCAATCACATTAAGGAATTTTCATAGATAATTTCATAACCATGAAATTAAAAGCATCAATAACCAAATCACTTACAAAAAAATTACACAGACCATAATAAAAGTTGGGACATACATATGGGTGAATTTATATCATGATAATTTTTTCAAAATATAATAATTGGAAAGACTTCTTTCAAAATCAAGTGGAAAGCAATAGTACTGTGGTAATGTCACTGGACTCATAAACCAGAGACTCAGGTGTTTGGGAAATATGGGTTCAAATCCCTCAATAGAATCTGAACCTTTAAAAAAATAATAGTGACTATGTAGCTCCTTTGATTGTCATAAATATCTATCTGTTTCATTAATGCCCACTAGGGAATGAAATCTGCCATCCTTACCCGGTCTGATCTCCATATGACTTCAGACCCATAGCAATGTGATTGCCTTTTAACTACCCCCTGAAAGGTTGAGCTAGTAACTAATATCAAGGATAGTTAGGGGTGGGCAGCAAGTGCCAGCTTTGCCAGCAATGTCCATATTCCATGAGGAATAAAAAAATCTAATTAATCCTAATGGAGATATTGAATAACAATTATTCACATGTCACTATTTTATGACTAGATTAATTGTTCAGCATTAGTTTTTACTTAGATTGCAGTTAAAAATCCCAGTTACACTTCCATTGAACAAGGCTTGACTCATGATGAGGTGGCTGCATTTTACATGAAGTCTGACCATGAGGACTCAGAGATGGAGAAGGCCAGTGTTCAACCAGTCATGGGAGGTATATTCCTTGTGGTGGCTAACTTAGTGGCTACCATCAGGGATGGCGTCCCTATTGAGCTCAGCACCCAGTCCAACCGTGCTGTGAATCAGTGGTGTGGCATCTCAACAGCCTCAATAGTGCCACCACTATCAGTGGACAGTGCTGATGTTGCAGGTGTAGGATGAAAGTCTATGGATAGCCAGGCACCCCTGAAAACTGATATATGATATCAGGAAGCTACATTGAGGTAGATAGCCCCCAGTGTTTGTTCGGGGTTGGTGTTGCTGAGGGAAGCCTATGCTGTAACTGCAGTTGTGTCTATTGCCACTGGAGGGTGCGTGCCCCTAAATGAGCCACGAAATGCTCAAAAAGGATAACCCCACCTAGGGCTCATTAGCAGGCTGCCAGGTTTCTCTAGATTGGTTTCCCATGTAGTGGCAAGTGCCATGCAGTGGTGAGTTAAAAAGAGTAGCTCTTGGTAAATCACTGATTGTTGCCTCTGGGGAGAAGCCTGAGGTAGAAATGTGAATGACAGACCATAATTTCAGTATGCTTGCATCCATGTGATGTTGTGCTGAATCCGGAGGTTCTGTGATAGCAGAAACAAACCGATACAATCATAAATGCTCATTAGGTGTAGTACCAAAGCAGAACATGAATTGTCTGGGGTTAGGGTAGGCACTGGCTGGCATAGTGGAGTGGACACGGTTTTTAATTCAGGTATTTAAGAGGGCATTATTTAAATAGAAAATAAAAATGCAGAGTTGCGGGGAATAGTTACCATGCAACTGATAATCAGTAGTGTGCCCTGACATGTTGGTAGTGGGCATCCAAGATGGAGCAGGCAGTGAGCTGGGCTCACCAAGTACATGCTCTAACTTTCATGTTGGAAATGCTCGATGTCTAGTTTCTGTCTGGTGTTTGGTCGAGTAGGAACTTGCATATTAATGAAGTGGTAGTTGGTGTTAATGAAGGTGATAATGAGCGATAATCCCAGTTAAGGATCTTGCCACTCTCAAGTTCAGATGTCATTTCAGTATCTGGAACTCAGCTGAAAAAGGCAATTTGTTGCCCCCTACATCAAGAAAGCCCTCCTTTGATCTCTCACATGATTCTCCCAGATTTCTCACTGTGGCCCACATTGTCCACAGTGCTGTAAGATTCTGCCCTGTAATTATGATTAGATTCAGAGGGGCAAATAAGCCTCCAGCACAAGAGAAGGTGTTAATGCAACCAAAATATGCACGACATACTTGAATTCTCTCACTCGGTTAACCTGTGAGCAATTTTGATACCTTCTGTACAGTCAATCCGCTTGATAGGTCTGTAGAGCTGGTGTTACATGAGCTTGCTTAGGACAGACTCCTAAAGTATAGATTCATATCTGTTCATAGCAAAACTGGGACATTAAAAAAACACATTGAGATTTAATTGCTTGCAGCAATAAATTCTACTTCTTGCAGAAAAGCTAGCTGGATGAAATACTGCCAACAAAAGCAGTGGTAAAATTTGATACTCGACCCTATTTGCATTTAGAGAATATTTTATGGATTTATCAATACGCTACTGCATTTCAAAATCAAATCAAAATAGATGTTAGTGACTATATTTTCCCTCAGGCTATATCAATGCTTTTGGGTGGAAATGTCGTCGGACACAGTTAAATGTCCCTTTCTCCATTGATTAAAATTTATGATTGAAATAGAAGGAGCCACACACTACGCATGTTCACATGTTGAGATATTATCCAAGTGAACAAATAATGCTTGGCATTTATACCCAAGCATCGCATTCACAGAGGACATGACTGGATTCCTGATGATCTGTATTAACGGTTATCTCAGATGAGGATTTAAATTTTAAATGGTTACTATCTCTACAGCCTTTAATTGCTGTTTGAAAAGTGCCAAACTTAAAATTTAAAGGTGATGGTAGATTTTTAAAAATTTAAAATTTAAAATTAAAAGCTTTTTAAAAATATTCAACTGGAATTGTGACTAACCAACACATTGGCTGCAAGACAAAGCAAAATTCCAGCCAACTCATGCTGCCTTTAAACACTAATGAGGTAGGTGGATCTGGGCAGAGGTTTTAGACTGCCACTGATAGGGCAGTGCTGTGGAACCAAAGAAATGTTGAGGCACTGCTGCACATTGGCTGTTAAAGAAAGACTATCCTGTTCCTGCATATCCTCTACCAAACATCTTTTATTTGTTTATCAAGTCTTTTCCAGGAAAAATACACATTTTTAAAACAAAGAATTTTTGTTTAAAAGCTGGAAAAACTCTAATAAAAAATGAATGTGCTGGAGAAACTCAGCAAATCTGGCAGCATCTGTCGAGAGATAAACAGGAGTTAATTTTTCGAGCCCTGCGTGACCTTTTATCAGAGTGGAAAGTAGCTTAGAAATTTATGGGTTTTATATTCATGATAAGAGGGGGAGGAGGAGCAAGTGGAATCCTTCTGCCTACAACAGAAAAGCCATAATTTTCCAGCTCCTTTCAGTTCTGAAGAAGTCATACCAGACCTGAAACATTCACCCTATTTTTCTCTCTCTAACGATGCTGTCAGACATGCTGAGTTTCTCCAGCACTTCCTGTTTTTATTTCAGATTTCCAGCAAATGCTTCTGTTTTAGTTTAAATAACTTGGTAGACCTGGGAGCAGATCTATAGAGAAACAGAGTTAAGATGGCAGGTCAATGAACAGAAGTGGGTAATTTAGAATTTTTAAGCCAATGGAAGGGGTGGCGATGTGGGGGGAATGTACGACAGGGTAGATAGCGATAAAAGATTTCATGATGCAACAGCCAAAAAAACCCAATCGTTTTATCCAAATGAGATGCAAATTGTTGCATCAAACCACCAGAACTCAATGTTAAGAAATAAAGAAAGAAACAAGATGAAGATAAAATCAACAAAACAAAGAGGAAGAAACATAAACACATAGATAGAAGCAGAGGTAAAGACTTAAAAGTTACTGAGCTCAATGTTGAGTCCACAAGACTGTAGTGTGCTGGCTGTTTTCTTCTTCTTGAGTTTGTGTTGAGTTTAACAGGAGCAACACTTTTCCTTTTGACTGCTGTGTCAAGACATGTCTGAAATCTTTATTCTTCTTTGGCTCAGATGGAAGGTTGTTGACATGAAACGTTAACTCTTTCTGTCTACAGATGCTGTTTGACATGCAAATTTTTCTAGTCCCTTTTTGTTCTTATTACTGCAGACAGACAGGTTATATACAGTGTATAGCTCCCCCTAAACACTGCCAGGACATGGGCAGCACCGGATTTTATAAAGAGTGAAGCTTTTCTAAACTGTCCCATCGAAAAAAAAATGTCTGGACATGACTTTTCTCTCCCTGGAATGGTGTGAGCAAAGGCAAGATAGGTGGAAAATGCAGTGAGAATGGAAAAAATCAAATTTTCAATTTTGAGCAAAATACTCCTGATTTTTCCCTCATGTCTTAAAGGGTGATTCCAAAATCTTACGATTGAGTAGTGGCTACCCTCTTCCCATGCATTTGCATCTCATTAAAATCCCAGCTCACTCTATTTACATGCTGCTTCTAATTTTCCTCTCCTCCACTAAAATAAAAACTAGACAGTGCAAGTTCCCAACATGTGAACTGGAATGTGTAATAGGTGGCTTCAGCTTGCCAAATGTTTGTCCTGACCACCTGAAAACGCTCCTTCATAAAACTGTGCCTACATAATCAATGGCACCATCATCCTCCCGAACACTACAAACTTCACATGATCCTCATGCCCGCTATTGGGACTAACACACACACCAATTAAGCCCTTCAATACTTCACTTTGTGGCTCAGGGATACCTGAGACTTGCTTGCAAATGTACACAACACAAGCATCTACACAGGATGTACCTTATGGCTTTTAAATTGCTTTCTTAGTCTTCTTCACTTTGTGCTTAATCGAATGCTGAGAACCTTTGTATACTTCACATTGATTTGCTTTCATAAAACCCACATTTTTACTTGCTCTATGAGGCTCACATTTCTTTCTTAGTGTGCTGGGTCTTTAGTGTCCAATTTAAGACTGCCAGTCTCTGTGGCTTCTCAGCTGTGATGGAGAGACAGGTTCCTGGTTTGGAACACTGCACAGTAAAGGGGCTGGACACTTCCCCGCATGGCATCATGCTGTGCCATCGTCATACCTGCTGTTTGTACCAGCAACTTACGTGACAAACACTTTGGATATGCTTCATGGAAATGACCACATGTAAAAGTCAAGGGGAAGAGGCCCTATCGGGTGATTGGGGTCTACAGTAAATCAGAGAGTACCTCTGCAGTCAGTCTTATTCCAGTCCAGGGGATTGGCCACAACCTGTTAGGTACTTAGTTGAAATACAGAGCAAGGATCCATGTGCTTGGAATCTAAGGGTTGTACTATGGACAACTCCGCAGTTCAAATGCAATGAGTCCAGGGTTAAAGGTACGTCAATTGGTGTGCTGTGATGATATTAATCCAGGTAGTGGGTTGTAATCAATATTGGGGATTTGGTCAATCATGGTCAGGTGCACTACAAATGGGCAGTCCATCATGTCCTGAGGAAAAGAGGTAACTCCAGTCTCACTTAAAGAAAGATATACTTGCTGTAGAAGGAGTGCTGTGAAATTTCACCCAAGTAATTCGTAGGATGGTGGGACTGTCCTGTGAGGAGAGGTTAAAAAGACTGGATCAGATTATCTGGAGATCAGAAGAATAAGAGGTGGTCTAATAGAAATGTACAAAACTCTAAAAGGGAACAACAGAGCACATGTAGGAAAGATGTTTTCCCTTGCTGTGGGGTTTAGAATCAGAAGATGCACAGTTTCAAAGTAAAAGTCAAGTCAATTAACACTATGGCGTGGAGAACATCTTCACTCAGAAGGTGGAGAACTTTGTAAGTTTATATTCCAGAGGGCTATGGAAGCTCAGTCGTCCGGTAAATTCAAGACAGAGATTAATAAAATTTCAGTTACTTTATGACATCAAGGAGTACAAAAATAATGTAGGCAGCGCTGAGGTGGACAATCAGCATGATTTAGAATGGCAGAGCAGGCTAAAGGGGCAGAATGGCTTACTCTTGCCCTTATGTTCCTATAAAAGGGGGAATTGGGACCTCAGTGAAAAGGAGGGGTCTGGGAGCTCTGGAAGTACAGGATTCAAACAAGTCATGCTAATTTTGGATGATACTTGGGAAAGCTGTAGAATCAACAAGCACATGGAACTCATTGGCACGGAGATAATGAAGGCACAGTACTAATTAATAAAGAAGTTAAATGGAAGTGACCAGGAGGGTTGGGCTGCAAAGAAGATTAAAGACAGGGACAGCAACACAAATAGGACTATGAAGTGTGGGGGAAAATTAATGTATTAAACAGATAGCCTGCAACTCACACAGAAATAATGCTGAAGCCTTGCCATGTTGGACTGACAGTCAACTGCACAATTAATACACAAAATGGCTTTGCACTACGTGCAGAGTAAGTTACTGCTTTTCCCTTTTGCAGCTGAATAAATCTTAAGGAACTTGAGGGTCTGCAAGAGTCAAACACAGCAACCTATTAGTAATAGCGGATATCAATGTACACATCATTGGTCAATCATTCATTATTTAAGAATTGGCATTAAAAGTTATGGCCTCAAGCAATCATGCTCCTTACCTTGACCTTATAGAGCATAACAGTGACCTTCTTGGGAAGCCTCCATGCCATACTATGCGAAGGCATAACATCTTCACTGTCACTGATTGGGGGACTCAGGAATTCCTTTAGTAATATTGTGTTATCTTCTGATTTCCCCATGGGTTGTCTGCTGAAGGTCTCACATGGAGATCACTTGCTAGTGTCCTTGCGGCCCTGGTGCAACTACAAAGGCAACTCAGGTGCATGATGTGGAGGTGCTGGTGTTGCACTGGGGTGGACAAATTCAGAAGTCACACGACACCAGGTCATGGTCCAATAAGTTTATTTGAAATCACAAGTTTTCGAAGCACTGCTCCTTCATTAGGAGGAGTGCCCCAAAAGCTTGTGGTTTCAAATAAGCCTGTTGGACTATAATTTAGATGCAGACAGCGATTACTACTTGGCAAAAGTCCCAGCCTTTCCAGCTTCCCCTTATAACTAAAATCTTCAAGTCTCTGTAACATCCTTTTAAATCTTTTTTGCACCCTTCCCAGTTTAATAACATCTTTCCTAAAGCTTGGAAAACCGGGTGGTGGTCCTCTGGTGACTACGGGCTGAGGACAGCCAATTGTCTCCTGCCCAGATGCAGTCTCATCACTGTTTAGCTTGAACTGCTGTAGGGAGGGAGATAGAAGCTAGGCACCTCTAAACTGTCTGGAAGAAGGTTCTTGGTGGTGACTTGTGGTGGGGGCAATGTGGCGGCACTTTGTGTTGCTCCTCCTCCCTGAGAGTGAATGCTTTACCATTCTTTACTTTGACAGCCTATTTGATCCTGGAAGGCAAATTAAGCGATACTCATCTTTTTTCCCAGACAGCAGACTTGCTACAAGCAGGAGCCATTAGTTAATAAAAAAAAGAGCACCTTGCCTGATGTAAAATAAAAGCTCAACGTTTATCACGGTAAAAACCAGGTTGCATATGATGGCATTTAATCAAAGATATCCTGCAAAATTAATGAAATCTGAATTCAAACACCAACATAAATACTTTTGCTATTATGTAGAGCACTAATTTGTCCAACATTTTGATGTCTGAGGAAAATATATTTCTTGCCATGACTTGGAGGAAGCAAAAACCATACTATACTTACACATGTTCATAGAATAAACCCTGTGATACAGTTAAGGCAAGTTCAAAAACATTGCATGGAATAAATTTGTCATGTAGACATGAGCGCAATTAAATGTAATTGTAACTTGTTTTATTGTAATAGAATGAGAATATAAAACTTCAGAACAACCATCACCATTTTCTGCAAACACATTTGTTGCTAAATCAGTAAGAAAAATTGACCTCTAGAACAGTGAATAAGTAATGGGGAATGTTCAGAAAGAGCATATCTTGAGTATTATTGTTGCCGTGCCCCTGTTTTGTTGGTACTTGATGTTTTTCGTAAATTAAGACGAAATTTCTTTTGTAATCTAGATGCACTGTTGTATCAGAATTGACAGGGTTAACTGTAAATGATATCTAATGGTACAACACCTATTATCCGTCTAACAGAATACTGAAGATCACTCAGAAAGGAAAGAATGCTTTTTCATGATTTCACTGCTGAGGAGACAGGAAGTGCAAGTATGTTTAGCTAGGTAATTGAGGCAACCAGAAATTGGTCAGGCTCCAACTAGCAGGTTCCTTTTGGATAACTGATTGACCTTTGTAGTTTATACATTCAATGGAAATGGCACCTGAGGTCAAGTTTCGCATGCATCTGTCTTTCACGTCTTTGTTCGCACAATTGGTGAGTCATCTATTTCTTGCTAGGAATTAGTACCAGTTGAAATTCTCACCCTTAGTTTCATTTTGAACTTTGATTCAATCCTATAATAGACATGACGCAGTTTTTTTAAAATTAAAGAATAGCTGAAAATTATTTTCAGAGAAAGAATTTTCAAGATACGTTATAAGACATTAAAACACAGCAGAATGAGAATGAAACGCTGTGTGGACATCATCCAAAGGCTAGATTGAACTACTTCAAGGTCAGTTACATTTTGGTTGCTGCTTAAATCTAGGTCATGACAGAATTAGCACTGAGCATAGGTTAAATTCCCTCTCCGTCACAGCTGGAAGCTCAACAAAAGATCATAATTTAAAAATTTTATTCGTATAACAGAACAGTTTATCCTTCAGACTTTCAATTTACCAGGAATTAATTAAATCCATGCTCTTTCTGCTGCATGTTAACAGGCAATAAAGTGCTATGGTATGTTTATATTTTGATAGAGGGATGCACTTGGACACTAGTTTGTGAAGCAAGACCAATTCTTCAGCAAGATAAATTACCTGGGCTTATTAGAACTTGCATGCTAATCCAGAAAGAGGCATCCTTTCTATTTCTCTTCATCAGCTGAAAATCCATGCAAAATGGATTGGAAGCATTAAGAAGAATGCACTTTGTAACAGCAAGACAAGAGGAACACCCTGAATACTAAGATAAATGATCACATTATTTTTAATTGGATGTACAGGGAAAACTTGGTACCAAATTGACAAGTGTGTTCACTTGCAGAATGTACTCGGTTGATTAGCTTACTTAAATTAACATGATGTTTTTGCATTCTACTTTATCTTGTCCCTATAGATGTATGTTATTTGTGACAGTATTATGTAAATTCACAACACCTCACTTCTGATGATCGGAAATGTAACTCCTTTGAAAAGGTTGCCAAGCATAAATTACAGTCTTGAACAGTAATAGCACATTATCTTAGTTGTGAACATTTTAATAGTTGCTTCATTTCCTGAATATTCTTGCAATTCTGACATCTTTAAAACAGCAGAATCTTTGAGATAATTAAGTTAGCAATGAGTTGCATAGTCATTAATGATAGAGATAGTATAGCCGATATGAAATTTTTTATGTAATTATTTTCTTACTGTCATATACATAGTTCAAGGGAAGGAAACAGCATTGTAAAACCTCAAAGGAGATATAGGAATATGGGAGAATGAGATGAGTGAGTGACAGGTAGGAAGATTTACCCATAAAAATGACAGCTCAGGAGTTTGCACAAAATCATGCAATAAATATGATGGCTACATCGTGAGTTATTTATTTGGTTGAAACCAACTTTTATACAATAA
The DNA here is from genome assembly GCA_024137785.1 of Ginglymostoma cirratum. Classification (NCBI taxonomy): domain Eukaryota; kingdom Metazoa; phylum Chordata; class Chondrichthyes; order Orectolobiformes; family Ginglymostomatidae; genus Ginglymostoma; species Ginglymostoma cirratum. The sequence continues at coordinate 24,883,203 of JAHRHZ010000289.1, read as the reverse complement.
TACTAAGTTTTAACCAAGTCTCTCAATTTTGATGACTCTAACGGACTTAATTGTAAGGATACGGAAGAAAGGAGAAAATGAACAACTGAGAATCTAAGAGATAACAAGCATGGGGCTGGATGAACACAGCAGGTCAAGCAGCATCATAGGAGCAGGAAAACTTGATGTTTCGGGCCTAAACCCTTCATCAGAAAAAACTGAGAATCAACTGAGAATGTAAGCTGTGTTATTGTCAAATCGTCAAAATAACAAATAAAATCTCACATTTAATTTGTGACTTTTACGTGGTACACAGCCCAATGTGTTTCAGAAGGTGGGTTACTAAACAAAATTTGCTGCGTGACTTAGGAGATTTTAGGACAAAGACCAAAAGCTTGGTGAAAATGTAGGTTTTTGGAAACTTCTTAAAAGATACATGGAGAGAATCAAGGAGGGAGCTCTTACAGCACAAGTGCCAGTAGAAGAATTCAGAGATCACAAAGAATTAGAGGCTGGCAGTAATTACAGAGACAGAGAGAGGAGAGGCAAAAATTTGAAAACAAGAATTAGGATCTCAAAGTTGAGATTTTCTGGAATTCAAGAAAAATTGAATTGAATTGAATTAGCTTTATTGTTACAATTAAGCTTTGGAAAAACAATTCTGTCTTAACACACAATCGGAACAATAAAAATGTCAACAAAATAAATTCCTACTTATTCATTTTTTTGTAAATGAAAATACACCAGTGATAGTTCACTTCAATTAAGAATGGCACCTTGAGTACACTGAAATAAGCTAAATGCACTCTCCACAAAATAAGTTTGTAGCTATTAAAAAAAGTCATTTTCTTTGGATAAAAGCCAAGAGATCATTCTTTCATTTTGCATTCCTCAGTTTTTCTCACTACCTACAAAAGACGACGGCTAAATCTTGATGAGAATGGGAAAGAAATGAACTGGTCAGAAAAAGAACAATAGATTACAGATTCTAAAGTCTGATAGCATTTGTCTTGCAATATGAATAAAATCCACTGTATAATGTCTGATTCCACTAAACAGGCACCTCAATATTGTTGTTACTCTACAAATGTCTAACTGTATTCCCAATTAATAGTTATCAATAGATATATTGAGTGATAGATACCTGGAATCCATTAACCTTCCAGTTTTATTTCATTAAACGAGCACACCAACCAAGGTTAGGTGATGAAAAAAAATCCAGTATAAAAGATTTCCTTAGATATGTTGCTTTTTTTGTTTTTATCAATGTAGTTGCATCCACTTAGGATCTCTTGAACCATCGATCTGTTCTGAAGACATAGATTTCAGGAGCATTTCTGTTATAAAATGAAAAGAAACTAGCACCTCTGAGAGAATCAGCCGAGGTATCACTGCTACACACACAGTGAGAGATCATTTTTCCATCTCACAGTAATTGTATTCAACAGTACCATTGGTTAGTTTCGAGCTTTTCTCACACAACCTCTGGCATGTATATCCTGTACTGTCAGGATAACTGTATAGTTTGGGGGGAAACTCAAGAGAATGTCGCCAAAGCAGGTTGTTCATGGCAGAGAGAAATTCATCCTATCTTCAACCCTGTTTCCTGACCTCTTAAACCAGTCTCCATTCCCTACCCACCTAACCTAGATCTCCAACTCCCAGAAGCTCCTCAGCACTTGGGATTACTGGCTGGAATTACAGAGATACTGGTCAATTCAAGTGGCTGGCAGCCTCTAAAGGTACAATTTTCTCATGAGAAAGAATGGGCATCTCGCTTTAAAGCAGTTAATGTTGTTTTCAGTATTAAATTACAGAGAGGCGGCCACTGGTCTTATGAGTGGGTGCTTCCCCCAGCTTGCAACGTTTTAACTAGGACCATGGCATTCAAAATTCCACCCAGCATCTCTTGTCAGGTCAAAAGGGATGATTGCCAGTTTAAGCGCTGTCAATATTGAACAGGAAGGCAGTGTCTGATATTCTATTACTTGGAACAAGAATGTTAATTCAAGCACTGATTCTGATATTCCCAGACCATGTTCCCTGTAAGCAACATTCTGCAGTAGACCACAGCAACTTACTTAACTGCACTACCAGCCCTGGAAACTTCAGTATAGTGTTTAAAAAGTTCTAAGATGAGAGGATTTTTGCACTGAAAGTAACAAGCATAATGCTCTGTAATTCTTAAACCACAATGTGGTCTCATTGTGTGTGAATCAGATTATCTACAGAACATCATTGGGAGGGACAATAAATTCTGACACATTACAGTGGGGTAGAGTTTCTGCTCATTTTTTCTAGATATATCAATACAATCTAGATGGAAAGGGTAGAAACAAATCAAAGTATTTCTGATGAAGGGTTTAGGCCCGAAACGTCAAGTTTTCCTGCTCCTATGATGCTGCTTGACCTGCTGTGCTCATCCAGCCCCATGCTTGTTATCTAGGAAATTTTAAATATGGGTTAAGATAAAAACTTAAACTTTGTATTTTATGTTGTTTCAAGCTTCAAGAAAAATGAGATTCTTGACATCAAGAAAAAAAATCTGATTTTCCATCCAAGCCTTAACAGCTAGATGAGAATCTCACTATTGTGTGACAAGGGGCCAATTTGCATCATTAACATCTCATTATTACTTAATTTCACCTCATTTAAATTCCATTTACTACTTTCCAAGGCAATGGACAGAAACTAAATGGTGATCATTCCTGACATGAAAGTCTGATGCATACCTGGTGACTTCAGCTTACTGGCATCTTCTCCAGGCCACCACCTCAGCCAGAATTCCCCAATATTTCAGGACAGTGAACACCTGCAACATCTGTCCATGGAGACTGGCAAAATGCCAGCTTCACAACATCAAGGTACATTTGGGATTCATTTATAATACAATCCAGTACTTCAAGGCTGCATTTTGGAGTTCATTGACACCTTCAATTGTGCTGATGCTTCCAGGTTGCCTGGTGTGTCGGGATAGGCATACATTTCATCATTTGAACAGGGTGCAGCTTGAGGCTTTGATCTTGGCTTCTTTGCGCTCAATCATTTTCAAATGTTCACAGAATCTCTGACTTTTTTTTAGCCCACATAGGTAGTCAGGCATCTTGTCATGTTTGGTAATAATAAACAAGTAAGGGGGACTATGACCATTCAGGGGCTGGTCCATCTTCAGTCAGGAAAGATGAATGAGGTGTCCTGAGTAGGAAGTGCAGACACCAGGAAGGGTTAGTCATGTGGGGAGATGAGTGGGTGAGAAACATTAAGGAAGGTTGCTGCATGCAATGTTGTGACTGGCAGACCATGAGTCTTGGTGCGAGGTGATTGTAAAGGCAGGATCGGAGTGATGTGAAGAAGCAGAGAGGAGAAAGTGGCAATTATCCTTGCAGAGTGCAAAAGTGGATTAATATTCTGCTGGTCATGCTGCACATTGCTCCAGACCAACGGACGCTGCTCAGACCTGGGTGGCTATTTTAGATCAAGTTGACAGTGTTTGACACAGTGCGCAGGAGGGTCCGAAAAATGGCTCATGTAACGTGTATGCCAGAAGCTCGCAGCATTAGTGAACATTTCAGTGCTGCTGATTGCAAGATAAGACTGCCATAATGGCATGGTGCATCTTTAATGAGGTAGGCAGCATAGGCAGCGTAAACGTGGGTGAGAAATGTTGTTAGGGCTCACTGAGGGAAAACCATCATGAAATATCTTAGAATTGATGCTTTGTTGATTTTTGGGAATATTTAACTCAGTTTTGTTTAGTCACTTCTGGTGATTCTACACCTGCATGCATGACACGATATTGGCACAGGAATAATAAAGGGCCACGAAAGTTATTACGGGCATGTTAGGTTGACGTGCTAGGCCATGGTGGTGTGTAAAAGCCATTGGGTTGCATGAAGTTTGTGCAACAGGGTGAAGGGATGGTGAGAATGGAAGAAAGGAACAAAAACAACGTTGCTGGAAAAGTTTAGCAGGTCTGGCAGCATCTGTGGCGGAGAAAACAGTTAACATTTTGGGTCTGGGGAGCTTTTCCAGCAACTTTGTTTTTGTTCCTGATTTACAGCATCCGCAATTCTTTTGGTTTTTATTTGGTGAGAATGGAAGGTTGGGGGATTTCTTATATTTCATTATTCCTGTTTAGATTTTGGACACAGTGATAAAGTCGCAAAACAGACCAGCTGTCCAGTCAACCTCAGCAACTGACATCAACCTTGTTAATTTTGGGGCTTCCTGCCCTGACTTTGAATATAGCATCCTCTGCTCTATCCTTCCAAAGAGCACCTGAGGTCTAAGTAGCCATTTTAAAACATCTCGCTTGCCAGAAATTCTGATTCTGTGCATCGAACTCACAAAGACTCAAGCCTTTGCTTAACACATAGTTAAAACACATCCGGACGTTTACTAACTTAATCATTTAACTAACGCATGGCATACACAGATTCGGTGATGTATGATCTATATTCCAATCACTTTCAGTCTTTTAAGTTGTGAGAGATAATTCCTTTACTCAACTGCAAACATTATGAAACAAGTTATTTTCCATGTGAATTAACCAGTTAATGGTATACTTCAACAAAGAAAAATATTAACTTCTAATTATACCAGGGCATCATCCTTGATACAACAACAGTACAATTTCCTCTCAGTCACAAAGATTCAAGCCCCATTCCAAAGTCTTCAGCATTAATTGAGACTGAGACCCTATTGTAAAACCGAGGGAGCGTTATACTATCAAAGTTGCTGCCTTTCAGAGGACACATTAAATCAAGCCTGAGTCTGCCCTTTCAAGTGGATGTAAAAGATGCCACGGCACTATTTAAAGAACAGCAATGATTTGGCCAATATATAGCATGGCAAGTCACATTACTGAAAAACAGTGTGTATGGTAATGTATCAGAGGTCAGAGACTAGAAATTCTGGGGTATCATAACAACAGATCAGAACTCTAATATACTTATGTATTGCGCTTTTAATGACAATATGTCTTTTTCAACGAGAGTACATACAGGCAAATTGATGACTGCAGATTATGACAGAATACTCTCCATTTGCTTGAATGAGTGCAACTCCGACAACACTCAAGAAGCTCAACACCATCCAGGAAAAAGCAGCCAGCTTGATTGGCATTCCATCCATCACCTTCAACTTACACTCTCTTCACTACTGATGTACTGTAGCAGCACTGTGTACCATCTGTACTGCTCCAACTCATCAAGGTTCCTTCAACAGCATGTTCCAAACCTGTGTCCTCTGCCTAAAAAGAAAAGGGCAGCAAATAATGGGAACACTACCAACTGCCAGTTTCCTTCCAAGTCACATACCATTGTGATTTGGAGCAATATTGCTGTTCTTTCACTGCCGTTGGGGATTTGTGAATCTATCCACAGGACTGCAGGGCTTCTTAAAGTCAACTCACCAACACATTCTGAATGGCAGTTAGGGCGAGGCAATAAATGTTAGTCTAGCCAGCAAGACCCACATTCGATGCATGAAATAAAATCTCATAGGAAGGATATACAACAGGATGTGATGGGCAATAAATGCTGGTCAGCCAATGATGCCCATGTCGCACAAATGAATAACAAAAAAAATGGCCTTAGAGGGAGACCAAAATAGATTTGCAAGAATGACACCAGGACTTTAGAGGTTACAAGGGCTGATTATACAAATTAGACCTGTTTCCTTGAGAATTTAGAAGGTTAAGGGGTGATCTGATCAAAGTTTTCAAGATAATAACTGGAAACTAAACTGGATAGATATAGATAAACTATTTCCATGGGTTGGAGATACTAGAACTAGGGAACACAGTCTAAAAATTAGGGACAGGCCATTCGGGAAAGATGTTAGGAAGCACTTCTACATGCAAAGGATGATAGAGATTTGGAATTGTCTTCTACAAATGGTAAATGGTGCAGGATCAGTTGTTAATTTTAAATCTGAGATAGATTTTTTTTTTTTGTTAAGCAAAGGTATTAAGGGATATGGGCCAAAGGCAGGTATGTGGTGTTAGGCTACAAATCAGCCATGATCTCATTGAATGGTGGAACAGGCTTGAGGGGCTGAATGGCCTCCCCGTGTTGTATGGGGAAATATCCTGAGATTATGAATGGTGTCACAAGAATTCAAGTTCTCTTTCTTCTTTGCTGTTAATATGTTTGAATTCTTGACGAAACAAGCTGATAACTACATTTCGCCTGAGCTCTGAAACACATCGTACAATATTATTTGCCCCATGGAAATAATAAGAATGAAAAACAATGCTGTGCCCGACTTATACAGAAGGGATCTGAAACTGGACATGAAAAGAAAACAAACTGTCAAAGGCTGTGTAATTTTTTTTGGTTGAACTTAAAAGCTTATGTTCTCCATGATCTTTTGAAAAGTTGTTAATGTTGTGTATATCTCGCTAACATTTCACTCGTCTTGAGCTGCATACCTAAACACTGGAAGGATATATGGTAGAACTATTGAAGCCTGTTGGCCTGTTGGTGAATTACTGACCTATAGATTCAGAAGTACAGTGTTAATCAAAAATACATCAGTGTGTTTGAGCAGAAGAAACATCAGTTTGTATTTACAACAATGTCAGATAACTTGATTGATAACAAATAGAGGGGCAGGAAAGACTATAAGACAGTGCTGCATCATCCAGATGTGATTTGGAAAATAACATTCTGGGCAGAAATCAGAAGAAAATTTGGCTGGACTGCAGTCTTACTCATTGCAAGCCTCTCTTGCAGCCATACCATGCTGTGGATACGCTAAATTGGTTAACAGTGGTGTTTCTACTCCTCTCTCGGGAGGAGGCCTTGTCTGTTGGATGCTTGCAGCCAGGCTGTAGTGGATACTGCCAGTATAGCAGGAAGGAACCTGAGAGAGAGAGAGAGAGAGAGAGAGAGAGAGAGAGAGAGAGAGAGAGAGAGAGAGAAGTTGGGGAGGAAGGGATGGGGCCCAAGGTCAGTTATCAGTGGGAAGAAAAGGTGAACAAAGCACTGGATGAACTTTTAACTTTTGATAGCTCTCTGCTGGGTACATTGTTCCTGCTTTACCAGGTAGTTAGTCCATTACCTTATCAGGAGGACATTTAATCTCCTCAATTTCTTTAACAGCAGAATTCATCACCTGTTGCATGAGGGTGTTGCCCTATAACATCATCTGGGGGAACTTTAATTTCATGAATCTCCCCACAGAGGATGGCTGCTCTTTTCAAAATAAGTATTTTCTTTTCGCACTATCCTGAATTTCTTGTCCAGGTAATTTCTTCTTGAATCTGAGAGCTTTGGTTGTCCCACTGAACAACCGGTAACCATGGAGTGTGTAAGAAAATCTTTATTCTCATTGGCCTTGAAGTAG
>JAHRHZ010000289.1:24822414-24864471 GCA_024137785.1 Ginglymostoma cirratum | reverse complement strand
GACGTTTCGGGCCTAGACCCTTTTCTGAAGAAGGGTCTAGGCCCAAAACGTCAGCCTTCCTGCTCCTCTGATGTTGCTTGGCCTGCTGTGTTCATGAGACTCTTCATTCCAGATTTTTATCGAATTCAAATTCCACCATCTGCCATGGCAGGATTCAAACCTGGGTCCCCAGAACATTATGTGAATCTCTGATTGACAGTCCAGCGATAAAACTACTAGTCCATTGCCTCCCTGATTCTATGGTTACTACTAGCCTGTAATGCTCAAATTTTATTTTTCGTTGTGTTTACACATTTTAGGAAAGTTTTCCAAATGATGACAGTTCCTAATCACAAATTGTCTTTTTTTCTGTTCAGATTCACACAGCCAGTTCGACATCCTGAATGTAAGATACTTGAGTATGTAATGTGGTGATTTGCTGTCAAGATAATAGTACTTAACTGGATATTATTACGCTGTAAAACAATTAATGAGGTGAAAGATATCAAAGTTGATTATAAAAGATACAAAGAATGTCCAATAAAAGCCTTGACATTTTGATGGTTTAAATAGGTTTACTCATTTTGTTACAAGGTTGTGACAGAAATCAATCCAATTTGTTCTTGGGTTTACGGGACATGAAGTAAACAATCATGTCACAATAGAACAAAAGGAAAGGCATTCATTTTTTAACATGTACATTTTCTTATTAATTTTTTTTATAGCTGTCATATTTCATCTCATTTTCAGTCAACTGGATAGATAAATGCAAGCAAAAATAACTTGTATTATATTTTATCCTGAAAATTAGCTAATCCAAAAAATATTCTAAGTATTCATTTGAGAAAGGTGATTTCAAAGACTCATACAGCTAACTACTTCATCCATTAGCTTTGGTTCTTTATTAAGTACTTCCAACATTCACGACGCACAAATCAGAAGCTTGTTGGAACACTCTCCATTTGTCTAGATGAGTGTAGGTTCAACATCACTGAAGAAGTCGGACACTGCTCAGGACAAAGTATAATTGGCATCTCAGCCACTCCCTCTATCACTGATGGATACTGGCAGCAGTGTGCACCATCTTTAAGATGAACTCAACAAGGTTCTTTCAAACATATCTTCTAAATCCATGGTCTCTGCCAACTACAAGGACAAGGAGTGTAGAGGCATAGGAACACCACAATCTTCAAGTTTCCCTACAAATGACATACACTCCGGACTTAGAATTATGTCACTATTCCCTCACTGTTATTGGTCAAACTCCTGGAACTTTCTTCCGGGAAGCATTGTTGGTGCACCCACACCACATTGACTGCAGCAGTTCAAAAAGGTGGTCACCATTGTCTTTCCTAGGGTAACTACGTGTGGTAATAAATGTTGCCTAACCAATGACATCCATATAGGGTACCATTAGCAGGCAGCACGGTGGCTCAGTCATTAGCATTGCTGCCTCACAGCACCAGGGACCCAGGTTCAATTCCAGCCTCAGGTGACTGTCTGTGTGGAGTTTGTACATTCTCCCTACATCTGCATGGGTTTCCTCCCACAATCCAAGGATATGCAGGTTAGGTGGATTGGCCATGCTAAATTGCCTGTAGTGTTCAGGGATGTGTAGCTTAGGTGGGTTACAAGGGGACAGGTGTGGTTGGGATACTCCAAGGATCAGTGTGGACTTGTTGGGCCAAAGGGCCTGTTTCCACACTGTAGGGATTCTAATAGATATACCTGTGAATTTTGTTTTAAACACATAAGACAGCACAATGTGATCACAGCTCAACATTAATGTGCACTGATGATGATTGATTTGGAAACGAATTCCAGTAGTTTATTCTCAAAATACAAATGAAGATGTTACATTGTTATGGACCAGACCAAATCCCCTCAAAACATAATAAGAAGATAGCCTAGACCCGAAATTTTACTTATTTTGTTTGTAAGTATAATGTGTTGTATTCCAGATGCAACTTGATTGGTCAAACTATTCGACTTTAAGCAAAACACATTTTAGTTTTATACAATAGTTCAAACACTTGATCCCCTTATTAATTGAGAACCTACCTATCTGTCTTAAATACATTTAATGACTTGACCTCCATGGCCTTTTGTAGCAATGAGTTCCACAGATTAACCACCCGCTGGCTGAAGAAATTCCTCCTCCTCTCGGTTACAAGCTGCAGCTTTGCTACTGATGTTAAGTTCATACATCTGCAGTCATTTACCTTTTAAAAATATGAGGTTTGTTCTCAGCTTTTAACATTTGCAGATGATTATGCAGGTAGCTTAGTCAGTTGGTATCATCTCCATCACCCCATGCATGACCATACATTGCTTGAAACTGTTTAATGATTTGGAGCAGCATGGTGGCACAGTGGTTAGCACTGCTGCCTCACAGCACCAGGGCCCTAAGTTCAATTCCAGCATTGGGTGACTGTCTGCGTGGAGTTTGCACATTCTCCCTGTGTCTGCATGGGTTTCCTCCCATGATCCAAAGATGTGCAGGTTAGGTGGAGTGGCCATGCTAAATTGCCTGTAGTGTTCAGGGATGTGTAGATTAGGTGGGTTATGCAGGGATGGGCCTGGATGGGATGCTCTGAGGGTCAGTGTGGACTTGTTGGGCTGAAGGGCCTGTTTCCAAACTGCAGGGATTCTGTGAATATCTTATACAGGTAGGCCAAGTAAATATAGTCACAAGTGCTAATGCAGAGTCTGCAAGAATGTTCAAAATCTGACACCTCCACAGTGCAAATGACAATAGTAAACATTACAGTTAATATTCACAGGAAACATCATACATCACAAACTGCCACCCGCCTCCATCCCCCATCATGTGCACACACCTCTTGCCCAGCATTCAAATATCTCTACAAATGGTGGTCATGACATACTCTAAAGAGAAGTAATTGTTGCTAACCTGCAACTGAAATCATTCTCACTGTGATCTTAAATGTTACACCAACCAAGTGCCCTTTTCACTGCATTCTCCGTGCAAAGAAAACGGTTTCTGATAATCCACAGCTGTTTTTTAAAGGTCAAAATGGTAACAATCAGACCTTCAAACGTATATGAAGAGAAAGCACTTCAGCTCACCACGACACATGCAGATAAAGCAGTGAGAGATTTAAAAGGGGCGAACTGACAGGAATAAATTGGTAATAGCAGGAATTGTCGACACTGTAAGGAGCTATTACAATCTCCAGACATTCACCTCTATTATCAGATCTCTTTACATTCCATCACATGTAAAATTTGAGCTGAGTAAATATATTGCCTTTGCAGCCTCCTTCATACTGCTCCGAGAAGTGTTATACCTTTTGTGAATGGTACAGTGGAACAACATGTAGCAGGCCACCAAATCTTGTTGATACCTTTTAGAAAGTATATTGTGCATCTCTGTCAAATCTGTCAAAGCACGTGAAATGGGGCTTTCATTTTCTCAATTGAATCACAACTCAAATAACAAACTGTTTCATCTGCCTATTTATACACCCTCCCCAACTACCCCATGAGTGTGGACTGTATTCAAACAACCTGGTGTAATGCTTTAGCTCTGCAATGTGGGTGTAATCAATTGACAAAATACAAATAAGTCGGAACATCTTCATAACGTGCAAATTTAATGACTGTACACATTATTTGCACATAAATTTAGTTAATTAATTAAACTCTTCAAATTTACAATATTGAAGGGATTTACATCTGACACCTTACATTTCACAATTACTAACAAGAAGACACTATACAAGGGAAAATCTGTTCTGTTGATAACAAGTTGATTACTTACCATGTTAATTTATGGAGTCGGCTGAGAATGAGATTACTTAAGGGGCTCCCTTCTTCTTAATCAAGTGACACATTGATGTGAATAGCATCACCTTGAATAATCTGGAAGAACCTGGTGCCATAAAGATTCTGGGTTGTGATATTTTCAAGTCACCAACGACTACTTGTTTCTCATTATTGTGAATGACAAATCTTCAGCTGTTAATTGGCGTGGGCTGCCAACAGTAGAAGTACAGCCTTCTGATAGATTGTCATTGTGTGGTCAAGGTTGGAGTTCCCTGATTGGTAAAGAATGTCAAGTTGGTATCCATGGGCCAGACAGTCTGAGAGACCTTGTTCTTTTAACAACCATCCTAGGTTCTTCTTCATTACAGGAATATGGAAGGCTTCCATAGATAAAGCCATTATTTCCCTGGAAGTTACTTTTTATTTTCCTATAGTCAATTGGATATAAAGCCGTTATGATCACCAAGTATAGCTGATCAGTCTCTGACACATCTGCAGTTAAAAGAAAATCCATAAACTATGGCCTCCACCTATGCATATTACAGGCCAATATCTTATTTAGATCTGAGAACAAAGTAAATACCTTTACAAGAGGAGTTGTCATGTTGTAGAACTCTTTCTCCTAGTTAATTATTAGGGAAGCTACAATATTAGTATTTAAGACAAGATTAGATGGGTGGGAGAAGGAAGAGATATGTAAGGATAAGCGATTAGGGTATCTTATCATGTGCAGAGTATGGGCAATAATTTTTTAAAAAACCAAACAACTGTAGATGCTGGAAATCTGAAACAAAAATTGCTGGAGAAACTCAGCAGGTCTCGCAGCATCTGTGAAGAGAAAACAGAGTTAATGTTTTGGGTCCAGTGACCCTTCTTCAGAACAATTGATTCGCTTGAATGGCCGATTCTCATGTTACTTCTTTGATTTCTCTGCAAGGCCTCTCCGGCCTCCACAATACTGTTTTCTCAGTGTCGTTGCTTCCTGTTCTGATCAAGGCTGAAGATGAGGAAATAATGGTTTCCATTAAATCACTTTAAGTAACCACCACTTAAACATGGAAGCCTGTGTTAAAATCCTGTGCTTTTACAGATGCTAAGTCATATAGATGCTCGATTTACTGAAAAGAAATACAGGTGAAGATCTCAGAAAGCTTTCACCTTTCACAAATAATCCCTTCTGATGGCCAGCTGCAGTATTTGTTGCTTAAAATTAATAGAGATTAAATTTATTAATAAGGAATTGATTAATCAGATCAGACTTCAAAGAAATCACCGTGAACCTACAACTTTGGTACTGAACATGTTATGTGGCAGAATATGTTAATGATACAATATGCACTTGTCATCAATAAACTGTCTTGTAATTGACACATGAAGCAATACGTCAATCCAAAGCAACTAGATTACATGCAATTTGTGGGGTCAATTTTCTCAGTGTGATCTAACCTTTGGAGTGTAATTTACATTTCATGGCCAAGGTACATGATGAGCCCTTAAGAGAAATTGTTTCCCTCCCTGTCAGTCACTAATGATTCAACGTTCTGCAGATTTCCAAAAAGCTGTGTGAATATTCTTAATTTGAGCGTAACTTGGTCTTGGAAACAGGGATGATTTCATAATGGTCAAATGCCATTTGTTATGACAACAGGTGGCAGAAAACCAATAATTAATACCCTCATTCGCTTTATTACTAACTATTTTCCTTCCTTAAGATACTTTACTCTCAAAATCACCACTGTGTTCCCTCGAGTACAAACATATGATTGTGCCCAACTTAAAATGTTTACTTTAATATTTCAACATTGTATCAACAAATATATTTAATATCATAAATGATACATTTGATAGTAATGATATTAAAGGCATTTACAACCCAACAAAAAGAGACATTTTTGTAATCTCACAATAATGTTTTGAGGCAAGTTGGAAGCATGCTTCAGCTCAGATACTCCTTCAACATTTAGTGTGTCCAGCAGGATTAGATGGTTTCATCAAGTTAGCAGGTGCATGAAGTGAGCTGTGACATATTGGGCTGAATTTCAGGGCCTTTCTGGTAGCCCCAGGCCAACTGGCCAGAAAGCTGGTGGCAATGCCACCACAGCCACTTCCAGCTGACCCAATGGGTTTGCATATTAAATGCCTTTGCTAGTACACATGAAGGCCCACAGCACCAGCAATATCAGAGGCGCTGGAACACATATCAGTGGGGCAGACTCACCAGCCCTGTCAATTAGGCCTCGGTGATAGGATAGCAGGGTATCGGTTTGAAGGGTGCGGGAGCGACTTCAATAGGGATCAACCATATCAGCTGCTGAGTCAACCATGGAGCATTGTGTGTCCATTAAACTAGTCCTTCCCTAAGTCCCTAGCCCTGGATTACCTGGTAGCCTGGCGGGGAGAGTGGGTCTGGATTGGATGCACTTCAGAGGGTTGGTACAGGCTCGGTGGGCCTCTTTCTGCATTGTCGGGATTCTATAACCTGCGGAGGTTTAACATGCTCTTTTTATTCATTCACAGGATGAGAACATCTCTGGCTCGGCAAGCATTTATTGCACATCCCTATTTGCTCAGAAAGCAGTTAAGAGTCAACCACATTACTGTGGGCCTGGAGTTATATATGGGCCAGACCAGGTAAGGATGGCAGTTTCCTTCCCTAAAGGACTTGCGTGAAGCAGCTGGGGTTTTCTGAAGGTCGACAATGGATTCATGGTCATCATTAGACTTAATTTCAGATTTTTATTGAATTCCAACTCCACCATCTACCTTGGCGGGATTCAAAACTAGGTTAAAAACCAAAAGAACTGAAGATGCTGTAAATCAGGAACAAAAACAGACATTGCTGGAAAAGCTCAGCAGGTCTGGCAGCACTGTGAAGAGAAAATCAGAGTTAACACTTTGGCACCGGACCCATATGTTAACTCTGTTTTCTCAGAGTTGAGAAGATGCTGCCAGACCTGCTGAGCTTTTCCAGCAATGTCTGTTTTTATTCAAAACTAGGTTCCCAGAACATTAGCTGGATCTCTGGATTAACCGTCCATTGATAATACTATTAGGCCTTGAATTTTCTGACACTGCAGGGGTCACTGCCGAGCATAAACCTTGGAGGTGTGCGCAAGAGAAAAATTAAGGGCGGATATTGATCTCAAGGATTTATTTAACAAATTTGACAGAATGTTTGTTCTGAGAATGTTACATTAGACACTTTTCAACTCTCTCTGATCCATAAGAAATCAAATGGATGTTTGTTACCTTTATTTTTTTAATTTGGCACGCACATAAACTAAAATGCCTACAGAACTACTAAGATAGGTTTCTTGTTTAATTTAGTATCTTATAAAATATGTACGTGATATGAAGGCGATAGTTGACTTACATAAGCACAATATTACTATGTATGTCACTTTGGTCTCTTCGGAGGAAAAAGGAAACTAACAACAAAGAGAACTCCAGAGTCAGTTCCTATTTTGAAGTTTGGACATGTGGCCAATATCCTGTTACAGGTTTATGCAGAAGTCTGTGTCTTGTGTATGGATGTGTTAACTTAATTGAGATTGTGCGGTAAATTTCCCATCAATTAATGTTTGTGGCATAGAACCATGACAAATACTAGGAGATGAATTTTTTTAACCAGAAATTGACTAAGTTTAAATTTTGGGGAATTTCATGGAGGGTTTCTCTTCACCAGGTCTAGCCAGTTTAATCACGCTACCTTCCCAAACTCGCCTCATTGGCTATGCCTCATGCCCCATGGCCCTCCGTTCGTCATTTTCTGTCACCTGTTACATGTGGAAGTACTGGTCACTGCCAGGACTTCTGGGATTCCTAGTGGCAGAGCGATCCCAAAAGCCTAAGTATGTACCTGGTTAAGCACGGGCAATCTGTAGCTGTCCTTCACAGTGTCTGTCAATTGTCCCACATTCTGCTCTGCCTGGAGGTCCTAGTGGATGGGGTCATGTAGAGCCCTGTCCACGGAGCATACCCAGAGATGTTGGTGACTTGTGTCCAAGATAGTTGGCTGGAGAAGCAAGGGGCGAGCTCAAGTTGCCAGGTTACTGCTCTGACTTTCATGTTTGGAATTGTCATTTAGTTTCTATCCAGTGGATGAGAAAATGTATGAAGCAAGGTGATGCAATAAGAAGAATGTTATTTCATGCTAATGTATGCAAATAGGCCTCTCACTGCTCGCTAATGAGAATTTTGGCTTCCCATTCAACATTTGGTAGGAAATTGGGAATTTCCATTCTTGAGCTCAAGAAGCCCCTCGCTGGCCATTTGATGTGATTCTGTCAACTTTCTCAGGATTCCCAGCATCATTCAGGGACTGTGAAGATTCCATCATAGAGGATCAGAAACTGTGGCTGAGCTTCCAAGCAGCACATTAGTACCATAGACAAATCTATGACTTACCTATTTGGTTAGCCTTGAATGGTCTCCCTGGCAACATTATGAGATCAAGCCAGTTTGCTCACAACCTTCATGTGATAAGTAATTCCAAGGCAAACATCTGACTTAATAGGCATGCCACAACTAAGTCTATTTCTACCTCAGGATATCACTCAATTTAACCTCTGTTTAGCTCTTCTGCTTTGAAGCCCTAATCCAGGCTTTCACCAACTCTAGATATTACTATTCCAGCTTCTCACATTTTACCATTTGCAAACTTGAAGTCATCCAAAGTAAAAACATCCTTAATTCAAAGCAAATCTCATATGCTATCAGTCTTTTGTTGGCTGTCCTACATTAGAGCAGTGATGTCAAAAAAAAGTTTTGATTTAAAAATTCCCATCATTGTTTTCACATCTGTCCATAGTTTTGACACTTCTTTGTAATAACTTTCCACTCCACATCCTTCTAAGATTTCGATGCTGCTCTAATTCCAATTCTTATTCACTTCCTGTTAAAACTGTTGTACCATTGATGATTGCAACATGCCATACCTAACCCACAAGCTTGAGAATTCTTACCCAACACTCTCCACTTCTTTGCCTTTCATTCTTCCTTTAGGGCACTTCTTCTTTATTCATTCACGGGATGTGGGCATCACTGCTAGACCAGCACTTATTGCCCATCCCTAATTGCCCAGAGGGCAGTTAAGAGTCAAAATTGCTGTGGGTCTGGAATCAGATGATAGAAAAATGAGGTAAGGATGGCGGTTTCCCTCCCTGAAGGACACTTGAAGAGATGGATTGTTCAAACAATCGATAATGGATTCATGGTCATCAATAAACTCTTAATTCCAGACTTTTATTGAATTCAAATTCCAACATTTGTGGCAGGATTCGCACCTGGGTCACCAGAACATTACCTGCATCTCTGGATTAACAGTTCAGTGACAGTACAACTAGACCATCACCTCCCCAAATTTACTCATTTGAAAAGACTTTTGGTCATCTGACCTAACATCTCTTTAAGTGACCAGGTGCCATTCTTTTCTGTACTGCTTCTGTGAAGTGTCAAATTGTTGTTGGGAATCAAACATGGGTTTATTGTGGTCTTTCTTTTTCTATTTATATTGTGGGATGTGGCCGTTGCTGGCTGGCCAGCATTTCTTGCTCATCCCTTGTTGCCCTTGAGAAGGTGGTGGTGAGCTGCCTTCTTGAACTAAATGCTATATGAGCCAACACTAAACATGAAACAAGCTCAAGCACAACATTTTGTGGGTCATATACATTGTAAATTATAGTTTGGGGTTGCCTTAGCCAGATATTTTTAAACACATAATTACCCTCTTTGTATTTTTTATACTTCTAGGTGCAGCACGTAGGGTACATGATGTTGAGTATGGAGTGCACTGCTACTGATTAAGAAGATTGCGCCGGAGTGCCACACAGGGGAATCCTTTTTACAACCAAGACTTACTACAGCAGAAACACTCTGGCATCTGCCAGACAGCGCTGCTCCATTACTTGCACACAAATTCTGATTCCTGCTTCAATGTGTTTTACCAGCATCTCTTGGAAAGCCACAAACTTTTGTTACCAGTGCAGATTTTGTGTAGACAAGAGAGTGGATTAAATGTTCAATAGCACTGAATCTTTGATTCATGCCCACAGCTGCTAAGGTTTCAAACCAGTTGCATCAATATTTTCAATATATTGACAGCCTTAGAAAAGCTTACAACAACTTTTGCCACCATTTGCATCCATTTAGCTTTAAGCAGCACATGCTTTTAATGACCTCTTCCTTCACTGATGAATTCCTTGTAGTATCAGTCAAGTATTTTATATGAAAAAGCCATTATGCTTAATCTTGGAAAATTCCTGGGACTTGGTTTTGGAGAGAAGTTTGTTCCTGTTACTTTAGCATCAAAACTAAACAAAAACTGCCATGCCATCTACGATTCAATGTGATAACAGCAGTGCAAAGTAAGATTAATAGTTAACTGCATTAACTGGACATGGTGAAATCTTCCAAATTGCATTGCAAAACTGCTGATGATGTATTCAAACAAAGATAAATAGGAAGGATGTTGTACCATGGTCAACATTGGAATTATCCATCTCCTGCACCCAACATCATGAGGCACTCACACAATGCCTTTTGATTGGTTGAGATAAGGAAGTCAACAGCACGCTCAATGGGAGTAAGATATGCCACCTGTTGTCACTGCTGCTGATTGAATTGCTGTGCGTTTACAGCGATTTCTGTTCTGTTTCACACATCCAACATATTTGATGTGCTTTCCCCTAAGCTTGACAGAGATGACTGACTTCATCTGAAAAAGACTCAGATTTACATATTTTTGGTACAGTACTGTTTAACTGTTGTTTCCACTTCCATTTAACCTGTTACTGTCCTTTTCTGGTCCTTTACAGCTTTCAAATATTGCTGGGCGAGAGATTAAAATGATATTAACTCATTTCCAGCAGGTGCCGCATTTTGCTTTTTGTTAAATTTGAGCTGCCTTACATTCTGAAAATAAACCCAACGTGAATTGAGTACGGCCCCTTCACATGTTTTAAGGCATGGACACACTGTGAACGTTTACGCTTCCCTGAGCAATAAAAGTTCTGTTCAAAAAGATTTCAGAATGATTTAATCTTAGTTCCTGATTGGGACAGGTTTGTGGAACAAAATTTTCAAGTGAGTAAAACAACATTGACCAGCACAGTATGGTAAGCAATGACAAGAAGATTTCATCAAATCAAACAGATAAAATAAATGATTCTGATTTTGTCGCTGATGTTGTGTTCTACTTTATAAAAACATGATGAACTTTTGCAATATCAACCGGGGTTGTTATAAATTCATGATGATTATCTACTTCAAGCATTGTTTTCATTTCTGGAAAGCCCTTGGCATAGCTACTGAATGTTGTTTCATAATAAGCAAAGCAATTATACAATTTGAGAAAATATCACTGCACAAATTCCACTGGCTTTAGGAGTTTTTAATCAGGTTCCCAGGGCAGGTTACATCTGTTTTTCAAAGTTAAAAAAGGAAACATTGAAAAGTGATGATCTACCATTCAACTTCATGCTTGTTACTACACTGTGACTTACCTTGGAAGAAACACTCTTTGTTGTCTACAATGTGGATTCTCTTCCTCTGTTGGCAGGCAGTACGATGCAGTTCGCAGTGATTCTCATAAAACTTCCCATCAGAGCCACAAACCGGTACATAATTGGGCTTGCATTGATGTATGCACACACACTCTGGCAGCTCAGTCTCTTTACTTACGATACACTGTTGCCCACGGCCACAGTAGTTCTTTTCACAAGCTCCATAAAGACCATCATGGCCATAGTACACTATAGAAAGAAAAGAAATTATAAAGTTAAGTCTCCATGTGGAAAGCATCAAAAACTCTCACAGAACTGCAAAATGGCCAGTGTTTGATAGAGACGGTACTTTTCATTGCAAAGTATATTTATACATGTAACTTTGTCCGCTGAAAGATGCTGGGCTTTAATGCTGAAGAATGAAACCTCTACAGATTTAAAATTCTTTTCTGGATTAAACATTTCTAGTGCAGATTAAGTATTACTGTCAACTACGGTTCAATGAGAGCAATCTTGCCTGAATCAGAAGTTTGTGTGTTCAGGCCCCACCCCAGACTCTTGAGACACAATCCAGACTTTCACCTGAATGCAATACTTGCCTCTGGCTCCAGTTCTAAGTCGAAGACAAATTCTGCCCTCTCAGGTGTTTTAAAAGATACTGTGGCACTACTTTGAGAGTTCTCCCCACGTTCTGACTAATACCTAACCCTCAAAAACAGATTGTCTTATTCTTTAAAAGAACTGAGCATTGACTTCAGGAAGAAAGGAGGAGGACACACCCCTATCTTCTTCAATCAAGCTGAGGAGGAGTGGGTCAAAAACATCAAGTTCCTAGGAGTGATTATAACTGACATCCTGTCCTGGACCTCCCACGTAGATGCAACAGTCAAGAAGGCACAACAATGCCTCTTTTTCCTTAGGCAGCTTAGGAAATTTGGCATGCCCATTAGGACACTCACCAACCTTTATAGATGCACATAGAAAGCATCTTATCAGGTGCATAACAGTCTGGTACACAACTGCTCTGCCCAGGACCGTAAGAAACTACAGAAAGTTGTGTGCACAGCCCAGACCAGCATGGATGCCAGGCTCCCATCCATGGACTCCATTTACATTTCTCATTGTTGTGGAAAGGCTGCCAACATCATCAATGACCTCTCCCATCTTGGTAATGCTCTCTTCCAATGTCTTCCATCGGGCAGAAGATACAGAAGCTTGAACAATGCACCAACAGGTTCAAGAACAGCTTCTTCCCTGCTGTTATTGCACTGCTGAATGGACCTCTCTAACTTCGAATAATATTGATCTTGCTAATGTAGATCTTGCTTTGTGCACCTTCTGTGCATTCTTAACCTTGTATGTCTCACTCTGCCTAGCACCCTATGATCTGTATGTCCTTGTTTGCAAAGAGGTGCCTGTCTGGCTCACAAAACATAGCTTTTCACTGCACTTAGGTTCATGTGACTATAATAAATGAAATCAAATCAGTTTGACTGCTGCATTCCTAATTTATTGCTAAGTAACACTTACTGCTAAATGCACTTTAAAAGTGTTTCATTTGACATAGTGTTACACGACTGCAGAAAATCCAAAGTCTAAAATGCACCATTAGTGTCCATGTGACACTTCCACTTCCTACACGAGCATTGTTTGTGAGCGAGGTCATTGATTGAGTTATCAAACTAGGAGAAATTGGTATTATGAAGCTCTATCCACAAGTTAAACCACAAATTAATTCACAAGGTTGTGAGCATTCTAAAGTCATTCTAGCTAAAACTCACTTCCAGCAGGAAAAATAAATTATCACCTTTACCGACAGGTTAAGGATTAGCAATTCACTCCCTTTAAGTTATCTTTAAAATTATGAAACAACTTAAACATAACCTAAGGAAAAATACTCCAACTGCTGGAAATCTGAAATAAAAGCAAAAATCTCAAAATCCGAAGCAGTTCAGCAGGAGTCATTAGAGAGAGGCAGAGGGTGGGTAGCTGATGAGGTTATCACTGCTAGCTGGAGAACTAATGACAAATCTGCATCTCTTCATTTTTTTGAAGGTTTGCTGCGATAAGTACCACTCACTTAACTGGACAATGGGGACCCTCTTTGGAAATAGGAACCCTGAAGGATCACTTTAAATCACAGGTCCGTAGCCTGACTGAATGGCAGTTCCACTGGGAGCAGCTACTCAGCAAAGGCCTAGTGTCCTGGACAACAGGTGAGTGATAGAGGGTAGTCATTGTAGAATGAGATTCATGGGGGAAGGGGGAGGGGATTTAGTAACAAGGGAAGGTGACTGGCTCTCAACAGGACCACGCAGCACCCACTCCCTCATCCAATTTCCAATTCCTCATCCTTCAACCAGGCATTGGTTGCCTTTGAATAAGAGACTGACTGCCACTCTACATGAGTTTGCCTGTTATCCTCACTGCATGGTAACCCACCCCAACCTGCCTCTGGGTTAATACTAACAGGGGTGAAATGAGTTTTTTAAGAGGGCACTAACTACACGTGTAAGCAGTTCAATTGGTGGCAAGAAGGGAATGCCATCCAAGGGCTTTTCCTCCATGGACCTAGCCAGAGCAGAGGTGGGACAACTTGATTAAATGCCCTCACACACCACCAAACTCACCGTGGGAAGGGCATTATATTCCAACCAGAGTTAATGTCTCAGATTGATGGCTGTTCATGACAAGTAGAAAAAGTTAGTGATGCAATTATAATCTCATGATGTGATCTGCTATCCAGGCAATTGTTGTTTTTCTTACTAAGTCACAAAAGAAAGCCTATGAATAGAATTGAAAGCTATAATCACCAAAGGTAATCAACATTAGGATGTGTCTTGAGGCATTTGATAACAAGTCATGTTGTTAATCATTGGCGCAACTCTATTTGAAATATTAATATAGTCTGCTATCTTCAGAAGAACACTGATGTATTGGAAATGGGTTAAAAGACAAAGGACTAAGATTATGCCAGATCTAGCTTTTAAATTTCAAGGGCAGGTTCACAAAACTCAATTTGTTTCCATCACAGAATATAAAATTGAAGGGATAGGGGAATTCAAGAGTCATAACACACACATTTAAAATCCTGAGGTACAGTTGACATAAATATAAAAAGGCTTTGAACACATAACAAGAAAATACAGACTTAAAATTAACAAGCCTGAAATGAGGTTAATTAGAATAATTTCCACTCTACAGACTAATGAATAAATAGGAGAGCTTCCCATCAAATGCAGTTAATGATGCATACCACCTAAAATGAGCTAAACTAACATCTGGTTGAGAATGGGCTTACATATTTTGGAAATCAGTTTTGACTAAAAGGGTCAAACAGTAAATGAAACATAATGGTCCATGAGTGAGAGGGGGAACCAACTGGATTTTTTTTTTGAATATGCAAGGCAGCAGGGGACAGTCACATAATGAAATGTCAGAAACATAGAAAATAGGAGCAGCAGTAGGCCATTTATTCTGTTCATGACTGATCATCCAACTCAATTAGCTGTTCCCTCCTTTCCTCCCATCCTTAAATTCTTTAAGACCCAAGCGCTATATCCAACTCCTTTTTGAAATTATACAATGTTTTGGCCTTGACTGCTTTTTAGGTAGTGGTAGTGAATTTCACAGGCCTATCGTTCACTGGACGAAGACATTTCTCCTCATCTCAGTCTTAAATGGTTTACCCTGTATTCTTAGACTGTTCTGGATTCCCCTGCCATCAGGAACGTCTTTCTACACCTCCCCTGTCTAGCCCTGTTAGATTTTTATATGTTCTGTGAGATTCCCCTCCTCATTCTTCTGAACTCCAATGACTTTAATGCTACCTGATTCAACCTCCCCTCATATGTCAGGAATCAGGCCGGTAAACCTTCATTACACTCCTTCCATAGCAACAGCATGCTTCCTCAGACATGGAGGCCATAACAGCACACAATATTCCAGGTGTGGTCTCAACAAAGCCCTGTATAATTGCTGCAAGACATCTTGTACTTGAATCTTCTAGTTCTGAAGGTCAATATATTTTTGGCCTTCTTTACTGCTTGCTGCACCTGCGTGCTTACCTTTGACAACTGATGCGTGAGGACATCCAGGTCTCATTGCATAATTGCCCTTCTCAATTTATGGTCTTTTACATAATAATCTGCTTTCCTGATTTTGCTACTAATGTGGATAACCTTGCATTTATCCACATTATACTTCAACTGCCTTGCATTTGCTCACTAACTAAATTGTCCAGATCACACTGGAGCATCTCTGCATCCTCCTCACAGATCACCCGCCCACCTAATTTTGTGCCTTTGCACATTTGGAGTTATTATGTTTAGTTCCCTCATCTAAATCATTAATATACATTGCAAATAGCTGGGGCCCATGTACTAATTCCTGTGGCACTCCACTAGTCAATGTCTGCCATTCAGAAAAGGGCACATTCATTCTTACTCTCTGTTTTCTGTCCACCAGCCATTTTCCAATCCATCTCAATATGTTTCTCCCATATCCATGTGTTTTAATTTTCGATGTTTATCTTTTATGTGGGAATATGTTGAAAGCTTTCTGAAAGTATAAATGAATCATATCCACTGGCTCCCCCTCATCAATTTTATTCATTACTTTCTCAAAAAATTGCAGTACATTTGTCAAACTTGATTACCCTTTCATAAATTCATGCTGATACTCTCTAATCCTGCAACTGTTTTCTAAGCATTTTGTTACTAAATCTTTAATAATGGATTCTAGCATGCTCCCCACTATCAACATTCGGTTGACAGGTCATCAGTTTCTGGTTTTCTCGCTGCCTCCCTTTTTAAGTACATGGCTGTACCCTCTAATCTGTAGGAAATGTCGCAGTATCTATAGCAACTTGGAAGATGACCACCAATGAATCCATTTTTTTTGAGGGCCACTTCTTAAAAGACTCTAGGATATAGATTATCAGGCCCTCGGGATTAACTGGCCTTAAATCCCAACAACTTCCCAACACCATTTCCCTCCTAGCACTGATTTCCTTCAATTCCTTCTTTTCATTAAGCCCTGTGTTTCCCAACATTTCTGACATGTTATTTGTGTCCTCTTTTATGAACACAGGACCAAAATAGTTATAAAATTGGTCAGCCATTTCTTTGTTCCCCATTATAAATTCCCTTATTTCTGACTGTAATGACTTACATTTGTCTTCACTATTATTTGCCTCTTCACATAACTGTAGAAACTTTACAGTCATTTTTTCTGCTCTCCATACACTTACCCCTGTACTCTAGTTTCCTTTTTCTATCATGTCCTTTGACCTCCTTCATTAAGTTGTAAATTGCTCCCTGTCCTCAGTTCTGTTGATTTTCTGGCATGTCTTTGGTATGTCTTTTCCTTGAATGTAATACTATCTCTAATTTCTGTTCTAAGTCATGGCTTGGCCACCTTTTCCAATTCACTTATGCACCAGACAGGAATGAACAGTTCTTGCAGTTCCCCCATGTGCTCTTTGGATGTGTGCCATTGCCTTTCCACTGTCATCCTTTAAGTAATGTTCCACAAGCTACTAACCAACTTGTGCCTCATACCATCATCATTTCCTCTAGTTAGATTCAGCACCCTGGTCTCAGAACCAACAATGTCACTATCCATCTTAATGAAGAATTCAATCATTCCATTCAATGGTTCCTTTCTCATTAGACACCTAGTCTAGCATGACCTGTTCACTAGTTGGTTCTTCAATGGTCTAGAAAACATTCCTTATATACTCCAGAAATTCTTCCTCTGTTGCATTGTTACTGATGTAATTTGGCCAAGCTATATGCAGATTAAAGTCACCCATGATTATACATGGTCCTTTGAGAGATAATAAATACTCTAGAAAGTTGCTTGGCTATCTTTGGAAAACATCGAATGCTGAATTCTGAATTACACTGTGAGAGATTAAATAAATAGCATATAATTTATAAAAAGGAAACCATGCCATAGCCATTGGCTGTAAGACCGTTTCTTGGACTAATGTTTGTTTTCACTGTGCTTTCTAATTACATTTTTTACATTTTTTAAATAACAGAATGACCAAAAATTCGTCAATAGTCTTTGATGATAAAATTGAAGGACTATCTATTAGAAGTCTCTAGCAAAGTGATAGATTGAGCAGCGCATATTATAATATTAAACAGATCTCTCACTCACTTGCCTTTATGTGTCCAAAAGGAATTCAAGAACAGCTTTCAGTTTATATCAAACAGTTCAATTCAATGATTGGAACACTGATTTTCAAAACCATGAGTGTTGACAAGAAACAGTCAATTTGGTAACCATACCAGGAGGAAAACACCAAATAAGTGGTATATTTCATACATGTGCTGATTAAAATAAGTTTACCAAATAGGAATAGATGGCCAATGATCAAACCCTTGCTGAAAGAAAATGGAATTCAAATATTATAAACTGTACCAAAACTGTTTCCCTACCACTGATATGAGAATAACTGGTCTGTAATTTCCTAGTTCAGCTCTACTACCCTTCTTGGAAAATGGTATCACATTAGCCATCCTCCAGTCCTCTGGCCCTTCCACCGTGGCCACAGAATAAATAAAAATTTGTGTCAGAGCCCCTGCAATTTCCTACCTCGCCTCCTACAGTAGCCTGGGATACAATTCATCTGGGCCAGATGATTTGTCTGTTTTTAAGCCACACAGAGCCTCCAATACCATCCCATTTCCTGTGTCAAACCATGCAAATTCCTCATGTGCCTTTTCCTGAATTCTGTGTTCTTCCTTTCCAGGATGAAGACTGAAGAGAAGTATTCATTTAATACCCTTCCAATATCTTGTGGCTTCACACACAGTTTGGCATCTTGATTTCTAATAGGACGTATTCTTTCCCTGGTTAACCTCTCCCCTTTAATGTATTTATAAAATATTTTACGATTTTCCCTAATCCTATTTGCAAATCCTTTTTCATGCCCCTTTTTGCTCTTCTAATTGCTTTCTTAAGTTCCCTCTTGCACTTCCCATATTCCTCGAGATCTGCAGCTGAATTGCTCCTCATCACAATTGTAAATGGTCATTCCTTCAATCTGAGGCTGTGCCTTTGGGTCCTATTCTCTCCTACAGGTGGAAACATCTTCTCCACATCCACTCTCTCCAGACGTCTCAGCACTAAGGTCCATTTAGATCGCTCCTCAGCCTTCTAAACTCCATCGAGTACAGACCCAGAGACCTCAACTGCTCCTTATTTGACAAGCCCTTCGTTCCTGGGGTCGTTCTCGCAAACTTCTTTTGGAATCCTTCAATGCTAGCATATCCTTCCTTAGATATGGAGCCCAAAACTGCTCACAGTTTTCCAAATGTGGTCTGACCGAAGCCATATACCACCTCAGCAGTACATCCTTGATCTTGTATTCTAGCTCTCTTGAAATAAATGCTAACATTGCATTTGCCTTCCTAACTGCCAAATGAACCTACATGTCAACCTCAAAAGAAACCTGAACCAGGACTCCTAAGTCCCTTTGTGCATCAGATTTTTTAAGCCTTTCCCCTATTCAGAAAATAGTCAACATTGCTATTCTTCCAAATTATAACCTCCCACTTTCAATCAGCCTCTTCCTTGCCCACTGTCCTAGCCTTCCATGTCCTTCTGCAGCCTCCCCATCTCCTCAACACTACCTATTTCTCCACCCATCTTTGTGCCATCTATAAACTTAGCAACAATGCCCCCAGTTCCTTCATCCAGATCATAAATGCATAAAGTGAATAGTTGTGGTCTCGACACAGACCCCTGTGGAACTCCAATAGTCACTGGCTACCGTCCTTAAAAAGACCCATTTATCTCTACTCTCTGCCTTCTGCCGGTCACCCAATCCTCTGACAATGTCAGAACCTGGCCCCTAACACCATGGGCTCTTATCTTATTTAGCAGCCTCCTGTGCGGCACCTTATCAAAGGCCTCCTGGAAATCCAAACAGATCATATTCACTGGCTTTTCTTTGTCTAACTTGCTTGTTACCCCCTCTAAGAATTTGATCAGATTTGTCAGGCATGACCTCCCCATGGTGAAGCCATATTTTTCCGTGCACTTCCAAGTACTCTGTTGTCTCATCCTTAAAAGATGGACTCTAAAATCTAATCAATGACCAAGGCCAGGCTAATCAGCCTATAATTTTCTGCCTTTTGCCTCCCTCCCTTTTTAACAGGGGTTATTGATGTATTCAAGTAAAATACACAAACTGTTGAATGTGCATTTAAAGCATGATTGCACCTCACTATGTGGTCGTTTTGCTGCAACCATCCTCTATTTGTAAGTACCTAAGGGACTGCTTGGTTGAGTGTGGTACAGGAAAACCATTTACTGATCTAACTAGAAGAGGCTCTTGGAACAAGAAGTAGGTTATTGTACAGTAGCAACTAGTTGCAGGCTCCATTGATACGATAGACATTATTACAGAGACTATGAGGAGGATCTGGATGTTAGGTCTTACTTCTTCAAGATCCTAAGCTGTTCTGCCCACAAGTCCATACGACATTTTCGTTGTGCGTGTGTATTAACCCTTTCAATCCCTTATCCAACACAAACAATAAAAACAAAAAGTAAACAAGTAAACAAATCCTAGTACATCAAGCCTACAACCCCCTTCGTCCATACAGAAGATTCAGAAATGAAGCATTGACCGTAATGGACCTCGCCATTACTGTAATTTTGTTGACAACCTTTGTTTCATTTAGCTAGACCTAGGTCCAGATCTCTAGTCTCTTCACTGTCAGAGACTGGATGCACAACCAAAGATTTAAGTCAGAACTCTGTGAAATCTCAATGTACTGACCTCCATGGGAAATTGCCTAGAAAATCTAAATTCCAATGGTCAATTACAGTGCTTCCCAGAACTTTTCAAAAAATTTTCACCCCTGAGCTAGAGTTGGAGACTTGGGACATTCTGATTTGCTTACCCAGATTGTTATCCAGGAAATGTTAGACCAAAAACTTGAGTCTAACCTGGATAACTCTTCAACCAGTCAAGTTCAACTGATGCCCTCGAATCCCCTCCGAGCCCCCGACTATCCACCTGATTCCCAACTCATCCCAACCTAAACTGTCTGCCCATCCCAACCTGTCCTAACTCTATCCTTGACTAGCTAGTATCACCTGAATGCCCCCCACAACCCAACTTGACTCGTATTTGACCTGACAACTTCTTCCAACCTGAACAAGCCACCTTGATTCATCTACCCACTCACTCACAACCCACCTCACCCTTTCTGATGAAGAGATCTTACGTACTCGAAACATGGGCTCTGTTTCTCTCTCCACACATACTCTCTGACCTGCTGAGTTTCTATTGTGTTATCTGTGTTTGCTTCAACCCACCTCACCCATCTATCACCCTCCTACTTGCCAATGAATGTGCAATCCCAACCCACTCACCACACAAACTCTTACCACCTAATAAATTGTTTCCCTATTCACTAGCCACATACCATGTAACACACTGACCCACTTCTCTCCATTCACACCTCCCACCTCAGCTACTGTCAGTCAAATGAGGTCATCACGTATCTCATTTCCAATAAACATTTAGCCACTTATTAACCCAACTATGCTGCCCACCCACTCATTCATTCATCCATTTAGCCATGCATGAATATTCACAATGGGCATTTAAACTTACCATATGGCAGACAGTGCCACAAAACAGAAGTATGCCCTGTCTTCCCCCTGTTGCTACTTCAAAATGCTGGAGCTCTTCATTGAACTACCCTGGGCATTTCTGAAGAAGACAGGAGTGAAAGACCCAGGCAGGCATGTGGAGAAATGTTGTGGGTCAGAACGTTGGAGCACAATGGAATGGTAATCAAAGGTGATTGCTACTTCGCAGAAAATGTGAGATCTGGGTCCAAGTATTTTCAATGTGCCTGAATGGTAACCTAAACCACTGCTGGCAACATTAATATTTGACATTGTTAGAACATTGTTGTCATCAGTGGAACCAGCTTGAATCAGTTCTTATATGCACTTGATATCTCTGCTGGCCAAGGCAGAATGTAGCTGATGCACATAGAACATAACAAACGATCCATGGTTCGAGATAACAAGGTGTAGAGCTGGATGAACACAGCAGGCCAAGCAACATCAGAGGAGCAGGAAGGCTGATGTTTCGGGACTAGACCCTTCTTCAGAAGAAGAGTAGGCCCGAATCGTCAGCATTCCTGCTCCTCTGATGCTGCTTAGCCTGCTGTGTTCATCCAGCTCTACACCTTGTTATCTCAGATTCTCCAGCATCTGCAGTCCCTACTATCTCTGATCCATGGTTCGACCTAAGTTCTCCGATCTCAGCCAATGTGACATGAAATGTTCATACAATTGGCCCTAGTGCTTCAGGTTAGCGAGAAGAAAATTAAAGGCTCCAACTCTGATTGCAATCTTGTTATCCTAACTGAATGTTGATATAGGTATGATGGCTCACTTGATTTAACAACCAAGCAATACTCACTGTCTAGGCTTTAGCAGGCATTCACCTACCAGCTATTGGGTATAACAAAAACCAGCACACAAGTAGATTTTGTAGCATAATCTGATGGCAAAAATATCCATGAACATGGGAATCTCGTATTAAAATCAGAGAGTTCCAAGTAAGTGTGTAAGATTAAAATTGACCCACAAATTTTATGCCACCAACAATGAACTTCAAGGTCAGTGTAAAAGCAGGCAGTGTAAAAAGTCTAAGTCCTGGGAGAAATAATAGTAAAATTTCATTCCTTTTAATAATTGATATCTGTGTCTGAATTGAGATATTTATATTCCCAGGAACGTGTTATTTTTTTCCGTTGCATTCTCATTCTCAAGGTTATTAACAATATCTGCATCTGCCAAATCTTCAGGCCAGGACTGGCAGCCAGAACTAGTTTAAAAACCAAGAGAAATCCCCAGGGTGCAAAGACCTTACTGGCAGAACAGAGACCCGAGTACAGGATCATTAGGCCTCAGCACATTCTCTGTAATGAACATGAATTCAAATGTAACTGACTAATTAAACAAGCCCAGCATCAACATTTTCCTTCATATGATTAAAACTGAATGAATTCTTGGATCCACAGAGTTGGAAAATGCATTAAAGTGTAACCAACCTGAGACCATGCATTAACTGTCTTTGCTATTTATAAGTTTCAAAAGCACTTCGTAAAAAGGATTTGGTTTCATTTTGCAGACAAAAATGGTTATCTTAGTTACAATAATTAAAATTTAAAATTGTACAGCTTCAACCATAGTTTAAAATCTACACTGTCAAACCCAAACTGTTTCTGTTAAGAGTTTGGGAAAGAGCATTACTGGGGTCTGCAGATTTGCTGGGGGGCTTTGGTGTATGATTGGAAGTTGAAATGTGGCTGGGAGGTCAGGCCTGTAGCTGAGAAAGAGGAAATTTGTGGGAGTTCCTGGAGGTCAGAGTTGGAAAGGGCAGTGACTCTAGAATGGGATGGGCACTGGTTTAGGTCAGTAACAACCTCTCTGTTTCATTCCATGCTGCTTACTGTCAGCTTTCCCAGAGGCAATAACTACTAGTTCTGTCTGCCTCAACCACAAGCTAAAGATGCAAGAGGGAGCAATAAGCATCAGATCTGTTATTTGCATTTGTGAATGGATGAGGATCCTTTTCTGACAGGCTAAAAACGTTATTCTGTTTGCTGTTAATCAAAATAATTTCAGCCCCAGCTTCCATTGAATTCTGGAAAGCTGCAAAGCCAAATTTCTAGCTGTTGGTTTTGGAAAGGAAAACATCAGCAATAGCTCAATCTACAGAAGTTTTCAGGGGAACCATAGACAACATCAAAACAAAGTGTAAGAAATCTTTATCTCAAGTTATACTCAAAAGGAAGAAAATAAGATGCATAAAAAGTTTCTTTCTCTATAAGCTGCCATATCGTATGTTGAGCTGAATTGTTAAAAGTTAGGAAATAACAGTAGTCTTGCTTGATTTCTTAGTCATTTTTATTCGAAGCAAGAAGAATAAAAAAATCATTAACTAAGACTGTCTGTACAATGTGGTAGATCATTAGATACTCATCCCAGATCCTCAAGGAGCATGACACTAATTAAAAAGCAGAATAGAGCAGATGCTATAAATCTGAAACAAAAATAATGCTGGAAATACGCATCCTGTCAGCCAGCACTGATGGAGAGAGAAATAGGGGTAAATATTCATGTCAAAAACTTTCCAGAGCATTTCCAGCATTTTCTACTTTTACTTTAATAAATATGAATGCGCTCTATCATGCACAAAGGATGTTTGCACCAACAACAGACAACTAGGGTGCAGATGACTGCACCGCTGTTGGGGACAAGATACAATGCGGTTGCAAAATGCCCAGGGAGAAGACATGCACTCACTGTCAGATATGCACCAAGAATTAGACAAACATTTGATTGCCATGCCATAAGGATTGGCAATTTGTACCTATTGTCATTCCTAAGGGAAGATGGAAATTATTAATTGTAACCGAAGATATTTTTTAATTGAAGCTGAGGTTTGAGATTTTGTCTGAGACCAAGGCACATTTCATTGTGTAAGTAAATAACTTCACCTTCACTTTTGCTTTGGAGGACATCCAACTGTCTTCTGCATTTCTATCCCCGCACTATTTTTCTCCAGCTTTTTTTCAGTTCAGGAATACGTAATTGCAAATAGCATACCTGCACCAGCCCCACACACTCCAACACTCTCAGCTCAGTTGGGATCTGCATTTCAAATTGGATTCCCTTCCACACTTCATTTTTGTCTGGTAATGCAGGGCATTGAAAGCACACAAGGTAAAAATGTTCCCAACATTTTAAAGATGAGGGCATTGACGAGATAGTTGAGAGCTACAATAAGAACAACATCTGTCTGTATGTTCTGTTCAGGGGAGTTGGCATTGGCAAAGTACCATTGTCATCACATCATCATGGCTCATCTCAGGCTAACTTATAATACGGTTCAACTCTTCCACCTGCACTTTGGTGCTCATAAACAACTTACGTTGCAATACTACTGACAAGCTGCTTTGAGCACAAGGTCAGGACACATTTTAGGGCTCTTAGATGCTTTCTTAGCAGTCAACCGCTGAGTGCTTGTTTGGATGCTCATGGCATTGTCATTTTCCTTGCGTTTTAGTGCAGACCGAAACTTAGGTTTGCCAACACTGAACAGTCAAAGGAGTGGACATGTTGCTGTACAGCACTGCTTCTGAAGCTAGACAAATAGGGTTCATTGATAGAAGCTCTGCTTGGAAATGGAAATGGGAAGAGGTATAGGGGAAATCAGAGATGGTATAGTATGGAATGGGGCATATGTGGAGGTGAAGATGAGCTGGACTGCTGTGTTCAAAAACTGGCCTCCCAACTAGCCCACCTCCACTCCTACACTCCTCATGTACTCCACGGTGGTTCACAAAATGCACAAAATATCCTCCTAAAAGTATGCACATTTTACCAAACCCAGAGGAAAATTTGGTCCATCATCCAAAACTTTTTATGTTGACTGTAGGCCAGAATCCAGTTTGCATTGCCATTACGTCATGTCACTCAGTTTTACTGGAATAAACTGAGCATTTGGTCCAGATAAACCATTACATATTGCGGTAATTAATCTGTTCATTTGTAAAAGGAAATCAGACATATCACTCACATTAAAATCAGCAGAATGCTGTGACCACGCATTTTAACCATCAAATTATTACACAGAGACTCTTGTATATGGGGAGGAACAACACTCTGAGGTAGCAGCATTGCAGAGTACAGTAAATATTTGAAAGAATGAGTTGGAGTGGATGGATTACATTTATGTTTTTTGTCATCCCACTCCAAAATTTGGCAGATGCTAAATGTGATCTCTACACCACTCACTTTTCCATCTTCATTATCATCATGAGCTCTGAATAAAGATGATCTAATTAGTTAGTTTTATAATATTCATTACAACACATTCCAGGATAAAGCATTTCATTTTATTCTCAAGTATTTGTTGGAAAATAATTCAATTACCATCCTTTGTCATTTTTTCTAATTCCCTCAGGGCCTGTGCTGCCTGCAGCTAACATGATGATCCGTCCAATTCTCAAAAGAGTATTAACAAAAGTGAAACTTTATCAAGAGACAATTACCATTTGCAATAACATTTATACGTTATATGTTTAAGTGTCTACATTTAAAGCCACAGCAAGTGGAATGATTTTTGATAACTTAGCTGGTATGAATTAAACAGAAATCAATCTTTTATCTGCTTCTCCTGGTACAGTTTTATTTAAACCCTCTTCAGGGTGACTTTCTTCATCATCATTTTTATTGTAACAGCTTATTTCCATCTTCACATTAAAATCCCCATCAATTCTTACAGCTGCTGAATTTCAACTACATTTTATGTTATCAACTCTTCCCACTGTGTAGCTTGCAGCATCACTGTTGATCTTAATTCTTCAATAATTCAGGCTGTTAAACTTTGATCTGATTTTACCATTTCTCTTCATTCCATTTTCATGTTGGTAGAACAGGTAGAAATAGTTAAACCATAGGCTCAATAGTGGGATAGACTTTTTGGATAATGGGGATTGAATATTTCCCATATCTCTGTAATAGGATTTTATGTGGTTTATAGGGTACTGGCTGCATGAAAAGTCATTTGGGAAACATTTGATCATTTGTCTAATGATATAAGGGAAGTGAATAAATGTTTGTTAATTTTTTGCACAAAACGCATCATCTTGTGTATGTGGCATCTTGGAATGAATGAAGTTCCCACAGCTTTTCTCACTTCATAAAAACATGTCTTTTGGCACCTACTTCGACTCATAGTGAAGTGGCATTTTCAAATACACATCAAAATTTGTGGATGACACCAAATTAGAGGATACAGTTAATACTGAGCAACATTGTGATAAAACAGAAAGAGACTTCACCAAATTTTCATATTTTTCAATGTAGGCAACTGTGAGATAATATACTTTGGTAAGTCAAATAAGGAAGCTACCTATCCTTGAAAAATAAAGGTCGATGGAGTAGAGAGAACATGGATCTATGGGTACATTCACAAATCATTAAAAGTAGCAATGCAAATAATCAATCAGAGCAAAGCATTGGTGTTCAATTCTGCAGGAATATAAGTGAAAAAGAGACAATATATTAATTGTTTATAGCACCTTGGTTAGTTCATGCTTAGAGTATAGTACTCAATTTTAGTTTCCGTGTTACAAGAAGGGTATAGGACGTTCTATTTGATTTGTATTCACACACACACACTTTTTACTTTGGGAATAGATGGGAAATATTAGTGGGATTAGTAGGATTATTATCGAGCCGTTGAACCACATCATCAATGCTTCTTCTAGTATCAAGAAATCCTAGACTGTTCCTTGAACACAGGGCTACTGCTTCAAAGACAGGGCACTTCTAATCCGCAGAACTCCATTAGGCATACTGACAAAAGCACAATGATAATTTTCAAAAATAATACCAGAACTGAGTGGTTAAAGTTATCAGGAATGTTCAATACGTTTAGGCAATTTCTTCTGGTTGAGACGATGAGAATAGATACATTTAATGAGAAATCAGATAAGTACATGAGAAAAGTTAAATACATGAAGTAGAAAGGAATATGAAGATATATCAAAAGGATCGGATAAAAATGGTGGGATGGCCTTTTTTTTTGAGCTGTAAATATTATGTAATTAGGTTGCCAGCTATTCTTCAGGCACTAAGTGTTACTAACACACTTTTGTCAATTTAACAAATCCCTCTGGCTGGTGTTTTATTTTGGTTTCAAAGATTTAAGCAAGGGTTTACCTTGTTAGAGAAATCATTTAGAGGTTATAAAATCAACAAAACTACATGACTATTGGCTGTAAATGGTACAATTTTCTGTCAGCTGGTAACATTTTGAAGCATAACTGTAACACATAGCTTGAAGCTTCAATTTTACAGGTCTCAAAATCTCACAAAATCGCAGCCTTTAATCTTCACAATATTTTGCACATGATTCAAATGATGGTACAGGAATAATATTTTACCACAAATTGCAAAGCAGAGGCCATTTTAAAGGGTTTGATGTCAACAATAAGCTGCAACAGTGATGAATTGTGGAAATGTGACTTGAATCCTTACTAACAAACATTCAAGCATAGCTTTATCCATTCCTTTTCTCTGTTATGGGGAATTTTTTTATGACGATCCTGCTAGAAGTTTATAAAATCATGACAGGCATGGTTTGGGTGAATACTCAAGGTCTTTTCCCTAGGTTAGTAGAGTCTAAAACTAGAGGGCATAGGTTTAAAGTGAGAGGGGAAAGATTTAAAAGAGACCTAAGGGGAAACTTGTTCATGCAGCGGCTTTTGTGTGTATGGAATGAACTACCAGAGGAAACAGTGGAGGCTGGTACATCTACAACATTTAAAAGGAAGGGTTTAGAGGGATATGGGCTAAATGCTGGAAAATGGGACTAGATTAATGGAGAATATCTAGTTGACAGGGAGAAGTTAGATCAAAGGATCTGTTTCTGCGCTGTACATCTCTATGACTCTTTATTCATTCTGATACAGGCAAACATGTAAACTTCATGCAGCCTGCTCACTTTAAAGGTTACATTGGCACAATCTGAATTGACCCTACTGATAAGTGACTGCATGCCTGAGGCCTTGTCCTGGGAAAGATACAGAAATGGAACAACAAGACAGAGGGCAAGTTCCAATGTGTTTCTTTTAATAACACTACAGAAGGTGGTGATGCAGTAAGTCAACAGAACAAAAGATTCTTTGTGCTCAGGGCCTGGCAAATGGGACTAGATTAATTTAGGATATCTGGTCGGCATAGATGAGGTGTACCAAAGGGTCTGTTTCTGTGCCGTACCTTTCCATGACTCTAAGTGACATGACAGGTGAGAATGCAACATATTCTCACTCTTGTCATCAAGGTTTTCCTTCAAGTTTCCTTAAATCACATACAGTTTAGCCATCAGCAAGCAAACATATTTCAACACTACTTCTACAACACACCTCATGTTAATCTGAAGGGAGCTCTCTCAAATGTATTCGTCTGTCATTTGATTTGTTTCTAGCTATGGCAATTGTGAGACAGATTTCCAATTAGCACTGAATTAGGAAATGTTTGACCTCTGCACTTAAACACAGTAGGAAATATATTGAAACTCTCTTAAATTCATCCTGATACGTGGCAATAAAATGCTTTCCCAAAATGAAAAAGCATAAACATAATCAGTGAGCGCAGCATTCTTTTATTACTTTTCAATTTGTTCTTAAGATGCAGTCAATTCTGACAAAGACGTTTATTATCTGTTGCCAGGCAATCGGATGGATCAGCATGCTCTCTCATGAAGAGGCAATTGGACTGATTGAGGCTATGGTCACATGTAAAGTAAACCATACATCTCTTCTTTTCTGAAAGACATTTGTGAACCAGCTGGATTGTTATAAAATATTCAACAGCTTTCTGCTGTTAGCCCACCAGATTTATTGAATTCAACTTGTCTTGCTTGCTTTTGGAATCATGGCCATTGATTTGTCTGCCCACTACTAACATCACGAGATGGGGAATTGAATTGTTTGCATTTCTTTCTAAGAAGCTACAAATACATTTAGAGCTCCAAAATGGCGCTGCAGATGTGTGCACAGTTGTGGTGCCTATCATGCCTATCATGGTTTTTCCATAGCCAGCTGCCCCCGATATCAGTTGACCTTCCCACAGGAATATGATGTGGAGATGCCAGTGTCGGACTGGAGTGGACAAAGGCAGTAGTAGTCACAACACATCAGGTTATAGTCCAACAGGTTTATTTGAAATCACAAGATTTCTAAACGCTGCTCCTTCAACAAGTGGAGAGTCTTCACCTGACGAAGGAGCAGCACTCTGAAAGCTTGTGATTTCAAATAAACCTGTTGGACTATAACCTGGTGTCGTATGACTCCTGACTTTGTCCACATGGAATATGGCGTGGTTTGGATAAAATACAGATGCCATGCAGAGCAGGATTAGTTGCTAAAGAAAAATTGGAAGATGAGGAATTGCAAAGATTTCAGCTTTTAGCAGGAGGTCTTGTCATCCCAAGTTAGTCACTGAGTAAATATCTGAGCTATGAAAGCAAAAATCTGAAACAAACACAGAAAACATTGGGGAAACTCAGAGGGTCTGGTGGCATTTGTGGAGAGACATTTTTTGATTCCATTATTTCATCCAAGAGTGTACAAAAATATAGTTACATACTTTCCTGCCTTGAAATGACATTGCTGGTATTTCATTATCCTTGGGTCAAAATCCAGGAACTCCCTTTCATAGAGCACTGTGGATTTGCCTGCACCTCATGGACTGCAGCAGGTCAAGAGGGCAGCTCACCACCACCATTTCAACCAAACCAGTGACGCTGACATCTCCATAAGCAAATGTTTAAAAAAAATGCCCTTAGCTCACCATGCTGAGAGCACCAAAAATGAAGAATTATATTTCAAATGTCATTTTATTAATTCATTCCTAAAGAGAAAATCAAGGCAAAAAAAAAAGATTCACTGTCACTAACACCACTGAGGAAGGGTCACCGGACCCGAAATGTTAACTCTGATTTCTCTCCACAGATGCCGCCAGACCTGCTGAGCTTTTCCAGCAATTTCTATTTTTGTCTCTGATTTACAGCGTCTGCGGTTCTTTTGGTTTTAAATAAATTCCATACAGTTGTGAAACCTCTTTGGACCTTCAACAGAAGAGATAATCAGAGTTTAAAGAATCAAACTATATGTTGTCACGACTGCAGGGGAACTGACAAAGCAGTGATCATCAAGCGACTCACTCCTTCTTAGGCTACATTTCTCAACTGATGAACAATGGGAGTCCTACAGTAATTAAGAAGTGTGTGTGCAGCGATGAAGTGTTTTTAATTACTGTTAAAATACTTATTAAAATTTTGAAAGTGTGCAGCTGATTTACATTTCTTTTCAAGTATAAATTAGCGTGTTAACATTGCATTGCACATTTAGAAAATGCCACCTAATCATCAATCATTTACCTATAACCCGAGCTTTCAATTTGATTTTAAAAAGAAAGGACAGAATTTTGCCACAGGCTTCAAGGCCTGATGTCAGGATCAAATGGAGGTACGAAACCCACACTTCCCAGGAGCCAAACTGAGGGAAATATTTTCCAGAGATGGTCTCCAAATTGGCTGTCTCCATACTTCACTGCTCCATTTTGGATGCTGGGTGAACTAATAATGTTCTTAACCCAATTACAGGGCCATCACCGAGAGTTTCCTCACCAAGAAAGGTGGGCACTGCTGCAGCAAAATAAAAAAGTATTTAAAAATTGAGCGGTAAAAAGGCATAATCATTTGAAGAGGAGGAAAGTGATAGGGCCCTCAGATTGAATGGTCATCCGTCTGCTGGGGTCACTGGCTCCATGAGGCTGTGCATCCTCTCTGGGGAAAGAGTCTTTCCCCCTGATGGCACCCAGTTTGTAGCGGGGAATCCAGCTCCCTTAAAGTGGTAGCTTTCCCACGTGGGAATGGGCCCTTTTAATTGCTAGTAAACGCTGCATAATTATTTAATTAGTCTGTACTGAGGAAGGGTCACCGGACCCGAAATGTTAGCTCTATTTTTTTCTTTCACAGATGCTGCCAGACCTGCTGAGCTTTTCTAGCAATTTTGTTTTTGTTCCTGATTTACAGCATCTGCAGTTCTTTCTGTTTTTATAGTCATTTAATTGTCTGCCTATCGCCTACTCAATCTGCATTCCTGCCCAGATGTGGAAAACGTTCCTGGCAGCAACAATTGATCAGAGAGCTAACCCAAATGAGTTCCTTAAATATTCCGGCCATTCCTCCCCACTCCCCCAAAACCCTGTGCCACTTCCAACTCTACCGCCCTGAAAATTCTGACCACTCCCCACTGTTTCACTCACGCTCGACATTTTCCAGACAGTATGATTTTCCAGTTTTTATAGAAAATAATCAACTCAGTAACCTTTCAACGCACATTAATTCTATAAGTCTCTGTGTTTCATCCTTAAAGATTTATAAATCCTCTCCAAGCTATTAACAGATTTATTTTGAATGTTGGACATTATTTCTCAAGATTGATGTTCCCCTGGGGAGGTGATGGCTGCGCGGTATTACTTGTAGGCTTAAATATTGAGACCCACGTATTGTCCTGGGGTCTAGGGTTCAAATCCCACCATGGCAAATGGTGAAATTTAAATTCAGTACAAGTCCAGAATTAAAAGTCTGAAGATGACCATGAATCGTTATTGATTGTCAGAAAAACCCATTTGGTTTGTTAATGTCCATTAGGGAGGGAAACTGCTGTCCTTACTTGGTCTTGACCTACATGTGACTCCAGACCCACAACAATGTGGCTGACTCTTAACTGTACTCTGAGGCCATTAGGGATGGGAAATAAATTCTGGTCTAGACAGCAACACCCATATCCCCTGAATGAATTTTAAAAATCGCAATGCACATTAATAACAGTTAAACATATAGGTCCTTTATTTTGCCAATATTGGACCTCGTGTCACCATTAAAGTTAGTTGTCATCTTTTCAGAACGGAACCATTTCTGACACCAATGTTAGCATCACTCAGATCAAGTTTAGCACAAGTCAGGAGAGCTAAGCTCTCTTGATTCTGTCACGAAAACAAGGAAAAGAGTTAATAGCGTAAACACAGGCAGCCAGCTCAAACATGCCAGTACCACACAATACAATCTAAATGATTAGGCTACAAAGGCGATTACAATTCAGATTGTCAGGTACTTTAAACTTACAGTGACAGTCAATGAGCAGCAGCACTATTGTCTCATTCATAATTCAGCAGGATGGGGGTTACACTGAGTGCATGACCGGACAATGCCCAATTCTCTGGTTGGAATTAAGATGATGCACAGATCTGAAATCATGAACTTTAAATTAAAGTGGTGAAACACCAGGCAGACATGCAATTCACTGAGTGCTGTGCCATTAGCTCCATTACTGCTTAGCAGCAGCTGGGTTCCAATTCATGCAGAAGAAAATGGCCTATAATCGCTCTAGTGAGCTGAAAGGCTGTCAAAAGTACTTCACAAACAGCTGACTTAGCTTTGTAAATAATAAAGGATTGTACGTGCCTATGCATGAGTGCACATTTATACCCCTTTATAAGCTAATCATTCAAAGATTTAATGTTCCTCTCTTTAAAACACAAGTTTAGCTTCTTTGTCCGCACTTTTTTTTTACTTGCTAAACATGCGTGT
This sequence comes from Ginglymostoma cirratum, assembly GCA_024137785.1. Lineage (NCBI taxonomy): Eukaryota > Metazoa > Chordata > Chondrichthyes > Orectolobiformes > Ginglymostomatidae > Ginglymostoma > Ginglymostoma cirratum. Next base: position 24,831,978 of record JAHRHZ010000289.1, on the reverse strand, counting down.
GCAGAATTTCCATGCAGCATTCCCAGCTCAGCTCTGTAATTTCATGAATCCCATAGAAACTCCTGGGGTCTCTGCCCATTTTCTGCTGAAGGTGAAGTCGAGGTAGCCCTGGGGGGAATAAGCCTCCCCATTCCAATCCTCATCTCTCCCCACTTTATCCTACATCTCTATATTTCTCACTTGTCCTGTTTTCAAGACAGTAGCCTCAAAGTATGCCTCTGTCACCACCTTTTCTTTGCGAAATTATGGGTACCATTTTGTGTTCATATATAAATTTCTGGAGCATGCTGAGCTGAATACCATTTTGTTGAGAACATTGGCAAGAGCTTTTGAAGCATGGCCTGGATGTTGACACTGTAGCAGACAGTGAAATCAGTCAGTAACACTGTTTTGACTGGAGTAGTGTCTTTTTGAGCATCAGTTCTGCAGTTTTATATTTCCTAATCAACTTGTTCAGAGATGTTACTACACAACTCTGGAGCAGGTGTGACCTGAACCCACTCAACCACTGCAACACAAGAACCCTCATTTCTGTAATTCTATAATTTTCTTATATCCAGAAGTGCTCTTAAATTGAATGTTTGGTTTTCCATCAAAAAAATCACCCGTGGTTAACTTCTCCAATTAATGGCCTCTGAACCTCACACAGCTGAACATGACTTTAGCAGTTAGAAGGGACAATCTCCCGACCCAATCACTACCATGAGTGTTATTAAATGGGATCACCAACTACTTTCAGGCTTGTTCCTGATAGATTTCTGCTGGCTGATTGTTTTTTATGTTTAGTTAAAGTTGGTGAAGTTTACAGGGTGTGGTGCTGCATTCAGTGAAGGCCTTGGGTCTCAGTTCAAGGGTTTTAATGAGAAAACCATGGCCCATAGCAATACAGAGGCAAAGAACTGGGCAAGCCAATCATAGAGGAAGAAGATGGCACTGCAGTCACTGTGACCATGAACCCCTTAGCGTCAGGATCTTTCAAGGCTGAAGCAGACGGCAGCTCTAGCATGTTGTAGTAAGCAAAAGGGGAAATGTTGTATTGTTTTTCTTCAGAGAGAAAATGATGGTGCGTGGAAAGCAAGAAGTGAATGCTACACTATGCAGTTTGGGAAATTGAATATAAAATGAGTGAGGGGTGAATGAGATTCAGTAAAAAGGTTTCATATGAACACATTGCCATCTTCAATTCTTACTGCATCAGCAAAGCCTCAGTCAGGTCTGTTCCACTGTCTCCTCTGTCAGGCTGAGAACACAAAAGCATGTCTGTATCCTACCCATTCTTTACCGCTCCCTTCAGCTGTCATGGTTAAATAGTTTCAGAGATAGTAGGAACTGCAGATGCTGGAGAATCTGAGATAACAAAGTGTAAGAGTTGGATGAACACAGCAGGCCAAGCAGCATCAGAGGAGCAGGAAGGCTGATGTTGCGGGCCTAGACCCTTCTTCAGAAATGGGGGAAGGGATGGGGGTTCTGAAATAAATAGGGGGGAGGGCGGATAGAAGATGGCTAGAGGAGAAGGTAGGTGGAGAGGAAACAGACAGGTCAAAGAGGCGGGGATGGAGCCAGTAAAGGTGAGAATAGGTGGGGAGGGAGGGAGGAGATCGGTCAGTCCAGGGAGGACGGACAGGTCAAGGGGGCGGGATGAGGTTAGTAGGTAGGAGATGGGGGTGGAGCTTGAGGTGAGAGGAGGGGATAGGTGGGAGGAAGAACAGGTGAGGGAGGCGGGAATGAGCTGGGCTGGTTTTGGGATGCAGTAGGGGGAGGGGAGATTTTGAAGCTTGTGAAGTCCACATTGATACCATTGGGCTGCAGGGTTCCCAAGCGGAATATGAGTTGCTGTCCCTGCAACCTTTGGGTAGCATCGTTATGGCACTGCAGGAGGCCCAGGATGAACATGTCATCTGAGGAATGGGAGGGGGAGATGAAATGGCTTGCGACTGGGAGGTGCAGTTGTTTAGTGCGAACCGAGTGTAGGTGTTCTGCAAAGAGGTCCCCAAGCCTCCCCTTGGTTTCCCCGATGTAGAGGAGGCCACAATGGGAACAGCGGATACAGCATACCACATTAGCAGACGTGCAGGTGAACATCTGCTTGATGTGGAATGTCTTCTTGGGGCCTGGGATGGGGCTGAGGGGGGAGGTGTAGGGGCAGGTGTAGTACTTCCTGCGGTTGCAGGGAAAAGTGCTGGGTGTGGTGGGGCTGGAGGGGAGTGTGGAGCGGACAAGGGAGTCCTCCCACTTCCTACAGACAAAGGGGGTAGCCATAGGTACCCGCATGGCCCCAAACTATGCCTGCCTCTTTGTAGGTTACATGGAACAATCCCTCTTCCGTACCTACACTGGCCTTAAACCCCACCTCTTCCTCCGTTACATTGATGACTGTATCGGCACCGCCTCATGCTCCCACAAGGAGCTCAAACCGTTCATCCACTTCACCAACACCTTCCACCCCAACCTTAAGTTCACCTGGACCATCTCTAATACCTCTCTCACCTTCCTGGACCTCTCTATCTCCATCTCTGGCAACCACCTAAAAACTGATATCCGTTTCAAGCCCTCTGACTCCCACAGCTACCTAGAATACACCTCCTCCCACCCACCTTCCTGCAAAAATGCCATCCCCTATTCCCAATTCCTTCGCCTCCGCCGCATCTGCTCCCAGGATGAGGCATTCCACTCCCGTACATCTCAGATGTCCTCCTTTTTCAAGGACTGCAACTTCCCCCCCGCAGTGGTCAAGAACGCCCTCGACCGTGTCACCCGCATTTCCCGCAACTCATCCCTCACACCCCCTCCCCGCAATAACAACCAAAACAGAATCACCCTCATCCTCACGTACCACCCCACCAACCTTCGGATTCAACGCATCATCCTCCGACACTTCTGCCATCTGCAATCCCACCCCACCACCAAAGACATTTTTCCCTCCCCACCCTTATCTGCCTTCTGGAGGGATCACTCTCTCTGTGACTCCCTTGTCCACTTCACACTCCCCTCCAGCCCCACCACACCCGGCACTTTTCCCTGCGACCGCAGGAAGTGCTACACCTGCTCCTAAACCTCCCCCCTCACTCCCATCCCAGGCCCCAAGAAGACTTTCCACATCATGCAGATGTTCACCTGCACATCTGCCAATGTGGTATACTGCATCCGCTGTACCCGTTGTGGCTTCCTCTACATCGGGGAAACAAAGGGGAGGCTTGGGGATTGCTTTGCAGAACACCTGCGCTCAGTTCGCAACAAACAACTGCACCTCCCAGTCGCAAACCATTTCAACTCCCCCTCCCATTCCTCAGATGACATGTCCTTCCTGGGCATCCTGCAGTGCCATAACGATGTTACCCGAAGGTTGCAGGGACAGCAACTCATATTCCGCTTGGGAACCCTGCAGCCCAATGGTATCAATGTGGACTTCACAAGCTTCAAAATCTCCCCTCCCCCTACCGCATCCCAAAACCAGCCCAGCTCATCCCCGCCTCCCTAACCTCTCCTTCATCCCACCTATCCCGTCCTCCCACCTCAAGCTCCACCCCCATCTTCTGCCTACTAACCTCATCCCGCCCCCTTGACCTGTCCATCCTCCCTGGAATGACCTATCTCCTCCCTATCTCCCCACCTACACTCACCTTTACTGGCTCCATCCCTACCTTTTTGACCTGTCTGTCTCCTCTCCACCTATCTTCTCCTCTATCCATCTTCTATTCGCATCCCCCTCCCTATTTATTTCAGAACCCCCTTCCCCTCCCCCATTTCTGAAGAAGGGTCTAGGCCCGAAACGTCAGCTTTCCTGCTCCTCTGATGCTGCTTGGCCTGCTGTGTTCATCCAGCTCTACACCTTGTAATCTCATGGTTAAATAGCTGGCAGGGTATTGGAAGCTGTGAAACTTGTTGCAGTGCTAAATTTGTGAGGGTGAGCTGAAGTCATGAATATTCAGTTAAAGGTCTAATTGATGGAGATTGTTGCTGGCTGAGAGATGGGAGTGGTGCATTGAGGATTCTCTGTGGTTAGTGCGGCAGATGGTGGGAAAGACATTTGAAGATACATTCATTGACCTTGATTGCACATGTGAGGCTGTTAAAAGTCTTTCAGAGCCACATCCAGGTTCTTGTTAGAATGTTGTACTGATTTACAGGGCTACCTGCAGTTACTGCCAAGCTCTGTGTGTGTGTGTGTGTGTGTGTGTGTGTGTGTGTTGTCGGGGGGGTGGTGTGTGGCTGTTGGTCCTCTCTTCTCTTATTGGTCTCTTGTCCCTCGACATCCTGTACCATATTGGAGAACTGTGGAGACACTCTCTGCCATGTTTCTGTATTTTTCTCAAGTCAAAATCAAATGTGCGATCAATTCCAGCACCAGCTCCAGCCAAATCAGGTGCTGATAAAGATTGAACTCATCTGGCTGCTCGTGTGTTTGTGACCTTCACTCAGTTGTACTGGCAGTCACAAGAATGTTCAGTGTGGCAAAGGGTGAAAAATTTTAATTTTACTTGCAATGAAACAAAGAAGCACAGGTTAATTAAACAACAATGCCTGCACCAGTGTTCGGCTTTTCAAAAATTTTGATGGTCTCATATTCTTGGCATATTCTTGAGGTGATTGACCTTATTGTATTTCACCTGAGTGGTCACTGTCTGAGCCCAGATGGTGTCAATTAACTTAATTATAGGGACTTCTACGATCCGATTAAAATCTCATCTGCACTCAACATCTACGTGAGGTTACCAGAAAAGACTCTTCTCAACTTCTTCATTACCCAAGCCATTGTGATTCTTAGGTTAAATCGCTATCAGTCATCTCTCCAATGGGAGAGCAGCCCTCTGGTCTGGTAAGACTATGGCAGCTTTACTCTTATATGCGCACACTTTTTAGAAACAAAGTTTAACTAATTTTCCCCATCCCTAGTTCAGGATAATAATGAATTCTAACTCACCTCACTGTAACTCTTGGCTAACATTAGCCAATTCAATATAGACCCTTGATCAACCTTGTAGTTTTTGTGCTATGTAAGTTCAGTATCCATGTGGCTCTTGCCAATAAGTTAAAAAATTGATTTAAACTCTCTTGAAATCCAAGCTACACAATATAATTTGATATCCAAATTTGACACTGAGAGGGTAGACTGGGTAGGAGGTAGGAAGGAGACTGGAAATTTGGCGGAGGAAGGGTTACATTAGGATGGTATTCCAACACATTCCCACTGGCTGAGGCTAGGATCTGCTACTCACTCCAGAAACATGTTGCCAATATGGTTTCATTTAAAGATCATTTTTTGACAGCATCAATATTTTCCCATCATTAGAATAGCCTACCACCATGTAGAGATCACAACAGCTCACTAAAGAGAATTCCCAGGAGCAGTCAGGAGATGGTGTCATCAGAGCAGGAGACTCCGTGGCCAAATGAAAGGACATCAGTGGTGGGCAAATTGTTGGAGGGAATCCTTAGGAACAGGATTTCTATGTTTTTGGAAAGGCAAGGACTAATTGGGGATAATCAACATGGCTTTGCGCATGGGAAATCATGTCTCATGAATTTGATTGAGTTTTTTTAAAGAAGTAACAAAGAGGATTGATGAAGGCAAAGTGGTGGACATGATGTATATGGGCTTCAATAAGGCGTTTGGCAGGGTTCCTCATGGTAGACTGATTAGCAACATTAAATCACACAGAATTCAGGGTCAACCAGCTATTTGGATACAGAACTGGCTGGAAGGCAGAAGACAGAGGGTGGTAGTGAAGGCTGCTTTTCAGACTGGAGCCCTGTGACCAGCGGTGTTCCACAAGGATCAGTGCTGGGTCCGTTGCTTTTCATCATTGACATAAATGATTTGGATGTGAATATAGGAAGTATAGTTAGTAAGTTTGCAGATGATACCAAAACGGGCGATGTAGTGGACAATGAAGAAGGTTAGCTCAGAGTACAATGGGATCTTGACCAGATGGGTCAATGGGCTGTGGAGTGGCAGATGGAGTTTAATTTAGATAAATGTGGGGTGTTGCATTTTGGAAATCAGGACAGGACTTATACACTTAATGGTAAGGTCCTGAGGAGTGTTGCTGAACAAAGACACCTTGAAATGCAGGGTCATAGCTCCTTGAAAGTGGAGTCACAGGCAGACAGGATAGTGAAGAAGGCATTTGGTATGTTTGCCGTTATTGGTCAGTGCGTTGAGTATAGGACTTAGGAGGTCATGTTGCGGCTGTGCAGAACATTGGTTAGGGTACTTTAGGCATACTGAGTGCAATTCTTGTCTCCCTGCAATGGGAAAAATGTTGTGAAACTTGAACGGGTTCAGAAAAGATTTACAAGGATGTTGCCAGGGTTGGAGGGTTTGAGCTATACGCAGAGGCTAAATAGGCTAGGACTATTTTCCCTGGAGCGTTGGAAGCTGAGGGGTGACTTTACAGAGGTTTATAAAACCTTGAGAGGCTTAGATTGTGTAAAAAGACACCAGACTTTTGCCTGGGGTGGGGGAGTCCAAAACCAGAGGCCATAGGCTTAAGGTGAGAGAGGAAAGATTTAAAAGGGACTTAAGGGGCAATTTTTTCACATGGGGTGATGCATGTATGGAATGAGCTAGTCGCGGAGGCGGGTACAATTACAACATTTAAAAGGCATCTGGATGGGTACATGAATAGGAAGGGTTTAGAGGGATATGGGCCAAATGCTGGCAAATGGGACTAGATTAATTTAAGGTATCTGGTCGGTATAGATGAGTTGGACCGAAGGGTTTGTTTCCATGCTGTATATTTCTATGACTCTATGACTCTATCTCCAGGTGAATGAAAGGCAATAACCACATCTAAACAAATCTTCATTGAGCCTAACGGTCCTTCCAGCTTAGTACCTATTTACTAGCTATTCCCTGAAATCAACACGAGTGCCTCTATTTTGAGGCATCCTCATGATCACCTTTCTACCTCAGCAGCATAGTCTTCCCTTGTGAGACTGTAGACCATCCCATGCTGCAGGAGCTTTGCTAGAACATCAGACCTTTATTCATTAACAAGATGAGGGCATCGCTAGCTAGGCCAGCATTTATTTCCCATCCCTAACTGCCCAGATAAGTTGCTGTGAGTCTGGAGTCACATGTAGACCACGTGTGGATAGCAGGTTTCCTTCCCTGAAGGGCATTAGTGAGCCAGATGGGTTTTTTTTTCAACAATTGACAATGGTTTCATGGTCATTAGTAGACTCTTAATTCCAGATTTTTAAAAATTGAATTCAAATTCCACCATCTGCTAGGGTGGGATTCAAACCCAGGTCCTCAGAACATTAATTGATTTTCTGGATTAATGGCCTTGCGATAATACCACTAGGCCATTACCTCCCCCTTATTGCATCATGTTGTGCAGTACATGGGTACCTGACTACAGGGTAAAATTACTGGGGCAGGATCTTATAATTGTTGATTATGGAAAGAAATCTTTCATTTCTATATTCGAATTTGGTGCAGAGAGAGGATGAGGTGCATTTTGCTTGTATTTTTGATCCATATTTTGTAAGTTTTCTTTTAAACAAGATAAATTGAAGGCACCAGCACAGAGCAAAGAGTGACATCACTGGAAAACTGTAAGTTCATTGTTTGGTATTAGTTGTTAATTTGACTACAAAGGTTACTTTGATAGGTTACTTTCAGATTGAAGAAAAATATGGGAAATATTTATGGACTATAAACCTAAAAGACCAGTAGGAAATATATAAAAGAGCAAATGAAGAGCTCAGTAAAAACAGATGGATGCAGGGCCAGGCATTGTGTTGTACCTGCGTGACGTGGGAGTCAGTGGTCCTTCATTGAGGTTCATAATGACCACATTTGTAGCAAATGTTGGTTGCTGAGGAATTCCAGCTTGGCGTTAATGAACTGCAATCTGGTCTTCAAACACGGCGACACATCAGGATGGGGGAAGATTTGTCTCGAATTCAGTCAGTAGTCAGTGGTGGTAGGACATAACAACAAGTGAGGGAGGTGCAAGGATCCATGAGGCTGTGCTGACATACCTTCAATCCTTGAGCTTGTCTGACAGATTTAAGATTCTTGCTCCTTGCATGGACAAGAGCGGGACTGTAGGGAGGATGAGCAAAGTGACCATAGCACCATGATACAGGGAGCCATTCAAGTGAGAAGAGAAAATAGAAATGTAGTTTTAATTAGGGATAGTATAGTCAGGGGGAATACACACTGTTCTCTGTGGCCAGGATCAAGAGTCCCGAAGGCTGTGTTGCCTGCCCTGGTGCCTGAGTTCAGGATATCTCTTTGGGGCTGCAGAGAAACTTGCAGTGGGAGGGGAAAGATCCAGTTCTCATGGTCCACATAGGTGTCAACAATACAGGTAGAAAGAGGAAGAAAGTTCTGCTGAGGGAATATGAGCATCTTGGGTCTAAATTAGAAAGCAGAGCCAAAAAAAAGTAACACACTCTGGATGACCACCTAAGCCACGAGCTATCTAGCATTGATAACAATCAACAAGATTAAAGATGTAAACACATGGCTGAAAGATTGGTTCAAGAGAAATATATTTAAATTCATGGCACAATGGCACCAGTTCTGAGGAAGGAGGGAACTTTTCTGATGGGACAGGGTCCACCTGAATTCAGAAAATGAAGAAGGGTCCCAACCCGAAATATCAACTTTCCTGCTCCTCTGATGCTGCCTGACCTGCTGTGCTTCTCCAGCTTCACGCTGTGTTATAACTACAGGTCAGTTAGCTTAACATCTGCTACTGAGAAAGTTTTAGAGTCTATTCTAAAGGATGTAATTGCAGTGCATTTAGAAATGTATGATATAATCAAGCAGAACCAGCATGGTTTCACGGAGGGGAGATTATGCCTGGCAAATTTATACTAATTATTTGAGTAGGTAACAAGCAGGACAGGCAAACAGGAAACTTGTGAGCTTGGAATCTTAGTGTGAGGCCTAGTGTTGTGAGTGTTGCAGATCTGAAAACAGAATTTTTTAATATCTCTGCACTGCAGGTAAAACAACAGAAGTCTCTAACTCAGAAGGCTGTAATTCAGTCATTGCCAAAAAGGATTAAGCACAGCAGAATTTCAACTAAAAGTCCAAAACCAAAAATCTCAAAATCAGTTTCTCAACCATCAACATCATCCCAAATGGTGCTGTAAAATAATGGCAGCAATATCAGCTTATCTACTCTTCAAAATTACAGATGGATCCTTTTTAAAAAATGTTATATTTTTGGACTTATCTCTTATTTCTACTTTGTGCCTATGCGTTTTGTGTTACTATTTTATCTCATGGTTAGTTATGAATCAACACACTCATTTCGCTAATTCAAAACAGCGTGATTAAATTGGCTCCTTTTAAGGCATAAGTTCACGTGGGTCTGGAAGAAAGGTTCCACAAGGGAGGCATAGTGTTTTAAATTAATCTTGCATGATCAACCACAGGGTGGGTGAATAATCAAGAGGAGCTGATTCCTCAGAGATAAAAGGTACTGCAGATGCTGGAGAATCCGAGATAACAAGCATGGGGCTGGATGAACACAGCAGGTCAAGCAGCATCACAGGAGCAGGAAAACTTGACGTTTCGGGCCTAGACCCTTCATCAGA